>UXGC01000016.1:0-700285 GCA_900480045.1 Eurytoma adleriae | reverse complement strand
ATGCTATGGTCCTCGAGTTGATGTAAATCCAAATTTTAACAAACGTCAATTCCAAGCTAGTGTTCTAATAATACCGTGTAGTAGATTCTATTAACTTCAGATATCTCGGAGTTTTGTAGATGCCAAATTTCTTTCCGTGAATCACAAGTGAATTGTCGATTTCATTACTCCTGGTTCTGTCTGGAAAAATCTCAATTACTTCAATTGTGCAACTCGCACACGTCACTGCAAAGCCATCGACGTCGAAATATCGGGGGCGGAGGGAAGCACCCATACCTGACGTGCACGCAAATTCACATCCCGCCGTCTTCTTATTACGTGAAAAGCTAAAACGCCGACGTCGTTATAACGCACACACGCGCGGAGGAGCTCGCGAGGGCGGAGGGAGAAGGAGGGGGGAAGGAAAAACAAGTTGCGCGTGCACCGTCTGGACGAAATCGTTTTTCCGCGGCGGCGCGCGGCTCGAGACAATTTATGTACATCTTACTGAGGCTCGCGCGCCTTCGACGTCCTCGTCCTCGCAGTCGTCGACGAGGAGGGAAAATCTAGCCGGCGAGGGGGTGCCGGGGGGATGAAGTGCTGTGCACACACGGGCAACAGCTGTACCCGGGACTTTTCGTGATTTTCCAGGCTCGTATACACACCGGGGGCCGGATTGCTTTAAGTTACGGCAAGTCCCGGCGATCGTTACCGACGAGAGATGTCCCTACCTTCTGATAAGTTTTACGGTCGCTGTAAAATGTCTTGTAAACTGTGCGTGAGGTGATCTACTGCTTTTTGTTAAGTGCACGGCGGATCCTATCAAAAGTATCCGAGCTTTTGATCTTTGAATTCTTAATTAATTCGTTTTCTTTTCTTTGTATTGAGAACATCGTGATATCGAAAAAAGAGAAAACTGATAAAATGTTTTTAGATAGAGCGAAAGTCATAAAAAAAAAACTATTATTCCCTTTTTTTATTTTTAATTGGAATAGTGTTTGAACATCTGGCAGGTGTTAATCTCAACAATTATAAAAAGATTATTGTTCCCTCTTATAGCGGTAATTTTATTAAAAAAATATTTTTACGATAGTAGCAAATAAAAAACATAGTTTCTATTTAGTACCGTCGGTTAACGACACCGCAAAAAGACAAACAAATCATGCGGACGAAAATACTGAAAAAGGACGAAAAGAAAGACAAAGCGAAGAGAAAAAAAACAGCGGAATTTCTCAAACTATAATAAAACCCCTGCGTCTGCGCTGGCGTTAAAAAAAAATGTTCTCTCGACAGCCGTATAATAAGAAGCGCAAATAGCGTCGCACCAAGAGCCGGCGCGGGCCATCGTCGAAGTGCGCGGCATTAGCGCGGCGCCTCTCGGAAAATACACAAAATCGCTAGACGCGTACTCGCGCCATCGGCTCCTCTGTTTTCGGTACGGCTGATTGCACATTCACATCGCGACATATATTTGTGGAGCGCGCGAACAATTTGCCCGCGCGCGCGAGTCAATATTATGCACGAATTTCCGTCGCGCTGGAAAATCGCAAAATGTTTGCTAATCGCCCTGCTCGCTGAATCATCCAGGCAGTGACGCGATGGTCCCCGCACTGTTGACACTGGCGTTGTTTTCTTTTCTGCTTCGTCTTCGCTTTTTTTCTCCGCTTTTTTTCTTCTTTCTTCTTCTTTTTTTTGAAAAGACGTTGGCTATGGATTTTTTCTGGTCCGTGAGCGAGAGCATAGAGACTTTAGAGGCGGCGGAGCGCGTTTATGTAGGCTACACGGAGGGTCTGATACAAAGGCCGGAGAATAGTTTGAATAACCCAGTTTTCTCGGGGCGCCCGTCCGGATTTTGCGCGTGTTACGTGAAAAAATAAAGTTCAATTATAGATTGCTTCAATTAACTCGTGTAAGAGGTTCCGCGCCGGGGCGAACTGGTGGAAAGTTGTTTTTTGTACCGCGCGAAGCGCACCGGGATAAGTGGGCGATCGTTTAAATTTTAGTAAAAGAATACAGGAAAACGTTTTTACGGTTTTTATGTCTTTTTTTGCGCTCGCGTTAGACTTGATAAAGTTCCGAATGAAATTTCTTCGGTGAATGTTACTTGGATGTGCAGTGCGAAATTTTTCAGTTCAACTCGGTTCAATGACATCGGTCTAAATACAACCATCTGAAAAAATCTACTTTCCGTTCGTAATCAAGGTCTAAACAAAAGTGAAAACTTCTCCGCGACGAAGGGAGAAAAAACCCAATAAATTCCAATGTTGACAAACCAACGCCTGCCTGGCGCCCTAACGAATCGCGCGTAATCGCGTGCAGGGTATGCAGCCGCCGCTCCGCAAAACCGTGAAATCCGTTTCGCGAAAAAGCTCGCAGACTTATAGGGTAGGAGCGGAATCAGCGGCAGAAGCGAAGCAGGCGGTTACAGAGAAAGGCGGAAGGCACGCGGCGGGAAACAATGGCCGTGGCGGGCGCGACAAAGGCGCGCCGAGACAAACAAAAGGGCGGGAGGGAAAAAATTAATCCCGCTCCCGCAAGGATTGTGCACATTTGTTTCCGCGAGTAGCTGCCGTTGTCGCGCCCTATCTCCGGCCGCGCTCGTTCTTTCTCCCCCCGCACCGAAGCCTCCGCAGCAAATGGAATAATCAGCGCGCGGGGCTATCGCAGTTTTTTGAACGTCTCCGGGCGCGAGTCTTTATCAGAGGCGCGCGCGCCCAAGGTGCGCCTCGCACGCGCGTCGGCTCTTTCAGCGCCTTCGTTTGTCGTGCCCCGCCTCGCCCCCTTTCTTCCCCTTTCCCCGCGACTTTCGGCCTCTCTCTCTCTTCCTCGCCGCGACGATGAATAATCACCGAGGCGAGGCGCTAAGTCGCGAGGTTAACGAGTGAAAACACCGAGACGGCGGGCTTTGTGCGTCGCCGCGAGGGGGGAGGGCGGCTCGAGAGAATGAAAAATACGCGCGCGCGGAGGAGTTGGTTTTTCAGCGCGTCTGTGCGCCGCGGCTTTGACTCGCGCGCTGAACAAAAAACGAGGAATCTTTCCGCGCGAGCGCAAATATGCACGGGAGTTCGCCGAACGGAGTATTTGCGAGCGCCGCGGAAATGCGCAGGGGCTGTTTGGATTGCGCGTAATTGGAACGCGCCTGGCCGAGTCGCGAAAATAGCGCCGCTGTTTATGATAAAGTGGAAAGCTACTTTGTCCGTGGCGCCAGCTTCGGGGTTGATTTTTGGATTTAAGGGCGGAGCGCGGAGGTGGAGTTGCCGTTGCCGCGCGTCGATGCTGCGAGTACCCGCGAGACCGGATTGCGCTGGTGATAGTTAGCGATGCTGTTCAAACGCAACGCGAGAATAGAGTGCGAATTTGTCGTTTCGCGGAAGGGCATATTTTTTTCTAAAAATTGCACGCACGCGACTGCACTTTGGGCTGGTTTTATTTGTTTGATCTACCTTTTATCGGAGCATCAATTCGTCGAAGGGGGATCTTTTAAGCTTCTGAAAATTCACTTGTCAATATGACCATACTCGCCATTCGCTAAATTAAAAAAAATTCACGAGAAATAAAGCTCGGAGGGGTACGTAAAACAATTACACGTTATGGGTATGATGGAATTTCTGCGTCGGGGCAGAATTACGCCGACGGCGCAGGTGGTGGCGCGCGTTTTTTCACGTCGCCGCCACTTCGCACGCTGGCGCTTCATTTTTTCCTCAACGGCCGACGGAAAAATTCCGAACCTCGTGGGGAATCAAATTATTGCGCGCCTCGTCTGCGTCGCGCCAACGGAAGGTGACGCGCGCGTACTTACTTACGGTACCCGCGAGAGCCGCGGGCCTACATAATTGATGCGGACCTCGAAATATCGTCGGAAATAGGGGTTGCAAAGCAACCGAGTATGTATCGTTAACAACAATTCTGTACTTTGTTGACGCTTTGTCGATGAAAAAGCTCTCTTTAAATTTCAATAGCAATAATGAACTGGTAGTTTTTGAAACATATTGACTGCATTTATAAATCGGATTTTTTTACTCAATTGCTTTTATAATTATCTTCTCGGAAGATGAATTATTAATTAATTATTAATAATTTAGCTCGTTATGCAGACTTTTTTACTACTCTAGTTAATGTAAAGTCAAAGCAGTATATAATTCGCATGTACCATTATTAACGTTTGAATATTGATATTATTTCGACATATAAAGCACGGGTTGCTCAGTTAATTTGATTACGCAATCAATGAGCAAGCAATTCGATTATAGCGTGAATATGTGGGTTAAGTTGGATTATAATGAAAACAATTGAGTTCAATATTCTAAAGCGCGATCGTTCGACTACCATTTCGCTCGCAGGACGCAGCTGATGCAAAAGATTTTCGCTGAAAAGAGCAGAAGCGGTCGCTGGCTCAAATGAATAAAAACTAATTTATTCCCGTTTTTCATCCGCTAATGCATCTTGCGCGCATACGTTTTATCGACTGGAGAGGATCACTCTACCGTGGGTTCATTCAGAAACGCTGGTCGCGGAACGCCGTTGCGTAACCGCGCGCCATATCCCTCGGAAAAAAGCCTCGCGGATATGGGTTTGGCAATAAATTGCAAATTCATGCGGGAATCCATGAAATTTCCACGGCAAGAACGCCGTGCGCGACACGAGGGGAGACGACAAAGACCGACAGAAAAAAAACAAAAAACAAGAATGACAGAGACGCGTGTTTCTCTCGATGAAAGCACGGCCTCGTTTGTGAGTACTCGCTAAAAACGTTGTAAAAGACGCGTTTTTACGTAAGTCAATTAGAATAATGCTCAGACGCGGGAGTGTGGTCGAAGGGCCGTTTCTGACACGAGCGGATAGTTGGCCAGAGGTCGAGAGGCTGTCGGCACCTGCGAGGTGTGTGGCTTTATTATTACGAAATCAATTAGCGCCACTTTTGAGCCGACCATCATCGACGTTCGAGTCTCTACGCCTCTTTCTCCGGCGAGGACAGTGGACACCGCGCGACGCCTCCGAGTTTTTCCGAGGCAATTTCATTGCGGCTCGGATTACGAGGAGACTCGCGCGTGCGGACGAAGATGATCGCTTTTTTCTTTTTCTTTTTCGTGCAGGAACGTGAGCGAGATGCAAGATCTTAAATGAAGCTCTTTGCAGGGTCTGTGCAATTTTAATTTCGAATTGCTGGTGCGGGTAATATTGTTTTATAACTTATTTTTCGTTATTATAAGAGGAAGTTGAAACTTTTTTTATGAATTGTGTTCAGAAAAAGTAATGATGACATTGGCCTTTATAATTTGTAATAATCTGCACTATAAGATCTAAAAATGCGAAGATATCATTTTATGACATAAAATCGATGATTATGCACATAAAGTATATTTGCGCTCTTGAAAACCATATTTCGGCGTGTACCAAGCAAGTCCAAACTTCATTTTTCCAAAGAACTCATCTCTTTTAGTTTCTACATGCTCTTTTCAACTTTGTCACCGTAAGCGAGCTCGATTAAACTAAGAGTAAAAGTGCGTGTCTCAAAAGTTCAAACTAATTGGCGTAACTGCAGCGACGGCACTCCGCGGCCTCCCACGGCGGAAAGCACGCGGCGCGCGCGCGAAAAGCATTCGGCGCACCGTCGACCGCGCGTAATACGTGATTCGTTTTTGAAGCGCCAATTAATTGCCGATATGTTCGCGCGCCGCTTTCGACGTTGCGGCAGAGCGCACTCTCCTTTTTACTTTTGCTCCGCTGCTTCTGTCGTCGCTCGCCGCTCGACCAGTGCGGTCTTCTTTTTTTCTCACCCCCACCGCGAGGGAGCACCGCGACCATACCCTTACGGCGCGTTCTAATCCACAGGTACGTACGCAGTTCCGACTGTTTGATCTGCCGTTCGTCGCTCCTCTTTTTTTCCACGAATTCGAAAAATTCAAGGGAGGTTTTTCGCTCGGCGTGATTTGCGAGCTAAAAAGCCGCGCTTCTTTTGATCCTCCCACCGTCAATTCAATATTACTCATGATTTACCGAGGTTCTATAAATAAGGAAATATGAAAATTCGCGTGTGCTTTTGCGTGAGGCAAAGTTGTCATCGCGCATGTTTGAAAGATATTTGCTCTCTCTTGAATCAATGTTGTGCATCAGTCGCTCGTTAAAATTTGCCTCATTAGCTTACGAAAACGCTTGCAAAAAAGTGTAACCATTAGCGGTCTCTCTTTATTTTCGTCGGGGCTAATGTAAATCGCGAAACTAGCTGCTAATACCCGTGCCAATAATCGCAATTAGCTAGATTGATGTTTATTTGAAGAAGCTTTAAAATTACTGCTATCATTGTTTCTTTTATCTCTAAAAACTGACATTCGTCAAAACTACATTAAAAGTGAAATTTTTGTTTAAAAAAAGGTGTGATCGCGGTAAATTACCCGGAGGCCAAACTACGCGAAAAATTTTAACCCAAAGTTCCGTAACCCGTACGAATACATTGCGAGTGTTGAATCGGACTTAAAAGAAAAATAAACAAATCCCACGCCGGACAAAAAACAACTCTTGAACGAGGCTCAGAAGCGCGGAATAAAGCCGAGCAAACAGTCGTAAAAGTGACTTTCCATTTCGACTACGTGACCAGCGCTCGCGCGCGCATATCCTCCCGTGCAGTACCGGAGCGAGTGTCCAGGAGCACTTCCCAGGGTTTCGCTCGTACGGCGCCTTAATCGAGGGCTCGATTTCCCGCAGGATCCACGCGGGCCTCTTTCGAGCCCGTCACGTACGCGCCCGCGGCCGCGTCCGAGTGGTCGGCAAACACGAATATAGCCCCGGCACGCAGTGTCGCTCGCCTCGAAGAATAAGGCGCGCGCTCGCGCCTCATTAGCATAGCAAACAAAGCGGCGCGTGATGGCTGCAGTCTCGCGTGCTTTCGGGATGCGCCGGAGAACCGGAATTCGATTTGCGCAATTATAAGGGAACGCATGCAGCGGTCCGCTATTTGGCAATTCATTTTGTAAAGCGCGGTGGACCGGCCTGAGTCTTGAGAGAAATTTCATGATTGCGGGCGCGAAGCGGCGAATTTCAGAAATTATTTGATAAGACACGTAACGGTTATAAAACGAGTTCGTTTTGAGTGAATCGAAACATTGCCATTTTTGTCGTATTTGTAAATAAGTACTTTATTGAGTAGAACGAACTTTTACTGCCTGCAGTTGATGATTTATGGATAGATGTTAAAGTGATGCTCTTGAAATTAAATATGAAATAATTAAATAATGAAATTAAATCTGAAATAATAAATAAGATTTCTTAAAGTACCATTTAAAATATCGTAACTTCAAGTGCACAACTTATGCACGAAATTTCGTCGCGCGAACAATTTGGGACTATAACAATCAAGAAGTTATGCGCTTAATAGGGGAAACGTTTCCGATAGCGTTTTGAAATAGTGCTCAAAACGGCGCGGGGGCGTAACGTGAAGTACGGACTTCGAATTCATATGTAGTAGTGTACGTACTACGTTCCGAGTCGTTGTTCCAATAAAAGTTTTTATCTATATTTATAAGTTTCGCAACGCGCTTTCAGTTGTCACAATTTCTGCACTTGTTCTTCCGTTTGCGTAATTAGTCGCGAACTCGAAGTAGCAACTAATTTGAAATGCATAATATGGTATACGCTTATGTGCACACGTGCTAGCGTGTGTATCGCCCTTACTAAAGTAACTACTATGTATACGCTCTCCCAGGTCTATATGTCCTGTTATCTAAGTAAACCTCTCACAATGCAAGTCAGTGTGGTCGAATATTTTGACTAGTACTTCAAGTGGATGTATGTTGATAATTATACGTTATGATTTTCTTTCGCGTTCGATTAAGTAGGGTTGTTACGTTTACATTAATAGGATAATTATTATAATTTTTTCGAAATAGTACAGGTAAACAGGAAGGAAAGCTTAGGACTGATTGCACATTTTTAACGCATCCAGCTAGAACCTGTTTATCTTCTCCGTGATAATTTTATTGATTCACGCCTCTCACCTGTAACAAAAGTAATTTGCAAACCTTATTATATCCTCCTCTCCCTTCCATTTTATAAATGAAAGTACCCTATAATTATTTTTTTTTCAACAATCGATTATACGGCACTTGAACTAATTGGTTCCTCTCCTCCAACGCCAATCAATCAATCATCCGATTAATCACTCGATCGGAAAATGGAGGAGATCCTCGTTTCCGATCATTCTTGGAACTGACTAGAAAATGTGTATTTCGCAGGAAGGCGAGTCGCGGAGCCGGGTTGGCGGAGAGGGAGGAAGGAGGCCGGCGCGCCTATAAAAGACGGTCGGCTCCCGATGTGTTCCCACGAAGTGGAGGCCCACGGAACTCGCGGTCTCGCTGTCTCCTCGCTCTCCATGGACTGAAGCCCGCGTCGTCGGCCGACGCTGCTACGTCGATCTCGCGATGGGTGCGGTGATCCGGCAGATTGTGAGTACCGGCCATAAGTGCAACCCCGGTGCGGCGTGCGTATCGGCTCGACCCCGCAAAACAAACGGAGAGACTGAAATCCAAGTGTATTGTTGTCGACGTGGTGTAAAGTTCACTGTTACGCGTCAGTGTGGTGTTGACGAACTAGAAGCAAAAATACAGCGGGTTAAGGTTCCAGGATCGATCGACCCTTGGAATCTTTCATTTGCAATCGCGGCACTTCCATCTGCACACTCACGGACCAGTGCACTTTACGCCACATCTTCAGTCGAAGCTCATCTTGCGAAGTGAAAAATTAGATGTTTTGCTCTCGGTGTGCACTCGAATTAGGACCCTTTTTTCGCGTCGATCGTGGGAGAAGGAATAACGAGAGTGCGGGGGCAGCTCGGCAGAGTCGGTCGTTTGGAAAACGGCTATAAACTTGGAAAGCCGGGCGACGGCAAGTTTCGAGGTGTTGAAACTTATATCTATGCGACGGCGCGTCCGGGCACGGCGCTCTCGCGCAATATTTAACCAGTATCCGCTTCGAGGCGGCAGTTAATTGCTTTAGCGGAGGGTTCCTAATCGCCGGCGAAGGATGCTGGCTAAATATTGGCCAAGCGGCCTGTATTAAGATCGCGCTGAAAGGCTGTTTGATAAAGGCCAGCGCGACGTGCACCGAGTGGCTATGCGACAGTGCGCGCGAAATGCAAAAGGAATTTTTATCCCGATGCTGCTGCACAAATAATTATTGTGATATTGTGAAGAATAATGTGTAGATGAAATAAATTTATTTTAAGCGATTCAATTTTTTATCAGAAATTTTTCTTCGAGTTTTCTTTATCTTCGTACTAAAACATTAATTATTTAATAGTGTATTAGCATCAAGCATTAACTGGGTGAAAGTTTATGTTAATTTTAAAGAAAAAATGCAGTTTCTTTAAAAAAATTAAATTAATTCTTTATGTTTACGTAAAATAATTCAATAGTAACAGAGATTTGAAGCTCCTTTAGAGCTTGAAGTTCTAAACTTAAGTGATTATTCAGGGGTAGATGCTTCATTGCATTTGTCTAATGAATCGTGTTGTTGATTTTAGTGGGACCAAGATGCTCAGGAGTTGTGGATTTACGTCGCGTTGATTGTCGTCCTACTCTCACTGTACCTGTTTAAGGACTATATTAGGACATGCTGGACCGTGTTCCAGCTCAATGGACCGGCGGCGATACCAATTTTGGGAAATGTCAATTGGGTTGCCAAAGATAGCAGTAATTACATTGTTTTCTAACAAAATCTATCCAATTTTTTCATATCCTAACCTAGGGTCTATTTTCCATCATTCCGCAAAATTCTGTGATTAATCTGATTTAAATAAACGCATATAAAAATTTCCTCATTAATTAATCACAAACATTTTACGCTCAAACGAAATGCACCTCTAGGAAGCTATTCTTCGTTACAAAAAAAAAGCAGATGAACAATTTGCGAGTCGCGATGATTACAGTGCTGCAGGTGATGTCGCACCACGCCTACGAGGATTACGGGCCGATAATTCGCTGCTGGATGACGGTGGTGCCGTACGTGTTCCTGCTGGAGCCGGACGACGTGCAACTGGTGCTGAGCAGCCAGAAGCACACGCGCAAGGCCTTCTTCTACCGGCTGCTGAACAACTTCCTCGGCAAGGGCCTGATAACGAGCGACGTGGAGACGTGGCGCGTCCACCGGCGCATCCTCCAGCCGGCCTTCCACTTGCAGGTGCTGCAAAAGTTCGTCGACTCGTTCGCCGAGTGCGCGGACCGGCTCGCCGGCAAACTACTGCGCCACGAGGGCCGCGAGCTCGACGTCACCAAGTTCGTCAACGACGCAGTTTACGAGATCTTGAACGGTACGTAGGTATCGGGCGATTCCTTATCTCCGCTTAGTCCGCGCCGTCTTTGTCCCCGTACTTCGGAAGTTGACCGAGTCCGCTCTACGGGCGACTCCCCGCCTCGGTTGTTACAGAAACTGTCCTCGGAGTCGATGTGACCAGTAAAGCCAACGAGGATGGAGACGTCGATCTCGATGATCTGCCCTTTCGCAAGTAAGTTTTCGACCTATAGTCTTTATCGCTCTTCCCCTTTAAAGGACTTCCTTCTCCTTTTTTAGGGCGAATCGAAAGTACTTTTGTTGTCGAAGTCGTTGTCGCGAGATCGTTTACTCTACCTGGAAAAAATAAGCCGATAATGAATTGCACTACTTTGCGTGGTTTTACACGTCATTCTTATCGTATGATTTGACTCTGGTGACACGTGAGCTCGGAAATTGAACTATCGGGAGTTTAAGTAACAAATTTTCTTTCAAAGCAATGACGTATGTATGCACGATCATCTGAAAAATTGATCGCGTTCGCATCATTAAATCAATTTAAAAATTGCTAGCATGGCTTCCTTGTGCACTAACTAAACATAAAAATAGTAATTTTCTGATCCATTAATATTATATAATGAAAAATTTTAATTACATAATAAAAGTTGGAGATTAATTCTTAAAAACAAATATTATTCAAGAATCAGTGCAAACAATAGCAGTGAGTCGATTAGTCACGCTAATATAACTTGAAACCAGCAATGAAAGTAAAATGTATTATAAAGTTCGCTGAACCGTGAAAAGTAATCATCGCTACTGTAACGTCTATTAAAATGTATAATGCACTTTGAATTGTTCAACTGCCGAGTAATGACTGTGCAGAGATACTGCCAATTTCCTCCGATTTAATATCCTGTGGAGAAACGATTTAATTGCAACATTATTTAAAAGAAATAAATATCGATTAGAAACTTAAAAACAAAGAAAAAAATGCATTTTCGTTCTTTAAATTAATGTGGGATTTTTTTTTTTTTAAAGAAGAAAAGTCCAACAAATTCACGTCTCTTCCATAAACTCCTAAATACAACAAAAGTAGGAATAAACTATTCGAGGCACAGCGTCGATCTTTCTCACATTCTCTCTCGAAACAATCGCAGAGGTCAGATGGTCGTGCCCTACCGCCTGATGCACCCGTGGCTGCTGTTCGACTGGATCTACAAGCTGACGAGCATGGGCAAGCAGGAGAAGCAACAGAGCCAGAACCTATCGGGGGCGTGCCAACGCATACTGGAGGAGAGGCGCCAGGCTCGCGGCAAACAAATCCCCGGGGACAAGTCGAGGGCCAGCCGCAAGATATCCCTGCTGGAGTACATGCTGGAGGTGAGCGAGCGCCACCCCGACTGGTTCGGCGACGACGACATCATCAACGAGTGCTGCACGTTCATGCTGGCGGGCCAGGACTCCGTGGGCACGGCCACCGCGATCACGCTCTTCCTGCTGGCGAACCACCCCGAGTGGCAGAGCAAGTGCGTCGAGGAGCTCGACAGGATATTCGCCGGGGAGGAGGCCGCGAGGCCGCCGACCATGGAGGACCTGAGGGCGATGAGGTGCCTCGAGTCCTGCATCAAGGAAGCCCTCAGGCTCTACCCGAGCGTGCCCCTCTTTGTTCGGACTCTTGGAGAGGACATCAAAGTCGGTGAGCGGAGTGTACCGTTTTTGTTTGCTGCCTTGGATTTGCGAGCGCGTCGGGTGCAGTGCTGTATTTCTTTTTGTTGAGACCTCCAGTCGTTTGGCTTTCTTTTCTATTAAAAAATGGATAACGATAAATGAGTAAGATTTGCTAGTGTTTCGTTAAATGGAAAATGAACTATTTTGCTGAAAATGCACTTTTCTGATTAAAATGCGGAGGAAGAGTTTTGCTGAAAGCGCCTTATTTCCGTGCAAGACAATGTCATTTTAAAAAGTCTTTCAATTTTCTTTTTTTTAAGAAGAAACAGAAATTCGTTTCAAATTAAAAGAATTTTTTCAAGACCGTTATTCTTTTCTTTGCAGACGTAATAAGACAGCTGACTATATCATGTACATTTGAAATTATGCAATAAATTTAATAAGTATCCGTGAAAAGAGCGAAGATGAACTGGTTTAATTTACAGGAAAGCACGTGATACCAGCAGGCTGTGGCATATTCATTGCGCCTTACATGACGCACCGGCTGCCCCATCACTTCCCGGACCCCCACAGCTTTCGCCCGGAGCGCTTCAGCCCCGAAAACTCGGAGAAGAGGCACCCCTACGCTTACTTACCGTTTAGCGCCGGTCCGCGCAATTGCATCGGTAATTATACTCCCATTTGCCGCGCGAGCGAATCCCCGGGCTCCCGGGGAAGCGCTCCGCTACTTTTCCCCTCCCCCTCCCCTCGCTCCCTAATCGTTTTCCGCTTCGCGCGACTGCGACGATTCGTCTTCCGGAGAGCGGGCGAGCCCAAGTAAAGTCCCCGACGATTTCGTTGCAGGTTACAAGTTCGCGATACTGGAGATGAAGGCGATGATAAGCGCGATACTGCGGAGGTGTCAGCTGCTGGGCGTCGAGGGCAAGTCCGAGGTGCGCCCCAAGTTTCGCATGACCGTCCGGGCCTCCGGCGGATTGTGGCTCAAGATAAGTCAGCGCGCCGACGCCTGATGATGAATCGGCGCCGGATGCATCAGCGGCCGACGGCGAGGAAATTGGGATATGCGCCCGCGAGATGGATGCGAGTCGTTCGCCCGTCGTTCGATGACTTATTTTCTTCTGTTCTTTCGTTTTATTGTCGATTCGAGGCAATCCCGGGGATCGTTTCACTTTGCTCGCAGCTCGCAAAGTCTCGTTTGGCTTCTCCGAATTCCAGCGAGTTACTTGCAGCGGCGTTGCACAAGTTTTACTGTAAATTTTAGAGAATGTTTGTTTTTATACTTGTTGTAAAAAAATTTATTGATAGTTCACTGTACGTTGAATAAAATTGATCGTACCTGCATTGTGTAGGCAATATCTAGTAGACATTACCTTAAGGCTAAAAAATTACTGAAAAACATCAACCGGTATTGCGTGTACATAAAAATATGCTCTTCCACTACCTTGGCGCACTCCGCGTTTTCGTATGCAGATAATCAAGTTACGTCGGTGGGGATCAATACGACAAAAGAACACGGAGAGCCGGTGCGACTCCATTTCTCGAGTCCGCTGTCCCGGAAGGCTTGTCGTCAAAACTAGACAGCCCTGGACGCGGTAACCCAGATAGAAACTATTCAAATATTCCGCGCGGCGTGAGGCGCGACTGTCTTGCCGCGCGAGTCCCGACACAGGAGACAGCCCGCAAAACGTGCGCGGGAGCTCGGTCAGACAACCCGGAGATCCGGGACCAATTTTCCCCGTCGCGCACCCTTTCTTTTCTTACCTAATTCCGCCCGCTAGGAGGTTGATTCGGTTGATTCTTCTCCGCGTGCGCGGGGCTAAAAGGATGCTCGAACGGATCCGCGCGCTCGCGATTCGATTGTGGATTGCCGCGAGGAGAAAAAAAAATCGATGAAGCTAAACGGGGAGGGCGCGCATACTTTTCCGCCGAGTTTGAAGACGGGATTCGCAAATGTTCCGGGGAACTGGATAATCGGATAATCAGCCAGACTTTCTCTCTCGGCTCCTCGATATTCGCTCGCCGACGTCGCCTCACCTTCCAGGCACCGAATAAATTGCCAGGGAGGAAGGGAGGAGGCGGGGGAATCGCTCTCTCGTCATTTTTCATGCGAAAGCTAGCCGAGCGGAAAATGAAGACGATCGAACGATGAGCGCGCACCTTCGACTCCGCCGGCTGCCTCTGTATAAGAATCCGCGAGCCCGCAAGCTCGGCTCCGCGAGCTTAAATATACGCCGTCCCGTTCCTTAATGGCTCTTTACACGTCGCCTTCGTAATTTCCATCGTTGACCCTCTGAAATCGTGTTGACACAAAATTCCTTTTCACCTTCCATTTACAACTCGCGGTGGATATTTATTTTAATGGAGAACTGTTGGAAATGAAAAAATGCGTGCATTTTTATTCGTGCGTACGTCGATGTTGTGTAAATAATGTAAAATGCTACATTTACTCGGGAGATACACTGATGGGCTGATACACGTTATCCTAAACTGCTAAAGAAGTGATGAATTATTGCACGCGAATGTTTTGAGACGGCGATTTATCTTCGAAGAGGGAGCTAAGTAAATTGAATGAAGATTTCTTTGCACGTTTTCTTGTACAAAAAATGACAACGTCTTGGCGCTACTTTCTACTCAACTGTCACCAGCGACACATACTTGAGAACACGCAGTTTTCATTAACAATTTAAGAAAAAAACAGTGGGAGCGATGTTCATCATGAAATCATGTAGGTACATTGTAAATGTTGTCGATTCTAGCTAATTTATTTTTCATGAGTAAAACAAGTAATTTTCTATGTAGCAAATAACACGTTACAGTCTGCATTGAAAATAATATGTATAAGTACAATAAATAGATAACTCTATAATCAATAATCGATAAACGCGTTACGTGCAGAAAAGAAATAAAAATATAAACGACGTCTGTTTATGATTATAAGATGCAAGCGCATGAATACATTTGCGTTTAGTTCGGGCTGTAATAAGCAAGCGCCACCAAGGCATATCAATTATGCAAATTTATCGGAGTAGGGATCGCGCGATAGAGTTAGCTAGGGTTTAGGCAGTAGACGTGATCCAAGAAGACAAACGATATGAAGAATAATGGTGAGTAGTCAGGACTTTGAAAATGTTTCTCATACATACGATTTAATGAAAGGCAATATGAGAAAATACTAACTTTAAAATAAAATTTCTTTCTTTAAAAGATGAAAGAGCACCAGGAGATATTGCTTTCAAAGATTATATTGATATTAATGGAAAAATGTTACGGTGTATGGGGCTAGTTGTTCGCGTGGAAGGCAATAAAAGAGATAGAAGATCGAAAATTTTTGAAAGAATTCCGACATTTATATCAAACCTAACTTGTGTTGTATTTGGAATTTTTCAATTTCTGTGGATAATAGAACTATGGGGTGATGACAAAGATCTCGCAACGCAAATAACTACTACTGGTATTTCAAATATCGTTTGCATCTGTAAGGTGAGTTAAATACGTACAATCTTATTATACCACTGATTAGCGTTACTTTTGTTAATTATAAAAGTTTAGGGGTTTCGATTAGCGTACTGCAGAGAGGATTTGCAATCAATGTTCGAAAAGTTGAACGACATTTGGAAGCGTGCACAGCCTCGTGTAGAAATTAAAGAAAACATTTTAAAAAAAGCTCACAATTCTTTAGTATTTTGCAAATTGTATCTTATTATGATGGTGATACTTACCTTTTGTTTTGGCGTACCACCGGTCAAGTAAATATCCGAAGAGAATTCCTTCAATTTAATATAATCAAGTAAATTATGGGCAAGATACCAATTTATTTTTAGGGACTTTTTTCTGCAATATCTTGCTCGAGAAGAATTGAATCACACCTATGATTATTCGAAGAGAGTCTTCCTTGGACGATATCCTTTTGAAATAAAAAGTACAGAGATCTATTTTATCGTCCTTTTGGAGGAGCAATATCTACTTCTTTTTTGCTCGGCTTTATATTGGGTATGCTGTGACACGTTGTTCGCGCAATTAACGACTTTTATCTCTTTACAATTTGAGGTATATTTAACGGTAAAGTATATTATGCCCTTAGGGAGAGACTGTAAAGAATGTCTCAGATCTCGTGTAAATTTGTCTTCAGCTCGGGTGACAAATATATATGGTCTGGTGCATTCGCGAATAACATTTCCCCCACGGGGCATAAAGTACTTTTATTTCCCGCTACTAAAAATAAGCGAAATAAATTATTTTTTTCTGCTAAAGCGAGTTTTGTGGACTTTTCAGATACTTTACCATGATATAGAAACTGTAGTGAATCTTGAAAAAGATGAAAGTCGTTTACAAACAAAAGTTTGTGATTTCATCAAAAGACATCAAGATCTCCTAAGGTATATTAATTTTATTGTTTATATAAAACAAATTTAAAGAAAAAATTTTATTTTTAATGCATTCTAAAACTATTAGAATCTGTCAGATGATTGAATATATATTTAGTCCTGTTATTTTTACTACAATGTTATTTACTTCAATCAATATTTGCGTGAATGTATTTGAATTGAGGGAGGTACGTATACAAAAATAATATTTGCAAGTAGATACACTTAAGATCTTTTTTAGATGGTTTCTGATGGAAAATTTGGCGAAGCAGTAGTACACTGCTTTCATTTAATCAATATATTTGTTCAATTATTGGTTTACTGCGTATTCGCCGAAAGATTAACTCAACAGGTATAAGTCACACTTTTGTAAACAAAATAATTTTAATAATTTACTTATTCAAATTATATCACGAGCAGACTAACTCTATAGCAAATGCAATGTATAACTGTATCTGGACAGAGAAAAATGTCAAACTTAGAGTCTACTTACGAATAATTATTATGAAATCACAAGAACCATTTTATTGTACAGCATATGGATTTTTCACTATTGGGCACGATCGAATTACTATCGTTAGTTTCAAAATACTATTAAAAACTATTATTTGCAGTTACGACTTCTTGCCATTTCTAGTATAGTATAGATGCTACAAGCTGCAGTTTAGCACAGCGTTAAATGGAGAGTTCTATTAAATTTATTATTTTGTGAATATAATTATTTTTTATGAGTCTTATAAATACGCGATTATCATTTGCTGAACTTCGTAGCCTCAACAGATAAGTGCAGTGTCGAAAAATGAAAAAGCAGAGCAAATAAAAATTTGAGTATTTGGTTTTATCGTCTTCCGAAGCTGGAAGCGCACTGTTCATCTTTGATAAGATTAAAATCATTGCGTATCCTGTAATTGCTACGAAATGCTAATTGCAGCTTGTGGCTGTCTATGTTAGTTACATACTGTGGCCACATCTCGATGTTAGATCCCAATACTTTCACCTAATGAAATTAAAAACTTGTGAAAATAATTAATTTCAGATAGTCAACAGAGCAATGTCATTTTATATGATGTTACAAACTACAAGTTGAATATAAGGTAAAAATTGTACATAGGGTGGATTTTTATGCAATTTGTATAAATTGTCTGAGCACTTAATAAAAGGAAAATAAAATTAGTAAATATTTAGTTTTCATCTCATTTTCTTCACATCCGCATGTAAGTTTCATAACTTTTTTTAAGTGAGCCTTATGTTTAGAGTAAAATCGAAGGAAATAAAATGATACCCGTTGAGAGGTCATTGAATGTTTCTTATAATAGTGTAAATCTACTTTTAATGAAGAAAAATATCGCTAGATAAAAATAGAGCTTGCGGGCTGTATTCTAAGAAATACTATACCAATATAATTTATGTATTTTAAGAAGAAGAAAATAAGTCTGATCATCAATGAATGATATCTCCCTAGTGCATTAAATTCTACAAGAACTAATACAACATTCAACGGACACGCGAGGAAAAGAAAAACTCAGAGAATAATAGGCTCGCGCATGTATACATAAATGTATCTACGTAGTTCACGGGATAATAAGCAGGTGCAGCCGAGTCGTGTCAAATATGCAAACTCCCCTGGCGAGGGATGCGGCGGTAGGGTTAGTGCGGATCCCGCCTACAGTACCTATGCCAAGGAGCCGAGCGACTGAAAGTCTTCATGGGTGAGTGTGTCGGTGTGAACGTGTGATAAATCGATGCATACAGTCTCATACTAACTCCGTTCTATTCCCGCTTGTCTTCGCATCCGCTTGAAATATTGTTTCGAATGAATTTTGCGATAATAAATGATCGCCTACTTTGCAACTCCTTTAAATTTCACGTTTAAAAAATAAATAAAATTGAAGAAATTTACATAAATCTCGCTACCAGCAGTTTATATTATATATTAATTTTTTGAATCTAAATATTTTTGACTACTAATGTTATTATAGCAAATGAGAAATAGTTTTAAGCAGTGATTTTGATTGGCGTACAAAGGGGAGGAAGATTTTAGAGATCCATTCGGCTGTCTGGCAATGATTTGGAGAAAAAGTCGTCCACACGACGGAATTCGTGAGAGGGAATTTTGAGAGGAGCCCAGAAAATGCTTGTCTCCTGCAGGTGCTACATCAGCATGATGTTGGGTAGGTCTCACAGCGTTTGCTTCGGATTACCGCCACTCAAGTGAGTACGTGAAACTTGCTCTTTCGGGATCAAGATTCTCGAAGCATCAAAATTCCAGCACACCGATTTCGAGAGTGCAGAGTAAACTCCACTATTCCACATGTGTCACAGAAATGCAAATTGCTTCTCTCAGATATTTTATTTAATAAAGTTAATGTCTAATCGTGTTTTGATTACTTGCTATAATTAATTGAATTCAATTTGCATTGCTAAGTAGTTACATTCAGGAAATTAATTTTTCCCAAAGGTAAAGTTTTGTAACACATAAAGGTTCTTAGATATAATACTTACAGAAAATTGACTAATTTCTTTTTTCTAAATTAATTGTTTACATAACAAAGGAATTTTCAACTTTTTGAGTATGATAATCAAAGTAAATGTAAGGTCTCCTGGCGCATTATTTTTTTATGTTAAAATGAAGATAAGGTAACCTTGTGCCGCTCACCTGTCATCTGAGATGCGAACTTGATAAAACGAGTCGTTCACTAAGAATATACAAGGAAAAACAGTGTGGAAGGACTGCAACAACAGAATGTACCGGTGTATATAGGTATATTGCGCAGGGTGGTCGTTTCTATTTGTCGAATAAGGGTGTATTTCCTCTTTTCCGGGTTCTTACTGAAATAACCGTACCTCTGTTATTTTCCGCGCAGTAACGTGGTAACGGCGTATAAAAAGAAAAAAATCTCGGCGTAGACGTGAAAAAAATAGTCTTGAATATTGAATAAATCGTCGAAAAAAACAAACGAGCAGAAAGGTAACAATGATAATCTTCGTAAATCAACTCCTGCACTCTTATTCAAATCACTTTCCAAGAATTTTCTAAATTTTATTCTCCCTTACAAAATAAAGACGCAAATTTCAGGTAGAAACAGCGTTGGATTTTTCTATCGCGTAAATAACATAAGGTTCGCTTGAAAACGACTTGGTGAAAGGTGGTTTATGCAACGAAATTTTCGATAGGATTTTGAAGGGAGCTCGTAAAACGCTTGTCTTCGGCAACTGCTACATCAGCTCGATGTTAGCAGTCAGCGCAAAGGAGTTGCAGCTCACCACCACTTCAAGTGAGTACGTGTAACCTGCTCTTTCGAGATCGAAATTCTCGAAGCAGCAAAATTCTTATGCGGATCTCGCGAGGGCTGCATAAACGCTGTTTTACATGTATTTACACGTGTCGCTTAACTGCAAAATGCGGATTCGTTTACATTCGATAAGGGGCCTTGAGATAAGAAAAGCCAAATATCGTTAAAATTTACCACGTTTACCAAGCTGTAGATATAGTTTTGCTGCAAACATCTATCGACGAACAGCTTTAAGGTTTCGATTATGATGTTGCGCAACTCGTAGGTTACTATTCTTTCAGCTAGATTTTGGATTACTGAAGGTATTGCAAACAAATTAGTATCAATCGCCTAAGGCAGCTAAAAACTGAAACGAGTACTCAGACCTAATCGACGATAAATCGAAAAAAGATGCTGATAAATGCGCTTGCAGCTTTCATAAACCAAAAGTGCATACGAAAAATATACAGGTATACCGCGCGACCCTCATCCGTGCAGCGCGGCAGTATCGCTTTATTACCGCGGGCGAAATCGGATGCCGGGGTTATGCCCGCTCGCACGGCCGCTATATCGGGGCCCGTATCTGCCCCCCGTGGATAAGGGCCTCTTGAGATATCTCAGCTGGGGCGCGCGCGCGCACGTGCTCTCGTCCGAGATTACGCCGCGGGCGAAGGTTACCCGGGGCTTCGGCGAAATTGCAGGGGAATTATCGCGGACGCGGTTTTCGCGGTCCTGCCGGCCGAAACGATCGGCGTATGCACGCTCACGTAGTCAGTACCACCCCCCCTGACCCGTGTGCAAACGGACGCGGCGGCTGCTGCGGGTCGGCGCGCGCGAGGCAGAGAGAGAGGCAGCCGAGAATGAGAGCGGGACGAGAGATGTATGTGGAAATCCGGGGAGTTTCGGGCGCTGTTCGTGCTAACGTTTGGCTAACTTCATTACGAATTGTCGTTGCCCGCGCAGTGAAGAGTTTTCCCGGGAGTTGATAAGAAAGCTCGCTGCGTTGTGCGCTATTTCGCAACTTGCATTTAAGATTGTTAGCCAACTCTGCTGTCGCGGTGGAGTGTCATTAATTGACGGGGGATTTGTAACTGAGGATGCACTGCTGCAAGCTTCATTTTGAGATATCCTAGCTTTTCGTTGAACAAATATTAAAAGAGAGATACTGAGAGTACGAGTCTGACTATATCAGCATGTTTCTACTTATAAGTATAAAACTACAATTTAACTTTTTTTTTTAAATATTTATTTTGTTGTTTATGAATCTTTCTTTATGCTCCCGACATTTGAAATAACATTTAATATCTTCGTAAAACTAAGATTGGAAATCACCCATACTTTTGAGTATCCTATGCTTTGAGCACATATGCTGCATCCATAAGGCCCGTGCGTACATGTGCATCAGGTGTACACTAGATCGTAGCACGAAAACATAGTAATTGTTGTCGCAACTGACTCAATTTATTTCAAAATTTTAACTAACGTTGAATTTGGTGCACTGCATTAAATTAAATTTAATACAAAGTATCGTTAAAAAAAATAATACTCTTCAATTTTTCGTTAAAATCTTGCGTAGAAAATGCACCAACGTTCTACTTACGCGAATGAGTGTTAACGAGTAATTAAATAAAAGTAGTTATTAACGAATTCTTGCTTAATAGCTCAACAAACCCCTAAATTGCTGGCATTACACACTAAGCGCAACTCATAACCAATGCAAATTTGCGCTCATTTTTAAAAAGTTGCTAAAATCCACTCGCTAGAGCGCGCACACGGGGCCCGGGAGCAATTATTTTCCAACGCGCCGCGAGTAATTGTAGAGCCGGTACGTTTTCTGCCGGCGAAGGGTGCGAAAATTAAAAGTGAGACAGGCTGTGTGTACCGGGTGCCGAGAAAGCCGTTAATGAGAAGGAAGCCGGGCGGGAGAGCGGCGGCCGGGGGGAGGAAAAAAGGAGCGACGGGCGCGAGGCGAGCGAGCCCGAAAGCGGCGTCAACGCCCAAATCTCGCCGATCCCGATTGAACGAGTGACCTAGAAAGGGCCCGCCGAGCGCATATAAATTTCAATCGAAAGCGCGATCCGCCATATCCGCCTTCCGCGTCGAGCCATCAATCCCCGTGTGCAGGCCCGCGCGTCATATCGTAAACGTGTAAATCACGGCAGCTAAAACTTTCACGGCGCGAGACCCGCGTACGCGCGCAGAGAGGCGTGCGATGCCGGACGTAAAATGCCCATTGATGCGTGAAACAATTTCGTTTCTTGCACTGCGATATCAACCTCTCGCATATGCATTTTCCTGCCTGTACCGCGAAACTGGCATGTGAAGATACTGCGGCCAGAGAGGTACCTGTTACAACCTAACCGTATATTTTGCGGTACCATCCTGAATTTCATTTTTCAATATCACATTTGTACTCAAAATAAATTGTGTATCGCAATGACGATTCACTTGAAAGCAATCAAGAGGATGCATAAAAATGCATTTTCAAGAAAAAATAAGTTAAATGCTTACGAGGCAGTAAACGACGTTCAATCGATTAACCCGCGTCGATCATCCGTCGGCCGCACGCCCGAGGAACCAAATGCACTGGGCGAATCGCAGTGGGCGAAAGTCCGAACGCAGTGGCCGGCGCAACCAAAAAACAGCTACCCCCGGCGCGGGCGGCCGTGTGCGCGGGGGGTAGATAATTGTCGAGAGAGACGGAGCACCGGGTGGTGGCCTAACCTCTCCCTCGGACGGGTTATAACGCCCGCGCGCGAGGGGGATGCAGTGATTTGGAGGCTTCGCCGGTGCGGTGCGCGCGCGCGCAGGGGGTGGGTGGCGCGGGGCGGCGCTGCCGGCGCGGCGGCGGCCGGAATTTCGCGCGCCGGATGCTGCGAGGTGTCAGTTCTGCGCGCGAGGTCCTCGCAGCAGCAGGTGTGCGCCAACGCGGCTGCGCCGGACCGCACGGATCCATCGTGGGAGCGAGCGAGCCGCAGGGACGAGAGCCGCAGCAGCCAGTTGATCTCGCGGCGCGCGCGAGCCGGCGTTTTGGGAGCGCAGCGCGAGATGCGTTGACGAGCGCGAGGGCCGACCGATCGTCGCCGCCAGGACTGCACGCAACGCCAACCCCGAGCCACCTGACGCGCCAACATGCGAGCCGAACTCACCAGGGACGAGCATGTACGTATGCACTTAGAGTTTAAGTTCGACGTGCGCGGGCTGCTTTGCCGAGTCGACGCGCAAACGGGGATGTGTTGGGATCTGGCGGGGAACGAGAGCAAGCGCGCGTCGTGGTGTCGGGTTTGGTGGAAGTTATTTTGGCGAGTAAACAGACGGAAAAAACACGCGGCGTATTTCACGGCCTTTTTCTCTCCGCCACCCTGTTTACCGGCACGTTCGTCGGACGGGATTAATTTCGCGCCGGATTAAGCCGCCGGCATTTTTTTAAAGTGCGAGCTGCCGTGAAAAATTCGTTCGATCTAAGCTCGAGCGACTTTGAGAAAGCTAACCGTATCCGGAACTAGCGGCAGTGCTCCTGCAAGCCCGTTACAGAGGGTGGAAGGTTCGGATTCCGGGAAAAATTAAATTTCCACGGATACGGTCCTTTGAGTGCGAATCGAGTAACGGGGCTGCGAAAAAAGATGTAGAGGGGCACTACTCGCGGACACTCGAGTCGAAGTGCACTATAGCGCTATTTCACCCGGGCAAATAAAAATATCAGGCGATCGCGTCGTTCGCCATTGCCGCTCGACTGGTCATTCACTCGAGCGGCTGCCGTGTATATCTCGCGGAGCCGGAGCAGCGAGTGCAAATGAGGCGGATCGAAATTCGAGGCTAAAAACGCGGCGATCGATGGCGCGCGGCAGCGCCGAATCCCGCCTCTAAAAATATTTCCCGGCGCGCCCGATATTTACCCCGCGAGAACAATACCCCCGGCGCGCGGACGGGTAGAAAATAGAGCCGGCGAGGAGATTGATAAAACGCCCGTCTTTGGCGATGCGAAATAACGAAGGGAGCGGGGAAAAAAAATAACGAGCCGCGTGTTTTCTGCATTTCCGCGGCGGCCGAGGAGGCTCGACGAGCGAAAATTGGCGTGTTCTTGCCGCGCGCACGGCCGGCACCGCGCTCGCCACTTTTTCATGCAGCCTCCACTCTCCGCGCCGGCCGTAATTATTCTCTCGAGATTCTGGCTCACGTTTCCGCGCTATCGCGTCGAGTGCGCGCGCGAGCGCTACCCCTGGAACTACAAGACGTTAATGCGAGTGGGGACACGTGCTGCGACTGCGACCGAGCTCGAGAGCCGCAATTATCGCCTTTGTATTTAAATGAGGACTCGGACGATAAAGGGACGAGGATCCCGTCGCGCCGTACTACCTTACTTTCCTCGTCTTGCCTCGCGCGAGGAAGATGTATTCTTACTTGACATTCTTTTCGCACGCCCGGCCTTTCGCCTGTTGTTCGCGCTTTGGGTGTCGCTGGTCTCTTCAACGGCGCGCGTTGGCTCTTCGCGGGTTGAAAATGCGATCTGTTACTTTTTGTTCGGATGATATAAGGTGGCGGGAGATTTTCCGGGGGTTTTAAATCACTTGCTGTGGAGCCCCTCTGCCAGGATATTGAAGGGGAATTTATTAGTTCTGGATATTCGGAAACCTGAAAGAGCTGTTATCGCCGTGAAAGTATGTTTTACTTAGGATTTTAGCTGTTTTCAATGAAATATTCTATTCTCGTACTTGTACGAATTTGAATATATGGCGTACTTTTTATTTGCATCCAAATTGATATAGGACAAGGTATTTTTATGACTGTAATAACTCTTGCAAAAATATTGAAAATTTTAAATAAATTGTGTCAATAAAAATCCGGTTTTTACCTTTCAACATTCACAGTATAAAAATCCATTTTGGATCGTAAAAAAACCTAAATAAGTAAATGCGTTTATCTTTGAAAACAAAAGAGGCAAACTCATATTTTTATTAACACCCGGGCATTCAGCGTAATCCTATTAGCTCATTCAACTTTTATTTCAAAAGCTCAAAAAATCGTTCTTACACTCGCTAAACGCATTGTTGGCACCTGCCACCCTGACCCATTGTCCGCCGCCGGATGAGATCCATTAGCGCGAAAAAAAGAGGATTGTAATGCTCTGGAATCGTCATCGCAGTTAACTGAATTATCCCGATTCGCCAATATGGCGGGGTGGGTTTTAATTTGATTTCGGCGCAGCGCGAAGTGCGCGCGCACCGCTAGCCGCTAAAGTCCTTAACGTCGCGGCCAATCCGCACGCGCGGATCCGTTTAAAAATTTTTGCGCGCACGCGACCCCCGTAACCTCGCCCCGTAATCGCATTCCCCGCTAAACTCGGCGTGCACGCATTGCAAAATCGCAGAGCATTATCGTCACGAGCGCGTCCCTTTGTACGCGCGTCACGTGCGCCACTGACGCGTGGAGCTTTTGCGATGTGATTTTGGTGAAGGTGGAACAGCCTTTTCGGAAAAGCGGGTCCTATGAGAATGTAGGAGTAAATTATATAATATTGACGATTAGCGTAGGTTTAGTATTTCTGTGCATGAATAATTAATGTCAGTAATGTGTAGTCTTGAAGGGGAAAAAGAAAATGGATAACTTAGGTAAGAGTGGAAAGAGAACAATCCATTCATTATCGAGAAAAAAATGCTTACAGTAACGAAATTTTCACTTATTGGCGCCTAAAGGGTAAAAAATTAAGCCTTTTGAAAAGTTATAATCTTCTTAAGATAAGTTTGCTGATAACTTTTTTTGTTGTTTAGATTGTCCAAGTGGCAAACCTTCCACCGAAAAAAAATTTGCGGTATCTCTATATAATTTTGTCCGTTTCTCGCTGTATATCACCAAACTAATTACCTTTACCTTAACAAGGATCGAGAAAAAAATCAAATCTCATGTTTCACGTGCTACCGTATAAAATCCCATTCTCCTTTTTACAATCCTTAACATTCACAGTCTGAAACTCAGCGATAACAAACAAAACGATCCTCTTTATACCAGGCGCTCGTAACGTTTAATGAAATCGCGCGCGCACATAACTCGGTAAACTATCCAGAGCGGATTATAAAAAGGCCGTTATGCCAGGGATCCCTGTGAATTTTTCTCGCGGAAAAAAAGACGCCGCAACAAAAAGAATATATAGAAATAATATCCAGATTCATGCAAGGCTAGAAAGCGACACCTGTAATAGGCAGTAACGGTTACGCATGATTCCATTAAATAAAAAATAACATCTTTTCATAAAAAGTCTTTTTATGAATGTTTTTTTATTACTGAAGGAAGTCCGCAAGATAAAAGTCTTCCCCCCCCCCTCCCCCGCGAATCGATAGAGTCGGTGCCTTAAGTCAGTCGCTTCCCTCCGAGAGATAATGACCTCCATTATGAGCTGGAAATTCCTCCGAAATGAATGTATATATCCCCCGACTGCGAAGAATAATTGGCCCAAGTCTCAGGTCTCCGGTGCATAATTTTTTAAACGCCGTACCTCCGTTCTTTATTTCGAGACCAATCCCAAACTCTCCTCTTCTCGTTTCTCCTCGCGCGATGGTTCTTTATTACCGTCCTTTAGGGAATTAATTTCCGCTATTTAGCACCGAGCGTGCGGTTTCGCTTCACTTTTTTTTTCTCTACAGTCGCGCTGCACCGATCTTCGTCGCGCTGGCGGATATCAAGAATTAATAAAGGGCCATCGTGAGTGACGTACTGGCCACGGTTGAAGCGTTTATTAAAAAAATACACGTCCCTTCGACGAAGTCCCGCGCGAGCGGCGTCAATATTGTATTTCCCTCGATTAATGCGCCTTTTCACATTTCGATCGTCCGGAAATCACGCTCCAATTAATGCGTCGCCTCTTCCCCCGCGTCCTCTTTCATCCTGACCGTTACGAAAGCTCAACGAGTCCTCTTCGTTATACAAACGCTCACGCATTTTCGCTCCGATTTCACTCGCATCGCTTTCTCCTTTGTTTCTCCTCCGCCCCACGTGAAAATGATGTCAGCTTAAGTTAATCCGATACTTTAAACGTGCCCTGCAAAAAGCTCATTGAACAATCCGTTTGATTTTGCGCATCGAAAAAAAATGAAGTAAAACCTCGCCACTCGAGTTAATACAGCGCGATCGCGGGAGCAACGTCGACGCGGATGAGCCCTCGATGCCGACGAAGTATCACGACGTAATCGACTGTTCGAGGATCTGGGGTGCAGCTCGCGGAAGAGCGCGACCCTCGACCGTCAACGGGCCCGCGCGGGAGTTTATTAAAAAGCGCGGGGGCTCCCACTCGTCCGTGGAGCATCGTTAATGCCGATGGGTCTCGCGCTCAATTAATGCGCACCTGCGCTTGCATCCCGATCGTCGCGTCGCGAAACGAGAGCTCGCGTCGGGACGCGCACTCGAGGTTCGATGACGGGGGAGATCAAAGCGAGTGCCGAAGACGCGGCAGATACCGCGATTACTTTTCGATTGCGATATACACCCCCGCGGCGATATTCTTTTGCGCGAGCTTGACCGGATATTTCGAGGGATGGAGTATTGTTTTGACGTTGATTGCGATCTTGATTATGAAGGCTCGAAACTTTTTATCTAACGGGTTGCTTTCGTCGAGGAGGAAAAAAAGTTATGATCGATAGTAGACTTTTAAAAATGTTTAAAGTTTACCCAGGGTAAAATTGCGTCTAATGTATTTCAATATCATTAATGGGTCGTTAAAGGTATAGGCAGCGCTGAAAATTCCCACAAATTTAATAATTCAAAGGGCATTATGAGGAAAGTTGGTCATCCTTTATCGCAGCAAAAACAGACTACTCCGCGAAACTGGATAATCTCGTTAAACACTCCGTCGCCGTGTCGTCATAATCGAATGACCATTAAAAATTCACTTATCATGCAACGTTCAAAGTGTCCGAGCGACCGGTACTGTTATCCAAACACATTAGCAGTCGATAAGCCGGCCGCGGCCAAAGCCTTCGCTCTTCCGCAACTGAATTTCCATTTCCCCCTCTAGATTCGTTCCCTCCCCCACTCCTCTTTTTTCTCCTCGTTTTTCGCGGCCTGCCTTTAAGCGCACAATTATGCGATAAAAAGGCTCTCCTTGGGGGATCCAAGATCTCCCGCGCGGCTAATTAAAATCCGAAGAAAAACGGAAGCAGAAAGCGGGTCGGCGATCGATGGGCCACCGAGGAGGGAAAGCTTTAAACTTTTAATGCACTCGTTCCAAGATTCACTTTGTCTATATCGCATCGGGCGAGGTGGGGCGGGTGCCGAAGCGGCCCGCGGCGACGCCGTCGTCGCCTACTCGGTCCTTCCCCGGGAAAGTAAACAAACTCAGGCGCGTTAACTTTTAAGCAATATACGCGGGGTGAAAAAAGGTAGCCGCGTTACTTTCGCCCCTCTGGGGAAACAACGGGGAGAAGAGGGTAAATACGAGAGGGAGGTGCACATAAAAAGAAGACGAGGACCTGCCCCCGAAGCCCCTGCAGCCTCCTCCGAATGCGGAGAAAGTTGGACGGCGCGATAAGCGTCCGCCCGATATTGGGTGTACGTAACGTTGAACGAATTGCGCGGCAGCATCGGTGGAAGGAATATTTTGCCGGGAGGCAAGATAAAAATCGGTCCGGTGGTGGCTTTCGCGTATACTTTTCCCGTCGGTTGCTCTCGCGCGCTGCCCCCCGCCGTAAGGGAATCGGCCGGCCCTTTTTTCCGTGCGCCCGCCGGGTTTATTGACGTTTATTGTGCGTGCAGGCGTGTACGAGGTACTCTCTGCGCGACGGAGTCTGAATTTTACTCGGCCGGACGACCGGGTCTTTACAACGGCGTTATTCTTCTGTTTTGCATCTTTTTTTTTGGGAGAGGTTCCAAGGTTTAATCGCTCGGCGGATAAAAGCTTCACTGGCGACTCTCAATTACGCTGGGTAGTCGCGAATTATGACGAAAGGTTAATAAATTTAATCGTGGACGGTACGTTTATTAACTGTTACATGCGGAATAAATTTGACAAAAGTTATATAGCAACATTTATACTCGTAATTGTAAAGAAATTTAATTAAAAATCGCCATAAGCCGTCGAGTTAACTTTTTCATTTAATTTAACGATACCTAATTCTAATAAATTCGCAAAATATAAGGAACACGCTGTATATCGCTTGTGACGCCCCGAAACATTTTTCCTCGACATCAATAAAATTAAGTCGGTCCCTTCTCCGCCTTCACTGCCGAAGCGAAAAAATATTTTCACAAGCTTAAGCTTTATGAATTGACGTACGCGGCGTAGTTGCTCGCGCGCTAACAACGCACAATAAAGGATGAACTGAGCGAGCCATTCGCGCGCGAGATTCATTATTAAATGTGAAGCGCCATATCATAATTACATTTTCCGCAACGACTTTGAAAGGGAGACGCGGCGGGAGCGCCGAGCGAGGCATCGCGCGCGCGCGCCCAACGAGCGTTAAAAAAAGCCCATTCCTTTCCCATTTTTCCGCGGCCGCGTTTTTTAATTCCCGCGACCCGCGCGAAAATCCCTCGGAAACTCTCCTTAAAAAACTGCCGCCTACAGGATTAACGCGACGCGTGCGCTCTCAGGCCCGCGCGTGTTTTTTTTTTAACCTACCTCTGCCGACGGTATCCCACGGCAAAAACAGCAGTCGGCGCGAGGAAAAACACGGGAGTCCGGTACGGCAAGAAATTAAACCGGACAAATCTCCTTCGCCCGGGATTATTCCTCTTCTCCCCGCGAGCTCTTCTCGTTTCACTTTTTTTTTTTATTTCGGCGGCGTAACGAGCTTGTAGGCGGGCAGTTTTCCGCTGGCGCGCTCGTTCCGGCCGTCTTCGCATTCACGGCGATTCGTGCCGCTGGAAGTTTCAAAGGCGAAAACAATTGCCTACGTAACTGGCGGAACCTGCGGGAAGATGCGCTAGTACTCGGGGCCGCCTCTCTGCGAGGGCACGAGTAGGCGGCCGCGCGCCGGTTCGTTACGCCGAGATGTGCATCGTCGACGCCGCTGCGAGAGAGAGGTATACATGCGTTTTTATCGTGCTTTTAATTGTTGCTTCATGGGGCGCTTTTCACGCGTCGGCGGAACTTCCCTTTTATGGACAGACGGGTTATTGTTAATTAAGCCCGCGCCCCCTCGGCGCAAGTATCAGTGGAGAAGTGATACTTGAAAATGAGTTTAATATTTTTCGTAGGGAATTTTGTTCGTGCGAAACAAATATTTCACGTTTATACCGAAAACTATGTGAGAAAATTACACTGCACAAATTTATTTCCATTTAATAAGATTTAGAAAAGAATTCATAAATACAACATACTTTTAACTTTCATAACGTTACTTCTTTTTAATTTATATTCTCTCTCTCGATGTAAAAATTAAACTTTACAACATATAACAGGTTGAGATGCATTCTACATACATTGAAGTAGAATTAATAAGAGCGCTATTTATTCTTTAACAATATTTTTCACGTAAAGAATAATTAGAAAAATTGAGAAACAATGAATTATTTCATAAATCTATTTATAAACAAACACAATCTATAAATTAACCAATCAAATTATTGATTTTTTTAGAGATTATTATTTAAATAAATATGTCCAAATATAAATTTTTAAGGAACTACCAGAATTTATATTAATTTTTCCTTGAATAATTTCTTTAAAGTAGCAGTAATATTTAGAAAATATTTTTCAATATATAAAATAATTTAATACAGCTTATCCACTAATAAAATGACTTCACTAAATTAAAGCGTTTTCTAAAAAAACGAATTTGTCCAGAAATAATGTATGCAAACCGTAATCTAACAACTGACAATTCAATTGGCAAGGCAGCAGTAGCAATCGAGCACTTTACACGGATCCTCAATTAAAAGCGGAGCGCTGCGGCTTCTCGGTCCGGCTGAAAAACTGCAACGTTAGCCCCAACACTTCTCCGGCAATTTAAAGTTTCCCCCGGTCGTTTCTCTCTCGCGGAGGGCCGCGCGCGTCTCTTCCTACTCGGGTTCCAAGCGCGCGCCCCCGGATAATTGCCCGACGAAAATAAAAGTTCGCCCGGGCGTCCGATGATTAGCGCGCGAACCGAGCGCCGGCGCGCTTTTGTGCGGCCCCGCATAATCGGCGCCGAGATGTAGGTCAGCCAAAATTACATATCGCTTTTCGTTAGCGCTCGCCCCGCGGCCTCTTCCGCGCTCGAGTTTACGCCCCCGCGATCCCCCCGCCGATTGAGCGGCCAGTAAATTTGCACCGGCCGAGGCGCTTCGATTAATCGAGATTTATAAACTTCTAATTTCGAGGCTGGCTATCGGTGACTCGGTGCCTCTCTTTCTTTGCAATCGAGATCGATAAGACTGGGTGGGAGGGGCGGTTGTGTGGGTTCGGTGAACGCGTGCCGTCGCGCGGGATACACAAATTAGTTTTATTACCGGCCGATAAATATTGGATCGGAAAAATTGAATGCCCCACTCGGGCGCAGGCGAGCGAGCACTTGTGATTAATGACGCCCGGGCGATTCGAGCCGGAGTGAGCGACGACTTTGCTCGTTCATTTGTCGCTCTTTGAGTCGCAAATTACTCGGTGGCCCTTGCCTCTTTCAACTTTTTTTCGAACTACCTGTAAGGCAAGTAGCTCGGAACCTCTTTAACTTATCGCTCTTACTGACTATGCATTTTTTGATAAATAATAATTTTTAAAAAAAATTTAAAGTCGAAACAAACATCTACTTATTGTCGACTCTACAATTTGCATTTTTAATTCGCCTTCTTATACTGCTATTTATTATAAGAGATTGTACTGAACTGAAAGGTATGTAAATGTAAGGTATGCAATGGAGAAACTCGATCAGACAAAGCACAAGATATTTTGCCGTAAACAATTCGAAATCGCGTTGAGCTGAAGTTGACTCTCGGAGCCTGGGCAATAAATCCGAGAGTCGCGGCGCGAGTTTACGTGCGGTGCCTCGATCAAGCCAGCGCATATATACTTACAAACACTCGTCCTCCTCGCTTCTCCGTCCTTCGTTCGCCCGAAGGGAAGATTCCGGCTGCGATGTGCAAGTTCGAGCGCTCGAGGCTGTTTTCAGCGCCCGTCGGCGAAGTTAAGGTCGGCCGCGAGAAACGGACGAATTAATTTCGCCAGGGCGGACTCGTTGCAGCGTCGGCACTGTTGCGCCGGACTCGAAGCACGGAAACGTCCGGACACCTGGCCTGATTCGCTTGCTTATTTAGTTCGATGATTCGATCGAACGGGGCGGCTCGGTGTGCAACGTTTATGTTTTATTTTTACTGTGATTTTTATCTGCATTCGAAAATTTAAAATTTTTTATTGAACTATAAACTGACAATACTAAGGAAATAAAATCGACACGCGCAAAAGTTCAACAATATTATTTTACATCAACGTAAAAAAAAAATTGAATTGCAAATATTTCTTGTTTGTTTCTCTTTGCGTTTTTATATTTCTAAAACACTATTGCTTTGAAATTGAAAAACAAAACCCGTGGAGTATCACTTGGTTGTATAGTGGATCTTATAACATTGGCGAAAGTCGATTTTTTACCGCGCGGCGTAACGGCGAGAGACGGAAGAGCAAGCGCGGGAAAAAGCATAATCCCTGTTTCATTCAAAGCCGGCGAGCTCCTACAATGCACTCTAAAGATCCTCGAAATTCCGTGAATGCGGCCATATTACCCTCGGAAGCACCTCCTCGAAAACTCCCTCTCCGTCCGAATATATTCCTGACCCGCGATCGCTTTCAGGGCGCTTTTCTCGCCCCGGCGCCCGGCGCCCCCGGAATATCGTCCCTCTTCTGCACTTTTCTCGCGCCTCGCCATCCGCCGCGAGATTTCAATCGTCGGGGAGCCGCTGAATAAACCAGGCCCGGGGAGCCGCGAGCGCGCGGAATTCCGATCGATTCTCATATTTCGCGGGGGCGGAGGGAGCCTTCGCGGATGATAAATTCAGCGGGGCGCCTGCGCGATTTTTCCCGGCGCTTCCTACATTTTCTCACGGAGCGACGGCGGGGGATTAGACGGCGCGCCGGCTATAAACGTCGCGCTGCTGATTCCGCCGGGGGGTGGGGGGTTATTTGCGGAGCGCGAAAAAAATTTTCGGCAGACGGTGCGCCGGGACGCGACCCGAATAATTGATGGGAAGAAGCGGCGCGAAGGATTTTTACGCGCGAAATTATTCACGAAGGGAGAAACTATTTCCGAAGTTTTAAAATTACCGCCGGAAAAAGTAAGTGCATTTCGTAGTAAACAAAAATTCCGAGGCTCGCCGGGCGTACGACTTTACTCGTGGCGATACCGCAAAAATCAACTCAATTCCCGCGAAAAGTCTCGCAGGTATTCGAACAATTTCGAAAGTAGCGCGCCGCGATCCCCGTCATACCCTCCGCAAGTTTCGCGAACTTCCCCCGCGCGAACAATTTGCCGGCGAAAAAATCCGCCTCGCTCTTCCAATTCACTTCCGACGCGCGGACTAAAAATATTCTCCCCGATGGAAATGGCCGGGTGCACGGCTCGTTCGCCGATCCGCGCGAAAACAAAAACAAACAACAGCAACGGCGACGGCAATTGTCCCAATTCCAATGGGGACGCCGCGGGAGGGCGGACAAAAAGCGGGAGGTGGCTCGCGCGCGTAATTGCGGCGGCGGGGGTGCCCGATTCGCGAGCCCATAAACAGCCCTTCGGGATCGCGCTGAAAGCGCAGCGGAGGGGCGTGTGCACGCGCGCGCGAAACAAAAAGCCCCGGCGGCGGCCCCCGCGCGCGAAAATCAATATTTCGGGCGCGCGCGCCGTCCGAGACGTGCACGTGCATGCGGGAGGAGGCGGATCGCGACGCGCCCCGCTTGCCGAGAGTGTTTTAATGGGCGAAAGAGAGACGTCGGACGGGGAATGCGGGAAGGCGGCGCAGGTTCAACTCGGGACCCCACCGTCGGTGCTCTCGCTCTCCTTTTTTTACGCCGTGGTGCTCGACGTTCGACGCCGGTGTTTTTTACTCGCCGCGCGCGTTTTATCCGGAAAATATTGCCGGCGATTTTGCTCCCGTCGCATTAAAAAGGAAATATTTATTTTTCTATACGGGAGCGCTGACGATTTTCTGTCTCTTAAGCGCGGCAAGTGAAATCTAGAGGCTGACAAATTGGCGTTTTATTTAAATGCGCGCGAAAATCCCTTTTATAATCCGCTCGTCATAAAAGCATTTGACTGTAGATCTCGGGAATGGATTCGAAAATAATGAACGAATGGCGCACGGTCGGGGCATCAAAAATGCATTTTGCTAGGTGGAAAACGTTCGATCCAATGGGGAACATTTTTTTTTAACTAAATTTAGACTACTTTTGAAACGACAACCAAATGAGAGTACCTTCAGATATTTACTTATTCCATTTCCGTCCTCAAAAGGCTTACCCCGGCTCTTTCGAGAAATGGCTCACGTATGCGACCCCACTTTTTCCTTACGTTTTACATGAATGTTTCACACCTCCATTTCGCACGCACGAAAAAATATTCAAGCCAGCAGTTTATTTTCAAAGGGCTTTTCAAACAAATTTCATTACGGCAAAAGCACTCACGGGAAAACTCAATTAAAACGGTAAATCGACGCGTTAATCCGTGGCGCGCAGATGTTCATGCGGCATTCAGCGACACTAGCATAATTGCCCACCGCTTAGTCAAAAGCCAAAACATTTCATTATACGCGCCCCAAAGTAGCCAAAGTTCATTTCCATCACTCAAACCAATCGGCCACGAGTGCCCACCGCCATCGGAGGCAATCTCGAAGAAGCACGTCCCCGAACTCCCCCGCAGCCGTCAAGCCGAGAGGCGTCACGAGGCCGTGTCTTCCGATGCGTGAAGCGCGCAAATCGTGCGTAAAAATTCTAGCTCCGCGTCGGCCCCCCGGCAAAAATCTCGACGCTCGCCTCGCGGCAATTAACGCGCGGCTAAAAGCGTAACGCGCGGCTGCGCGCGCTAATCGGTCCGCAGCCGCCCCCGCGCGCGCACAAAGGCGCCTCTCCAGCGACGCCATTAAACGCTCGCCGTCCGACGAAAAAAACAATGCGCGCTCTCCCCGGCTGTGCGCGCGCTTGAAAAACAAAAAGGAGGGAAAAGCGCCGTCGACCATGTGCGACTTTCAGCGCCTATCGTATAGCCGATTGCGCCGCCGCGCGCGATATCGGCTTAATAATGCAGGCGCGGCCGGGCTCCCGAGGGGGTGGCGCAGCGTCGAGTGGCTCGCGCGGACAAAGGGCGAAAGTTGCCGGCCTCTTCGCAACGGCGCCCCCGCGGGGCGGCGTATCTCGATGCGCGGCCGAGGGCTCGGGGCGCGAGGCGCGATCTCGCAGGATACGAAAGAGGTGCCGGGCGATAAAAGGAGCGCCCGTTAATTATGCAGCGTTCGATTAGGCGACCGAGCCCCGGTGTTCGCTTTTTTTTAAGGAGCCGCCTCGCTGCGTTTTTTTTTCTCGCGCTTTTCAGTGTGCAGTGTCAAAGCGTCCTGTTATGAACGGCTTTCAAACGCCGCAGCACGTAGTTATGCTTAAAAGTGTACCTCGTGCTTTTGAAAGGAAAAAGTTATTTTTGAGTAGTTCGCAATTTTTCGTTTAAATTTACGATTTCTTTTAACCGAGTGAATTGATGAAAACTTATTTCTGCCCTCTCAACAGTTTTAGTTCAACAAGTCCCGATAAATCTTGGTAAGAAGCTGATACCAAAATTAAGAAGGTTAATAGGAATCAATCCGTAATGAAACTCTGTCGGAAAAAGATCCTGAAAATCTTCGGCCGAGCGGAGCGACTTACCTAACTGCAATAAATTTTCCAGCCACGAAATTGCCCCAAATGGACAGCGCATTAAGCACAAAGCGTTCTAATAAATCTTTAATTTTCGACCTCCGGCTCTCCCTTCTCACTTGGCAGATCCGAGACTCGATACCCTTGACAGTGCGTATCGCGTAACTGCGGCGGTTTCTCCGCAAAAAAAGTCCGCACTAGAAGCGAAAGCTGTAAAAAAAAGAGTATAGCGAACGGAAAAGCGGGAGGAAGAGAGGGAAGGTACTACCGTATTCCAGCGCGTAATTACGTTCCCGGCGCTTTCTCGCTCCACGGGCAAGTGCGCACAGCTGCCGGGTAGGGAAAAATCGGGCGTCGCGCAATTCCTCCCATTGTTGCGCGAAATCGTCCCGTAAACACGCGCCGGCGGACTTTTTTAAAGTCGCGGGTATTACCGCTTCGAGTGGAAGAGAGCATCCGCGCACCCCCACGGCGGGGGTGAGAGCCCGCGGAATGACTGATGGGCGCTTTCCTCCCGCGCGGGAGAGAAATTTCTCGGTTAATTCCGGCGGACGGGCCTCCTCTCCGCTGAAATAAGAGAGCGAACGAAATTTCGCAACAATAGAGCGAAATTCCGATCTCGCGCAAATGGGATTACGCCATTGGGCGAAGGGGGGCGAGCCGGGGCTTATCGCGTCACAATGGGGCCTCCGGTCCTCCGAAAACCCCCTTCGTGTTTATACATTAAGAGCGCCGGCCGTTAGAAGGGGAGAGGATATTGCCCCGTCCGGGTCCCTCGGAAACGAAGAGGAACGCGGAAAGTAGGGTATTAAGGGGATAGCCGAGGCGGCGCGCGTGCAGGAGGTAACGAAGGCGGCGGCGCGCGCGCGTAAGCCTCCTCGCTCGGCCTCATTATCCCGACACAATGAACGCGCGGCTCCCCGTCCGGTATTGGCATTTGCGCGGATTCCGATGGAATTTAATTGGAGGAGATCGAATCGCCCGGCGAGCGTGCACGGGCAAACTCGTTAACTCGCCGCTCGGGCAGCGCGCCCCGCTGAAAAACGATCGGTTTGCGAGCGATGCGCTCGGCCGAGGGAAATCGATGCGCACCGCCGGCCGCTGACAGCTGCCGCGGCCTCTCCCGCGCTTTTTAGCGGTTTTTAATCTTTCCGCCGCCGGAGGCTTTTTCACGCGCGCTCGCTCGCGTTCCGACTTTCGACGCCCCTTTTTGCCGCGGCCGGTCCGAGATTACGAAGATGTCGAAGTTGCAGGCGGCGGGGACAAAAAAGGGGAACTTTTTCACCTGAGCGTCCAACGTCATTTGTTACGCGTGACTGGGAAAACGATCCGGTCTGCTCGATTCTGGCAAGGAACTTGGTTTGAGCGAAAAAATGCAGGACTTAGATTCTTCCGGAGTTGCAAAGTTACATCAAGGTCTTATACTTGTAGGGCACTAAAAAGTTGAGTACTAAAAAGTAATTAATTGATTTTTCAATGTTGAAGTGATAGCGAAATTTTTATTGCAACGACTAGTTTTATTTTTCCGCATAAGAAAATTTTCAAAATTTTGCCAGGAGAAAAGATGTGATGATGCGGATTGCTAAACCTGTTGCAAAATGGATATCGGATTAATCTACGAACATTTACCGAACGCAGATATATAGATTGCAGCACTTAAGAGCGAGAACTAGCAGTACCCCACTTGACTCTCCTATACCCGGGTTTACCTCTCTCCCGTACGTGTAATTAAGATTACCTTTAATGAAATTTTATTATTATGCAATAAACGTATGTTAAGTAGCGCCATATTGAATTAATAATAATAACGCATTTACTTTTTAACTTTGTAAAAATCAATTTTTAACCTAATGTTTAATTCACTCTGGCAACTATCAATCGTTAAAGAGCGATATAACTTTTTCAGTTAAATTAAAATTACGTTTCAGATCCCACAAACATATTTTCACAAACTTTTATCAAATTTTCCGAATCGTATTTATTTCCGTACACGAAGAACTTCAATTTCCGAAAAGTGGAAACAGCAGTATACGAAGTCTCGCAAAAAAGCTTTGTACCGCGGCGTTCACTTGACGTCGGAGCGCCGGCTCGCTGCCTTGTCTCCATCTGATAATTCGTTTACTCTGAGAAGAAGATCGCGCCGTCCCGAGCGAGCCGTCCTATCAATGCAATCGCACGGAAAAGCGCGGCGCGTTCAACGAACCCGCGCGCGAGCGACGCCTCTGCCTGCTGCGCTCGCGCGAGCCGCGAATGCAATAATTGCGCCCGCCCGGGAGATAAATAACGCGGCGAACAAGACGTATCGCTTAAGGAAGATTAATCCCCCCGGCTGTCCGGATTAATGCGCTCCCGCCCGAGTAATTGATTAGATTCCCGCGCCGCGTCGACCCGCTAAAAAACACGGGGAATCCCGCGAAATTACATCTCCCCGCGCGCCTCCTCATTATTGTGCGCGTTCGACGCGCCGAGATCCGCGCCAATTTCGCAAAGTGCACGGGCGCGGAATCTTTTTTTTGCCCGCTCTCGTATTTTCTCTCGCCCCCTGTGTTCGCGCGCGACTCGACGCGATTGTCTTCGCGCCTCTCTTTCGTCGGCGCTGTGTGCCACCCCCGCGCCCCGCTTTTTTTATCCCACCTCGAGGTTTTCGCGTCGTGGCCCGAGTGTGGTACTAATTTCGCGGGCGCGCTGAAGGGAGCGATTTTTCACTCGGCGAGAGGCTAAAAGATTGAAAAGCCACTTTTTAGGTCAACGCGCTGTTTCGCGCCGCGCGCTCTTTTTTTCTCGCGCGCGGTTCTTTCGAGGGGCCTGATAACGCGCGAGGGGTTAATGCGAGCCCGCGCGACCCTCCACTCGGGCTGGCGGAAGCGGCGACGCGATATGGATTTTTTTTCTCGAGCTCTCGACCCGTTGTCGCGAATCGACGGGAGGAGATAATGGCTCGGCGAGACGATACGTCGACTCCAAGTGGCGCGGTGTTCGGTTGTTGCCGGAGACTTCGGGTTTCCTTCTTTTGTACCCGCGGGTTTTCTACTTTCACGGGGAGTTTTTATCTGGTGTCAAATTTGCAGAGGAAAAATTTCACGCCAACTAGAATGTTTTAAATAAATTCAACTTTATTTTATATGTTTATTTTATCCGATATAGTTCATGCCGTTTAATTGATAAATGAAAATAATAAAAAATAAAATTTTTTATGTAAATTTTTCACTTTTGCGTGAAATCATATTTTATTATTAGATAAAATTTAATAAATATCATATGTTTTAATATACAATATAAATAATTTCACGTGCTAGTAATTTTTTAAAATATTATTTATAACAAGATAGTAACAATGAAGTATGAGAAATATACATATATAGATACTAGATTCAAATTTAATCTAAATAAAACTGTTAACAACTCATATTTAAACGAAACCAAAATCCCGTGATCGTCGAACAATTTTATTTGTATGTAAAAGTAAAAAAACAAAGACGAAACAAAAGCAGTTTTTTCCATCTTTCACCGGTCGATTCGCGTGGTCGTTAGCCGCAGAGAGTGCCTCGAAAACGCAATTTGCGCGGGGGTCGCGGGTGGAAAAAAGAGGGGCGTCCGTGCGCGCGGGCTGCGTGGGTGCACCTTTGTGCTTGCGAGCCGCTCGCTTTAGACACGGCGAACCTCCGCGGCAACTCGAGAGTTTAGCCGCCGCTGCGCGGTTGTGAAAGCTAGCCGCTTTTCAAAAGGTACAAGCGCCCGGCGAACCGCAGCCCTGCGGATCCTCTCGAATATTCATCCGATTCACACCTTCTCCGCTCTTCTCCGCCGCCTAGACAACCGGGTGACTCGTTACTTCTTTATCAATCGAGCGCGCGCCGTTCGCCCGGATTAGGGTTTTTACCGTGGTGTTCCGGTGGACGATCGGATCCCAGGGGCCATTACGAGATAAGTATGAATCGGAGGCTATTAATGAGGGGGATGCCGTTAAATAACGGCATCTAATGGCTTGCTCTATTTAATTTATACACCGGCGGTTGTGGCATTACGTTAGGCTCCGGGGCTTTGTTTTATGCGACCGGTATTTTATGAGTCGTGCCTCGTTTTCGATATTTATCGCCTCTAAAATTGCGGGACGCGCGGGCGAAAAAGCAAACGACTCCGGTTGACTTTAAGTGGATTCTATTATTTATTCCTGGCGATACCGAGTTAATCCTCTACATGCTCGTGAATTCTCCGGATTATCAAAAAACGCTGCGTCTACCTAACTTTTTCCAGCCACGCCGAACTGCATCGAGCATCCCAGGAAAATCCCTCTTTCGCTCCGAAAGAGACTAAAAAAACTGCATCCCTTCGTTCGGGGTCAAACAAAAAAAGAGAAGCCAAAGATCGCGATATCCGCCGCAAATAGCCGTCGCTCCCCGGGATTTTTATTCCCGTGGCGATAAGAGAGACGACGCATTATATCGGTCAGCGAGGCGACGGCGGCGCAAAGTTGAAAATCGAAGCCGCGGCGAAAGAGCAAAAATAGCGAGGCTGGAAGGAGGGAGGGGAGCGAGCAACTCGCGGTCGATCGCGCTTTGATTAAACGCTTGGGTGGCAACACCCCCACCCCCTCTCCCACGGAGTATAATCGCGCGCGACCGAAGGCGCCAGCCGTCGAATTAACGCCCGTTAACCGCGCGACGCGTTATTTCGGCCGTGTATTAATTAACAGGTGGCGCGGCCCGAAAGTTTTGCCCGCGTGGATCCGAAGTTGGCTGAGCGCCGGCTTGGAATTAATTGATTTCACCCAAACGCACCGGCCGTCTATGCTCCGCGTGCAGTCATTTCGAAAAATCAAAAATTTTTTTCCATTTTCATGTGCCGTTTAATGAGTCCCGCCGTATTTTTCGACCCGTACACAGAAGTTCGCACGATAGCCGCGGTGGGCATGAAATGGCTTGCTTATGTACTAGTTTATTAGTTTATTAACGGTGCGAAACTCCGTACGAGGAAAGTTTGGCCTAAATTTTCGTTCGAGCAGTAGTCGGATTCGGTAGACGTGAAAAGCATCGACGCCGACGGGCAATTGTGTAAAAGTGGAAAAAGAGGGAGGGTGCAACGCTGCCCGTTATCACGATTATTAATGCAAAATGGTAATTAATAATATAACACGAATGAGTTGAGCGGTCAGTTAATTGCATTTGCATATGGGATTTGTATGAATTATGCAATGCCGCGGGAGGAAATTAGAGGGACCGGCTATGATCGCGTTTCGACGGGCCGCATATGGATATCGATTCATATATGGTCGAAATTTTAGATTAACTATTATGCGGCCGTAATGAAATCGTTGCGGAGCGCTTATATATACGACGACGGCCGTTACGATAGCGCGCTCAGCGAAATAAAAAATAAAAGGATGAGAGCGAGTTATGCAGTTTCGGCCTGGATATACGAGGGCCGACGCTGTAAATATTGGTTTATCGACGAGTAATGCGTGCGAGCACAGGAATTCATTAATGAGGTTATTGTTGCACGCGCGCCACGTTCGCTATTTAATATATACAGCTAAAATTTTGTTAAAGCGCGAAAACCGTGCCCGCGCCTTTTCAACAAATTGATCCTTTTTTTTCCTCGTTTTATGCATTACGCATCGTATCGTCAAAGTGTCATTTAAATTGCAAGCAACGTGAAGAGGCGTGCGGTGAGCCCCAACGGCCATAAAAGCAATTCTCGCACGAACGCGAGGCTCGGATAATCGGAAACTGATAAATAATCCAGCAGGTTGTCGCGGGCTCGCCAAGGGCCGGCCGTAAAAAAGCGCGACGCGCAAACGTCGGCGTTTTCGCGACCCCCGCCCGCCGAGTTTATTTTTCCAGCCGGCGAAATGAAAGTTTGAAGAGACGAGCGCGCGAGTTACAATTTCGTCATCGACGCTCGCGCGCCTCCCGCGGGAGCTTTTATTGCCGCGCGCGCGCGGAGGTGTGTTCCTCGACAATGAGCGCGCCCGACGGTGCTATTTGTCCCGGCGATAATGCGAGCGCCGTGTATACGCGAGCTGTCGCGCGTCGGCCCATTGTCAGCGGAATTCAAAGCGGCCCGCGAGCGTACACGCACCCCGAGCTCGGCGCCGACTGATGAATTATACAGCCGTAATTAACCGCGCTTCTTTCCGCGAGCGACTTCGATTCCGGGGTGGGAGGCGAGGTGTATATACAGGGAGGAGGCGAGGCGCGCGGGATGGACGGCACTTCGGTCACGAGCGCGAGGTGAGTGGCACGTATTGCTCGACGTCACGTTCGCTTGCCGCTGCGACTCTTCGCTCGGGCGTAACTTTGAATTTGAGGATTGGCTTTTGAAGATTCAACATCGCCGGATCAAATTGAGCAGATATAAATGTCAAGTCATCGGGTTTATTTTACGAGTGATCTACTTTTTAAAAGTTATATTTTTATTGCTGAATAGAAAAATTAATTCCTTCAAATTTCTCGCATTGAAAAATTGCAATTGATTCATGGAAAGATTCTTTTAATTTCTTTTAAAATTTAATAATTTCAGGAATTATACTTTAAGTTTTAAGTATAACATTATTGAAAACATTATTGCATTTTTTTACAATGACAATATGTGCGGTCATAAAACTTTATTTCTGCACTTGTTAATAAGATTTTTTATTAGTATAGAAACGTAAAAAGTTTTATAATTTTCTTTTTGAATATTTAAGAAAATTTTTCTATATTCGCTTAATTATCCTCCTTTCACTAGCTTAAATTAATCAATACGACCTACTTGCAATTTTCTTAAGCTGACTTAAGAATAATTTTTAAAAGATTTTTAAAACTTGTTAACAGACGAGATTTCCGCAAGGCGGAAAACTTCTCGATCTTTTCAAAATCCCGAAAATAAATTCGTTACCTCAACTCTTTCCACCGTAAAGAAACTATTCTGCACAAAGTTCGCGTATTATTCTTGAATCGAATAAAAATATCGAAAGCAATATCTTCGCTTGAAGGATCCCACGGTCGGAAGCCAGAGGAACAGGGGCTTAGCCTCACGCGCCGCGCGGTTCATCACGTATCGCCGCGTACGCGTCGGCGTTGAAGTAAAAAAACTGAAAGAGCGCCAGCAATATAGCCCCTCCCCGAGCCATCGTGCGCAAAAAAGCCTCCCCGACTCGGTTATCAAAAAAAGCTCCGTACCTCGCGCAAAGGCGATACAATGAAAATTCAGCAGCGGCTAAGGACCGCGGGCTCTCTCTCTTTTATTGGTCCTCGCTCCCTCCCTCATGCATATATTCGCGAGCACACGCGCGCACTCGAGCTCGAAATTTTTATCCCCGCGTCGCAATGCGTAATTAGCGCGCGCGATGGGGGGAGCGCCGGCTATTATTCGGCGCTTACGCTTTTTTTCCGCGGCTGGGCGGACTTTTTATCCCCGCGGCGGCCCCTGCGGGTACATATTTCAGCGGCTCGAGTGCGCGCTCCGCTCCCGCGGCGTCGCTCTGTACATATGTACTCACCGCGAGCGGGGGTCGCGCTGCGGGGGCGGCGCCGATCGCCTATCGGATATCGGGAATCTCCGATATAAGCTGTGCGACTAAGCATCCTCGAGGATTATCTCGGGAATTACGACGCTCTCGAATTTTCGGGGAAAAAAAGGTATATGTGCTCCGGCGACGATCGCCCGCTGGGGAGCGATCGTCGTTTTTGATTGTTCAGCGGAGATAATGAGGGGGGCGCGCTCGCTGGCGATTTTATCGAGGAGCGCGCTTTTTTTGGATTCCGCCACGACTAATGTGGTGATCGTAAAAAAATGGCTTCGTGCTTTTACTTTTTGGTCGTTATGTGAGTCGGGATCTCCCGAACTTTTCGCTCGATAACGATACAAAAGTTTTAACGACGTAAAATAATATTTCCTTTTATTTATTTATTATTTGGTTTCATGTGCAACTAATTTATTGAAATCAATGTAATTTTTAAAATGAGTGGGGTGTGATTTTTCACTTGTAATTAAATCTGTATTCTTTTTTATTTGTCATTTTTTAACCTTGACTCAAATAGTTTTGTTTGTATACTGTTTTAATTAAATTGAAATTTAGTTATTTTTAAATTAACGAATATGTAAAATTACTTTAACAGTATTGACGCATTTTGCAGTATTTACCCTAGTTATTTCTGCAAAAATGATTTTTATATAATAAATTGTAATATACTGAATTTACATTAAAAACACTTATATTATTTTTTGTATAAAATTTCATAAGCTACGTTTGAAAGTTAGTACTAAATACGCGTAAAGTAAAAGAAAGAAGAAATAAAATTCCATAATAATTAAAAGGGTATAAACGGACCAGTGACGCTTATACAAAGGCATAATTAAACAAAATGTAAAGAATGCGCGTCCGAAAGAGGATTTTTCCAGGACGCCTATTCGAGGAAAATTTCACAGTCGCCAGCTACATCCGGTATTATCCCCTCGTTTTTTTCCGCGGGCGCCGTTTCTCCTCTGCGCCCTCCACCACCCCCTTTCTGATGCTCTCTTCGCCCGAGATAATAATGTTTAAAAGTCAAACGAATTACAATTTAATTTGGCGTATCTCGTTTGGATACCGCGGAATTAGGACATTCGTAATCATGGACCTGAGGGGGGCGAGGGGAGAACGCGGACGGCCGCGCGGTATCGCTTTGTGCAGTAACGAAGGGATTAAGCGCCGGCGCCGCCGTTGTAATTTGACACGGGATATACCCTTTTTACGCTTCCGCGGGACACCTGCAACGGGATCGCTCGCCTCGCCGGACCCTCGGCGAGCTGCTTTTTATTTCAAATATTCCACGGGAAAATGAGACTGCGCCGCGTCGCTTTGCATCATCGTTTCTCCGCCGCGGCGAGGGTAAAAAGAAACCAATTGTTGAGCGCAATTAAAGAGGGAGGAAAAATACAAGCGGGAAGGGGCGCGCGCGAGCCTCCGAATAATTTCGTGCCGACCTAGTTGGACGGGGAGCTTAGGCGATTCCACGGAACATCCGAGCGAACAGGCTCGTCGCAATGAAACCGAGCGTAAGGAGGAGGAGGGGGAAGGCCCGTTAAAAGAGATACACCCAACAAACATTCGCCCGGCGGAGAGCCACGGTGCGCGCGATCACGTTAACGAACCCCGCGGCGCGGCCTCTCGCGCGCGCACGTACTTTTTACGGAGCGGACGCGCGCTCCATCTCATCGCCCGCATAAAGCGCAATGACGAGTGCGCACCTCGGGCCCGCACTACAAAAGCCACTTCGCCGGGGCTCCTCGGCGTTCGCCTCATTACGGTAAGTAATACCTCGGGGCGCCGCCTCGAGGCCGCGGCCCGTAAAGCGCCTCACCCCCCCTCGATCGATGCGCAATAAAAAAGGCGGCCGGAGGGAAAAGAAAGACGAGGCATCCATCGCGAGGAACGCCGCGAGCCCGCACGCCCGGTCCGTATATAATTTCGCGGAGTCCCGGCCGAATTTTAATCTGCCGCGGCTCGTAAATAACGCGGCTTTTCAATGACCCCCGACGTGAGGCGATGCGAGGGAGGCGCAGACAACGGGCGAAACCGCAGCGCCGGGAAATGAAAGGAGCGCGCGGGTTCGTTGAACCGTCCCGATGGAGCGCCTCGCGTCGCACGTGTGTGTATACGTATACACGTGTACGTAGGCAAACTCTCGCGCAGGCGAACGGCCGACACACGTGGTTCTTGCGATTAATCCGCGCGGAGACCTCGCGGAGGAAAAAGAGTCGCGCTAATTTTCAAAGTGCTCCCCGATAGAATATGGAGGAGGTTCTTTGGCTTCCGCGGCGCTCGGATGAATGCGGCCGGGCCCGACTTGCGCGAATCGCAACCGGCTCCTTATCCCGCGACTCGGCACTCGGCTGCAATCACGCTCGCGGACTTGGCGCGAAAAAAACGGGGACGCGGCTCTTTCTTTCCCTCCTCTTCTTTCTTTTCCCTTCTCTTTCATGCCGCGTGCCTCACTCCGATTGATGGACGCGGTGCCCAGGCGGGACACTCTTCATTTTCCCGGGCGAGCTGGATTTCGGGGATATCGGGAGAGGCTTCCAGCGGAGCTCTGCTCGCGGAAGAAAGAGCCGCTCGGTCTTCTTTTCAATTAAGGGAGCAATTAAAGTTTATGTATTGGGCGAAGATGTTACGAGTTTCGAGTTGGCGCAACTCGCTCGCACAGGAGTTCCTAATGAATTTCGTTTAATTCAATGCAAATTACGGATTTCACTTATAACTTGGATTGTTCTCCCGGCGCGGGGGTATCGCCGATTTTTAATTGCGAGAATGCGCCAAGAACTTTTGCTCGGCGAGTCTTCGCGGGGCTTTATTCTCCTGACTATTGAATTCGTGCTTTGATTGGTAATAAAAGTTGATGCCTTCGGCATCTTAATATACGGCTTCGGCGAAAAAAGTTTAGCAAAACGACGTTATACCGTGTATAAGAGAAAGTTGGCCGCGTCACGTAGGACGCGAGTACGTGTCTGATCATAATTGGCTCTTACTACTTCGGCTAACCAGTAAATGTAGTCCCATCGCTTCCACCGCGACGCAGCTGCTTCCGCATCGCCGTTTGTTTTAATTTCGCGATTAAAGCGAAATAATTTACGCGATAAACCCCCGAATTATCCTCATCGCAAATCGCAAAACCATTCCCGCGCATTTTAAAAGCGGCAAAAACTTTACAACACCGCTAAGCAGCGGCGCGTTTCACGGAAATCCACGAGGAACTTCCCCGCGACATTGCCAAAGCATTTGTTTATGCATGCCTGTAATCAGGCAAATGGCACGCGTACACCCAAAGCCCGCTCAATTTGCAAGCGGCTGATTTAAACGTATAAGTCGGGGCTGGCCGCGCGAAAATTTCGCGGGCGCACGCATCAGCGCAAAAGTTTTCAGCCAGCTTGGCGGCTGCCTCCAGCGTCCTGGAACAATGGGAGCGAATGAGAAATTCCGCGCGCCTTACTCTCTCTCACTTCGAGAATTAGAGGAGTCGAGGAGCAAGAGCGAGCGAGAGAAGCGAGGAGAGGGGTGCCTAAAGGGGGGTCGCTGTCCGCAAGTGCAAGTGGTGTTTCCCGCACCCGGCAAAGTTGGATGTCTCGATGGCTTCCCCCACCCCCGGGGGGCGTCAGCTCTACATAGGTATACCGAGCGGGCAACCGCGACATCCCTCGCATACCTACCTTCTGCAGCCGGGTATATATACCGCCGACGCTTTATCTGGGGAATCCGTGAAAATGGCGAGACCGCCGACGCCCCCCCCCCTGCAGCTGATGCAGAACTGCACAAGAACGATTGCAGCCCTGGCCGAGCGCCTCTTCCTCCGCGGCGCTCTCACTCTATTCCGCGTCTTCCATCGGGAAACAGGGCGCCGATCGAAGAGCGACTCACGAGACGACTTCGCTTGATATTGCTATCGCCGCGCGGCGCCTCCCCGCTGCACTCGTTCACGGCATGAACTTTCCCTATGAACGCCTCCGCGTCCCGATCCTCTTATCGCCTCGCCAGTCAAACTTTTACCTTTCAGCGCCGCGCGCGAGCGGCGAAAGTTTCGCGCGACTCGCGAGATGGCCCTCGAGAGCCTCGCGAGGCGCGGCTGCGCGAGGCGAATTTTTGAGAGGTTCAATTGAATTCCGCGAATCGCTCCGGGAGGAGGTGTAACGGAGAGCCGGAATGTGTGATTACGCTATTGCGAAATACTTCGCCCGCCGGCGGGCTTGACATGTCTGCTTCTTACATTAGCGGGATTGAAATGTCTTTCTGGCTCTTCCACTGGATTCCTTAGGTTCATCAAGTTAATAATTGATCGCAGTACTTCTACGGTTGAACATAAATTATTGTTGAAATGTAGAAGCCATATGTGGAAGTCTACGGACTTGAAATATGTGACAAAGATACTGTAATGTTTAATTTTAAAAGCTACTGAATCGACTATACAAATATAGCAGTCACACGGTTATCCGATGAGAAGTCGAAAATAAGACAGGTTATCGAGTTTTCCGACATTCAGAAGGCAACAAAACGGATTATTTGAAAAGGAGTATAACTTCAAAGAGGTGTCCCGGGTCCGCTCTTTGCCCTCGTTTAGCTGGAGCCGTCCGCACTCGTCCAGCCGAGCGCGTCGAATTAAGTTTACATACATATTATATCGATTCTCGTCCGGGCACAGAGAGATATTCGGATCAGTGGGTCCCTGCCTCCCTCTTACTCGTCACGCTTAATTGGATTCCGTCGCGGGGATTGGTCCGGCCCGGTCCGCTCTGGCAATTAGTCCGAATCGATAGGCGTGCGCGCACGTCCACTCGCTCTCGACCACTCGCCCAGCCACGCACACAGGCGCACATGCATACGCGGACACACAGGCACACCACTTTCAAGACACCGTCGCGTCCTTACGGGTTCGGAGGACGAAGGCGTCATGTGGATGATTAGAGAGAAGGGAGGGCGAGAGGGCAAGGGCTGCGTGTAACTAAGTGCCGCCTCGCGTACAATTAGTCCGTTTTAATAAAGACCTGCTTAATTGCCGGGAGAGAGCAAGAGAGAGCGAGAGAGCGCGCGCGCACCTCCGCTAATACGATTACTCGCGGGGAAATTGCTTTTAGCGCCACGTTACCTCGTGTATCGTAGCGACGGCCGTGCGACTACGTCGCCCGGCGTCGTCGAGCCCCTGCAAATACTTGAATCGCGCGCCCGCGCTTTGAATGTCGCGCGACCCCTCCCACCCCCCGCTCCCTCTTCGGACGCCCTCTTTTCTCCGGGCGTGTGAGCGGCCGCCTCTTTAGCGACGCTGCCGAGTGGAGCAGCGCCCGGCTTTATGTATTTTACGCGGGCTCCTATTTACGACCTCCGGACTGCCTTAACGATCCGGCCTGCGGATTATGGACGCGACGTTTGATTCGACGATTTTTCTCTCCCGCTCGTTCATTACGCGGCTCTCTGGCTCTGACGTTGAGAGCACGGGACTAAAGAATGACTCCGTTCGTACACTCGAAGCCCGGGCATCACGAGCCGGCGAACTTTTAATTACGCGAGCATCATTTAATCCCGCGCGCGGGCACTTCCCGCTAAATATTAAAATCCAGTGTTAAACGGACGGGGCCGAAGTTCCGCCGGCTAATTTTCATTCTTACCGCGGAAGTTAAAGTGGGTTGCCGCGGGATCGCGCGCGAACGCAAGGAATAAAGAATACATAAGCCGGCGCTGCAGCGAGCACCGGAGCCGAGGCGAGCCGTCAAACGGAATAGATAAACTCAATGCGAGCGACGCGAACTTAGCCGCGCGGCTTTGGCAGTCACCGCAGCATGCTAATTACGGCGCCCGGGGACTCTCACGCGGGCGACGCTCCCGCGGTTGATGCGTTATTTATTGGCCGGCCGAAAAAGGGCCGGCTTTTCGTTATTCATCGGCGAACTTAGCGCGTGCGACGAGTCGCGCGGCCCAAGTGCTCGGCGAGATGGATCGGCGCTACGCAGCCGAGCCAAAAACATCGAGCGCTACAAGCGAGCCGCACTCGCGTTGATTTATCGCCCGGTATAAATCAGCCATCGGCCGAACTTTTACGCCGCGGGGCGCGCGTAGGCAGCTTTTATTTTTCACCGCGATACGCGCGCTCTACGCTCGGCGGTCGTGCGACCGGTGAAAGTTTCGGCGACGGAGAGGTTGAAAGTAAGCGCCGCCAACTTGCCGGAGAGACCGTGGTCATTGAAAAGTTCGTTGGGCGAGAGAAAGGGAGTGCATTGGAGAAAATCGCTCGCGGTTTACATCCACTCATTCAACATTTCATAATTGCTGATGATAACACGCATTTATATAATAAATATAGCTAAACGAGCAACTGTACAAAATTTAACACATGTCGGAAAACGTCTGACCACAGTCTGACTACTACCACTGCTATAGATTTTTTTTCCAAACTAAAGTTTTTAAATATAAAAATTATAAAAAAAACTTCAAATAAACTTTATTTCTTATATGTCATTAAGCTTTATTGAAAAAGTCATCATTGGACAGGATATATAGTAGGGTAATAACCATCCCTCATTCTACGATGATTTAATCTCTTGTTTAATGAATGCAATTCATTTTGATTGTCAATAGTTTATTCGTAATTTATTTAGAAACTAAAAATAAATTGTTAAACTCTTGTCGTATACTTGGAATTATTATCAGGGAACCGAAGGCTTTTATTCCCCTGTTCCGGTCTGCGACGCAAAACTCGATATTGATAAATAACTCAAAGGCTCCCTTTTATCCGGCTCGAATAGGTTTGCGCGCGGGGGCGATTTCGAACGATTTCTCGAGCGATCGGGGCGGTCAATCAAATATCTTCTGCTCCGCTCGCGAAGTAGCGGCATCATCAACGGATGGCCGAGTTTACGGTATATACATACACAGGAGACCCCGCTCCCGACTCCTCGAGCGTCCCGGTCACTTCAGCGTCCCCGGTTCGCCCAGCGCTCCCTGTACCCAGCAGCCAGGGTTTTTTTCCTTTCCTTCCTTTCCCGCCTCTCGACGGCGGAAGAGCCGCGCGCAGCCCGGAGAGGCCGAGGGAGACGGAGAATTTTCGCGATCCTCAAAGTGACTGCCGGCAATCTGGAGCGTAAAATCGTTTGATTCCCCCGCCCGGCGCGCGCCTCTCGAATTTTAGACAGTCGGCCGAGCCGGCGGACGCAGTCATCGCGCCTCGAAAGTCGCAATTAAGATCGACGCCGAATTTGCGCGCCGAGCCTGCACGTAGGTATATATAGAGCGCGCCAGCGGACTCGTCAGCGTCTTTGCTTAAGTGGCGCAGTTGCTCGCGCGCTTCCTCGCCGGCGATTGTGCTTTAGAGCCCGTGACCGACGTCGACGGCGACGAGGCGACACTCGAAACTGCATTTGCCGTGCGCGAGAGCCGAGCGCGGAAAAACGTAATGGGCTCCCCAGCTAGCGACGAGTGTTTTGCCTGGCACATGCCACGTCTTGTTTCTCTCCTCTCTCTCCTCTCTCGCTCGCTGGCTTCTAGCGCGAGCACTTTTTTGCCTCCTTTTTTTTGTTACAGGAAAGAAGGAGGTCGCGGTAAGCGGTGGGATTTTTTTATTTTTGGTTTGCGTTTCTTTCAATTTTGTATTGAGAAACATAACTTTTAGCAGTGTAATTGCGTCTTTTACTTTTGATCTCTAAATGGTAGACAATTTGACCAAGAAGTGATCAATTACTTTTTTTAATAAGTCGTTCGTGTGCTGTAGTCAATGTTGGGCGTCGCAACTGATGCGGAGACAAACAAGATACCATTAAATCTTGGGCGCAGCAGAGTCTTGACTTCTTTCTATTGGCGCAACTAGCTCGTCACAGTCCCCTTCCTTTTTATAGAAACCAACCTGATTCAATAGAGTGCCTCTTCCGCAAATCTCGTGATTTATAAAATGCAAGCATTGAATCTTCGCACATTCAGTGCGTACCATAAGTGATTTGGTTGCTTTTCTGCACTTACTCTTCGTGAATACAACTTGGCGAGTCTACAATAAAAGTGTTACGAATGTATTAACTTGAAAAAATTATAACTAAATTAAATAAATTTTTTAACGTTATAATCAAAATAATATTACGTAAATAATTCTCCAGTGTAACATATTTTTTGCAAATATTTATTTTGACGAATCAATAATAGCCGCTGACCCAGACGGACCTACCATATATTTTCGTCTGATTTCTATTTATCCCATGGCAACACCAGCACTGCCGTTTGCTCAACCAAGCGGGTTCTCGAATTACCCCGCACAAGCCGGGCTCCCAACGTAACTATTTATTTCCCTCTCCCGGTATTTTTTTTTGCGTCGCTAAGGTTCGCAAGGACCGTCGACTAATTAACCGGTAAACAGGTGTAATAACCCCGTGACGAAGGCCGAAAAAATAAAAACACCGAGGTATACGGTAGCGCCAGCGCGCGATTATACCCGCGCAATTAAATGAACTCCCAATTTCCTCGCGACATTTCGCGCGAAACTCGTTCCTTTTCATTCATACAAATTGCCTCCGTCGCGAAAGCGTCGCCGCGCACCGGCGAATAAAGTTGGGAGGCGGGGCTCTGCAGGCCTGCAGTAAACAGCGGCTGCAGCGGCCTCGCGTGCGTATAAAATATATCGAGCGCGAGGCGACGGCGGCGGCGACGGCCTTCCGCGCGGAAGTCGGATTTAGGGGCTGTTCTGCAAAGTTGAGCGGAACTCGCGACAAAAAAAAGAGAGGCACGACGTCGGGAAACGTACTTTGAAAATGTACTTTACGCTTTACAGGTGCGAAGGACTTTTGTGAGGCATAAAAATAATGGCGCTCTTTTAGGTACAGGAATACGCGTGCTAGGAATTAATCCAGAAAAAATAATTATCTACGAATCTTTTTTAAAAGGTACACTTTACGTACGTTTTTAAACTTTAAGTTAAAGAAAAATCGAGTAGTTCAGTTCGATTGCCTTAGAAAAGCAAACAGCCGTCCAATCACCGCGGCGCTCTAAAAGTCCGGCGCGCTCGCACTCGAAGCCGCAAGCTTTTATCTCCGAGGACCCGGGGATTTCTCGCTCGATTTTCCTTCCGGCGCACTTCCGAGGCGACGAATAATCCGCGCTTAAAACCGCAGCAGACTCGGCGCGGCGTATAAACAGCGCTTGAAATCAAAGGGGCGGGCCGGCGACGCGAAGTGCGCGCATAAAGGCGGCCGAAGTTTCGCGGCTCGACGCGAAGTGTCGCGGCCTTTTAAAAAAGTTCCCCGGGCAAAGCGATTGTTTCCCGCGCTCTCCTCCTTTTTTTCCCTCGTCCGAGAGAAACTTTTCCGAGCGGAGCGCGCGTGTTTTGCTCGGCCGCCGCGATTAAAGCAATTTTCGAATTCCGCGCGCGCCGGCCGCGACGGAATAAAAGTCGGGAGTCCGAGCCGATAAACCGATACGGGGGCTCGGGCGCCCATTCAGCCGGCGGACGTGAACGAGGGGGAAAAATCATATCGTCTCTATAGCATCCCCCATTGACGTGGCGGAACCGGCTGTAGCCGTGTATACGCCGACCCGCTACGTGTAACGGACAAAGGAGGCCTCTCGTGGACGTGCGTTACGAGATAGGACGACAGAGGGAGGCGGAATACTAAGAACCAATGCGGCCCTCCTTAAGTCGCTGAAAATCCTTTTTTTATGTCGGGGAAATGGAATTCAGAACCGCGGCATCGATTTCTACTTATATTGAATACACTTATTTCGCCGTGAAAGCAGCGACGTTTAGGACCCGAACTATCTCTTCTCCCTTTTTTTCCTCACTCGTTAACTTTTGTTTTCTTTACGTCGAGCCTCCGGAATATTTATCGATTGCTTTGTGAGTTCGCAGATAACACTATGGCGGTTTTACTTTTACGTGGGTATAAATTTCTTTCTTGAATAAATCATTCATAAAGAAAAATCAGTTTTATTTTATCTTCTCTGTTCTAAAAAAATATGGTGTACTATCAGATTGTTATAGTACTGTCGTTTACTCTATTCTATTCTAACTTTAATGCATTTGCATCATCACTTTTTCTAAATGACAGTATCATAAGAAATAGAAAAAAAATCGTTTCCATATTTAATCGACCATTTCTCAGTTTCACTCTAGCCCACCGAGAGAATGAAAAGATTATCGCGTGGAGCCACAAATTTTACTGATTCATAAATCAGAAACTCGGTAATAACTCGGTGAAAAGGCGCCGAGGAAGCGTGGAGGTACCCCTTATCGCCGAAGCTATCGGTGACGACGGCCTGGGTCAGCGCAGGTAAACGAGCCCGGGCGACCGATGAAAGGGAAGACCCGCGGCAAAAAAAGGAGAGGCGGAGGCCGGAATGCACCGTGGATCGGAAGAAAGGCCGAATTATCCCCCGGGCAGCGCGGCCGCTCCGCGAGATTACGCCCGCAGCCGGAATATCGCTGACTGGCCGCTACGTGCGTCACGTATAATACGTCCGGCCCTCGAGGCCGCGGCTTTTTAGCGGAAAAAGGAAGCGCGGCAGTTGCGTGGGCAGCTTGCCAGCGGGGCAGGATCGCGCGCGCGACCGGGCCGTCCGGCGGGTGGGGGGAGCGCACCGTGGAAATATATACGGATGGCTTGATTGATCGAGGGACGCTCGCATTGTTTCAGGAGGAAGCTGAATCGACGTAACGATCCTGGGCAGGATGGCCGCCCGGCCCCTCGGACCGGCGCTGCTCCTCGCCGCTCTGCTCTCCTTCGCTCACGGTGAGTACTCGCTATCACGTTGCTTTTGCGAGGACAAAAAAAGTTCGACTTTATTTCAGTCGCTCGAACGGACGATCTCTTTTCGATTGGGATAACAAGATGAAATTGCGATTGAGATGAAGTGCACCCTGCTTCGCGTATCGATGGATATCGTTTATTTATTTGAGTAAATTAATTTCATCGAGATTCATTTAAGATTAGAATTTTTTTCTAGTTAAATATCTGGTAATGTAATCCATTGAAATCGATAAGAGTTACTTTTCCTCTATTTATTGCGAAATTGCTATGTAAATAATAAAACAATAGAAATTGATTTCAATAATCCATTGTTTCTGACCCATTTAAAATTATAAAAGTATGCGAATGCGTATTTATATTTTCATACAATTTTTTAAATTTAATAATAATTTTAATTTTTGTTCAAAGTTATGGAAACAAGATCCGAATCTGATATTCCAAAAAACCGTTAGAAAGAAAGTAAAACATTTTCTAGGAAAGTGAAACAAAATACCACATTAATAATACGCATCTCCCGTTAAATTATTCGAAGAATAACAGGCGGTGGTCAACTCTGGCAAGAGTTCGCACCGAGGCGGCCGTACGTTAACCTCGTGACCCACTAATTTCTCCCTCCGAACGAAAAAGCCCAATTTCTCCCCGGGCGTTTACGCTGAATTTCGGCAAAGCGAATTTATATACGCGCGGCTCCGTTCGCCGGCCGTTCATGCCCCACATAATATAAACGCGCAATTTACGGGAGGCGCGGGTATAATTTAGCGGGTCGAAGGCCCGAGAGCGAATATATATGCCCGCGGTTCGCACGGGGAAAAACGACTCGGCGTTTTTGGACCGGCTGATGGCGTTTATACGACCGCATCCAACTGGATGATGAAATCTTCCCCGTCTGCGCCCGCCGCTCTTTTTATTCGACGGCGGAAACTCCCGAGTGTTTTCCCAGGCCACTTGCCAGTCACGCTGCTCCGCCGCCCTGCCCGGCGTGCCATTGTGCGCGGGAGGAACGCTCGCCCGCCCGTCTTCGCCGCCGCGCGTTTTTACGAGTGCTTTGGCTCCTTAGCGGCGACTTATAGCCTCCCCTTCCGCGAGGCTCTCCGGTCTTGTAAAATAAATCGCCCGATCAGCCAAATTCCGGAAGATTGATAATTGCGCGCATCGCTCTTCTGTACCTCAATTTTTTTGTCGGTTGAGATTAATTCCGTACCTGAGAGTGGCATTGAAAATTAATCGGGAATTTTCGACTGGACCTATAGTGCGTTTTTATCAGAGCGGGAGAAGGACGACGTATTTTTCATCATTTGAGGAAAAATTTATCGGAGCGTGTTTTATGACCGGGACGGAGCGGTGTTCGATCAAAAATTACTCGGCTGCGAATTCAATAGCCTTTTGGTATATTTGTTTCGTTTAATTTTAATTAAACGCTCTTTGTCATCGTGCAAATTGCATTTATTATTTTTTTTCCTTTTCATCCGAGGTTTCAATAATTCACTAGAATGACGTTACAGATATTAAATCAATTCCGCGAAATTGATTTTGCGATGCCTGTAATTCTAAATATAACAGTCGGAGGAAATGTTGCAATTCAATTTGCAGAATAAAGCGTGCGCCACGGCGCAAAATAATGGATTTTGAGTATAATCTGCCTCGGCCGTCCGATGTTCGGAGAACGAAAATTCAATAGTTTTTTCTTTTATTTTCGGAAAATAATTGTCCGATCTACACGTTCGCGTTTAACCGGCCAAGTCAAGTCTACCTTTTGCACTCGGCAGCGAGATTCTCCAATTAACTTTTTTTCTCCGTTAATGGTTAAATCAATACCAAACATATCGAGGAGACACGGCGGCGGAATTAAATTTCCCTCGGCTCATCAATCAGCAAAGTACACCGCGCCGTAAAGTACGAACCGCTAAGAAGAGCCGCGCTCGTGGCTGAAGTACCCCGAGCGCAAGAAGCAAAGCGTAAACATCCGCATCCAATTCATCAAAGAGACAACGCTCTCGCTCTTCGGGGGAGCGAAAAAAGGCGCGCCGCGAGCCAAGAGAGAAGCCTTCGGCGGAGTCGCGAAAAAAGCGCTGACTCTCCGCGACGCGAAAAAACTACCGCTGGACGGGAATCTCGTTTCCCCGCGATCATCGGCCCGGGCGAGCCTTTATCTCCGGGGGCCAAATACGCGCCGCGCATACTTTGCGTAGGCGCGCGGGCTGATAAACGCGAGTGCAATTTAAAGCGGACGCGCGGGGGCGAAATGGATTTTCGACCGGGATGAATTATGGGCCGTGAGCCCCGGCTGTACGATATAATCCGCTGTAAAAGGAGAGTCGGTGAAAGGTATCTCCGGCGCGCGAGCCTTTTTTTTTTGCCGGGAGTAATTTTTTAAATTTCGCTCGCTTGCACGCAAGGAAAGTCTTTTTCGGCTGGCTTTATCAATTTATGAGTATCCGGGGCTTTTCCTTGACTTTTGTTGTACTTCAGTTCGTTTTAAGGTTTGCCCGAGCTAAAGTGACTAAAAAACGAGACTTGCTTATTTAATATTTTTACACTGCCTCGTGGAAGACTTTAAGCTAGAGGTAACATAAAGGTGATTTAAAAAAATTATATTTATAGCTTAACATGCAAAGTTTTCTTATTCCTAAAGGTCTTTCACTTTTAATTTAAATAAAATGTTTTATTGATATTTTCAATCTCCTTTTTCAATCATATTTACAAAATATATTTTAAGCTTATAAGCAAGGTATCATGTTATGTTTACATAAAATAAAATTTTGCTACGTACGGTAAAAAATACTATAAACAATTTAATTTATCAGACTACATCTTAAGATCAAATGCTTTGTAGTAAAAACTACCGTGCAACGTTGTAAAGTTGTAATTTTAGATTACAATGCCTGTGATTTTTAGCAAAATAGTAATTTTTACAAAAAAGGTAAAAATAAGTCTCTTATGAAAGGACAAATAATTGAGCGCCTAATCCAATAAGTCAAAGTTAAAAGACGTAAATTCGAAGGCAGTCGCCCTCGTAAAACTTGCAGGCTGACCAGCCTCATGATTTTTTCACTCCCCCTAGTCGAAATGAAATTAAAAGGAAAATCCCGGCGATGAAAGTTGCACGCGCCCGCTGAATAATGCAGCGAGCGAGCACTTAAAATCGCAAGTCGCTCGGGCCGAGGGAAGTGGCCGAGCTCGCCCCGGAGCCCGGCAAATCTCATAAATCCCAACAAAGCGCGATTCATCCGTAAATTTAACGTCGGCGCCGCCGCCCGGCCGCCGGAGTGCATCGCTTCCCCGCCGGTGCGCTTTACAAGCCGCGCGTCCGGGGCGATAAAGGGGCCCCGGCGAGCCGAAAAGCGGACCATCTGATTCGAATACATCGCATCGGGATTCGCGACCGGGGGTCGAGCGAGAGAGAGATCGAGCGGACGCGGGAGAAAGGAAAAGACGCTCGGGGCGGTTTCTTAAAGATGTGAGCCGGCGCGCCGGCACTTGTTGCTCGCGGCGGGGGGGAGCAGCGCGCGCGCCCGAAGGTGAGGAAAAGATACGGCCGCGGGCGCCGGCCGGAATCGAATTGATTCCCCCGGCTTTTACGGGCCGCGCGTTACTCGCCCGAACGACTCTCGACCGGACACCGCCGCTTATTTATTTATCAGGACCGGGGAGGGAGAAAAAAACGGCCGGACACGGAGTATCGGTCGAAACGTGCGCGCCGACGTAGCAAACAAGAGTCTCTTCGCGCTCCTTCGCCTTTTTACGGGCGCGCTGATTTCCCGCGCGATATAAAAGTGTTTTGTTTCGAGGGAAGAGACGGAAGCCGGATTCCCTCCTTCGCGAGTGTTTCTCCTCCTTTTTTTAGTTTTACTGCGCCAGCGCCACTCCGAGTAAATGTCCCGGCTATAGCGCTGATGCTATCGGTATAGAAAAGCCGTTTCTCCGAATCATCCACTTCGTTCTGTCCCCGTCGACTCGCTCCGCTTCCCTGTGTTTGTCCGCCTCGAGAGACGCTCGTTTGCTTCGTTCTCTTGTAATGAGATTTGCGCAAATATAATAATAACTTTTCTTTAAGCCGGAGGGAGGTGAAAGAGAGAGGGAGGATCCTATTTCTGTCGCGCGGAAAATGCAATGAGAAAACTGCGTTTTGAATGGGACTGAGGGATGGAACTTTTGATTCGTTTTTATTTCCGCAGGATGGAGGCGAGCGCCGAGATTATAGATTCTTATAAGAGGATATAATTACTTCGAGGGTGATCTTATTGAAATATAAATTGCTGATATTGAATTCTTCGCCGCGTTACCTTATCGACTGGATCAGACGTATAAACCAATATAATAATTGAAACCGTGTAATGAGATACTTCAACATTTATTTTTTTATTGATTTCCTCGTATTCTCACCACGTTTTTAATATAGAGAAGAGTAAATATATAAATCCAATAAAAGTTTTACGTTATTTAATTTACAGAGAAATAAAAAATAGACGGACTCAAAAGAATTTTAATTTAATTGCCGTTAAATTGAATTAAAATCCTCTTCAATAGTTACCCTCTCTGCAAAAGTATTCAGTGATAAAATTGAACAACTGTGAACATATCAGTTCCGCACATATTACGACGTTATCAAAAAACGTCGAGATTCCATTTTCGTCATCGCTCCTAACAAAGGTTATACCTCCCGTCCCAAAGTCGTTACATCAGTCTCGTTAACTCCATTGATTCACTCCCTTTGTGTATCCAACAAAAAATAAAATAATCCCTAAATAATCCTCCTTCACTCGGGTGTATTTCCTCTTCCCCTCGATTTTTTCGATAACAGCAGCAACCAACGCGAGTGCCGTCGCGTCAGCTGGGCCGCGCCAAAATCACCGCACTCGCGGAGGGCCGCCCATTATACCGCGCGGAATCATGGAAAAAGAGGCGAAATTTTCGAGCACTTCGTTACGGGCATCAGGAAATCGGGGCATATGCGCACGCGCGCGCGCGAGAGAGAGAACGACGAATTGCCGTGGCAGTTTATTGATTTCGAGATTATCACGCGCGCGTTCCAGCGGCGGCTGCGGCGGCTGCTGCATAGTCACATCTTCGACCGGCGAGCGAGAGGGAAGAGGGAGAGAGAGAAAGCGGGAGAGGCCGCATTGTGCAACGGCCTCTCCCACCCGCGGCCCGCGGGGGTAACGATCGAGTAATTATGCGAACAACACGTCGCCCGCGCTTTCCATTTCCTCCGACCGGTTATAAGTGGCAGGGGGCGAGGGGCGAAAAAGCCCGCTATATGACGGGAAAATTCCCTTCTATTTTTTTCTCTCCTCGCTCGCGCGCACCGACCGTCGGGGAATTTTTCAATTACATTACTTCCGGTCGGGGGTACAGGGGCACGGGCGCACGTATTGTTTTTCGCCGCGACCTCGTTTTTTTTCCTCCCGCGCGCCTCCCGGCTTTTATTTTTTGGCGCGGCTGCGCGCGGCAATCGCGTGAAATTCGATTTTTTTCGAGCTGGATGCGCGCAGCTGCGTTTAATTAACCGAAAGCACGCGAAATTTGAATAAATACGAGCTAAATCACGGGGGCCGCGAATCGCCGTAATGAAATTTCCCCAGCGAGTACGGACGCGCGTGTGCGCCGGTAGAAAAGAATTCAAATTAGCGCGCGTGCGCATGCTACTTTTGCACGGTAAATTTTTTCCACGCGCCGTCGGCCGCTGCCACGGCGAGCCGTCCTTTTATTTTTGTCCTATCGATTTTTCCCGGGGGGAGGAGGACAGACGGGCGGGGGACTCTTACCTCGGCCGCGGGGCAATGTTAAATAATTCAATCGCTTTAAACTGGCCCCTATCTCACTCTGTCTTCCCAGAGAAATTCTCCGAATCTCCGGTATTTCTGATCCAATTCCTCATTTAAAATTCATTCGTTATAATCCCACCCTTCTCAGTGCTCCGCTATCGTTTTTCCAGAGGTAAAGTGTGACTCCTGTTCCAACGTATTTATCGAAGGCAACCTTTCTACGCTTACAGTATTGAAATAATTATTATCCTTTCTCGTTATTTTATTACAAGGATTCCAAACTAATGTTAAGGGAATATCTTAGATCATTAATTTTACGGACTGATGTTTTAATAATATTTCTTTGTTTCAATAAAAAATAGAAAGAAGGCTTTCTTCGTAACAATAAAGTCGATTAAAAATCAATGCGCATTTTTAAAACCTATGATAATAAATTTATGTATAAGCATTAACGTTTTCAAAAATTTAGCTAAAAAAGCAATTAAATGCATGAAAATTTTTCTAATAACTAATACCGTAATAGAAATGTAACAGTAGAAATAGGAATGAAACATTGAATAATGTCTGACCATACTCGACTTATACTACTTAAACGAAGAACTGCTGGCTCGTTTCTCAAAATGATTAAATCTAAGATTAAGATGATCACCTACGACAGAAATCACTTTGTCAGAGATTTCTATTCCATTACAAAGTCTCGAAGATCGCCTTTGGAGGTTGAACATGCATCTCATTCTTCGATACCATCGTAAGTCTCGGTTTTTAACTCGAATGTAGATTTTCGTGTAACGTAGGTGCTGATCATGCTACAAAGACACAATACAATACTCTTTGGGATTCATAATAAAAAAAAATAACTAATAAGAATGTGAATTTGTTATAATTTTTATATTGATTCTTTATAACAATTTTATCATTATATACAAAATTTTGAAATTTGTAAATCGTTGAATTAGATAAAAACTACTGCCTTATAATCGTCACGCATTCACCGGTGTTCTCTTCACGCTACTTATTCCCATTCAGAAACTGCGAATCACTTCTCCGCATCTAAATTTATTCAGCAGCTTAGCACGCAAGCGCGGATCAAGTGAAGCGCGAGCGCCGCATCGCGCTGATTGCATCTGAAAAACGCAAAAAAAATAAAAAAGCGCGCGCCGCGCGGATTTGCCGATCGAGTGCCTCATTCGGCATTCGCTCATTATAACCGTCGACGATCGAAATCAACGAGCTCGCTTTTTTTACACCAGTCGTTCGCGCTTAATCGCCCGTCTGGCGACGCGATATCGATGCGCGCATTCCGCGCCGGCTGCGCGAAATGCGGGAGGCCTCCACCTCCCCCCCGCCGCGTTTAAATTCGCGCGGCGGCTGCGAAAGACGCGGATCTTGGAATTCATTAGGGGGCGGGGGCGCCGCCGTCGCTGAATAATAATGGACGAACGAATTCATAAGCGCGCGACAGTCCTTTCCACTTTAGAATGCGGCCGAGGTAAGAAAACTTGGCGGAGTTTCTCGCCCGGGCCGCATAACCTTTCGCCGGTTTCGCGCTTAATCTCCAGCCATTAATCTTGCATAATTAACGTAGCCGCGGCCGGATTTATTTGTTTTTATTTCGCCGTGCGCAAAGTTTCGCCGCGCCGGCCTTCCCCGGCTACCTTTCGGGTGCGCGGCGCGCAATTATAAAAATTATTAGTGAATTATTAAGTTTTTTCCTTCCTCCGCGTTGAAAACTCTTTTAATTAGGTGCTTTAGGGCCACGGCATTTTTGCCCCCTTCTCCTTTTTTTTCATTGTTTTGACGGATTATGAGATTAACGCCATGCGATGTCCCAAGTTTTTGCCCTTTTAATTATCTTCGAATTTCACGGGCCCGTAATTGCCGCGGAACTTTTGCAGCGAGAAGGGACGATGCGTACATCAAATTATTTCACCTTCAATTTAAAAAAATTACTTCATTCCGAGGAAAATTGATTATTACGTCGTTCCATTTAAGTTTTCGCGAGAATTCGAAATTGATTTAGCATTTTAGAGTTTAATCAAAATGAAGTTGCTTTTCAGGGGACGCGATGAGCTAGAAGCTATTTTAGTTTCTCAAAATTAACTTTGAAAATTGATATTTTTCATTAAGTTCTGTAGGTTAATTAACTTTTAAGGATAATCGTTTTCGAAATATATTACGTGATATAATACGGAATAAAATTCTGTTAGGTATTTTTAAAGAAAAATTTAATAAAAAAGAAACAATAAGGACAGTGTTCATTATTAATTTTTTACACTTATCTTTTGACTCTTTATTCCTTTTAATTTTTCCATGAGCTTATGTATTTTCATGGAGATATTACCCCGTCGATTAACCTCTCGAAGCGACGTAACCCGCGACGATAATCAAGCGTCAATCGAACGAATGAAAATTCGCCCAGACAAAGACAAAGATTTTAATTTACAAGCCAAAGGGTCGCGAGCCAGCGAGAAATCCAGCGGAGAGATCAAAAAAACCGGCGGAGCGCGGAAGGGGGAATGGGCAGGCACGGCTGGCTGGAGGGAAGCGGGGGTAAGCGGGCGAAAAAAGCTCGTGAATTTTCAAAGAATTTTCGCGTGGCAGCGCACCGACGACGTTCGATCCTGGGGGTAACGCCGGGCGGCGAGGGGAAAGGGAGCAGCGGCAGCTTTTTCTCGTGACGACGCGTTACTCGCCCCGACGAGGCCGAGGGGGGGAAGAAATTGAAGGTAAAAGGAAAGGGAGAGGGGGGTCTCGGGATTCAAGTACCCCGCAGACGTTTAACGAAAGGCAAAGCCCCGGCAGCTGTAGACGAGGACGATAAAAGTGCGCGCGATCGCGGTTGAAAAAATTGCGAAGCCACAAGGTGACTCGAGACTATTTTTTTTTACACAGCGCGTCGTGTTACCCTCGGACGAATTTATCTCGTCAGAGGTATAGGTGAGCGTTTCCCGTGCGTTCTGTATTCTCCGAGGAGGATAGTGAGGCGACCGACGAAATTTGAACAAGCCAAAGGGGAAGGATATAAAGTTCTCCGGGGCTCCGAAAGAAAAGTGTTTTGAATAAGTAAAATTTCATTGCAATCGAACGCAAAAAGTACTCGACGTTTCATTTTTATTGAAATAATCGCGTAGATGCGCCCTCGAGCTCGGTCCTTAAGTTGAATAAAACATATCGCAAAAATGCAGTTTCCGCGCCCCCACGTGCCGAGGGGGAAACGCCGGAATCCACCCTTCTTCCTGCCCCTCTTCCCGGCGGGGAAAATTCCCGCGGCGAGCGAAACTCGAGCCACGGCGCATACGCAACACACGCGTTTTGCATACTGGCGGCCGAGATGCCAGCCCCCCATTTTTGTTTCCGCGGCGCATCGCGAACCGGCGCGTCGCGCGCGCTTCGGCGTCTTCGCCCCTCCCGGCGTTGCAGCGCGAGTCGCTCTCCGACTCGCATTTCTTATTCCTCAGGTGGTTTTCAATGAGGGTAGGAAATACGAAAGTTTCCTCCGCTTAGAAGGCCGCCTTATCTCTCCTTCCGGGCTCTATTTTTCACGGACTCCCGCCGCCCCCGTTATCGCCTTCGATTACATTTAGCACCTCCGAAGATTTATTTTCCCCCTCTTTTTTCTCCCCTCCGCCGAGCGACTTTTATTAAGCGAGCGCGCGTCCGGCCGGCCTTTCTCGCAAGCCTCGCGGACGTGAGGTGGTCGCGATAAGCCTCCCCGGCGGTTACTCCTTTTCTCGCGCGCGCCGCCTCTCGCAGGCTTTTTCAACACGGCCGTGATGCACATACGGAATGCACGCGCGGCCGGACTCCCAGCCTCGAAAGATAAGGAAGCGCGAGGAAATTGCGAGGGACGTAAAGCCCGGATGCCTTTGGAATATTCCATCGCACGCGCGACCTTAAATTTCGCTGAAATTCTCCCCGGCGCGTGCAAAAATGAATTTTCGATGTCGTATCTCCCGGGGTGGAATTGTGCGGGCGCGCTCGCAAATTTTTCACGTTGCCGGACTGAATTATCGCGTTTAGCGAAATTGAAACCGCCTCCGGGCGACGCGTCGCGTCTTGCGCGGTGCACTCGGAGGTTGCATCGCGTCGGGGTATTAAAATTTTTTTGCATCGAAAAATTTTCTAGCGAGGATGAAGCGACGCGCGTACGTATATAAATGTAAATTTAACGTTTCGCGCGAAACGAATAAATGTTCCGCGATATAATAAATTTTCGCGCGCGCGCCAATTCAGGGCTCTTTTATTCGATTGAGATATCGAGCCGGCAAATCAAATAAACCGAACAAAGGCAATTCTTTCGCGAAGTTAGCTCGTGAGGGATAAAGCGCCGGATGGTGCTCTCCTCGAAAGGCCGAATAACTCGCAACACGTGCCAATAAAACAGTTCGCACTCTTATCGACTCAATATCAACAGCAATATTCGGGGATATCCGACGGAACAACTTCATATCACTGATACGGCGAAGCGTGCGCATCAAAGTCAACTGATGTTCAATTGCTCTTCGGCGCACAAAAAAGCACATAGTTGAAAAAGGAGTGAACGGGTGGTGGGAATATAAAATAAAAGAAATATCTCCCCTTCCGGTGAGAAACTTGTATATATATATACTTCGCGCAATAATATCGCGTCGTCTCTGGGTTATTTCAAAGGCTTTGAGCGAAACAAAAGGAACTTCAGAGTCGTCGCCCCGGTATATATCGCCACCGATGTTTGTTGAAGCATAGCAATAAACGATAAAAATACGGGTTCGTATTTTAATTAACTGTCCCGTGCCCCGCGGAGTGAGCCTGTATTATATTGGAACTTTAATTAAACCTGCAAATATCAAAAGTCTTTTATAAATATTTACGGTCGAGGCGGGCACTATGAAATTAAATTTATTAAATGTTGTATAACTCCAACTCGTTTTTTATTAATAAAAAGAAATAAAGGCAAATAGAAAGGTAAGATCGGTCTGGAAGAACAATTTATTAGCGCGGAGTGTTTAATACCAGCTCAGAATTTCCACTTTGGTCGCTGCTAGGCGATGTCCTTAAAAGGTCAATAATGAGATTCTGCAGTGGCCACTTACCCGCTCGGAACTTAATTAAGACGGGAAAGTACTGGAATTTTAACAGTGTCAAGTTTTCATTTTTTCCCCATTCGCTCGCTCGCCTCGGCAAAGTGTATTTTAAAACGTCAGTAGTAATAAAACGTATTTCTAATCGTGTTAAACTACCTTACGGCAGTTCGCGCGCAGCGATAATTTTGAGATCAAAGTTATATGACCTCTTCACGCTATGGCAAACATTTAGTTTTCAAATTTGAAACGGTCGACCCATTGCTCCCGTGAAAAAAAGTCGCGGAGAACTCGGCTCCGGGAAAAAAAGAGCCTGCTCGAAAAGCCGGCGATACTCGGCTCTTTGGCCGAGTTCCTTGCCCCCGCGGTGGCGCTACTTTCCGCCTGACGACAGTCGCGAAAAATCCATCCTTGACTTAGAAAGCCGCTAATTGCGATATCCCCGCATGGTCAAAGCTCTTTACGCCAATTAAGCGCGCGCGATTAAGATTGTGCGTTAGCGTCTCTCTCGGTCACCGCGCCTTTTCCTTTTTCTCGCGCCTGCGCCGAAAGCTCGTGCGAGTCGATTTTTCGCGATCATTAAGGCAAGTGTTCAAATCTTGTTTCGAGCGTGAAGGAGCGGTAAACTCCGGAGATCGTTGCGTTCGTTCTTTTATTAATTCGGGATGCTGAAACGCTGCTTTTTAACTTCACTTGCTTTCTGTGCGAGGCTTTGTGATTTAAATTTCTTTGACAGCATTGCGCAGATTTTCTTTGATAAAAACGCGGAAATGATTGCTTTACTACCGTAAATAATTTATTGCTTTCCAGTACGCAAGTTCTAGAAAAATGTTTCAAATTTGACGAGGAAGAATGAAAGTTTAATTAGACAGCGACAAATAATCAAGAAAGATTTACTAGGACAATACAAACGAGTTTACCCTTAGCGACCTGTATTCCCCGGCATTCCCACCTCTTTATGAGAAGACACGCGCGGCCCTTATCGCTCATTCCGCGGGCGCGACGCGACATTAAAAAGTCGCAAGTCCCTCTCGCGCCCCCAGCTCCACCTCCGCATCGATCACGGAGTTATCTCGTTAGCGGCGGCCCATTGTGCCGGTGCACGTGCGTCGCGCGCGCGCGAGGGAGGAAAAAAAAGAGGCACCTAGAGATGTCTGGACGCGGCGCAGCCTCGGGAGGGGCGATGAAACGTGCCGGAAACAAGGGGTTGCAGGCGCGCGCGCGCGACGCTCGGGAGAAAAAAAGGGGGATGATTAGCCCAAGGGGCAGGACGAATACCGGCGCGGCCTCCTCCCACCGCGTATCCGTCTCGGCGCGGGGGAGGGGGCGGGGAAGGCACTCGATAATTAACTGCGGCCCCCGTGCCATCGCTCGCTGCCTTCGCCTTTGTGCTTAAGTGACTCCTGTATAGATATACAGCGCCGCGGCGAGATTGCTCCGGCTGTTTTGCCGGGCAAGAGGCGCCGGCCCTTTCGAGCCGCGACCGATTTCCCCGTTTCTTGCGTGTGCACGGGCAGTTTCTTCCACGGCTACCCCGGCCCCCTCTCGCCTAATGGATCATCGGTTTGATGAGTCGTTCACGAATCATTTTATCTCCCGGGGATATTCGCTCGGCCATTGTTTTTCTCCCCCCGCTTCCGATCTTTGCGTTTCATTGTTTTTGCCCGGGCTGAATTATTACCTCTGCGGAATTAGCGTATCTACTCGAGCATGACTCCAGTCAGTTTTCGTCGATAGATTAAATTAACGTTGACCGACTACTGCTGGTTTTAATCAACGGATTTTAGAAATAACATTAATTACGGGTTCAATGTTTAATGTTTGTCTGCAGCGGGAGCACGTCTTAGCTGACGACGCCCAATGTTAATCACCGCGCGGCTCGCGAACCTCTCCGGGGGCACGACTGCCCGAAAATCCGAAGCGGCGAATGTTAACGAGAAAAGTTCGAAGGCCCGGGCTTTCCCGCTTGGCCGCGGCTGCGTTTGCCCTTCTGTTTTTCTCTCCACCCCCGGCACACTTTGTTCGAAATTAAAAGTCAACGCCGCTCGATCGACTCCGCATCAACTCGAACGCTCGCTCATTTTACATTTGCACAGTTGTTCGTTTTGTAAAATTGAATTGTTTTAAAAAAGTCTCATTTTTTGTGCGAATTTTTAAACGTTATTTCTTTTATAGTTATGCGATAACTTGATAACGTTTTTAATCAAATTTATAGTATCCTATTATATTTTGCTATATAAAGGATTTATTACATTCTTTAAATTTCCAAAATAAAACAAATAGAAATAAAAAGAGGAATAAATATTGAAATTTCATTTTAAGCATTGAAATAAAATAATATTTACTGCAGCAGGAATAGTATTTGAGTTTGATTCACATTCATGCTCTCAAGTAATTATTTTACCTCTCGTACAAATTTGCAAATCACCAGTTAAATAAATAAATAATGATTTGTTTAAAAAATCTCCCACTCAAAACTAACCGCATTAGAAACATCCGAAAAAAGGCACTTACCGCTGAAACTTTCCCCTTTGACAATAATCCCCCATTTCCCGCTAATTAATGACTCGACCGAAACTTATCTCGTTTCGACTCTTAAAACCGGGCTCAGAGGGCGGCGCGCAAGCCGTCGCGGAAGCGCGCGACTACGCCTCGGCGAGCGGCGTCGGGTTCGGAAGCGGTGCTTCGGCTCCTCACGCCCGGCTTACCGAATTCGCCCTGGCGCTCGTCTCGGTGAATTAAATTCGCCGCGCGCGCTCTCGAGGAGAAAAAGAAACGGGCGCGTGCCGACGTGACTGCGGGCGACAGCCTCGAGAGCGTCGTTCGCGCAGTCGGGGCCCCATCCAAGAGGCGCGCGGGCGCGCTGCGAGAGCAGCGACGACGAGCCTCGCGGGGGCTGAGAGGCTTTCCCAGGGCTTAATTGGGCGCGAAATTATTTCCGATGCGATGCGGAGCGCCGAGGCAGACGAGTAATCATCGTAAAAGCGCCTTCAAAAGGCACCCCCGCGCCGTGCGCCATCGATCGCCGCCCGGATTATTGTTGCGCAGCCTATATACTTAGGTATATATACCGTAGCGCGCGAGAGCCTCGAAATACGCGCGCGGATGAGCCATCCGTTTAAACGCTCTTTCATCACTCGGCGCGGCGCGCGGGGAAATTAATAATGCGCGCGGGACGACGGTTTTTCTTTCGCGCCGGGAGATCGATAGTCCGACGGGCGAAAATTTAGTCGGGCTCTCGCGATCGCGTTTCACGCTCGGGGGAGCGCGGCGCCGGGCGCCTAATCCGACGAGAGCACCTTGTAGGCGCCCTGCACACCGGGATTCCACGACGCTACAATGAAATTCAATGACTCGGAAGATTCTGAATTCCCTTGTACTTACTTTCTTTTTTCTGGGACTGCGAGCGGGGATTCGGGTTCGCTCCTTTTCGGATTTGCGAATTTAACCGAAGAAAATTCCATTCCACCTCGAGACACTTATTCAGCGCGGCTGCAGTTTACAGCCGGAGCGGGAACTTTGAAACACTGCACTCGTCGTTAATTCGTTACCTTTCCTTATTTGCCTGTAAATCGAGGTAAACGGAGTTGATGAAATGTATACCCAGGCGTGATTCATTTAACGAGGAATTCGTTCTAATTACGCCCGGTGGCGAAACGAAATTTTTGCTCGCGCGCTACCCTCAGGTGGCAGGCGCAAACTTTTCGCAGTGTATTATTTTCAATAAGTTCGTTACCAAAGAATATATTCCCAGCAAACAAGATTGGCGCAGACGCTAATAAGGCGGCTTATTAAGTTTCGCCCTGTTCTCCAGTCTCCCCTGTGAATTAAAGCTGTAAATAAATTACCGGCGGATTGCCGGGAAATATATGAAGAAAACTTCCTCGTGTAGCAAGCCTACGCTGCCTCTCGCTAATAATCGTAAATCAAAGCCTTATTATGTGCCGGACGAATACAATCTATAGAAATTTGGATGAAGCGTCGAGAAACAGAGGAAACTTTAGTTACGTGATTTTTCCTGCAAAAATAATTAGACAGGAGAAATGTTTTTCTGATCCTTCAGCAAATTGTTACGAAAGTTTACTTAATTTCTTCAATGAAGAATTAAGCCGTCTGGAAATTCCGACAAGAATCAAATAAATCTTTTCCAGCATGAAAGTAACTTCGAAGACGAAAAGTATTATTTAATCTGAAAAAATTACTGTTGATAAAATCTCTTGAAAAAACAAATTCGTCGAAGTATATACATATTAAATAAAATACATTCATCTTTAAATATTAGCTTTTCTAACAATTTCAAAGCCAACACCCACCCCACCCTGAATTCTGCCACCGTAATAAATAACTTAACGCATCCAACATTCATAACACCGCCCCCTGAGAAGCCCCTCAACGAATCTCGAGTGCGTCACGTTGTCCTCCCGCTCACTCCGTCGGAAGTCTAAGCTTCGCGCATCCCGCGAATAAAGCCTGCAGACTTGCACTCCTGGCGAAATATGTATTATATATACAGCGTACGTATCTTATCGGCCGACTGACATCATCGTCTTGTTCGCGTGAGAAATTACTCTTTCCTCTCGACGTGCGAAATTTAGCCCCGCGTCAAAAGCATACCTCGTCCTCCGCTACCGGGAGACAATACCAAGCTGATAATGCACCATTAATATGCCTGACAGTTTGGGGAGGCGCGCTCGCGCTGTCACGGGCACGCCCTCGGCTGAGGTGGCACGCTTGCGCGCGCGCATAGCCCTGGACTGCGCGGTGATTGCACAAAGGTTCGAGGATGTAATGGACTCGTTACGACGGGATCTCCTTTCTCGGAAACGATCCCTCCGCCGGTTGCGTAATGCCGATTGCGTAATACGCTTTTACCCGCGGAATCCTTTGACGAGCAGGTGGCGATTGGAAATCTCCCGCAAAAAAAAAGAAAAACAGTGCAAAAAATACGCGGCTGTTTCGATCCCCAGTGTTTCGGCGCGATAGCGGTAATGAAAATACGCGCGGAAAAAAAATCGCGAGCGGTGTGTGTACAGCGGCGGCGAGGAAAGCGAAAAAGCGGGCATCGATAATTCTGACCATTAGAGTTACGCGCAGCGAGCCGACGGGCAAACAACGTCCATCAAATCATCCGCCGGCGGGAGAAGAAACCGGATCCCCCTATTTGCCCGCGTCAATGAGAGCCGAGGCTCGCTGCGAAAAAAGCGCAGCGTTATGCGCCGCCCGCTCGTCAAGTGGAAACTCCCGGAGTTGGAAAAAAAAGCGCGCACGCCTGCACGGGGCTTCTAATGAAAGCCAAAAAGTTGGAGGCACGAACGCGTGGGCGATGGAAAACAACTTCGGCCGGAGGTGCATCCAACGCGTTTACGAGACTCGCCGCGCTTTTTTCTCCCATTGACGTAACTTTTTGTATCATCGGCTGTATACGCGGATCTGACCTTTTTTCTTTCTTCCCCGGTAAATTTTTATCGATTTGTTTGCGCGATTCCTGCGCGATTGCTTCGCCGGCGCTTTGAATTTACCCACTGTTTCGGGGAGCCAATATTGGTTTAACATTGCGATTGTTGCGCCGACCCACATTTTACTGATTAATTTCGATCTCGCGATTGGATTATTAATTTGCCGCTTGTTTTTTTACGTAGCATTGCATGAAAAATAAGAAAAAATAATAATGAAAGAAACAATGGCGAATTAACAATAACCGTGTAGAAGCATTAATTTGAATTTCGCTTATGCATCCTGCACGATCGACTCGCCGGCTTGCGATGCTCGGATTCGACGAGCATCGCAATTTAAATGATGCACGCTCGCGTTCTATTTACCGGTGGAACTAATCAAACAATGGCGAGAGCTCCACTCGGCGATCGATCGGGCAAAAGTCAGCCTCCGCCGAATCCGGCATCAAAGTAAGTGAAACCCGCCGGCGGGGTGCTAAACAGGGAGGGCGGCAATCGATGCGCGCCGAGAGGAGAGGAGGATATTTACGCCGCGTCTTTCTGCGGTCGCTCCGGCGGATATGCGCCTTTTCGAGGTCGTTGCCCCATTAATATTGTTAGAGAGAGACGGGGGCAGGGGGGAGGAGAGAGAAGGCGAGACAGGTATAGAGCGGCCGCGTAACATCCCGGCATTTAGCTCGTACATAGGCAGGCACTACTGGCCCTGTCAAGTCCACCTCTACCAATCAATATCCACTCGCACTCTGGCTGCCCTTTCCCTCTTTGTCTCTCTCTCTCTCTCTCTCTCTCTCTCTCTCTCTCTCGCTCCCTCTCGCCGATGCTCGCGCAGCATCCATAGAATCTGCAGATGCACCCGGATGAACCCGAAGCGAGGGGAGAGAGAGACGGAGGCTTTTGCACTTTGCCACGCGGACCGTAGAAGGAAAGAGAGAGAGAGAGAGAGCGAAGGAGTATTTTCAGAGAGATTATGTACGTATTTTCGATAGAATGCCGCTCGCTTTTTTCCATGCTTCTTCGATCACTCTTCGGCATAGATTGGATTGCCGGCAATTACCGATGATGAGGTTTATTTATTCGCCGCTTTATCGATCGACCTCCCTCTCTCTACCTATACCTTTCTCTCTCTCAAACTTTTTTCCTTTTGTAATTGCGAGTTTACGGACACGAACAAATTGCTTAATGAGTTGTAACGCTTACTGCCTGCTATTTTGCGCTTTAAATAATCTTTTACAGTTTCAGTGCCGTTTCTCGCCGGTACTTGTTTATGATTTAATACTGCGTTCAACGTAATGTTAATTGTAAGTGGCGTAACAATTAATAAGATTATTTTAATGCCTGCAGTATACGCAGGACGGTCATTATGACTAAACGTAGAATAACCGTTCAATGGAAAATTGCAAATTTAAATTAATAGTAGGTACATAACGTTATTATTTCCGACCTAATAAATATGATAATTAATTGATCAATAGCTTTGCACAAAGTACTAAATTTCTAATACTTCGTAAATACTGACATTTAAATGTACACTACAGGTGTAGAATTAATGCAAAAGAGATGCCATTTAACGCAAAATTTTATTTTACAATTCTATCAAAATTATAATAAATTTGTATTGGGAGGGTAATCGATTTTCAAGTTAATATATTAGTTGTAATCACCTATGTCACGGTTGAAGTCGCCTGAAAGGTCAAACTTCTTTTTAACCCACTTTTAATAATTTAGCACGAGTTAAGTAAATTATAAAATACCGAAGCTCAAAGTTGTCTCCCCGAGGAAACGATCACATTTCTGGCGTTCAAGGCCCTTCCCGTCGGCCGAGAAAGCGAAAACTTCGCGGCGCTTTCATCACTTTCTCCTCCACTTAACTTCAGCGCTGGCCCGCTTTTTCACCGCACGATCCTCGCCGCCACTTTATAACCCTCGTATCCTTCGATTATGCGCGACCCCGTTCGTCCAGGAAATTGTTTAAGCGAAGTTTCGCCGTCCTACAGTCTAATGAATTTAGGGCGGCCGCTTCACCTGCCCTTTTTTAACGACTACAGCAAAGTAAAGTAAAACATCTATAGAAAAAAATTGGAGCGCCTTTTATTTCCGAAAATTCAGGTCACCGGATTGCGCTTCGCGCGGATACCGGACTTTTTTAAAAAAAGGCGCGGAGGCGAATCAGCTTGTCAAATTCCACGAGGCAATTGGCGCGCGGCAAACAAGAGGGAAAATTGCGCGCGTGCGTGTGACGCCGAAAATAAACGGGCCGCGTGCGAAAAAGACCCCTTAATCTCCGCGTAATTTTCCGCGTCACGTCCCACTTAATCTTGTATCGGAGGGGGGGTGCGAGCTTTTCCGCATAATCCGCCGTCCGCGCGCATATTTGCGCGCCCGACTCCGCACTCGATATTTGCGCGCGCGCGAGCGCGGATAATAATTATTATCGGCAGCCGCGGGCGGGATCGATCGGCGCGGCCGTGCGTCAGCCGGACGCCCGACGCGACTATAATGCGAGCAGGCGACCGGCCGAGGGGCGCATTTGCATTTTCCATTTAATTTCTGTGCAATAAGTAATTTCCAGAAATGAACTGGGCGCCGCGAATGCTCGCTCGTTTTCAATTTACAATGCCGCGGCCGGGCTCTCATTAAAATTCCCGCTCCACGCCGTTTTATTTTATATATTTTTTTTTCAATTTTGTTTAGGTATTACCGGGTGGTGGCGATTTGAATTCATGGTAAAGGACGTAGTCGAGCGGGCGTCAAAATTGGGGGGTCGGAGGTTAATGAGATTTTATTTTGAGATTAAACTGGGATATTATCAAGAGTAATTAAAAGTGAAGTACAATTTTATCTCGGTAATGCACTTCTTTTCAATTAATGACACCTTTTAGACCTTACAATGTGAATTACTTTTATCTGACAATGAGTAGATTTTTTCTTAAAAAATTGAATTGGCTTTTAATTAAGTATCCATCCGTTTTATTAAATTTAGTATCAAAATAGCTCGACTGCCTTACTATAATACTCTATTATACACATTTTGTCAATGTTATGTTCGTAATCAAAATAGATGAAAAAAGTATCAATTTTGTAATTTTGAAAAGAATAAAATTTAGAATAATATTGCATAATTATTCGTTTCACTTTATTTTTTTATTAATTTACACATTTCCGAGATTTTATTTCTTTCTTCTTTACTTTAATTACTTAATCAACAAGGCAATGAGTCCAACAAAGTAAATAAAATAAATCGAAATAAAAATAAATCAAATAGCTAATATCTCAAATTCAGTAAGCAACGTTCACGGGAGAAGAAACGCGGCACTTACATTCCACTTACCAGCGTCGCGGCGGAGGCGGCGCGCCGCCTTAATTTGGTATCTCGCGCTTCTTGTGCGACCGGGGCAAATTGAACGCGACCTATCGTAATGAGAATGAAATGACGCGTGGCTGCCTCGTCTCGTTTCGTCCTCGTCTCCGTCTTCGCCGCGCGTCTCCGACCAAGCGGCGGGTGGATCGGGGCTTTTCGCGACTCGCGCGCCGAGTAATTCCTTTCGTCCCTCCTGCCACCTCCTCCCCGCCGCCGACTCCCACCAGCCGAGCTCGGGCACGAAATGAAGGGGAAAAAGGCTTTCAGGGGCTTACCTTCGCAAAATCCTTAAAAGATTCTTTGTCAAACGTATTTCGCTCGACTTTTTTTTCTACCTTACCCCCACCCCCGCCCCTTCCAGTCCTGAACGATGTTCCTTTTTTTTTATTATTTCGTCGAGCTTGTTTTACGCCCCGCTTGCGAACGGCTGATTACGGCCGTTTTCTTTCGCTCGCTTGTAATCAGCGCGAGAGTTTTTTTTTCCTCGAGCGGTTTGCGAAAATTTTTAAGCTTTCTTGATGCACTCTTTTACGGATGACAATTTTTTCTGAAACTGAAATTAGAGTTTTTCGAATATTTTTCATTTTTATTATATATATGATAAAGTGGTTTGTTACTTCGAAACGGTTTACGTATTATAGAAAAAATATGATGCGATAAAAAACGTGCAGTCGTAAAATTGCACAATACTGATGGGCAGTACTTTTTATTAATTTAATTTCTTTAAAAAAAAAAGTTACCCCAGCAATATTAATAAAAATAAATATTAATAGATGTAAATATTAATTTTTAATAGATGCCCCTAGTACAAAACAACGTTTATTGTTATTCGCATGCGAATGCGTAAAATTAACGAACGTAATTAAATAATTATGTTCTATGTATAAACAAGAAGAAATTTACGAACCATATGAAAGTTAACATCGTAAAATCGCCATAAAAATCTGTAAATGATATCATAAATATACATTCGGAATCTTGCCCATATTCCTTTTACGTCACCATAAAAGCATCCACAACGTGGTCAATTAAAAAAAAGAGTCACGCAAAATCCATCGACTCCGATCGCGAGGACCGCCAAACAGTCGGTAAAAACCGAAACAAATCAGCACTTCCGCAGATTAAACCCCGAAATTCGGCAGGTCGGTCGCGCGCCGCCAATTCGCATAATCACGACAATCGAATGCAATCGCCGGCCAAATGAGCGTGGCCGTTTCGAAAATCTCGGGGCAACGCCCACCTCCATCCTCGTTTAAATAATTTGAAGCGCGGCCCCCGGTGGCCCGGCGTCATCGGCGACGTGGTATATAGACGCCGCATCCGCCGGTCGCGCGGCTCGACCTCGTATAACACCTGGGGCCGGCGCGCGATATCCGACGGCGTCGCTTCTCATTAGGCCGGCTATTATGCGCGACGATAATAATTCCCCGCGAAACGCGCGCGTCTGCTGTCGGCGGCGCCGCCGGGGCGCCGCTAAAGTCAAACAGATGCCGCCTAGGCTTATATTAAGTTTCACTGGGGGAAGGATGCCTCGCGACGATTTAGGAGGGGGTGTGCGGGCCTTTATTTAACATTAGCATCGCTTTCACGCTTCGTTTGGCCGGCCTCCTTGATATCTGTTGCTTTGAACGGATGACTTATTGTTTTCCGGGTCGACTGGCTTAAGTTCCACTTCTTTTTTGTATACGATTTTCCAGATGTTTTTTTTAAGTTTGGATGACTATAATTTTTAAGCGGAAGTGGGGGATTTTATCCGGTATTTTATGGTTACGACTGTACTGGACTTATCCTAATGATTACGCTGTTTAATGGCCGTTAAAACGACTGATATATTATCGAATAATGACATGGTAATATGAAGTTGCAGAAAATTATAACCCCATAATTTTCCTTCTCGAATATTAATCATACAACGTTCGAGAATTAAAACAAGAAGATTGCATAACTCAACGACGCGTGCAATAATCGCGTTAAATACTAAAAAAGACTAAACGTATTTCATTTAAAATATGCATTTTACTTTTATTGTTCCTTCCCACGTATTTTCCTTTTAATGTTATTACGATATAATTTACCGGTTAAATAATAAAAGGCGCATGTACGCGGGAATTACGGGAGATAATTAATTTTATTTACGAGTAATGGAAGTTAGTAGAGGCGCTCGTAAACGGGCGGTGATTTCAAATCTTATAAACTGGCGCGCACGCGCGGAACTAACGCAGTCGTTCAAATTTAAAGGGAGCCTTGGTCCGCCGCTCGGATCGATTGATAAAAAGTTACGGCATAATTGGAGATCACAACCGTTTAATGAATGCAGCACCGGTGTTTTTCTCTCTTTTTTTAAAGTGGATTTACGTGAAAGGTGCAATTTTTCACATCGGTTTATCCACGCCGCTTTGGTTTCGCTGAAAAGGCCGGGCAATCAATCCGCGTGTACTTCATAATGGAAGTCTCATTTAAAAATAAAAAACTGCGAGCGAGAGCTATTCCATTGGCAAAATTTAATAACCACTCTCAAAGTAAATCCTATATTCTCCGCTCTAAAAAAAAATCCGAAAATGCAGTACAAAAAGTCATCGACGGCAGGGCCACTCTGGATCGGCATCGAAAAACGCTTGATAATCCAGCGAGACAAAAGCCCTAGAGAATTCCGTAAAAAGCGCCTACGCGAAACAAGCGGAGCGCGAAAAAATCAGCGCTCCGTTTTATTATCGCCACTCGCTGACGCGCGAAACGATCCAGCAAGTAGATAAGCCCCGGCACCGTCAAGACAGCTCCCAACCCGACGCGGTCCACTCGTCCATCGGTGCAACGAAACGTCGGGGGGTAGGGGCACACACGCGCGCACACCGTTGGCCGCGGCGCTGCGAGTTCCCGTCCGATCGAGCGCGTAATTAAATCGAGCCGCGTAACGGCGAATGCGGAGGCGGCGCGGACTTAAATCCGAGTGCAGCCGGGTGTGCGTGCGCTATCTCCTAACGGGGTCGATCGAAGCGGCCGCCGCCGGGGGATGGCGGCGTGCGTTATGTCGTACGAGACGCGCGGGGCCGTGTTATCTCGCTCGCCTATTTGCACGATAGTCCCTGTTTCCGATTAATCAGGTTCCCGGAATTAACGCAGTCCCGGCCGAGCGGGCGCGCGTGTTAGTGGGGTGCACGCGCGCGCGCCAGCGGGGCAGAGCGGAGGGCGGATCGGAGATGCGCGCGCTCGATACTAGCTGTATTGACGATTCGCCGGCGCGATCGGGCGCGAGCCACGGAACCGGGTCACGCTTTGCCAGGGTCCGTGCACACTCCGGTTGGGCCGGCGTGCGGGTGTGGGTGCGGAGGCGTGGGCGGCGGCGGACGATGACCGGGGGGAGTGCTGCTGCTGCTGCATGCGTGTCCGAGCCGCCGGGGCGCGCTATCTGCCGCAGCCGACGCGCCGATGCTTTGAAAAATTACAGGGAGTGGATTAGTGAGGGACTCGCGGTACCTTTCGATCGCCGCCGACCATTACCCCGCGGTCGCCTTTTATCGCTCATATACCGCGGCGAGCCGCTCGCTTTTGTTCATGCTGTCGACGATTGCTTTCGTAATTTTTGGAATTTAGCCTTTTTTTAGAATATCCGAACAGAGAAGAATTGCGAAATATTAAATACGAAATGGAGGGTTTATTTATTTATAATCTTCAGCCAAAGCAGTAGAAATTGCTTCTAATGTTGTAATTAAAAACGTTTGTTTTAAATTTGGATTTATTTTTATGCTCACCTTTAATAGGAATTATTAAATAATGTGAAAATAAAACCCTTTTAATTATTGATATAAAATTATAAAGTTTAGTATCATAAAATGCTTCATTGCTGTATATTGTATTAAATATTTTATCACTCCTTTATTGCGAAATTTTCATATCATCGTTTCGTACTAGCATTTCAACTTCAAAATTATGTCGATTAATTCATTAGAAATTTTGTCGTAAATCGTAGTAAATATAAGTCTGGAAACAGCCTGAAATAATTATCTCCGCTCGAATACTGCTACAGAAGCTTAGTACTGATAAAGTTAAATAAGTGAAATTGACTCAAATACACATTTAACGACAAATTTATTACTTTTACTTTTTAATAAGTGAAGGACTTTCGATGTAGACAAATTAATTCACTTTTTTAAATAAAATTTCCTTATTCGCCTTTAACCAACTAAAAAAATTTAAATAAATTCTTTCTAAAAACCTACCATCTTTCATACATCGGGAACATTTAAAAGAAGATAAAACCCCGGGTAAAATATACGCGCAACTTTATCCATGTATCAAATAATCGAAAGTGCCCTCTCACGCGGGCCGTCTGAAGCGATCGTAAACAAAGCCGCTCCTTCGCCGGGCGAGCGAACACACTCGAGCGTCCGGCTGTTTGCCGAAAGTCTGCGGCCGGGCGAAATCCCCGGCGCAACATTAGCCCGAACTTTGCCGGCCACACACGATGTGCGCGCATCCTCGAGAAACTTTCGCCCATCCGTCCGGGGCTCAAGTGGCCGCGTAATATCGCCTTAAAGAACGTCCATCATTTCCGGCCGCACTCGAACCGCCCTATCCCCCGCCCTAACGAACTCGCGTGATAAAGCGGAGCGAGCGAGTCGATCGGAAACTCGTTAGCCCGCGACCGGGTCGCTTTAATCATATTCGCGGTAATTAACGACGAGCGCGCACCTTCGCGGCGCAAACCCGGCGCCCGGAATGCGATCGCTCCGGCCTTTTTTTGCTCCTTTAGCCGGAGGTCGGTTATACACCGCCGGCCGATTTCCCCGGGAGTTTGTAATTTTCCGAGGGGGGAGGGGGGCTTTCGATTAGAGGTCGCGGCGCGCCGGAGTTTGACGTGGTCGGGAATTTCGGCTGCCTCAGCCGAGCGCAGCGCGTCTGTGAGTTGCAGCGCGTGTTTTTGAGCGCGGCGGGAGGTGCCCGCTTTGATGCGCGCGCGACTTCCCCGTCAGCGTTTAATGGGAGAAGCCCGGGAATGGCTTTGGCATTAACTCGCGCGGCATCCTCGGCGGACTTTTTTAGGCCGCGAGTTAGGTGTCCCCGGCGCTTAGACGCTCGCGGGCACCGACGGAACGGAGTAGACGCGTCTAAAAAATACTCGGACATTTATTCGCGCGGCGATGGATCTTTTTGGGCTTGAAATAATTACAGGATTTCGGCCGGGTTTTATTTATCTTGTCTCGCAGCTCTGAATTAAAACGAACGTTTTAACTTTTTGTCGACCTAGTTGCGCGAATATCGTTATGCAGTGAGCAGAATGATGTCTCTGTATCTTGAAATGTGAAATTTTTGGAGCATTAAATTAGTAATGGTTTTGAGATAACACATACGCCGCGTACAGAATGTTACATATCCATTGTAAACTATTCCAAATATAAAGTTCGGTATAATGCGAAAATTACGAAGTAAATTATTTAATTGAAAAATAAAAAGTTTACCTTGAATAAGATTTCTTCAGTTTTCGTACACAAAAAACACTTAACAACTTTTCTTTTCATTTTAAACCAGCTGTGTTATTTACTGCCGCATGAAAAATGTATCAGTTAAACCGTTCATCCTGTAATTCTCTATTTCGCGTCTTATTAAAGCGACGGTAGAAAAGGGTAGCTCGTAATCGCGTGAACTCCATATCGCGAGAGATCTCGTAGAGATAGACACGGGGAATTAAGAACATAAAAGAACGACCCGGAAAAGGTCGTAAAGAGCCGCAGCGGCAAAGTAAGATCAAGACAACTCAACTTGTACAGTGCGACTACAAAGGTACTCTCAGGACGTACTAAATACAGAACACTTTATGTTAAGTACGCCGGAAGTTTAAAAGGACAATTTCATTTTTTTAATTTTCAAATTACACCGACGTGCAATGTTTACGCTCAAAGTTCGTGACCAAGAATGTTATAAAATTCTATTAGAAGAATTTTCCCGTAAAAATTGAGGGAAAAATCTCATAATCGAGGGATCGTTTACCACACTACAAATTTTTACGAGAAATTCCCGTAATTATTATGAGATTTTCCGAATAATGTTCAATGAGATTATCGTCCCACGACTTTAAGATTTTCCCGTAATTTTTATTTGGACTTTACTCAGAAATTTAAATTTAAATAAAAAAAGAAAATCTTAATTAATTCTTGTAAAGCTTTTTTTAGATTACTAATTGTTCTTTAATTAGTTACAGTTGTCATAGTTACCTTGTCATTTCAATAAAGCATTACTTAACTGCAATTTACCGATCAAAATAACCATCACGCGGTGTATGCCTCTCTAAAAACGGAAAACAAACACATCACTCTATGTTCATACACGAAAAAATCTTCAATATCTCAATATTTGAAGTAACTTTTCCATGCCGATAGTAGCACAAAAAAATCACTGTAACTCACCTTGCGGCCCGCATAAAACCGACAAAGCAAGCAAAGTGCGTCGATAAAGCGGCATTTACATCATCGAGTCGAGTCAGATCGTCTCTCCACAACGAGGAAACAGCGAGAGAGAGAGAGAGAGACGGTCGCCTCGCCGAAAAGCTCGTGCCGAGCTCGCGTTTTCGCGCGGAAGAAAGCGAGGAGTAGCGCGCCGATCGATATTCCATTGTGTCGGTGTGTACCGGGGAGCCCCGACGAAGAAGGGTTACACGCGGCACTCGCTCCCTGAAGCATCCTTTCGGCTTGTAAAACGATACGGCGCGCGCGTGACGCGCCGGCCGCCCGGCATTATGCTAATTCAGCGCGTTACGAGTGCCGCGCGCCCGATAAGTGCGCGCGAGCGAGCGACGGCGAGTCGGAGCGAGAGAAAGGGAGCGAGCCGATAAGCCGGGGAGTCGACACCGGCTGTACATCCGGGGAAACGCTGAAAAATTGGATTTCCGGATCTTGCCTTTGTCTATCGACGCGCCGAGGCCGCTCGATTCAAGTTCCCCGCGACTGCATACCGCGCAAAGTCGATTTGTCAATCGGCGCGCGTCGCTTCGCTCGAGCGTCGGCCTTTCTCTTCGTTCGGGCAAATTCAGCCGTGATATTAAAATATGTTAGCGACTCGGGCCGACGTAAAAAGGAGCGCCGGGATCAAAGGTCGGACTCGACGTCTCTGATTAAAAGCGATCGGGCCAGATCGGTCCGGCCAGATTAGAGCCAATAATCCAAATTGAGTTCGTTCGCCCTTTATCTCTCGGCGGCCATCTAAAACGGGAACTCCTTCTTTTTCTATCTTAATAACGCGGATCGTTACAGCGCGCGGGGACTTATCCGCGCTATTCAAAACGCTTAACGGTGAAAAATCGCCAATTCCCGGCGTTTCGGGGAAAAAGCTGACGCTTTATTACGTGGGTGGGACACTACTCGAGGGCTCCAATTTTTATCGGTGCACACGGAGTCTCTCTTTTTGCCGGGCTCCGGCGCGCTGACGCTAACAAACCATCGGCGGCGGCGTCGCCCCGCCAGGTCCAAGGGGCAAGAGGCCGGAAAAAAGGAGGGTAGATACGGCGCGCCGCCTCCGACGGGATAACAATGTAGATGCTCCGTATCGACAGCCCGTGACCGAAATAACTTTTCGCGCGATTTCTCCTTCCAGCCCGAGACGCGCGCGCTTCTCTAGATTTTCCGCGCGCGCGTCCTCCCCCGGCCGCTAAATTTAGCTCTTTAGGAGAGGCGCGCGGACTTTATTTTACCGGGGCGTTATTTTTTCGCCGGTGGCGCCGTTTGGCGAGAAAACCGCGGCACAGCGCGCGCAAATGCAATAACGAAATTTTCATATTTCCTCTCTAAATACGCGCGGGGCCCGTCAACACCGGCGGAGCGAGCGTGTTTACGTTACCCGGGGCGCCCGCGCCTCGGAAAAACAGACGCGCGCCGTCGGGAGCTCATCCCGCGGGAGGAGATAGGTCACGCCGGGTGTGGAATCGAAGGGAGAAATTTAGAAAAAAGAAACAAAAAAAGCAACGCGGAGGGATCGAGAGCGAGAAAGAAAGCACGCGGCGATCGTCCTCCGTTGACCCGCTTGCGCGCCATATTGAAAAATTCCGCGCGCGCGGAAATTCCAGCTGACCCATTTATTTCTATTAATCGCACGGTATTTTCCTCCGCGTCGAGGGCTTTATTGCGTCGAAAATATTTTGCTCGGCGTTGTTATATTGGAAAAGCCAGGCCGCGCGCCAATCGCATTTGTCCTTTATTAAGTGAGCGCCGCGAGTGTATTAAAGGCTGAGGGATGGGAAGGTATATAAGGTGAAGACGGCGCGTGTTTATGCGGGTCTCGCGCGGCTTCTCCGGCTGCCGGTTAATGGCCGTGGAAAGGAGTCCCGGGACGTACTCTCCTCTCTCGCCGGAAAGTCCCCATAAAGTTCGATTAGCGCCAATGGATTCACTCCCCCGCATCCCCCGCCGCGTCCTGATTTCCCTCCAGCTGCCGCCTCTTTCTCTTCTCTTTTTTTTGCTCTTCCCCGCGATCCGCCGGGGAGAACGAATTTAAAGCTCCCCTCGTGGATGTGCCGGCTTCCTCGAATAATGCGACGAAAGCGCGCGGCACAGGCGGCTATGACATTTTCCTCCTCCTTTGCTCGGCGGCGTGTAAGTGAAAAAGCGAGCGGGGGAGCCGGCGCGATGCGTCTTTATTTGCTCCCTCGTCGGAGTTGATTCGAATGGGACGTCGTTCGTTCTCGTTGCCCTCTCGAGTGCTCGTTACCGCGAGGAATTTCTTTTTTTTATTTTTTTTCACGGATCGATGCGCTGTCGCGGACTCGAGAGGGCGCGTGTTGTACCCGCTCGTTTAAACGACGGGTAAACGTTCCTTTCGCGTGATTCGATTTCGCGCGGTTGAAATTGAAAATAATAGCCCGATGCTCGACGCGATGTTAATTGAACAACTCGCTCAAGGGCACGCGTGATCGAGAATCCACGTACGTGTTTTTAAAATTTTTATTTTGTTTTTTTTAATTTCCAGGCAAACTTCTGCTCGGCACGCTAGTTTCAATTTTTTATCACTCGGTTAAAAAAAATATACATAAAATTGGTAGAGCGAAATCTAATGGAAACGATGCTCCTCGTCAATTTAGAATCTACTGGTATAACAAAATTAAACTTCAACAATATAAATTCCAGCGTGGAAGTTTGTTTTCGCAGGCCAGGGGCGCCAAGCATTATTTTACCGGATAATGCAAAAAGCCAGTTTATAAGAGGACAAAAATGTTTTAGCCGCCGGCAAGCTGCCCCCTCCCCTCTCACCTGCAACAACTCCATCCATTAAGAACTTTGTATCGCGAGTATATCTTTCGAGAAAACTTGCCGCGCAAACTTCTATTCCGTATTTCTATTCTATTCAATCTCGGAGCGAACCTTTATTAAGACGCAGAGGATTAAGCTATTATGAAGCCGACCGTTTGCACCCACGAACTTTTATCCGTTATGCATGAGCGGTCGGATTAGTGGGGTAATTAAATGCCGAGAAAAAATTCATTTTCCCGTTCAATTCGTAATGCCGCTTCAGCTTTTAGGTGGCTTTCTTATACGATTGGACCCTGAGGTGATGCTATCCGGTGGTGCTCGTTTCAGTACAGTTTGTTTTGAAAATAAAATTTAAAAAAATGTTTTTCTTCTATTCGGTCACGGAGATTTTTTCATCAATAAAAAATATTTATTTTTCGAACCGCAGTAATCCCCTTTCGATCAAACCGTGACGCATGGATAACAAATGAAATTAAATGAAATATTAAATATTGGGATTGCCTTGGGTTATAGCATCAACTCAAAGCGTACTTTTAAATAAAAAATTCGAAGAGTGAAAGTTACAACTAAATTGTTTCAGCAAACGTGAAAATAAAATAAACTTTTTTTACTTTAATAATGAAAGGAAAAAAAGAAAACTTCGCACTGCAAAAATAGGGTAGATCGAAGGTACGTTTTCTCACGTTTTCCAAAGAAAAAGAAAGAACCAACTTAAGTGGCCAATCCTCCAGCGTAAAAATTACTCTATTACGTGAAGTGTACTTGCCTTTAATAAAATTACAATTTTAATTGGTTTCTTGATTAATTTACTTATAACTTAATAGCAAATCATCACGTCCTTAAAAGCAATAAACCGATAGAACAAAAGTACGCATCGAATTACACAGCTTGAAATCCAAGATTAACAACAAGCGAGCATCGACCAGAATCGAGACAATCGTTCGACACTGCAGCGTCGCACCTCGAGGCAGCCGTGTCTCCGTCAGCCGCGAATGCGGGAAAGGCATTGGCAATGACGCGACACGGTTCTCCTCTCCTCGGGCGGGCCGAGCACCGGCGCAGTGGATCTTGGTATTACCTATGTAAATTGTTTGTAAACTCGGTAAACTGCGGGGGTAGGTTTCGCCAGGGGATGCGCGCACACCTTTGAGAGCGCGCGGCCTCGATGCGCGGGGGCCGCAGACGCGCGTGTAAGGTATCCCGGCCGGGCCGCGGAGAGGACCTTGTCGGCGCATTAATCGAGGAGATTAACTCCGCCGAGTGGAGGGATTAGGGGCCAAGTTACACAAGCGCCGGCGCGTATTACCGAAAGAAACTTGGGCTACCCCCGGCCGGCTCGGGGACCCTCATCGGGCTGAGAACTTCCGGCGCTCGAGCCGAGGAGCGACGATCTATGTACTTCGGGGGTTGCGCAATTTTCTCGCCCCCCTGCCTCCCGCCGCCTGACCTCCAACACCACGGCTCGCAGATTCTTGAGGGATCGCCGGGATCTTTCGACACCCCCGCTCGGTTATTAAGCACGTGAGTCTACACCGCGGCGGCGAGGATATCGCCGCTGGCTTGGGCGAGATTCTACCCTGCCTTACGTGGCCAGCAGCTCAGCAACTTTCTCTTGAGGTTGCGTTAGTCGTCTTAGAGCCTGCTTGATTCGATGTCAAAATTCACATAAAATATTACTTATTAATTTCAAAGAAGCATTTTGTACTTGAATTTAAACAAAAGAAATTTGTAAGTAAAGGAAATAAATATCTTTATAAATATATTTAAAAGATTTGTTAATATTTCCAGTTATTTAAAAATTTCCAAAGATATTTCCTTATAATTCTAAAATCATCATCTGCATAAGTTTCTTAATTTATTTTCTCTACTGCGACTCTGAGAAATATTATTCACAAAATAAAATTTCTTAGAAAATTTTCTCTAGCAATCTTCCAAACAAATAATCTCTGCTTTTTATGTTTGTCCAATTACATTCTAAGGCTTTGGGACAGCGTTCCCTCAAAATTACAGTACAATAGATTTTATTATAACTTCGACCTCCCGGCTGAATTTAATTTGAATGTTATTGCGATGACGCGAGGCGGCACCCCGGCGCGCCGACGACATTTCTCAGGGCTTTGTCATTGACTTTCCTCTTTGTGCATATCAAGCGAGAACTTGGTCGAACGTACCACCTGCTCGTCGGGGCGGATTTTGTGTAGAGACCCGGCCAACTTCGCGGGCGCGTCGAATTTCCCGCCCAGGCGGCGCGCGACTCATGCGTATGTATCGAAGCCCCCCGACGATCAACCGAGGCAATCGCCGACGCTCGTCCCCGCGGAAGTTCGCCTCTCCTCGTTAAAACGACCCCCCGCGCGACGGGTTTCGCGAAAAGGGCCTCGCCCGTCGCCGTTTATCGCGCGCACGCGCCCGGCGCTTGACGTCCGCGAGGATTCGCCGAGGAAAGGAAGGGGGGCGAAGGCGAGGAACATTTATTTGGCAGTGGATAAATCAGACGTCGGATCCGATCCGTGGCTTCCGCGAAAACCCGATTTCACGAGGGCACGCGGCGGGGAAATCGAGGCAGGACTCAATTTCTTTATTATCAATTCGTCAATGTCATCGCATCGACGTGGCTGTATGACGTATTTGCCCCGACGCGCCGAGAGCTCCTCTCCGCATTAAGCGGAGATTTTACCGACGCTCAAATTTTTATTAGCTGTCACTTCGACTACAATTATGCAATAAAGTCCTGTCATCGATTTTTGCGTTTGCCGCGATGGAGTGGCGCAGTTTTTTTGCGCCGAGTGCTCGAATAAATCCGTGAAATTTATAACGATGCACACTTCGAGGTAAACGCCGCGTTAAAAAGAAATTATAATTATCTCATTTTCTCCTCTTTCTTTTATGCGCATGAAATTCTCGTCAACCAGATTCAGGGGTTCGCGCATCTAAAATGAAAAATCACCGGCCGAGCTCGAATCACTCGATTTACCATGACGAGCCGGTGGCGCAGATGACTGAAGAACCTCCCGCGCGAACTAAAAGACTCTCCATAAATCTCCCCGGCTGCGCGTTATATCTATATACGCGCATCGGCTCTCGAAAGTCCGGCGACGAGAGAATACGTCTTCATTCTCGGGGAATCGAGAAGCCCCGCGGGGATAAAGTTTTTCGCCACCGATCCCGCGAACTTCCCGGCTCGAGTCTCCCAAGAAGGTGTCGGAGGACAAGGCGCGGCGAGGAGGAGGGGAGGCGTCGGTCGATGGTCGCGCGCGCGCGACGCGGACGCTTGGAATTGTCAGGCACGCCGCCGCCACCGCCGCCGACTCGGCACAAGGGGATTAACCCACGGAGGAATGCGCGCCTCCTTTATCTCATCATACCCCTGGCATCTTCCATCCGCCGTCGCCGCCCCCGCCTCCCAGACGCGCAGACACTCCAGAGCCCGTGCAGTCATTTTCTCCGTTTTGCGATTCGATTTCCTCCGATATTGCGGCGCGGCAGAATTTTCCATTTACCCCCGGCCGACGAGAAGGGAGTAAGGCGCGCCGAGATATTCTTCAAACGTACGCGCGACGCGACGCCTCCCCCGCATCCCCCTCTCTCAATTTACCGGAGCGAGGCTTTACTAATATCGGTTATTGGTTCCCGCCCCTCCGCGCCCCTCGGCTTCTATAGCCGCGGCTGGCATTGTATTTTATCGCCGCCGAGGAGTGGGGGCATATAATTCCCCCCTATTTAGCGGGACGATCAATTATTGTTTGCTTCCGGCGCGGCCGGTCGACTGCAAAATTCAGCGCAGTCCCCACCCCGCACGGAAGAAGAGCTGGTGCGTGTACGAACTTGGAGGGTGGCCGCGCGCACAACCGTCCCTAATTACGGATGTGCCCGCGGGGCGGAGGGGCGGGGGTGAGAAAAATTAATTATTGAAAATCGATGGCCCATGTGGGTCAGCGGAGCGCGCGCGCGCCAGTGCGGACCGACCGAATAATTATTGCGATTTCAAAGGTGCGCCCTTTGTGCGGGTGCAGTACGCGGCGCCCATATAATTGCGCGTTCAAATTGACTATCATATTTGTTAATTAATTCAATTAATTCGGAGGGGGCAGCGCCGTTATTACTGACCGCGCGTCCGGCCTCAATCAGCCCCGCCGCGCCGGTTAATAAGCGAACGCTTTAGTGCCCGCCGACTACCACCTCGTTCCTCGCGCCTACTTCCCCCTTTCCCTTTGAACCCTCAAATTCCCCCAAAATTCTCTGTCTTGTTCTCGCAGCTGCAACACAGTGGAGATTACTCGGTTGGAACGAAATGCGAATCGCTCACAAAATTAAGATAGACTCGTGAGATTTAACTCTGCGTTACGAAAATACTATTTAAAGTGCACATCTCATACTTCTTCTTTTACTACTTTTTAACCTTTTGCACCCGTAATGTCTCATAAACGTTCCGCCAGAAGCGCAGAGTTTGTAGGTGCGGCTTATACCGTGTTCTTAAGTTAAATCAGTAGAAACAGCCGAGTTTACTCAGGCACGCGTCGTCGCTAATTTAGCCGAACGCCGGAGACGTTTCACCGAATTCATTAAGTTTACTCAGCTAAAGCAAGGGAGAAGAGGGGTCGACTGACGCCTCCGCGGGAGAGGGAAACTGGCGTGCGAGCGAAAGAAGGTATTCCACAGCGCGCAATCCGCAAAGCCGCGGTAGTGGTCATCGGAGCGTTCGGGCGCGAGCCATCGAACAAGACCGAGGGCCTGCCAATTTGGGTCAAGCCGCCCCCGCCGCCTCGAAAACCCACGTCCCGGGGTGGCATCCGCCGGGCTCGCCGAGCGTACGAAATCAGCGATACACCGGCGTCGCCCTGTCATCTCCTCGGCGGCATTCAAGCGGCGGCCGGCCGGCTCGCCCCCCAGGAGGAAGTGGCTCGCTCGCGCTCTAATTGCACGAGCAACAATAATACGTCAAGCTCTATTACGGTGGCGGTCGTGTGCGGCCCGATGCCATTGTGCCCTCTTCCCGGGGCGCGCTCTCTCGCGCTTATCTGCCCGCCGCTGGGCTCGTACATCACGAGGACGCCGCGCCGCCGCCGGACCAAAGCCTTGGCCGTGTACGCGCGAGCCACGGCTACGCTGATTAATTACAGACGAGCCCTCGTCTCCCGGCATTATCATCAAAGCGGAGTGCGCGCGGCCCCCTCTCTAATGTTGAATTAGTGGCGACGGCAGCCGGCGAAACTCCGGCCCTCTCTCGCTCGTCGACCGTGTATACACGTCCGTCGTCGTCCCTTGACAAAGAGCCGCCGCCGGCTGTTTTGCGCGAGCGCGAGGGCGCGGCTCGAGGTGTCGCGCGGCGGCTCTCGTTATCTGCGGCTTTTTGCCGCTCTTCGACTACTCCGCCGCAGATATCGCGAGGATAAAGCGGCGGCGCGATCGCATTGTGCGGCAACTTGGTATCGCGGGAGTTTCGCGACCGAAGTGCCGCGCGATCCGCCGAGACAATGGCTATACGGCCAACGCCCGCCAGTATGGTTTTGCCCGGAACTCCACGGTTCATTGACTTTGAGTAAGCTCCTCCGGGAGAGGCTCAACTTTCGACGGTTTTAATCGGTTGATACTTTTTTCTTAAATTATTTATAAAAGAAGCTAGCCCGAATTTAGCGCGGAAGCGGATTTAGCGAAAGTGCAATTTTCGAATGTTGGCTGTGACGCTAATAAAATGAAGAATTGCAAAATTCTATTTTCATTCAACGACGCTATATCGAAAGTCAATACGCCGTTTTCAGTGAGTAATTCAAGCTGTCAACAAGCCTGAGTAATTGTACTTGTATTCGTGGGTTCACTTCAGTCGTTACTTCAAAACAAACATTTATAACATGTAGTTGAATGCTGTTCCTATATATCAACCCGGTAATAATTTTAATTAAAATGAATCGCAGGATAGAGCGAAAAAGCAAACAAAAATATTTTTCGTGAAATTACACTGGCAGCCAAAGCGAAAACGTCAGTACGAACTTACCGTCGGATGAAGCTGTTAAAAATAACGAGTTACGCTTATCTCCGAAACGTCGGGGCGCCTTAATTGTCTACCAAACCTGATTATCAGCCCGGGCTATGCGTAACGAAAGCGGGGCGAATCAACCGGCCCCGTAATCCTCGGAATTCAACGCTAAAAAACGCATCACGTATCCCGTTAAACGCATTCCCCGGCAAGCATCGCATTCAATTATTTCCATTCGGACTCGACGACGCAGCGGTAATCCCCTTTTGCGCCCCCACCGCCGCTCCGAAAAAAAGAACCGAAACAGACTGAAATTAAAAACGACAAGCGCGTATAAGCAGCATCCGCTTGGCCCGTCACCTATTATCTCGCACGACCCGATTAATGCGTTGCGCGGTGGGTAAAAATGAGAGAGAGGGAGAAAGCGGATGTACCGAAATAACGGCAGCTGCGAGGAGACCAGGTGCGCGCGACGCGTCGGCCTCGGCCGGAGCCCGGCAACCGCGAGCGCGCGGCTCTTATCAAGCGGCCGTTCATGCATTATGCACCGGGTATTTTTCCCCGGGAAAACTGCTGCCGCTCTCCCTACTCTACCCCCGACCGATGCGCCGGGGTAATTTTTCCACGTACACGCCGCGCGCACCCGCGGAGGCGTTCCCGCGAATTTGTGGGGCCGCGTTAGGATTTGAGTGCTGTTTAAGGCCTGTGCATATACTGCTTGCGGTTGTTTGGCTTGGAATTTCATAAAAAGCACATTACTTCTTTGTTATCTCCAGATTTTTCTGGAGTTCCGTTGTTGTTTACGACGGAGAGAAATGAAGACAAGACTTGATGCCAGTTCGAAGGTGAACAAAAAGAAATGAGACCGCGTCTGACGCAAGCCGGGCTTTTCTACTTAAAATTTACTACTCAAACGAAAAAGCTCTCTATTACAGCCTGTTAATACATTATTAGCAGGTTCCTTTTCATTTCTTTTAGCTGTTGAATTTTATTATTATTTTTTGCGAGGATTCCACATAGAAAAAATCATCAAACTTTTTTTAAAGCTCAACTAATTAACGATTCTTGAACTACACTTTTCGTTCCGCAGAAACACCGATACGCGCTCGCCCATTAAAAAAATCCGCCGAGTCATTTGCCTTGAACAATCAAAGTCCCGCGCTCTCGTTCCCCTGGAACTTCTCTCCGGAAAAACTGCAGCACTCCGTTGCAGCGCGACTCTCCCCGCGAACGACTTCTCGGCCTGTTACTTTCATTTTACGCACGCGCTCGCTTCCTCAAATTGGCTGGCTCAAGCCCCCTCCCCCGTCGCTTCGAGTGTAAAAAGCAGATAAAGAAGCCGCGCGCGAGCTAGGAAAAAAGGAACAGAGCCGGAGGAGCGAGAGAGAGAGAGAGAGAGAGACGCGCTCGGCGATAAAAAGGCGATGGCGTATCGCGACTCGCGGACGAGCTCGCTAAATTGAAGCGAGTCACGACTCGTCGAAATAAACCGGCGCGCGACTCCTGGGAGAGAGCCGGCCGTCCAGTGTTGGGCGGCGATAGCGAGAGTATAACACTTGTTCGGGGGTGGGCGAGCGAGGGTGGCGGAGGCAGGGGGAGGCCCGCCGTCGTCGTCGCAGACGACGCGCTCGTAAAACCGCAAATGCGATTCCGCCCCGGCCGCCGAATGCCCTAGACAGATAGGACGGAAATAAAGCTCGAGGCTGCCGAGCCGCGCGCGGGGGCGGGGGATTTGAATAATCCCGCGAATCGATGTCGCCCTCTCCTCCCGCCGAAGCTCGCGCGCGCGCGCGCGCACACACACACCTACAGCCCCGGGGGGCGAGTCTGTAACGCGGACGCTTTTTAAAGCGTGCGTCGTCGGTCGGGGAATGTTAACGAGGAGGTTTCAGGAAAGCCGCCCGCTTTTTGTGTCGGGAGACAAAAGCCGATTGAGTAGAGGAAGCGATTGCCGGGGAGCGGCGCATCTTTTTCGACCGGTGCCGAGTGCTCCGCCACGAATTTACCTTGCAAAGGATGTTACGCGTTTCGGCGCGGGGGAATAATAATAACAACAGTCTGCGGTGGGAGATTAATATTTCGAACTAAAGTAGTAAGCTTCAAATCCATTCGAATAAAACTTCTACATGAAACTTTATTAATTCACTGATTTCATAATTAACATAATAATATTTCATTTTAAGCTACAATATTTGTATAACTTAATTAAAAGATTTATTTTTTTACGACATATTTTGTAACTTTATTTATATTTAAGCGTGTTATACCTTATGTTAACCACGTACCAGAACATTTACTAATTTACTTTCGAGGATTTACTAATTCGATATGAGACTACACTTTTTAATGAAGTAGTTGTAGAATATCAACCATAATTAAGTAAATGATATATATATTTATCTAAATGTAAATTTAATCTTTAGATGTATTTTTTAAGTATAAATTTACAAAATAAGTTATCGCTTATTTTGAAAGAATTAAGTAAATTTAAACATAAATAAATAAAATGATGATGTATTTGTGTTTCAGGACGAGGAGTGGTGCTGGACAGTCAGGGTCCGGTGCTGATATCGGAGCCGCGCTCCTCGGTCGAGTTCTCAAACGACACGGGGACGATGGTCCACTGCTCGGCGAACGGCAGCCCGATACCGCGGGTCGACTGGCTGATGGGCGACGGCTCGCCGGTACTACCGATACCCAACATACGCGAGATGCTGGGCAACGGCTCCATGTACTTTTTGCCCTTCGGCGCGGAGAACTACAGGCACGACGTACACTCGGCGGTCTACCGGTGTCAGGCCTCCAACAGCGTCGGACGAGTACTGGGTCGCGAGGTTGCGGTTAAAGCTGGTGAGTTACTTATTAACTTTCCTTACTTATTTACTCCATGCAATATATATGCAGTAGCGGCTTTATCGAACTCTACAGCTTTTCAATTGAAATAATTGAGCGCAATCGTTTTTGTACGAAAAATTTGGTTAGGCCAATAAAACAATAATTGTTAAACCGATTTTGTTTCTACTCTTCAACAGCAATAATTATTGACTAACTGAAATTAATTCGCTAATGCAATATCCAAACTTATTGATTAGATCTCATTGTGATTAATTCTAATACCTAATTACTTAAACCAAAGAAAGGTCTGGAATTGATTTTAAGAAAACTATTTGTTTAATGAAAAATTAAATTAAAACTTAATTAAAAGTAATTAATTAAATTAATATAAAATATCAATTGAAGGTAATTTGTTATTAGAGAAATATAGCACACTCTCAAGTTAGAATGAAATTCGAGAGACAATCGTTGATTTCCGCAACGACTCCCTTTGAAATTTCCAACTAACGCGCACTCGAGCCCCTGCGAAGTCACTCGTTGACCGAGGCTGATGATAGGAGACGATTCCGCGCGCATCGTCGCCCGGTCATTCTTCCGGCGGGCGGCCGGAGGAGGTTGAGGCACCGCGGGAGTGCGGAGCTCGGGCGACACGCTCCGGGGGCCGCTATGCGCCCGCCGGATATGAACGGAATGAAACTTTGCCGGGAATTGCGGAAGCCAAGACGGATGATCCGGCCCCGCTTGCCAACTACGTTTAACGGTTCCTCCGCCCTCGCCCGGACTGCATTTGTGCCCGGGCTCCTCTACCCCCGCCGGCGGGGCATAAATTCTCGAGGGCCGCTCTCGCCTCCGCCGCCGCCTCCTCCTTCGCGGCGGCCGAAATCAGTTATTGCATGTTGATGAGGCCATGAAAAGAGATCGGATTTTATGCCTCTTGTTGCGGAGCGGGGCAAGTTATATTATTTTCATGGCCGCACGGCGAATTGCACTGCGGTGTGGCTTTGAACAGCCGGCTGTCTGCCGATGTCTGATCAGGAAATTGTTCCTGGTAATGGATTTGCCGTTGTCCCGTTTGTTACCTCGCAGTTTCCAACTGACAATTCAGTTCTATAGTTTCTCGATAAAAAGGTGGGATTAACCTTAGTTGCTTGTAATTAGACCTAAAAATGCAGTTGAAGTTTGCACGTTTTCGAGAAATTTTTTGAAAACTGAAAGACTATTTTTGAATAAAAAGTCTTGTACTACTTTATTACTGCGAAATTTCGATAACCTCTTTCGAGGTGGTGCAATGTATGAAATATATGTTCAGCACTTTAATTTAATTTCAATCGTGTAAAAATAAAGCAGGAAGAGCTAGAAGGAATTTATATTTAGAGCGGAAATTGGCGATTCAGTAGATAAAGCCCCGAGTTGGCAAGACGCGCTACATACATTTTAAATTCTCGCTTTTACTTTTAGCAGCGGTAGCCAAAATTACATGGGCCCATATATTTCCCTCGCCTTTTTTAAATTACATCATTTATATTAACATTCTTATTCGGTATACATTTTAAAGCACCATTGCATTTAAAATTATTGAATGTTAGTATTATGGTGCGCAAGTTCATACTAATATTTACTTCTCATTACATAAATGTAGTAGAGGAGAATAACGTAGTACCGACCACCCATTAAAAACAGTTAGTCGGTATCAGTTGATCCATTTTGGAATTTCCAAAAAAAACATACCTTCTTTTATTTGTAAATAATAGCTCCAGCATTTCGATTTCTATAAACATTCCATTTCAAATTGGATGGAGCACGGAAATGTATTTTTCAAACAAGAAATGGTTTTTTTTATCGACTGAATAAAACGCTGCAACCCAAATACTATGGGAATTGGTACTTGCTGATTCTCCCTGTTTCCTAAAATAAATTTTAAATGAATAAATTTTTATTTGACATTTTTACCTTAAATAGAAGAAACGCAACCTAATTGTTTTAACGCATTTATAATAAAATACCAAGTAAAGGCTCAAAAAACACCTGCAGAAATGCGCATAAATTTTAATATAATAATAAGTTTTAAGGCAAAGAGCCTAATCTCCGTTACCCTTCTCTGTTCACAGTGGTGCGGCAGAAGTACGAGGTGCAGGTGCGGGACGCGTACGTCCTGTCGGGCAACACGGGGGTCCTCAGGTGCGAGATACCCGCCTTCGTGAAGGAGTACGTCTCGGTGACCTCGTGGGTGCAGGACTCCGCCTTCAACATTTACCCCACGCCGCAGAGCGGTAAGGCCGTCCATTATTACCCCGTCCGGGCAAATAAACTGGCGCGCGCCCGCGCGGCCCGGCGCGGAATATTAAGTTCGCGGGGAAACGCGCGCTCGCGGAAAGCCCGAAAGTCAGCAGAAGCCCAGGCCGCTGCCCCTCTGCACACACACGTACACATGCGCGCGCGCCCGCGTAAGCGCGTCTTCGGCGTCGAATTAACGGTGGACTAACTGCAAGCGCAGGCGGCCGCAATGCAAATTCGCGCGCGGCTCCGTTCCGGATCAATCGCGCCCGGCAGCCTCTTTGTGCCCGGGGCCCGGTCTGCTTTTGTTTGCTTCTCTTCTGCCGCGGCTCGAGTCGGCGGGGAGCCATTTGTTGCAGGCCTCGGACGAGCGTGTGGTTTGGACTTTATTACGATGGTTGCTCCGATTTCTTCCTGTTTTACGGGAGTGAATTTAAGAATTGAAATGAGATGGTATAAAATAAGGAAGGGAGTTTATTAATAAATTTGCTAAATTAAAAGAACAATGTCGGAAGTTAAGAAAAAGATATTTTTGCAGTAAAAAGAAATTACAAGCGACAGTAAAAAATGACGATATCGAAGAGAATCATCTTAAGAAATATAAGAGTCTTAAAGAAACGACAAAATCCAAACTTTATTTTCTTTTAAGAAGTTCCCTCATACTCTTCGTTGTCGTTTTAAATCACGTTTAAGGCATCTTTCAATTTTACAAAGTGATTTTACGTTTCCCCCATCCCTATTATAACGTTTTTATTTCCCTGCTTCGCAATAAATACCTCATTGAGCTCTAAATCTATATTTCATTGCAAAACTCGCAGCTTCGCAGTAAATGAAAAAGCTCGCTTTAAAGTGACTTTTCGCCGAACGAACGAATAGTTCGACCGAAAAAAGGGGGACACAAAAGCGGGCTTAGAAAGTCAAATTAAAAGAGTTCGCCGTTCTAAAACATAATGCAAATGCACAGACGGCGTGTTCCGGCGCTTCGCACGCTCGATCGGAGAAGCGCTGAGTAAGACAACAGAAAAATCGAGGATAATGCAGGAGAGGGAGAGGGACCGGTGCGGAGGCTCGCCCCGACCTCGTTCAACTTTACTGCGCGGAAAATGGAGGAGGGAAAAGCTGCTCGATCGCGAGGCGGTGGGAAAAGAAGGAGCTGGAGGAGACGGACAATTGATAAGCATTTTCTCTCCGTGTAATACGGCCCCCGGCTGCGCGCCGCGACAGCAATTTCATAGGAGATTTCCCTCGCAATTAGATTCCCCGGGCGCGGACAAAAGAAGCTCGCGGCCGCCGCGCGCGACGCTACGCCATCCTTAATCCTTCCGCCCTGAAATCGAGAAGGGGGCCGCCGCTCGCCGTCTAACCTCCTCCGCCCGTCGTTCATCGCCGCCGGCTAATGAAGATCGATACGCGCCGCCGATTGCCGTCGCGCCTCCCCCGAGCGCCCGATTGTTATTCCGAGGATCCGCCGCGCTCCCTTATTTTTCTCCCTCCCTCGGTTACCACGCGAGCTCTCCTTCTCTTTCCTCCCCGGCTCGCTCGCTCCTTTTCTCCTTTTACCCGAGTTAAGAGATAAAAATAGCGAAACAATCGGGCGGTCGAGGCGAGGCGAGAGGCGGACCTGAGAGACGCTCCTGGGATCTGCTATTGAAAGTCGGATGAATGTACGTTCGTTACTTTTTTCTGCGCTACGGATTTATTGTGTTACTAATTATATTTATTTGTGAATGGGGAGAGCCGTTTTCATCGGGTTCGCCGCGCTTTTTAGTTTTAAAGGCTTAACTATTGAACGAGAGAGTGTTTTTAAAAGTTTCCACATTTAGCCCCTCGAACTTTCAGTTAACTTTTTACAGTATATAGATACAACGTCAAATGATCTCATAAAAGCTATACGTCCGAAATGCGGTCTTTCATTTATTTTCTAAAAGAACATCTTTTTTTCAAGTGGAAAAGCAATTTTATTTTTATTTATCACAGACAAACTTGAGTATCGCTGAAAATATTTTTTCAGTTTTTGATGAAAAGTGTATATTAGCTTAGAGATTCTAAACGAGCATTTTTTTAAATGCGTGCCTGCGCGCATGGATAGTTAGAACGTAATTGCTTTAAAATACACGTTTAAGGGAATTTAAAAATTCTAAAATTCTCATATCTCCGAAATAAACTGAGATTACTTATTTCATAACATGTTTGTTGTAAATTCAATTAAAATTCCAGTGATGCCAGCGATCTGTATCAGAAAAGTTAGTGTAGGTTCAATTGGAAGCGCCTTTTTTATTATATACTTCATTATTACGTTTTAGTACATTTTAATTTTAATGTTTAAATCAAAATTTATGAATATGATTTAAAATTATATATAAAAATATATACAATGACGTTTTTAAAGATTAACATTTAAATATTCTGGCTTTAAAATTTACTTTTTATAAAATTCATTCATCTTAATAATTAATGATATTGTAAACTACCGAAAAAAGGGGAAAAGTTATTAATTCTCATTGCAATTCAAATCAGAATAGAATCCGTCTAGACCTTACACTAAAAACGATTGAATGACGAGAGCAGCGTAACCGCTTCATAAATTTTTATTGAATCCGAAAACCAATCGCCTCCGCGAGAAAGTCATCGTTGCATATGCAGGAGGAAGCGCCGGCGCAGCGGCCGACGTAAAACAAAACTAGTCTCATTTACGGCCGCGGCGCGCCCCGCATATATGTGCAAGCCCACGCGTAAGCTCGTGCACCTAACAATGCGTGGGAGCGAATGCTGAAAAAGTGCGGGTGCGAACTCGCTGTTGCTCGCGCGCCGGCAGATTTCCGCTTTTTAGCGTCCGAAAAAAAAGCATACTGGCGCGCCGCGAGGTGCTCCCCGGAAAAGGAGATAAAGAGGTGGGGCGGGCTCGAAAGTTTCCTCCGAAGCGCGCGATCTTCCGGTCCCGCGAGCGGCATAAATCCGGCCGAAATGAATTTATGTAATAGCGCGCGCATTCCCGCATAAATCACGCGGCGGTGGCTTTAAGCCGCGCGTTCGGCCAAGGCGACTTTTTCGAGTTTGCCGCGCGGGAGCTGCGCAGGATAGGTGCCACTTGGAAGGCACTTTTTCACCGAGTAATTTCAGCTTTCTAACGAGTTCCCCGCGAGCGAGCGGCGGCGGAATTCCGGATGGGAGCGCGATACCCGCGCTGCATGTTAATTTTCCCGGAGATTCCGCGGTTTCGATTTTATGGCCGCCGACGACGTCGATTCCCCCCTTTTTTTTCTTTCGTGTACACTATATCGAGTTCGATTCCTCTAAGTTTTTCCCTACACGACGAGGCGCGCTGTTCTTTTTTAACCTTGCAGTTCGGATTTTTGATTGGAAAGATATTTATCGCGGGGCTTATTTTCGGGAAGTGATTGTATTTTCCCAGTATTTTATCTCGAACGCGATGGAAATTCCGAGCAGATGAAAAAAAAAGAGAATGATGATGATAGATCACGTATTTTCCTGGACGGTAAATATTCAAATTTTGACCTTTAGAGTAAACCTATACGTAGGGAAGCGTTTATGTAAACTTTATATAGGTTAAAATTTGAATGCATTCCGGTGGGATGCGTCATCGGTGAATGTGCACGCGACACGTGTAACGTTTTTGGTGGAATATAAAGAATAACAATTGTGAGACCGGGAATTTCGTCGAGTTTTTTATTCGTAAAAAGAATATTATGGATTTTATAATTGTAATTGGTATATTCTGTAAAAAAAATACCGGCACAGGCATCTGCAATTTTTTCATAAAAATCGATGAGGTTCGCAACAAAAGGAATATTTGTAACAATCGAAAATTTTCAATTAAAGGTACGTGCGATTTTCCGTTTTCCCATGCGCGGTCCGAGTTATTTACACTCGGAATTCGCGATGGATGAAATATCGCTGTTATGGCGCGGGGATTTTCATTCCTTTACCCCGAACAATCAGGATTTTCTTGGATGTGAAGGGTAATTCCCTGTAAAACGCGTGTGATTGATCGGAGCGAATATGATGGAGCGAATATTTCCGAGTGACTCGTGCGGCGGCGCTGGCGCCCGACAAATGTTTTTCCCGGGGTTTTTTCTCTCCCTCGCATCTCTCGCGCCCGCGGAAAATAATAAACGCCAGCCCAGCGGCGCGCTTCCGCCAGAATTTTTATATAACATAATATGCGCGAGCTCGCGCGCGAGTTCCTTTTCAAACACTTTCATTAAATCGCCCGGCGAATTTTATACCTGCCGAGATTCGAGCGAAGCGCTATCGCCCGCGGCGAGGGTACTTTATTAAAATAATTTTAATAAATTGAGAAAAAAAATCTTGTTATAGAAAAGGCTATAACGTTAAAGTTTAAAAAATTATCGCGAAAGGTACACAAGTTTGTAAAAAGAAAAGAACAGAGCGAGGGTGCACCAACAAACTCGGCTGTTTTATCGGGAAACAAAGGCATAAGGAACGAATTTGCGAGAAAAAAGCAATATTTTCCGCGGCTCCAATTTTCCGTCGCTTCCCCACGGCGAACTTATCGACGCCCGAAATATCGCACCTTTTTTATACCATAAGCGCCGCGAGCTGTTTGACGTCGTTTTGTTTACTCCGCGTGTCGCTTTCCACTCTAATGGGATGGTCAATGTTGTCGTAACTTTGTTTCACACTTTTTTTCGAATCCAACAGCCTGAAGACTCTGTTAGCCGAAGCGCTCGCGGAATCCGCGGAGCAGCGCGCAATTAATTTTATAATTAAAATTTCGAAGCTGGCGGGCGAACGTTTTTGTCGGCGCTCCCTTTGACGCTTGCTCACGGGGAATTCTTCGCTCGACCGTTCGCAAGTGTGGATTATGAAATTTTTGGAAGACTTTGACAGGTGTAATAATAGCGCGCTTTTAAGGCGGACGCACTCTCTTCAGACGAAAAAATTCAATGTGATCGACTCTGTTGTCAAAACAGCAGCTTGATTAACGTAGAGAAATTTCAATTACTTTAGTTTATGCATAAGAATTCCACGCTTTATACTAAACTGCAATTTAAAAATTAAAATGAAAGAAGAACATAGAATAGTTTATTAAAATTTAATTAATTCCTTTAATTAGAGATTATTTTGAAATAAATAAACTTACTCTAAAATAAAAATTTATAAAAATTAAGAAAAGATGTGCAAAAAAATTTGTTCACTATTCACAAAAAATGGGATACAGCGAACCCGCGCAGAAGCGCTTTTTCCGCAAACCCGGCGAAAAAAGAGCTCGCGTCAAAATAAGTCGCATAGCCATTCCCGAATGAAGTCTGGGCGTACCTGGGGGAGAAAAAATCAGGGCACCGAGCCGCGCTTCTCGGCAAATTGCCGAGTTGTTTACCGAGTAAGTAGTGGGTGTAGCCGGAGTGGAGGGCTCCCAAAAAAATCAGGGCCAAAAATCCGCGTCGTAAAGTGCCGCGAGGCGTGACCGAATGGCGGCCGATATTCCCCCGCTAAAAAGTTAGGCGAGCGCTCGGCGCCGGCGATAAATCGACTTTTGAGGGCCTCTTCCAGGCCGAGACTCGCTCGCCACCCCCTCTACTCCGATCGTTCCATTATTCCGCGAGCACTTCCGCGGCGCCCGTCGATCAATGCGATCGCGCGCGCGAAAAAGCGCGAGCCTCTTCGCGCGTTTTCAGCCGCGCTCCCGGCCATCGAGATTTGCATACGCGGCCGTCGCAAAAAGGAACCCGCCCTCGGAGCGGGGAATTTTAAAATTTTAATTAAGCCCGATGGGAGACGATTTTTCGGACAGCCGCGCACTCTAAAAAATGAGAAGGGCCTGGGTGACTCTGCGATTGTCCGTGTTCATTTCAAAGCTTGGGATTGTATGCTAAACAATGGTTTTTTCTTCTTTTCGCCGGTAGCTGCGCGGAATTTGTTTCGTACGATGCAGAGCTTAAAATGTAAATGGGTGAAATTATTGAGGCAAAAGAAGCAAAGGTGAATATTCTAGTTTTATCGCTCCTATGCGTGGGAGCAGTTACAATTTAAAAAGTTCCAATATTTTTTCAATTTTCCCGCGCTCTCGTCGTTATTGAGGATTAAAATTATCCAGACAGTTTTCAGGTATTATGTAATAATTGCTTTTTATCTGAATGTATATTTTATACGTAAAATATGTACATTAATTAAAATTAAATTAATTTGTTTGATGAGATTCATTTCGAAACTTATTTGAGGAGTAAGTTTCATTAAGATGTATGTATTTAAGTTACTTGAGCCATTTAATTTTAAGTTCAGCGGTATCTCTGAGTTTGTTAAGGTCTTAGCAAACGAACCAGCTAATCATCGCTTCAATATTTATATTAAAACTTAAAATATGAAAAATCTGTTTTGCATAGTCATAAACAATCTTGAAATGAAAAAAATTAATTTCTTTAAAAGTTATTAAATATCTAAAAAATCTAGTTTTTATTAATTTTGAAAAAGTAGCCAGTGGCTTTGGAAACACGATTAATATTTTTTGTAATGCAAGCAAAATTTTTGTCGTCTTTTAGTCTTTTGCTTTTGAAAGCGAACTAAAAGTAATTAACTCTTTACTCAAATGGCTACTTTAGTGCAGGCCTTTAAATCTAATGAAAATAATGGAATCTGAAAATTTTGTTCATAAACTTTCCAAAAATATCTATTTATTTTCAATGAATTAAAAATACTAAAAAAATCGTTGCCACTGTATCTAAAAGTCGTAGACGGCTGAAGGGGCCGTCGAGCCGTCGCATCGCGCATTTTCCGCTCGCAATCAGGGAAACGTCGTCGAGAGGCTTAACGAGGGCGTCGCGAATCTCGCGACGTACCCGGCGACGGGCCTCTCGCGCGCAGCGACTACACACCGCGAAAGAGAGACAATGCTCGGCTTGATTCGACTCGGCGCAGTCGCGTTTATGCAAATGCCGGGCGGCCGACGCGCGACCGACTCGCCCATCAGGTCCTAACGGCCCGAAATGCCGGGGCATTGTCTGTTGCAGATGGGAAGTACCACATGCTGCCGACGGGGGAGCTCCTCGTCTTCTCCGTAACTTCGGCGGACGCGCACGCCAGCTACCGCTGCCGCACCGTCCACCACGTGACCGGCAGCACCGTCGAGAGTTCCTCCTACGCTCACTTGGTGGTCACGGGTAAGTCCCGAACTTTATCCCGATCCCGGAGGCGCTCCAGTCCATATCGCTCCGGCTTTACTACACCTCCCCCTCAGCCGCCCCCTCGCCGCCAGAGCGACGGCTTGATTAGCCGACGGCTCCGACGCCCAATTAAACCCGCGACCCGATCGAATCGCGCCGCCCAAAGCCCGAAGGCTTTTCTTACCGCTTCCTCCTTCTTCCTCCTCGTGGACTGTAATTGTTTCGCGCGCGGGAGGGAGGACGCGAGGAAAGTTGCTCCGCGCGCCTTTTTCTTCGACAGTTCGGGGTTTACCTGGCGTTATTAAAACTTTTTCCAAGAGCCGCGCGCGCACTTTTGATTTTTATAAGGCTCTAAACTTTTTTATAACCGCGAGAAAAACCTTAAAAAATACTTTTAATCCGGAAACTTATACTCGCTCGGCGCGTATAAAAAAGACGTTTAACCGTGCGTGGCTCTTGGCGGCCACTTCTCAACTTTTTCAAGCAACTTTTTTTCCTTCGCTCGAATTTAGAGTCCATAATTTCGTTACTTGCCCCCTTTTTTTTGCCGAAGGCACTGCGAAAATTTCACGACGTCGACACGTGCACGCGGCTCGTGTGTGATTGCATAAATCAGGGATACAGCTTAACGGCGCGAATTCGTTACTTTTAATTAGCTCCTCGAAGGGCGCCTGTGCCTCTCCGGATAGCTCTTAGATTTAGGAGGGTGTCAAAACGCGGGGGCCGCCGGTAAATTCGACTGCTCTAAGCCGGGAAAACAGAGCTTACCGGCGAAATCACGGCACAAAGTTGTGCAGGTGTAGTTAATCGCATTAATGTACTATATACGTTTTCAACGTTTAGAACGCGGACCCGGCGTAAAAGCGGCCATCTGCTACTATGAATGCAACTGGACCGTATAGAGCTCCTTTATTAGTACACTATTTCTACCAAATGACCTCGTAAAAAATAAGCTTTATTAGGTGCACCTGCATTTGCCTTTTTTACCGTTGCGGCTGTAAAAAAACCGAACTATCTCTGCTTTCTTTTCCGAAAGGCTGTCGCAAAAAATAAGGGAGAAAAGAGGCAGGAAACGCCATAAGGAAGTGACCAAGAGTTAGTAGAAAGTTTTTCATTGATAACAACACTGACTGCCTGTATTATTATATGAATTATATTATAATTAATACACACCTCGAGATAAATCATTTTAATCATAATTTTGGAATGAAATAAACGTAAAGTATCGTATTTTCAGTAAACAATGAACACAAAATTATTGTTATATTATTATTTACATTAGCTACATTTAAAACAAGAATATTGCAGCAGAGTTTATTTTCCTTAAGTTATTTATTCGATTCACAAACTTTAAAATTTATTCCGAAATTTTAGCAGTAAATGCCTCAACAAAACATCCATTTTTACCAAAGCGTCTCTTATTAAATAATCTACAGTATGCCAGACAAGAAAAAAGCCCGGGAGTGCCGCGCTCACTTACCATTCTTCTAACTCGATCGCGACGTCAGCCGAGCTCCGAACACGGGGAGCTCGCTAATTCCGGCCGCTCCCCGCGGAAAATACATTTATCAAAGTTGCGCATTAAACGCACAACTGCGAAAACGAATGAGCCGGGGCGGGCGCGGCCCGCGACGCGCCGGGCGACGCGTAACATAATTAACCGCAACGCGGAGCGGAAATTCATCCGTTCGCCGGGGGATCACCGGGGATATTACATCTTTTGACTCCTCTCCGCGGGCGTTCGCGGAAATAGAAATTAAGACGAATGCAAACACGCCGAAACGAGGCGGGAGACGTCGGGAGGGGGGCGTCGGCGGTAACTGCCAGCGAAACTAATTTCATACCCAAGTTGCGACTAATCAAACTGACTCGAACTGCCGAGCGCTGAAAATGCTCCTCGCCCTTTGCCGTATAAGCCGAATTGTTTTGACGGCGCGGCTGCTGTTTTAGGCCGCCGCCGACGCGACAACTTCGCGCTCGCCCTCGCGCGCAACCCGGCAATATGGTTAGCGCTTTGCCCGCTCGAATGAGGCGGGCTCCATGAAAACGAGAGTTTTTCGACCGCCCGGTTTAATATTGCAGTTTAAACTCTTATTATATCGGATATATTCCACTTTCTTAAAACCTTTTTAAATCCAACAAACAAATAAATGTATAAAACGCTTTACAAAATGCAAAGTGTAACATATGGATAACATTTTAAAAAGATTTTATATTAAAACTAAAAAATACGATGCAAACGTTTCAGTTGTTCAGAATTTATTTTTCATTTAAATGACTTAAATATTCGAAATGACACTGCGCGAAAAATTAAAAAGTACGCTGAATTAAAAATTTAATTGTGAATAATTGAATTACGTAATAAATTTAATTTGTAAAAAGAAATATTTTTTAATCTCTCAAATGCAAATTAAAATTAAAATTAAAATTAAATTGAATACTAGATAAATTGTTGTTCCTCGTATAATACAGAAATAAATTTACATTACGAGTCGCGATTCACGTCGAAGTGGAATACTCCGAGTTCAGTCAGACACAGCCGCATTCTTTTTTCCACGCTCAATCTCCTGGCAAGTTAGTGTAGCGCGCGCAACCCAAGTCTTCCGGCAAGTAAGCCAGCTCGTCTCGTCTTCCTCGTTAGCGCGAGCCACTCATTAGCATCCCTTATCGGTTATCAACCCCCGCGCCTCCGAAATAAGCCTCGCCCGCGAGGAAATCCGGCCTCCCCCTCCCCCACCGGCAAAATCCATAAGCTCCTCGCTCGCTGAAACGGCCTACCACTCGCTGCGCAGATTAGCCATAAACAAAGATGATTCGTGCGTTACGCGACTAATTGGGCGGACGCATAAAAGAGTTACGCGACGCTGATTAAGCCGGGCGACGCGCGGGCGTCTGTGCTTCGTTTACGCCCGGCTGAAAGCCCAGTAATACCCCGACGCTCGGTCGAATACGTTATGCATGCGGCCTGCGGTTCCCAAGTGCACTCGGGAGGACTGTCAATTAAACGGTAGTCCGACGGACCCGTCGACCTATCCTTTCGCAGTAGGCCGGCCCTTATATTGCGCACCGGCACAGCCGTTGTTTCTCCGGGATTTGGATATCGCGCCGCGCGGCTAGCACCGGAGTTCGATTTTTTTTATGGCTCCGCTGGAGAACGCCGCTTTTATGGCACTTCAGAGACTTCTGTTAATTTATTTTTATTATCAATTGCCGCTTCTTTTAAAACCTTTATTAAGTGGATAAAATACGTTCTTTTTATCTTTCTTTTTCATTCCTTTTTTTGATTCGATTTTCACACTTTCATCATCAAATAAAGTAGGGAAAATCATCCTCTTCTGCTGTTTTTAATACGCGGGGGTATTAAATAAAACCGTATGTTTTGTTTCAAACTTTATCTCCCATCGGACGGTAACGGAGCTTTTAAATATTTATAATTTTATTATCGTCGAAAACAATTTTATCCCTTCCACACAGCGCAGAATTTACATTCGTAATTATTCAGCGAGTCGGTTTGCCGACCGCGTGTACATAATCGAACGCCTCGTATACTGAATTTCAAATATCGAAATTTCCAAAAAAAAAAGAGAAAATATTCAAACAATACCCGCCTCCCACCGTCAGCTCCCCGCTCATTCGCGCTATTCCGCTCAAATGTAAATTTCCCGTAGCATTATAAAAAAGCACGCGCGGCGCAATTTCTAATAAAAAAGAAGAAAAAATATAATCGCTAAAAAAATAGCCGCGAAAAAAAGTAGCGGGCACAATTATTGCGGCGAATAATCGTCGATATCCATTAGCAGCGTCGATTAAAGACGCCGACAAAAGAAGCTGCAAACAATGCGTCCCCCTCCCTTGCAGTAAAGAGGAATTTCGATAATGAACGCCGGTGGGTAAGCGAGGAACAGGAAGTGGACGAAGGATATCCCGTGATCCATCAGCGATGCGCAAAACAAAAACGTCGCGGTGCTTAATCGCTCATCCGGAGCCATTAATTTTTATTGGGCGTCTATTATCATTTGCGAATCGATTTTGGGCAGGAGGGGGTTCTGCGCGAAGCTGCAGAAAAGCGAAGCCCGGCAAGGGGTCGACGTTCGCTTGCTCGCGAGAAACTCGTGCGGCTGTATAACCAAAGGAGGCGAGCCTCGGGGCTTCCTGACCGCCGAGGAAATGATACGCCGCCGCGAAAACAACAAGAGGCCGAGCTCACTGTATTTTTTTTTTTTTTTTACGCGCCGCGCACCGCGGGATCAATTATTAGGGAGCCCCGGAAATCCAGTAATTGCGATGAGCCGTGAAAGGAGACGTCTAAGCCTTTTTCCCCCGACTTTCTCCTTCTTTCTTTTTTTTTGCTGAAAGAGAGTAAGGATCTTCGTCCTAATGAAATTGAAAAGTTGTCGTGTCGAGAAAGGGAAGGGGGAGCGTATACAAGGAGCTATGAGATTAAGCGCCGGAGTAAATTGAAGACGGCGAGACGCGAGCGGTATTACCGCCGGTGGGCGCACCGAGGGCCCCCCAGTCGACGCTTATTTAACCCGGAAGAGCTCCGAACGGGCGCGTTTATTAGTGGACTCCTTCGACTTTACTTTTTGATTGACTCGAAGGCCGCGCCCTGCTCAAACTACACCGCGTCTACTTTATTCATTACACTAATTCAACAACTTTGCCGACTTTTTTTCCTAGAACACCCTTCGACGGCCTTTTTAATTAAAAAACTGCAAAATCATAATAATTGCATTTTACTTTTTTTTGTTTCAACAGTGATGGTTCATTAAAGCGTTTATAAATTAATTTATCCGCGGATGACGACTAATCGCCGGGAACAATGAAAGTTTAACCAACGATAATAAAGCGTCCCGCTTAATTCCGCAGGCACGGAGGCCAGGCGCCGCGGAAAATATTATTCGAGCGATTAACGGTTAAAAAGCTCGCGGACGCAAGAAACGCGCTCAATGAAATTAAAAACTTAGCGCCGGCGGGGAGGGGCAGGGCTTAACCGGGGATATAAAAGAGCCGGCAATTAAGCGTCGCGGTGCAAATAAAGACGATTCAGCGGGGCACGCGAGCGCCGCGGCAGCAGACCGTGACGCTATCCGCCTGAAAGCCCCGTTATTCGAGACTTGATTTGCCGCCTTAATTGCGCGTAATTGTGACTAATCGCTCGCCCCTCCGCCGCAACCTACCCCCGCCGATACGTAAAAACGCAGGAGCCGCTGGCGCTGTCGCATCGCGACTCGGTATAAAAGAGAAAGAAAAAAAGATAGTCGGAGAGACGGTGGGAGAGGTTTCGAGAGGAGACCCCGAGGAGGATGCATCCGTATAGAGAAAACGCTCGGCTGCACCGCGAGCGATTGCAAAGTGCAATCCGGCATGTCTGTAGTGGGAGGGGGGGCCACGCCACGTCGACAAGAAACAATGCGGCCATTGAAGCCCCAATCGGTTCGCCGGCTGCGCCGCAATCTTATCGACTCCCGTGTATAAATTTCGCGTGTGTGCGCCAGCTCGCGCTGACTCGGGCGTATCTTTCGCCGGGCGGAGAGGAGAGGAGACTCTCTTATTTCCGGTCGAGCTTTTACCCCCGTCGTCGGGTCCTCGTTGTCGTCTGATTTGCTTCCCATCTTTTTACCCGTGGCTCGTTGCGGAACTTCGCTCTCGCTTCTTGGCTTCGCTCGATTGATGCGCTGACCGTGTACGAGCAGTTGCTCCCGCTTTTCTACGAGCTCCCGTACTATATCGTCGCCGTCGGAGTTACGAGCTCGAACAGATTCGGGAGAAATTCAAGTTCACGCTAAGGTACACGCGATCGCTGATGGTGAAATTTAATACGATGCCGGAAAGATATTTCTTGCATTAAATTTTTTTTATCCTATTGCTGGAACTTTGTCGTTCGAATGTAATAGTTTTCTAATTTAAAATAATTAAAATAAAATAACTGTTTTAGAAATGATTATAATAACTTAAATTCTAATTTTAATTAATTGATCTCTTTTTAAGTATACAAATTTTGAATTCTCTGTTAGATAATTTTTATTTAAATAAATTCAAGTAATCAAAAAGTCTTAAGAAATAATTATAGCATAATATACTACTTTTTAGTGTTACGGACGCAAAACCTCAAATGTTCCTGATAAATATTAAAGAAACAAATTAAAGACATTACAAAATGAATTAAACTACCTTTTTACAAGTCGTATACTAACTGAAAACCCAATTCGCTAAATACGCGCAACGTTTGATTCGCAGTAGAATTTCAGCATCGAATTTCCTAATACACCGGGCGAATAAATTTTCCGTCAGACTTGACTTGACGCACGCTGCAACGAGCTCCCTCAAAGCTTGCGGATGAGCATTGTCGATCGATGAAAGGCAGAAACTTCGGACTCCCGTCCCTCAAAAAGAGAGCCCGGCTAAATAATCCATTCACCGGCGCCCCCCCCCCCGTCCAAAATATCCTCGCGCTTTAATTACTCCGGCGAAAGGCGCCTTTCAGCGTTGACGGGCACGCGCGCGACGCTCGTCGGCGGAAAAACGCGCGGCTTTCACCTCAAAGGCAGCCGCGGGGTGGGCCCGCTAATGAGTGCCCGGGTAAACGGCCGCGAATTTCGGGGAAAATTCTTACGCAACTTCCGCGCGCGGTGCCGATCGATCGATCGCGAGAGGCTCGCTCGGCCGGAATAGCGCTCGAGTGGATTGTTCAAATTATTAGGATTCTATGGCTTCGAACGGCCCTTTGAGGAGAGTCTGCAAAGCTTATTTGTGCGTTTTAATTAACGCGAGGCCGCGCCGCTTTTCGGTCGTTATTGCATTTCGCGTCGGAGCTATTATCAGTTTTATTCGGCGAACGCCTTTTTTCGAGCGCCGTTTATCGATCTCCGTTGAGTCGTGAAATTTCGCTGTGCTACCTATCTCCTTCTACTCGGTTCTCCACAACTTCTTATTGCGTAGGAATTTTTATATATACTGTCACGGAGTGACGTAACAATACAATTAAAAAAAAGTTTTACAAAACAGAATTACACAGCAATTTCTGAATTACTCCCGAGTCAGCTATACGCCACCCGCGGAAGAATAATCGCGCAGAAACAAACTTAGCAAGCATTTCATTCGCCCCAAAATGCAATCCTTTAAAAAAAAGAGAAAGCCCAAGCCTCTGCGAAATCCGTAATCCTCGAGAGTTCCTCCCGTCTGAAAAAAAAGAGAGAGAACCCTCGAAAGCCCAGCGTCGACTGGCATCGATCCAAACTCCCGAAAGACTATAAAGACAGAAATAAAAAAGCGAGCGAACCGTCCCCCGGCGTGTCGACAGAGCATCGCAACCCGGTGCCGCCGCGCTTCAACGAGCGCATGATCCCGGCGCCGGTGAAGACGGGCGACACGATAGTCCTGTCGTGCATCTCGCAGGGCATCCCGCCCCCCATGTACCTGTGGTTCCGCGAGTCGCCGAGCTCCGGCCCGGAGATGATCGGCAACTCGGAGCGGGTGCACGCGCGCGCCGGCGTCCTCGTCGTGCAGCAGGCGAGGCTCGAGGACGCCGGCAGGTACGTCTGCCACGCCAACAACACCGCGGGCTCGGAGAGGGTCGAGCTCGAGGTCGCCATCATCAGCAGCCTCAACCTGCGCGTCGCACCGCAACAGGTGAGTTGTATTCCTTAGCATTTCTTTTGACGATGATCGATCGCAATCGGAGCGAGCTTTTTGAGGGATGTCGTTTCGGCTGTTGGGATGCTGAATGTCATATTTTATTGTACGAGTCACTGAGATTTTTCGATGATGTGGAAGCTTTTTTATATCGACGATTCGTAGTATCCGTGAAACATCAGCATAGCATAACATACAATAAACATGCCTCACACACGATTCAAAAAATCTCACAACGTATTTGTTTGTTTACTGTTAACCCGCTTATACCTTTTTTCGAGAATTTTTAAATATTTTAACAAAATAATGGTAAAATATATTACTCACAGTAAGTATTGTTATTATCAATCTATAGAAATGCAACTAATTAAATTGTTCATTTCTGACGGCTTAAAATGATGTTAATATAACTGATTTGAAACGGAATTATTTCATGTTTGATTATAATTCCATTGACGTAATAACGCACGCAGATAATGAAGACAATACAATACAATACAATTGAAATGTGGAAATTAATTTGGAAATTCTCGACAGCCAATAACGTATCAACGTCATCTCTTAAAAAAAGATATATAAAACAAGCGCATAAATATCAAAATGTCAAAAAAATCTGCGTTATACCGGAAAAAGCCTCTCGTACCCGTAAATTCGTACACCGTACCCGCAGATTTGCCGTAACTAAATGTATCCCTCCCAAAAGGTGTACCCTCGGTGAAAACACATCGCCACTTCATCTCGCGGGCGCGAAACCCACAATCTCGCACTTCAGCAGCAGCTGCAAAGGGGGCGGGGGGCGACTGCAGTCGAGGCGCGCCAAGTCGACGGGCGCGGCAGCAGCCCCGAGCTTTTCGATTTACCCCTTCGACTCACCCCCAACCCTAGTCGGCCGCGGCGCGTTTCAAACATCTTTGTCTTTTGCAGTCGCGTCGACGCTCGATTTCGTCTGTTTGCTCGCCCACGGCGCGCCGTAGATAAACGTTTGACGCCGCGGGGGAGGGAAAAGCTCGCGGGCCTACAAAGCTCGCGCGCGCTTGGTCCATCAAGCGGCGCGGGCTCGCCCTCCCTTCCCCTTATTTCATTCACGCGCTGTCGCCGCCGCTCAAAGAAGTCAACGTCATTACGGGCGCGCGCCTCTTTCATCCTTCGGGCGCCTCCGCAATCACACCACGCACACACACAGCCGCGCGAAGAAAAAAAAGCCGTTCCATTAACGGCGGTGCGCTATCGCTCCCCGCGCAGCCCGAAAGAAGCCTCGGGGCCGGGGGGAGGAGAGATTGCAGTGGCCGCCGGGCGGAAATGAGGGCCGGGCATTAATCGGATTCGAGTATCGGGCGGCGCGCCAATCGGCTCGACGGCGTGCGGTCGAAGAGTCGCGCGCGCCCCCGCGTTGCATCGGCCCTTAATATCGCGCTCGGGCGCGAATTTCATTTCTGGCCGCGAGATCAAAGCGCCGCCGGCCGCTTAATCGATGATGCTCGGCCGCGCGCCGCCCCGGGATGCCTCAAAGCCATTATTGAAATTCCTAAGCGCGGCCCCCGCGCTACGCTACGTCCACCTATCTATCTCTCCCGGCATCGGATACCGGCGCCTTTTTGCCGCCGGCTTCCTTCTGTATGCGCGCGCGCGAGTTTCGCGAGTCCGCCGCAGTCGCGCGCCAACCACCCCCCAATGACCGATGTGAATTATCAATCGATCCACCATTATGCCGGCGGGGTTAATTGAATGCGTTTCGAGCGTCAATATTAGCATAATTGCGTTCGAATGCGCCGGAAAATTAATAATTTTTCCTTTTTAACGGCGCGAGCGGGAAACAATTATGCGCCGGTAAATATTCATTACGTTAATGGTACAAAGCGGTCGATGAAATTCAAGCCCTCGTCGATTGCGCCGCGCGCGGGTGTACGTACGCGCGAACGCGCCGGCTGTTAAAGTTGATTGGATTCGCCGGGGTGAAAATCCGCGTCCGGATTAAAAGTCTTTGTTCGACGCCGCAGGTGACGGTGGACCTGGGCAAGGACGCGGAGTTCCAGTGCTCGGTGGAGGGCCAGCCGACGCCCACGATATCCTGGGCGAAGGACGCGCTGCCGATAGGCAATTCCGGCAGGGCCAAGATCACCGGCAACGGCGGGACGAAACTGCAGATCAACTCCATCACGCGCGACGACAAGGGGATGTACCAGTGCTTCGCCAAAAACGACTACGAGATGGTGCAGGCTACGGTGGAACTCAGGCTTGGAGGTAATTAAATCGTGCTTTCTCTCTAAGTTAATTCAATTTATTAGACAATATATTAACGGACAAAGGAGCAGTATTGATTTTTTTAATTATTATTATTAACAATGGAGTTTAACCTAGATTTTACGCGGGCAAGATTCTAATTTAAATTTTGAAATATAACAAATAATAACGTTCATTCAATTTTGAATCTATCAACTGCAGGAACGCCAAAAACATTTTAATGCCATTAATACTGAATCAACAGCTTATGTAATCTACTATTAATTAAACGCATGCAAAATTGACTAATAACATACACTCCGGAATTCTCCGAAGCGTAACGAGGCAGTTAATTAACCTCTCCAGCCAGACGCATAAAAAATTGCTTAAACCTGCAGGTGCAGCTAAAAGAATCATATAAGCTCTCGGAGAAATTCGAAATTGCGTCGTAGATCGCATCGACGTTTCGAAATTCTGGTCGAATCGCTGACCTAATATTCACTGGATACTCCATCGGGCGACATGTTCCAACCGAAATTGCAGCATGACGCGAAGCTAATGTTATCGCGGTAAGGGAGCCCTAGCCGCGCCGCGGGGGGCCGTTAGTCAATTTTAATATATACATATAACGCGCCCACTATAATATGCATACACAGGCCACATTGGACGCTGATGGATTCGGGCCGCGGGAGCGCGGGCGCATCAACGAAATGGCATTTTGACGTGCGATCGATCAATCCGAGCGGTATTAATTTGCGACTAATAGAAACTCCACCCACGCATATCCTCTGCCGCCGCGCGATTCCCGGGGTTTATACGCCTCGACCCGTAGCCTATATCGATTGTAGTGCAATTACGCAATAATCTCGTTTCCCCGACCTCGCCTCGCCCATCCCCCCTCCCCCTGCCCACTCTAGCCGACAACCCATTGTTCAGAAATTTGCATATTTATTATCTCCTTTGCGCACTTAGAATATATTTATCACACGTGACTTCGATTTGCTAGATGCGACGCGGAATTTCGAGTTTTCGTTGTTTAAGGCTGGATTTTCCAAATGAGTATTCTCAGAGTCTGCCTGATTTCTTAAAGTGAATTTAAATTCCGATTAAAATCGCCATTGGTCGAGCCTGTAATCTCGGCAGCTGTTTAGCACCGATCAGCGCCACGCGATCGCCCCCCGGTGCTCTTTCATCCAGAGCGCGCGCGAACAAAGAACCCGCGGATCGCGAAGAAAAAGCGCGCGAGCCACTCCGCGGTAATTTATATCGACAGGCGATAATGGTAGGCGTATAGATCAGCCCTGGACGAGGGACGGAAAGAGAGAGGGGGAGATGGGCGGGGGCGTGGCGCGGCCTGATTTACGCCAGCGGCAAACTTGCCGCTGCGGTTTATTGTCGGCCGTATAATTTGGGGTTAATTCACTAGGCCGGACGGCCGCGCGGGAGGGAGCGGCGGCGGCAGCATCCCGGAGTCCGGGCGTCAAACCGCAGATCGATTGTTCTCCGAGCGCGCCCGGCGGCCCGGGGTCTTGTCATGCAAATGTTGCGTGAAACGCAAATGCTGCGCCTCCGAATCTCCCTCTCTCTCTCTCTCTCTCTCTCTTGCTCTGCGCGCTTGCATAATGCGTCCGCCGGACCCTGCGAGCTCTCGCCCCGTGCATACCTATACGCGCTCGGCCGTGTGTGCACTCGGAAAAAGCGCTAGGAGCGAATCCCCGGCGGAATATCGGCAGAAAATAAAAGGCATCGGACGCACCGGTTATTAGCGCGGATGCTCCCGGCTTACGGGTAATGGGACGTTACGGCTTGCCGAGTAAACATTTATGCGGACGCGCGCGCGCGCTCGGATGCTAATTGAGCGCGAGAGACTAGCGCGATAACTGCTTCTCTCGCTTTTCCGGTGACCATTGCCATTTTTTATTTACACGCTGCTCGCCGCTGATCTAACGTTTCTTGCTTTATTTAGGCAGCTGTGATTTATCACAGTTTTTTATTCGTACAAAGAAGGTAGCAACTTTGGTAAACAAAGAATTAGGTGAAGGATCGAGGCATATTTTGAAAAGTTATCTCACTCTTAAAGTGGATTTTGCTGTTATTACTGGAAAATTTAGAGCGCGCCGCGGTATGAAACTGTAAAGATAAACCCCAGCGGGGGTGGAAGGTGAATAACAGGGGGACGTAGACAAGGAAACTCACTAACCGCCTGAAAAAAGTAAACTGTAAATCACACTTCCCCGCTGATACCGAGTCATTTTCGTAAATTCCGTCAGCTTCGGAAACAACGCCGATATCCGTATATAATCCTCGGCTCCTTGCCTCACCTTCTATCGGCGGAATTTTACGCGAGTGTCCGGGGCCGGGGATAAAGTTCACCGGTAATCCGTGCTTTAAAATCATTACGCGATAACGCATTTACGAGTGAATTTCTTTCCCGGCGTTAAAGGCCCACCAAGGTGATTTAACGAGATCGTGCGACTATTAACATATTATTATACCACTAAACGCGGCAGTTTGTTTAGCAAAAACCCGCTCTTTATCGCGGCGAAAAGTCGAAGCGAAACTGGTATTTACCGCGGCGAGTCTTATACGCAAACCAGTGGCAATAACGCAGAACAAATTTACCGAGTCGATTGGAATTCGGAAATCAATGAGCCCTCGCGCACCGCGGCTGAAGCGTCAGATAAAAGCTCGGAGAGTCGCGTTTAATCGACGACGCGCTTAACCCCCGCAGGGGTTCAAAGCTTACGGAGGAGGGAAAAAAGCCGAGGGGAGGGAAGGATCGGAGGCGCGAGAGGCGGTAACCCGAGGAAGGTCGGGCGGGATAACAAGGTGAAACGTTATGGATTATTAATGGCTCGGTAACGCGCGGGGGGCTCTTACGTTACCCCCGAACTCGGAGGCGCTCGCTAACACCGGCTGCGCTTACCTATTCAGATGCGGCGCCCCAACTAGTTTACAAGTTCATCGAGCAGACTATACAGCCGGGACCTTCGGTGTCCCTCAAGTGCATCGCCACGGGTAATCCGACGCCGCAGTTCACCTGGACCCTCGATGGCTTTCCGCTACCGCAGAACGACAGGTATTTTCTAGTCACCCCGGCCCACTGCGGCTGCGGCGCGCACGCCAGCGAGGGAGAGAGTGAGGGAAGCGGCTCGGTGTAACGCTTTTGAACTGCGCGCCGAGCGGATTCTCCGATCTTTTTCCGACTGCCTGCATGCACCGCGCCACCGGTCGACCTGTGTTTCCCCACTTCTGAATGCTATTTTTCATTTACGACTCCGTGCTCGCTTTTTTCCTTTTTTTTGCGCTTCTTTGTTGGATGCATGCTCGCGCAAACAGCGGAGCTTTTGTTGGTATTAATTTTTTTCGCTCGCTTGTTCGGTGCGTGAAAGTATATTAAATCACATGGTGATATTAATCATTAATTAATGCTCATTTTATTATTAAATTTGTTATTTCTGAACGTTGTAAAACAAGAAACATAATTTAATGCATGAACAGATGTTTAGTTCTAAATATATCAAACTTGTTTAAATTAAAGGTATTAAATAAAAGTAAATTGATAAGAAAAAAGTATATAATTAACACTAAAAAATTTAATAATAGTATTGTCCCTCGAGCGCTCTCCCCTAAAAATAGTTTCGATCTAAGTATTTTTTAATTTCGCATCTCGACAGTAAGTTAAAGTCTGACACTGTAAACAAAAAGCCGCATGCCTTGTGTATTTACTCCCATATCACCTTTTAAAAGCTTGAAAGAAAAAGTTAAGCAGGAGATTGTGACGCACAGGTTCATGATCGGCCAGTACATGACGGTGCACGGCGACGTAATATCCCACGTGAACATAAGCACGGTGCGGGTGGAGGACGGCGGGGAGTACCGTTGCTCGGCAGTGAACCGCGTGGCGAAGGTGCACCACGGAGCCCGGCTGAACATCTACGGGCCGCCCCACGTGCGGCCCATGGGCAACTACGCGGCCGTCGCCGGAGAAACCACCGTCATCAAGTGCCCCGTCGCCGGGTACCCCATTACGAGCATCGTCTGGGAGAAGGGTAAGTAGTACAAGTCGTTGTATGGTCAGACGCGGGAGCCGAGAGCGGGATTCAAGCTTTCTGCTCAAAATTGAATTAAATTTCATCAAAGTTGAATTGATTTGATAAAGTTAGTTATTGCAGTAGACTTTTTTACTTGTTAAAAGCAGAATTAATAATTAATTTACTGTTTAATGGATAATTAATTAACTGCGCGAGTTTTATCAATTATTAAAAAATTTACTGCAGAGTGAATAATTAAATATTCAAATTCCATTTACAGCAACTTTTTTCTTTAATCGTCAAAAGTTCAATCGAAACGATTGTTGCAGAAGGTGGTACTTTTTTAAGTTTAAGGATATTTAAAAAGTAAGGAGCTTTACAAAGGAAGTCAAATACAAAGTAAAAAGAAAATCGGATTAAAGCTTGCTATTCTGGGAATGCCATTCTCTCTCGACTTCAAAAAGTGACGTAGTTAAAATCTTTTTCATGAACCAGATAAAGTCGGACAAAGCTAAAAATTTCACTAAAACATGACCTTAAATTGCAAATGATTTCACTAAACTATCGCTTCAAGTTGGATTAAGCATCAAAATTCTAAAAATGGAATTCCTCACAATTGCTAGCATCTCGTCCGACAAGCTATTTGTTAATTTTAAGAACATATATCTAACAGTAACAAACCGTATGTAAATAAAAGTTTCAATTAATCCTACAAAGAATTATGTAAATATTCCTGACATATTCAATTTTACGTAGGTTGAATTAGAAATTCAAAGTACTTCAGACTGCACTGAATTATTCTAAATTCACAAATAAATTAACATAATTAATTTTCATTTCTTAAAAAAAAGAATATTTTCGTTTGCAAATGATTAGAAATCATTTCATTTGAAGCATATAAAAAACTTTTTCCCTTAACAGCATGAAGCACTCAAACTCCAAGAAGTCGCGCGGTCCCTCTTAAAATTAGCGGCGCATCGATTGACTCGCGAGCCCGGGAAGTCACCGGCCTCACGTTCGGTCAGCCCTGCAATCCCTCCGTCCCGTAACCCCTCCCCCCAGTCGACTTCTTTCGCGCGAGGCTCGAACTTTCGGCCTCTCGGAGCGTTTTACGATGTTACCCCGGGGCACGAGCGCTCGCAAAAAAAAGTCCGCGAGACTGAAGTTTCTCGCGAAAGAAGCGTCGGTACAACTAGCTCGCCACCCCCCTTTCGCCGTTGTAATCGAATTCGGCTCGGCTTCTGCCTTGCAGACGGACAAGTTTTGCCGACGAGCAGGCGGCAGGAGGTCTCGAGCAACGGAACCCTGATACTGCACCAGGTCGACAGCAACACCGACCGTGGCGCCTACACCTGCACCGCGCGAAATCAGCAGGGCCGCTTCGACTCCCAGACCGTGCACATCGAAGTTAAAGGTACTTATTTCTTGCCTTTCTCACCCTCGCTTTCCCCTGCCCCTCCCCACTGCCCCCGGAGCCTCTTTCTTTTCCTTTTTCGGCCTGGCCACCCGGTCGGGGCAGAAAAGTTACGGCAGGCGCCAACTTTCTAATGGAACTTCCGCGTGGCCGGAACTTCTTATTTTTGCAGCCTCAACAGGTTCGGCGCCGAGACGGAGCTACCCTCTTTTATTTCTCCAAACTCGCGGATCATTAATTCGATTTCTGACTTTGCAGATGCTGATTCCGCTGGTTTAGTTTACGCGCGGTGCGCTAACTACGCTCTTGACCCTTTTGCTTTGGCGAAACCTTCTTTGATCTCTCTTTGAGAAAAACATTTTTACCGTCGCTTCCCGTTTTGTCAATCAATTAATTAATTCTGATCGAAAATCAGAGAAATATCTTTCATCATTTACACTGAATTAATTTTCCAATATTTCATGCGTGGAGAAAAAAATTGTATTAAAACATACTACAATCTTTAGTAAAACGAGGGCAAAATAAAAAAATTATAAATATTAGTACTTTTTACTACACTTATCCTCTCTTAAAAAAAATTAAAAAAGTTTATATCCTAAAAAATTATAATGCATATCAGGTAAATATAGTATGAGAAATTTGAGCGCGCAAAGCGCGTTGGTTTTTGCTAGTCTAGTTAAATTTACCTTCTTTTTAGTAGTCATTATACTAATTTTGTAGTTTTTCCACTTTGTCCGCGTTTGTAGTAAAGAGAACCGTAATGTTCAGTAGAGGTTTTTTCCTATATTCTGGATTATTAAAATCCTACAAGAAACCAACAGAGAAAGTAAACTTCGCGAAAGGGTCAAGAGCCGCGAGTGTGCGCGCGCGTTAACCGAGGGTACGAATTGTCTGTTCCATGCAGTGCCTCCGAAAATCGAGGCGTTTAGCTTTCCCGAGAACATCCAGTCGGGCGCGCGGGTCCACGTGACCTGCGTGGTGAGCGAGGGCGACCCGCCGGTGAAGATCACCTGGCTGAAGGACGGCCGCCACCTGAGCAGCTATCGCGACCTCGACGCCGCGACCCACCAGATCGGCGAGTTCGATCTCGCGCTCAGGATATCCAGCGCCTCGCCGGCCCACAACGGCAACTACACGTGCCTCGCGAGCAACGACGCCGCCAAGGCGTCGCGCACCGCGCACCTCCTCGTTCGCGGTACGACTGTTCATCCCTCCACCGCGACTCTTTGCGCACCGTCGCTAAAAGACGCGCCCGCGACAACACTTTTTTTACGACGACCAGTTTAATTAAAAAAAAGAGGATCGACGTAAGCACGTCGCTTGTTTGGTCGCAATTAAATTCACGTGCCGCCAGGCTCGTTGTAAATGCGGAAACGCGGCAATACGATGTAAAAAAAAGAGGAGCATAAATTATTATCTTTCACTCGAGGGCGTACCTTAATTAACAAACTGCTATTCGCCGAGGACAAATCGACGCTTCGCCGCTCGACATTGTTCGCGCTTTAGCGAGCGACACATTTATATTCCGGTATTAAAAAGCGGAGCGCGCGGAAAAGGACGCGGATACATCGCCATCCGCGCCGGGGTACAAAAAAAATACGGGGGAAAAAAGGTGGGGTAGGAGAATGAGGGTATAAAAAAAAGAGAGTGAAAGAGGAACCACCGAGCAATGGAAAACAAATCAAAATGCGCGCGGGCTTTGTTCGCCCGAGCAAAAAGGGTGGGAGGGCTTAAAGGTGGTTCACTTTTTTTCTCCCACCCTCGTTCTTCTTTTTTTTTATCATCCACCCCCCGACATCACGTGTTGTGCCGACAACGAGAAGCAAAAGCAGACAACGCCGCAAACACCCCCGCATACGAACACCACCCCCTGTACACGGCAATCCAAGAGTACACGCCGCGGATTCAGCCGCGGGGCGTAGTCTCCTCCACCTACTACTCTTGTCTTTTCCGAATTTTTTTATCCAAAGTCTGTACCGCCTTCGTCCAATGGTCCAAGGCCTCCTCCGGCAGTCCTCTAAAGAGCGGATTTCTATACCTTCTTTTTAGCGAGATTTTGCTTTCTCCGATTTTAAAGGGACGGAGGCCTCGGACTACACGGCGACAGTTTACTCTCACCTCCTAGACTTTTCTTAACGAATTGCGATTTTTTCACACCACAGGGTCACCACAAGGATGCGAGCACACCACACTCAGGGCACACGGATTCACACGCGACTCTAAATGTTTTACACGAGAGGCTTGCGTCATTCTACAGTGCGAAAATGTTGCGACTTGTCTATAACGTTTCTTTGCAGCACAGCGCGCAGCGAAAATTGTGCGCCGAGCTTACTGGGTCGCCTTATTCCTTTCTCGAAATTTCGCGCGGACGTTTGGGAAGCGCCGAGGCGAGAGGCCCTTTCACTCCTCGCGCTCGGAAAAAATAAAAGTGGATCAGTCTTTGTGCGGCGAGACCCGCTGGTACCTACTCTAATTCACTTGGCGCGTTTCGGTAGATTCGCCGGGCTCGACGTCTCCGCCGACAAAAGGAGCCCCCGAAAGCGTCGCGGAAAAAAATAGCCCGCGAAAGCGACACGTACACTTTTCGCTGCGTGCTCGGCCCCAGCCGTGCGTGAGCTGCGGTGTGGTGTGATTTGGAGCGCGAGGACAGCTTTGTGCGGCTGCACATCGAGGACGTCCCGGAAGAAGAAGCTGCTCGTCTCCCCTGTCGCTGGCACGCTCCTCTCCCCCCTCTCAGCCCCCCTCTCCCCCCGCGTCTCTTTCGCGCGTCGCGCCGCGGAGGAGCGATCCAAAGGCGTACTAAAAGGCCGGCGTCGCTCGGTTTGTCTGTTTTGCCCGGGCGCGCAGTGCCGCCCGAGATAGCGCCGTTCCACTTCAACAAGGACCTGTCGGAGGGCGTGCGCACCCACGTGACCTGCATGATCCAGAAGGGCGACCCGCCGTTCGCCATCAGCTGGTCGAAGGACGGCGAGGCGATACCGAGCTCGGGGAACGCGCCCCACGGCCGCTTCGGGCCCCAGCAGCCGGCCGGGCTGCGCGTCACCAGCATGGACGCCCACTCGAGCACCATACTGATCGAGCGGGTCGCCGCCAACCACACCGGCAATTACACGTGTCACGCGAAGAATTCCGTCGCCGAGGTCACCCACACGGCCGAGCTCATCGTCCGCGGTAATTCGCGCGCCCTTACCCTCGCCCCCGCGGCGGCTGGGACTTTTTTCGACGCACCGCCGATGGAGAGCACCTTTTGTTTTCTTGCAGCACCGAGTCGCACATTCGCTCCCTCTGTCTTCTCTCTGTCTCTCTGCCTCTTTGTGCGTGGCGCATTAAGGGCTTTCTTTGCTTTCCCAGCGAGGGAGAGGATTTTCCTTTTTTTTTCTACGTCTTTCACGGTGGCCCTTCAGCGACGCGAGCGGAAGTTCGATGGCGAGTTGCGAGTGGTGCTTAATAATTTAAAAGCGACTTTTTCCGTTATACAGGCTTGTTTGAAAATATTGCTTTTTCTGGCGAGTATTCAAAGTTAAGAACTTTGCCGCGGCTTAAGGCTTTTTAAGATTTTACTAAATCGGAAACTTAAGTGTAAATATTAATAACGTTGATTATTTAAATGCTTTTACAAATTTTAGACTTTAAAAAGTATTTCAACGAAAATCTGTCTTTAAATTTCATTAAAATTTCACCTTACGAATAATAACAGTAACTAGATAAAATCATTTTTTAGCGTGTAACGGTAGTAATGGAAGTAACAGAACTTTTTTGTAACCTCCACTTTTCAAAATCTCTTTAATGCTTTTCGAGCCACGAGCAAGCACAGTTAGGGCAGTCGGTCCTACGAAGCGGCTGGAAATTTGGCGAATCGAGGGGAGTCGGAGACCTCAAACGCAGCGAAAGTTCGTAGCCTGCGGTTCAAGTTCGTCGATGAAATAGAAAAATTGTTTCGCGAAGTTTGACCCACATCGCCCGGAGTTTACACGGTTTTGAGCTCCGCTCTGTTTTTGATTCGCGAAATCTGGTATTGTAAACGAGAGCGGACTTTTTTCCCGGTATTCCATAGCCTGTTTTAATTAATTTTTGCAACCCACCCGTGTATTTTTTTTACCGTTAATTAAAAATAGTTGGATCGAAGTGGAATTCTTCATGCATCCGCGAATCGTGCACAATGAAGCTTCGCCGAGGATGTTGTAATTTAATTAAATTTAAAAAATAAATGGAAAAAAAACATCGAATCAAATAAAAGTCTAGCCGCGTTAATTAGTAACCAGATGAGAATCTATGTATAAGTAATGTAAGCGAACAAACGAACTCATCGATCGCGGCTTAAAATACCGCGCGCGTCGCGCGAAAGCGACCGTCCGAAAGTCTGCGTCGCGACACCGCTGAAGCCAGAATTCCCTCCGCAGTAGTGGAAATCAAAGAAAGCCGCTGCCGAACGCGCGCGCATAGTTCTCCGCACCAGCAATTTTCGCTCCGATGCACCCAGCAGCCTTTTCTCGTTCTGCACTCGATGCACCAGTGTAAGCTCGTGTGTGCGTGCGTGGGTTTGGTATGAATGAGGCCTCTTTGTTCGTGAGAGCACCGCGTGATTTGCGATCGCCGATGGCCGAGGCTAATCTGGAGCACGACGCACCGCCTGCACAAAAGGCAGCCGGCTGCCCACACGTATATGTTGTATATCCACACGTGCAATTTATAAACGCACCCTCTTTCTCTGATTTATATCATTTCTCTCTCTTTCTCTCCCTTTCTCTCCCTTTCTCTCTCTTTATTTCCCTGCCTTTCTGCCCTCTCTTTCTGTACCTCTATCTCGTTCTCTCACTCTCTGCACCAGGCACAAGAGCACATTCTCCACGATCATTACCGGCAAAACGCAATTGGTCGCGGCGGTGGCTCGTGTGTGCATCTGCATACGGGCGCCGCCAGCAGCTGCAACTAAAAAACTTGGAGCGTCAGCGGGCTCGCATATTTTCCGCCCCTTTGCCGCGAATTGTTCGCGAATATCGAGGGCTTTTTTTTTAATTTATCAACGGGTTCGAAGTAAATTCGGAAAAATTTCATTACGTCGAGCTTGCTGCACGGATGCGCGGAATATCGCGGCGAAAAAATTATTCACCTTTATATTCATCGACGGAATATTTGTTTTATTAAATTCTCTTTTTCATTAAAGTGCCTGGGTACTTCGCCCGCCAATGATACTAATTATTCCGTAGAAAATTTAATTACGTCGAAAATTGAACATTGCAATTTTGCGAGCTCGTCGATATTAATATATAGAAGCTCTTCGCGTGCTACGTGTGTGGATATTTTTGAGGCTTTTTAGTCGATATTTTTATTTTACGCGAAATTATTCAGGATAATAATGCGCTTTAGTGTGCTTTACGCTTTCTGCTCGGTGTGCACACAGACGAGCTTTTTTTGCCAAGTGCCGGTAATAATTGGTGAGAGCAAAACAGGTACTTATATGCACAACACACCACTGGCACATACACCTTCGTGTTCACCTGTTCTGTTCACCGACCTGTAAAAAAGAATCACAAAGCAAAGAATATATTTTTTATTCACTTTACTTTATATATATATCGCACCATTCACGGCGCACAGTAAAGTTATAATCACCACTGGGTAAAAAAAAATGTCTGCACAGCACTGATTTTTTGTATTTCACGCTATATTGATATACAATTTTTTTTATTTTTTTTTATTAATCACATGCATTTTGCGCAAAAAATATTTAAAGCATTTTGTATTCTTTTTATTGTAGGCGATATACGGATGGAAAACGTCTACTGGAAATTGAGTATTCGATGGTGGAGCGGTGCTTTTAAGTGAACTTTTAATTACGACGAAAATATAAACTGCTGCGTAACGAAGTCAATTCCCCGTTTAATCGAACTGGATAATTATGCGAAACGGCTGAATAACTATGTGTTCCTTTTATCTGATTTCGTTCAAAGAGCGCACGTCATAACGGCATATTTAACGATCATTCATATAGAATATGTATGGTTGATATTCAATTTTTCCCTCACAAAAGGTGATTCAATTAATTAATAACAAAAATGTATGAATGAAAATACCGATCGAATACGATTTTCGAAAAGCCAAACACATTAAAATCTGTCCACTAGACGTTTCCATCCACCGCTCGAGCTGCGCACTCAAAAAAAACGATACTAATCTATTGTTTTCTGTCCTCCTCCCGGCTCCATAACCATCCCTTCCAAAAACGAAAATCCGAAAAAACTGCAGTGCCCCCGAAGTGGCTGATGGAGCCTCAGGACGTGCACGCGCCGGAGGGCATGTCGCGGCTGATCCTGCACTGTCACGCGGACGGCTTCCCGCCGCCGAACGTAACGTGGCGCAAGGCGAGCGGCAACAAGCCCGGCGACTACAAGGACATCGCCGGCCACGAGCACAGCCACGACCCCAAGATACACTCGAACGGCTCGCTCGTCTTCGCCCGAGTGCAGGAGGACCACGAGGGCTTCTACCTCTGCGAGGCGATCAACGGCATCGGCGCTGGACTCAGCAAGGTCGTCTACCTCACCGTCAATGGTCAGTCCACGTCTTTTAATAAATTTTTGATTATTTGATTTGATTGAGTTTCTCGTATGAAAACACTTTTTGTTACTTTTCTAAGCAGAATATTAATCGATTAAAAAATGCCCACTTGATAAATAATGAAATGAGGAGTAATTTTTGAGCTAGACATATTTCTTTTAATACAATACCTCGATGGTAAAGAAAATCCCTTTAGGATTATATAAACTTGTGCACTCGCTTGCCAAATGTGCGACAAAGCTCGCTTTTTTCGCAGTAAAAGAAGTTCATGTTATAATGCTGTTTCACAGCGAAATGATTTTGTATACAAGCTTTCAGTGGTTCATCCCTTTTATCTAAATTGGATTAAATCAAAACATTTAAATCTCGACTCACCCCTTTTATTTGCTATCGTACTTTCATCGCGATCTTTTCCATACAACAGCATAATAACACCGTAAATAACGAAATAAAATTAGGTCAATTCAAAACATTTACGTACCGCACAGCGATATAAAAAAAACGTTAAAACTTCGAAGACAAGATCAAAGCCGCGCAGAACACAGGAAGTAGGAGCGGCCTCCATAAATCTCCCCGTACACGATGTGCACCGCGTAAACTCGATACCCTTAGCCCGTAAAGAGCGGCGCACTCTCGGTATCCCAATCAGGGTCGCACAAGGGGCGGCGGTGCCTCGCCTCTCGAGCACGCCGTTGGGCGGCCAGATATTAATTTAGCGCTACTGCATCTAAGTACGTGCGTGTGTGTGTTTGTGTGCAGCCCCGGCGCACTTCACGGTGAAGCACGAGAACCGCACGGCCAGGCTCGGCTCCAACACGTCGCTGCGCTGCGAGGCTAAGGGCGACCAGCCCCTGAAGATCGTCTGGCGGAAGATGGGCTCGCAGCTCGAGCCCGCGGTCACCGACTACCGCTACATGGTCAAGGAGTCCAACACGACCGACGGCGTCGTCAGCGCCCTCAATCTCGTCGGCACCACCCGCGACGACAGCGGCCGCTACTACTGCATCGCCAGCAACGCCTACGGACGCGACGAGATGACCATTCACCTGTACATCCAAGGTGAGCTTTGACGCCGGGCCTCGGATTAACGTTCGAGATTAGCTGGATTCAGTTTTCAGCTGGGATTATTCGGGAGGATTTGATTGACGTCGGATTTTAAGATTTTATCTGAAGATTCATTATTTATTTAATATATTTCATTAATTCAAATTTTTAATCCTCTTTAAAACTTAACTATAGTTCATTCAGTTAATTTACTTTCAATCAGTAGTAAAGTTTTATTTCGTTCAGACGGCAATGGAAAATTTAATGTAAGTCAACCATTATCGATAAGTTAAATACTTTTGTTAATTGCAGAGCCTCCAGATTTCCCGAGAACCTTACGCGTCACAGAAAAAGGTAGCCGTTTTATAAAGCTTGGTTGGAGCTCCAGTGAAGACGGCAATAGTCCTATCACCCAATACATCATCGAGTACAAAACTGAATCGGGTATGCGAATTTTGTTACTCTCTATTTGTAAATACTAATTTAATTTAGAAATTATATCCGCAATATAATGAGAACATGTGATTCTTTCAGATATCAATTTTTTTTAATGCCCATCTTCTTATTTTCTATTGTTTTTGAGTAAAAGTTCTAAATGCGCAAAAATGCACTTTAATTTGATAATATAAGTCGCAAATTTATGAACTCTTTATTAAAATTTTATTCTCCTTCCATGTACATTAGGTTTGAAAGGATTACTTTTTAAGGCATTAATTAAGAATAAAATAATTTTATCGCGAAAAAAATATGTAACATTATCGGCGGGAAGAAGAAAGGACTAACAAACTCCACCTAAAAGGGAGACCAGCCGCCGATAAAAGTTGGCCGTTGCATAATAGACTGACGCAGCAGAAGCTCGAAAGCTCCTTTCTTCCTCCCGTCTTTCCCGTAAATTATTGGCATAAATATACCGCGCGGCCCGGGCGCTCGCGGTCGTTAAACTCGCTGCGACCGTGAGGCCGTGGGCGCCCCGAAGGGGGTGGCGGCTGTTACGCGGGACGAGAGGAAAGAGATATTGAATAGTTTGATAACTTGCCGTTGCAGAAGTTTGGCACGACCATACGTTTCACACTACGGTACCTGGGAGCCAGGCGCACGCCCACATAAGCGGCCTCCGACCGGCGGTTACATATCAATTTCGCATTTTCGCCGAGAACGAACTTGGCAGAAGTCAACCCAGCGACGTACGTACATTTGCCCTCTGTGTATACCACCGCGAGCCCACGCGTCTCGCCCGCTAAGCTATCTCGTTGATTAATATTCGAACCCCCCGCTCGCGCGCGCTCTATCTCTTCATCATTCCCTGTGTCTCTATGCGGCTATCCCCCGCAGAGCGCACTGCGCCGGCAAAACTGTGCGCGAGAGCATCGATGCCGAGCTTTTAAAATTCAAAAGTATCTTTCTGCAAATTTAAAATTATTCTTGCAAAATCTGTTAAAATACCTTAAGCATTATTTTCAACCATTTACAAATATAATCTGTTATTTTAAAGCAAATTTTTGTACATTGTTAAATATTTTTAAAATTGAAAAGCTTTTTCATTGAATTTTTTTCTAATTAACTGTCAAACGTAATATTTTTAAATTCTTATAGAGTTGTGCATAAATCAGCTTCAGAAAATACGCGACATTTTGAAGCCACGTAGGCGTACGGTATTTCGCATTTTTATAAAATGAGAATCTTGTACCCGGACCCCTCATGAATCATTCCCCAACCCTTGGCTAACTGCTTTGTTTATGATTGGCTCGGCCAGATTTTGGACGCGATGACCGAGGGCGAAACGCCGGGCGGACCTCCGAAGAACGTCAAAGTCGAACCCGTCAGTTCGACGGAATTGAAGATAACGTGGGATCCGCCGGACGATGATTTATGGAACGGCGAAATCCTCGGATACCACGTCGGCTACAAGGAGCAACGGTAAAATATTAAATAACACCTTTATCCCACCGAACAAAGAGCAAAAACAAAAATCTCCGACTTCCTTTTACGGCCGAGTTTGATGCTACGTCGAGAAGCTTGACGGGGGATTCCAGCCCCGTCCCGATTTTTAAAATCCCCTCCGCTCTTTACGGCAGACTTTTCGGGCGGTATTTCAAATGCGAAAATTAATTGGTTTGAAAACGCCGCGGCGTTATCTACCATTCGCCGCATATTCCTGAAGTATAATTTTCTCCCGTCAAGTGTCTCATGAATTTTTCATCGAAATGACTCGCCGCGCAATGGAGACATTTGCAAATAAATTGTTTCCAGCTTCGGTTGCGCGCCGCGAATTAAACAGCAAACTTTGAAAACTGCAGCAGATAAAGTATACAGTCCTCTTTTTCCCCTGATAATTTCGAAAAAAAAATAATTAATTAGAATAGTCGAGTAACGATTGATTGATAAATCAGTCGACTGACTAATGATCAGTGAGCATCAGAAAAGAAAATAATTAACTCGCCGGCGAGGCCCTCGAACGAAAATGATGCGGCTCGAAAAGTTGGTAAAACACGATGACTATGTACTCGAGTGCTTGATGTATACACGTTCCACTTGACGACAGACACGGAGCGGAGTACGCGCAGCGCACGGTGGAGGGCCGAATCTCGTCGGCGGGCATATCGCTGGGCTTGGCCAGGACCGCGAACCCCGGACGCCACTGCCAATTGACAAATCTGAAGAAGTACACGCGATACAGTATCGTTGTCCAGGCGTACAATGCACTCGGTGGCGGGCCTACGTCCTCTGAGGTCATCGCTACCACCCTCGAAGACGGTGAGTCTACAAATAATTTATTTTACTAAATAATTAACAATGGTAATATTAGATAATTTTAATTATTGGAAATTATAATTTAATATTACTTAAAATTATTTTATTACTTTTTTACATTATTAAATGAAAGGAGGAGCCCACATTTTTATTTTAGTTACTGTTTAAAGTTTAAATATTTCAGTAAAAGTTAGTTTTGACAGCCCTTTCAATTAATAAACAGGAAATTTCGCTATTACCCCTTTAAACTGATATCACCTAGTTTTAATAGACTTCGTTCTTTTAAAAGAGTCATATCACAAGAGTGTTATATAATTCTGCTTCCATTTAATCGCACGATTTAATGAAAGACAAACTAATACGATATTAACCACTGAAGCTTTTCTTATTATAATTACAATCGATATTAGCAATTAGACTGCTTTTACCTCATGCAGTCCACGAAGCCCGCTGATGCTTCTATCGTAAACTATTAAATGTAAGAACCGCTGTGTCAAAGGCTCAAACGTCAGTCGCGAAAGGGCAAAGCCAGCGAACTAAGAAGCTGCGGAGGGAGGGAAATAGTTGGGGGCGACGTTGAGGTGGCAATAACGCAAATGGTTTCTTGTTCGGTGTAGTGCCGTCGAGCCCGCCGCAGGACGTGCGCTGCGCCGCGCTGACCTCGCAGTCCCTCCAGGTGTCCTGGGACCCGCCGCCCAACTCCAGCCTCAACGGCATTCTCAAGGGCTACAAAGTCATGTACGAGAACATGGACGCCTTCACCGACACGACGAAAGTCGAGATCAAGACCACCACCGCCCTCACCGTCGGCCTCACCAACCTCGAGAAATTCACCAACTACTCCGTACAGGTCCGCCGTGATTAACGAGACGACCGCGCGACGCCGTTTCGCGACACTTATCGAGATCGATTTTTCGATGCCTTTTACGAATACATATACTCCAGTGAATTGATGATCGGAGGCCTTTTCTTTCGAAGTAGAGAGATTTTTTGTACGCTTGAAAAATATTCTGCGAAAAATTTAAGTGTTCTAAAGTTCTCACGGACTGTCTCTGACATTGTTGTAGAAAAAATTGTATAAAATTTACTTGAACTATTATAAAGTTTCTTAGATTTCTAATAAATTTCGTAAGAAATCCTAGTGTATGAAACTTTAAAATAGTCTATTGATAATTTTTAGCAGAATTTTTTTCTTTGTGTGGTCAACGAGCAATAATTTTTCAAGTAAATATAAACGTTTCATTCATTAAATATTGATTTAATCAATAGCCTAAAATATCACAAATAAATTCGTTAATATCTTACGTCGGAGTAGCTAATTCTACCTTAATTTGCTGAAAAAATGAAAATAATAAATACTAGTAAAAATAAGTTCCTATATGAGCTCTTTTATTTAATTTACAACTTTATTATTTAAATTTCCATTCATCGTAGATAAATTATTAAGCATCGGCATAAAAAAATCTATTTACGTGAAAAAATACAAATAAGAAAAGAGCGCGAAAATCGATCTAACATTGAGCTCCCAGCCGTCGCGACAAGATAGTAACGAAAAGTAAAAACGTAACAGGTGGCGGCGTTCACGCGGGCGGGCGACGGCGTGACCTCGGCGCCGCTGTACTGCGTGACGGAGGAGGACAGGCCGGAGGTGCCGGCCGGGATAAAGGCGGTGGCGAGCTCGGCGACCTCGATCATCGTGTCGTGGCAGCCGCCCCTCCGCAGCAACGGCATCATCACCTCGTACAGCGTGCACGTGCGCTCCGTCGGCCCGGACGGCAAGTGGTACAGGCGCGCCCTGCCGCCCCACGAGACCAGCTACCTCGCCGAGAACCTGCACAAGAAGAACCAGTACGAGTTCAATATCGCCGCGGTGACGTCCGTCGGCGACGGGCCCCGCACGCCCTCCATCATCGTCTCGCCCTCCAGCGAAGGTGGGTTATCGTCGCGAGTATTTTTCTCGAACGAGAATATGCACGTCCATTTCGGTGACAGCTTATTTTGTCGCCGGTGGAAACTTTCTTGGACATTTCAAAACTGGGTGAAACTGCGCGCGTAAACTTTATAATTAGATACATGCTTGCAGGTTAATTATTTGCTGTATGAAACGTGAAACCTACAAATAAAAAACTGTCCTGTGTAGTTAGAGATAAAGCATTTTGACAATTAGGAAAAAACAAAGTAATAATTAACTATTGCCCAATTATAAAACATTTTCTTATTCAAAATTAATTTTAAAAATATATTTCCAATGCAAGTGCCAAGCAAGTTACTTAAAGTGCGTTGAGCACGTAATACAGCATGATGCGCGCAATCAAAAAGTTTTGCAATTTCGTCTCTGTCTGAGCAGTGCGAGCGGCGATCTACTCGTTCGGTTCGACGCTGGTGGTGCCGTGGAAGCAGGACGTCTTATTGCCTTGTCAAAGAGTCGGGAAGCCAGAGCCCTCAGTCACGTGGAAACAATGGGGACAGGTTATTAGGTTCAGCGCCTCCTCGAGAGTCACTCTCGAGAGCGACGGCTCGCTGCAAATCCGAGACTTACACCGAGAGGACAGCGGCAATTACACCTGCTTCGTGGAAAACCGCTTCGGCTCCGATCAGATAACGCATCGACTGACCGTTCAAGGTACCCGGCATTTTAATTAATTACCTCCAGTTTTTCCTTCAAAATTTCGATCTTTTTCATTAAAATTTCTTCTTAAATTCACACTTTTTGTGCGCTGCATTTAAAATGAATAGAGGATTCTGAAGTTATGCGAACTTTCAGTAAACTTCTATATTGATCAGCTGAAAAAAGTTAATAAACTATTAAAGTTTTTTAATTTAAAACTTTCATAAAATGAGAATATTTTATTTTATATACTATACGAGAAGTTATCTGTAAAATTATTGTTATTTATTTAAAATGTCAATAATCATTTATAATTTCTTAATACGAATAAGAGATTTCCGTAAAACTGGTGTAACCATGAATACGTATTCGACAGTGCCACCGGCAGCGCCGCTCCTGCAGGCGACGAGCACGACGAGCAACTCTATCCACGTGCAGTGGAAAAACGGCGACGACGGCGGCGCGCCGATACGCGGCTACATTCTGCACTTCAAGCGGGAGTTCGGCGAGTGGGAGGAGATCAAGCTCTCGCACAAGAACAACAGCCACCAGCTGTCGCAGCTCTGGTGCGGCACCGACTACCAGATCTACCTGACGGCGTACAATCGCATCGGCATGGGCTCGCCGAGCGAAATCGTGAAGGCGACGACCGAGGGCTCGAAGCCCGACGACTCGCCCGCCAACGGCGAGAAGTTCATCACCGTCAACGTCTCCTGGATCACGCTGCACCTGCACGCCTGGAACGACGGCGGCTGCCCCATCACCTACTTCGAGCTCGAGTACAAGAGGAGCGGCGAGGAGCTTTGGACCCTCGTATCGAATAAAATCGAGGTGCTGTCTTGACCAAAAATCAACGGAAACGTTTTTTGAATCATTTTAAAGCCTCTTCGATTTTAAAAAAATTCTTAAATACTTACTATTGATCATATTGATCAAGCTTAATGTTCAGGATTTACCTGCGTTTTATTTCAACAGTTTATGGAGATGTAGATTTTTTAAACCTGGTCATCAGAGCATAATATCTATCATTTTACTCATTCATTATTGAAATAACAATACTCGATAGATTCAAGAAATCATCATCTTTCTAAAGAAAATCACGAGGATCTAAATAATTCAATTCACTTTTAGCGTCGAAGAATATGATCCTAAGCGTAATTTTGCATGTGCAGGTGCAAAAGTCGTATACGCTGAGCGAGCTGCTGCCGGGCACGAGTTACGAGGTGCGCGTAAGGGCGCACAATAACGCTGGCTCGTCGGTGGCCGAGTACAAAATAACGACGCTGCAGCCGCACAGCAGCTCTACAGTGCCTGCCTTAGACGTCGACCGATTCATACCCCAGCAAACGCCGGTCTACGCTGACATCAAGCTAATCGTTCCTCTGGTCTTAAGCTCCTTCGCCGTCATCGTCGCGGCCGGCGCAGTGTTCTACTGCTTTCGGAAAAGTAAGCATTCGCACGGAAACAAACGACCATTCAAAAGATCGAAAATACCTCTAGTGCAAAAAGCTCTCTTATCCTAGTTCCCGACATTAACGGCACTGCTATATAGAACTAGAATCTCATTCAAATGCTCACTTTAGCAGGTTCATTAATGTTTTGCTTCATTCATTGAAGTCGGTCTTAAAGTAACAATGCGCTCCTTAATGAGCCGAAAAATCATTAATTCAGAGAGCGAAGGCGCAATGCGCGTTGATAAAAGACCTCGACCGTCGAGGAAGCGCGAAGGCGCACTCGCGCGAGCGCTGGAAGGAGCGAGTTGTAGTAGGTGTAAGAGTAGCCGCAGCTTAACGGACTGTTAATTAACGTAGGGCCTTTGATGGGTGACTTAGGGAGCCTCCACGACGCGCAGACGGCCGCCGCACTAGATAATAAGCAAAACATGGAGCAGCGCGAGCAGTATTACGCTACTGTGCGCAAACCGCTGCGGTCACCTATTCACGAGATGGGTACGTTGGAAAGGATACCAGGTAACTCTTCACTTCATTTCATTCCATTTTTATTGTCTTCTTTCAGTTTTTTTTATACGTTACCCTTTAGTTCTGCATCTCAAGCACCGCTCATTCTCATTGTCATCTACATATCATCTTCGTTCGTTTAAAAGAGAGAACATTTTTATGAGTGAAAAAAATTAACGCACATCTCGTAAAGTAAGGCGAAAAACACAATTCATGGGATTATTAATGAAAAAAAAATAAGTAATTTCATTTTGTATTAAATTTCATCCTCGAAAATTTACATTTAATAAACTATGAAGTAGAATTTTATAAGAATCCAAGGGCGCGCGTGTATTAAAATGCATAATGCAAGAGCTGCGCTAAGTAGAATAAGCCCGACATGGTAAGACGTAAAAGTAAAGGAGCGGAGTAACTTCTTTCAAAGATTTTTTTTACAACTTCTTCATCGTCAACAAGAGATAAAAAAAAGAAGCGGTAAAAAAAATTCCGCGAAAATGACGGAAGTTTCGCGAAATCAGCCTCGGAAACTTAAGCCAGCCGTCGCGATCTCGACCTCATCTCATCGTCGCTCACCGCAGCGAGCGCAAAAGCCCGAAAGGAGTGAAGGGGGATCGACGCGTTTGTGTGTCTTTTTGCAGAGTACTCGGAGGACATCTACCCGTACGCGACGTTCCAGCTGAAGGAGAGCGTGCCGGCGGGTGGCGACAGCCGCTGCGACTCCGCGGCGCCCCTCCAGACCTTCGTGTACCACGACCCCCGGCTCACCGCCGCCGATACGCTCCAGCTCCGAGAGGTAAGGCGTCCGGCCGGTCGCGCCGGGCCCGCCCTTGCCGACCACCACGCCGATACGAGTTATCAGCGCTCGGGGAGTGACGTTATTATTGTACCTCCGTCCTCGAGGGGGCCCGCCGCCCGAGGAACGGCCGCGTTTACCGGCGTTGCGAGGCTTTTCACTTTGGCGGAATATACGAACTTGCTTATAAATTTAATCGTGATAAAAAGATATTTGGATATAGAAATTTTTAAAACAGATCAGCAAACGTGATCTGTTATAAGATCAGTGATAGTAAAGCAATCAAGCTATCAGAATTGAAGACACGTGTATAGTTGATATCTTTTTCGTTTTATTACTAGTTAGTAAAGGTCATGATCTTTAGGTCAAAGGTTCTTATAAAACCACGGACAACCGTTTTGATATGTTAAAATATTAAGAAAGCCAAAGTATAGTATAAGTTTAAAATAAATTGAGTCTAAACATCGAAAAATCTTTTTTTCTTGAAAAGTTAAAAGAAATTTAGTAGTAGGTATAAAATCTTATATCTCAAATAAAAGATCTCTTCTTTTCTCATGAAAAATTATGCGTATCGAAAAAGAAAAGGCAAAATTTTGATCTATATCATCTAAATAAATTTTTGGATACTTGTGGCTTTAAAAATGTTGAGAAGACCTTACTATTTTGGCTTTCTCCATTTTGACGTAACAAAACATTCCGTAAAATTTTGTAAGAATCCATCAGCCAAAGGTTTTGTCCTCTCCTAGTAAATTAATCGATTAATCAAATGAGTAGATGATGTGTAGGTCAATAACGTCAAAGAGATTTGCCTCACGTAATGAAACTCACAATCGTTTGGAGAAATTTCTAGAGCTTGTTCTATTTTTGAAATTTAAAGCCAACAAAAATGAACTGAGTCATGAAAAACTGAACGGAGAACTACTTGTGAGAAGAGACATCTGACTCTGAGGTCAAAAGTTCTCGATGTTTCTCCAAACACATGATTCGCCGTCAGCACGATCACACAGCATTCGCACATGTGTCACGCACAAAAAGGCTTCTATATACCGACAAAGACCGAAGAAAATAAGTAGAGAAAAAAAGAAACGAAACACTATACGGTCACACGATTGCGCGCCACCAGCGCCTTAGACTAAGAACGTTGCAAATGTATCCCTCGCAAAAGTGTGTACACTGGTCCCGACGCTCAGCCCCGCATAAGTAAAGGAAAAAGAAAGATCGTAGACTCGTTACGCGAGCGCGCTCTAGAAGTAGTCCATTTCGGGAAGGTACGCGCGCAAAAAATGGAACTCATCTCCGTTTTTCTCACTCTTTCTCTCTGTCTCTGTCTACCTATCTCTCTCTCTTTTTCTCTCGGTCGCTGCGACTGCTGGTCCGCTCCATTTGCTTCGATTCGCGGTACTGTAGAGTTACGCGCTTTTTGTCGCCCCGGCCATATACTGATTCTCTCAGAGCACACTCTGTCTTAGTACCGAACGAAGGAAGTGACTGTTTTTTTTTTACTTTTCTTTTGTAGTCGATGGTATCGAATGAATAATCGGTTCATTTTACGCATTCTTAAATTTGTCAATTGGATTTTTCACTGGATATTAGATTTCATAATTATTCTTCTTTGTAATTGAACAATACACCTAACATGAAAAAGATGTTCTTAAAAATAATTATTATATTATTTCTTATTTCATTTTAAATTGATTGATATTACAATAATTCTGGTATTTTTTATTCGAAATATTGTTTCGTTTATGTACGATAAATTTGCAAATGTTAAAGAAAATTTAATTGTAAAAAACTTGAAAAATCTAATTGATAGTATACTTATTCTTAGTTATTTTATTAAATAGCGGGGGTGGGTGTCAAAATTCCGAATGATCAATCTCGAGAAATTGTTTCAGCTAGTATAAAAATTAAATTTTTAAATATTTTATTTATTAATTTATTTACTAGATCAACCAGTTTCTTTAAATTTCCTCACCTTTTAACAAATTTCCAATAACGGAATTTAAATTACACTATAAATTCGCGAAGCTACAAAATCTAGAGTACGAGAGTATGATCTATGTCGTTCGCTCTGAACTTAAAGTTGATCATTCGGAATCGTCGCTATCGGGAACCCAATAAAGACCGAACGCGAATCCCAAAAAAGCGAGTGACTCAATAAAGAAACTCATAAAATAAAAATCTAAAAGAGCGAGCTTTTTAACTGTGCGCAATACATCCGAACTAAGAGAAAAGAAAATAAACAAAGAAAAATTCCGTCTGATTGCAGTCGGATTGCAACCGGTACGCTAAGGTGCGCGGGGGCCGCTCGTCCTCTGCGCCGTTGCATAAAGCAGCGCACAAGACGAGTCAGGGCAAGTCCGAGTCGGAGGAGTACGACACCCTGGGCTCGGACAGCGACACGGAAGTCGGGACCAGCAGCCGAACCGAGTCTTCCAATCACCTCGTCGATTCCCATCACTCGGCCTCTGCGGCCGATGCGCGCGTTCACAGTACGCAATTCACTTCTCTTCTTTTCTCTCTCTCTCTCCCTCCTTTTTATTTTATTTCTCTTTCTCTTACTCCATAGTTCACTTTAGCCCCTCGCTTCTAACCACCCCGCCCCCTGTCTACGATCGACGATCGCGCGATCGAAGTTCCGAAAATTCATTGGCCGCGCGACGTTTAAATTTTATTGGCCTGCGATGAACGAGATCGGCCCACTCGAAGATTTCATGGCAATTCGCTGATTGATTCATATGCTCCCGTTAGGCGATTTAGCCGAGTCACGAGATTTCTTCCTCTCCGATTGCTGGATCTGTCGAAATTATCACGAGAAATTCGGTGTCAGCGCTGCGACGCAAATCTTTCATTTCCAAGGTGAAAGCTACCACGAGGGGAGGCTATAATCAAACCGTACGAAACTTGAATTTCAACGCATTTAATTTGATATCGCGAAATGACTTATCGGAACTTCCATCTCGCCACTTTCAGTGTCCTCCTTGTTCGATTAATAATTTACCCCCTCAACTAGATATTACTTTAAATTCATATTAATTTATTCTTTTATTCTCATAGCTTGTAGTCCTTCGCTCCCACAATTCCATTCTGTGTTCGTAGACGAATTTAATGAAATGATTAAACCAAAGTGGCGAATGAATTAACTGATAACTGAACGTTAGCTTCCTTCTGCCCTTTTTCATTGCTGTCGAATCGCTGACGTACCTGCAATTTGCCTGAAGCACTAAAATTTAATGTTCACTGTCGATCGGGCGTACGATCGCCGTTTGCAAAACTTTCCTCATCAAGTAGTATACTTATTGTGCGCCTGAGAGAAAATGCCCGTCAGCCGATTAATTCGAAACTTTGTAATTGCAGACTTCTTGTACCATGGACCAGAATCTAGCACGTCTACAGAACCCTCACCGGTTTTTGAGAGAAAATCGTTTCCTGGAAGGGGACGACCCAAGTGAGTTTCATCGCTATTACTTACGTACCAAATCAACGATAGGAAAATCATAATTTTATTACAGCAGTTTTTGTATACAATAATTATAAACGTCTTCGTTAGAAATGTGCAAAGTAAAGCGCGATAAAATTTGCATACCAAGTGCGCCAAAGTTTTTCAAAGAGCGTTCAAAATTGCAGGATGCTACAGCTGGCGCGTTATACCGGCGAGGAGGCCAGGTCAAACCTCGTCGTCGGTCCAGCAGCATCAGCCGGGCACAACGGGGGGCTTGGCCATACCAAGCACCAGTCGGGCTCTGTCGTCCAGGAGCGTGACGGACCAGGCCACAACATGTTCGTCCCCAAGCTGGATCCACCCAGGGGCTTCACCGACGCGCTTGAACTGACCGACCCGGAGTGCGACCAGCTCGACCGCGGCCAGAGGAATCTCCGCGACTTCGTCATCGCCGTGTAAATAAATACGAATATAAAAAAAGAATGCGTTTCCAGAGACAGAGACGAGAACGATTATTGCGAATAATTATATGCGATAAAAATATACGACTGCACGAGCGCTCGACACTGCCCGACTCTCTATTTACCCGATTCCTCCCGTGCTCTCCCCACCCTATTGCCCTGTATTCTCCAGAAGCAACAAAAAAAACATAAAATAAATAAAGCAGATATTTAGGGCGCGAGTGCGTGTATGTGCTGTACATTGAAAACTGTTTTCTCTCTTTCGTTGGGTTGATGTATCTTCGATGGATGACGAGTGGAATGTACTGTGCAGTTGAGTCTTTTCCCGTGGGATCGGCCATATCTCGATTATATATATAAATAATGAACAGAGGATGAGGAAAAAAACACATTTATTGATCTCGTTAGGCAAAAGAGGAGAGAAAGAGAGAAAGAAAGAGGCTAAGCGAGCCATGATCTTACATTTTTCAAGGTCTCGGAGTAATTATAAAGATGGAAAAATAAATACGCGCCAACAAGTTGTCCTGTTGATATCGTATACTTTATAATATACATATTATATGAAAAGAAAAAAAAGTGATTGTTCATCAATGAGACTCGTACTCTTGCGTTTTCAAACGACTTTAAAGATTGTTTATATTCTATTTACTTTGTAAAATATACAAGACTTATTCAAATTTGGAAACACGTGTCACTCTTTTATTACCCTTCCACTAAGAAAGGCGTCTCTGAATGGGACAAAAGGAAATGAAGAATAAAAAGTCTGTGAATAACAAACGTGTTTTCTCATTTTATTGCGTACGAAGCGTAGATAATAAAAAGAGGCACGAAAAAATACACTCAGTTAATATACAATAATCATCTCTTTACACGAAATATGTGATTCATTCGATTTGTATAAATAATCGCCTAGAGTCTATGTACTATCGTCTAAAAAAGTTCTAAGTCTAATCCGATTCGCCCGAACGTCGTTCGACATCAAACTTTCGTTCGTTCGTGGGCGCACTTATTATAATACAAAATCACTACGTGTATACTGATAATCGTTCTTGGAACTTACACCTTCATAAAGGACGCCGCGAGGTTCGAAGTTCTATCATCCCGCGCACTGAGATATCATGCACCGTTTGCTTTCGCGCCACTGCAACTTCCGCGCGCTCGACGCGGTCAACTGCTCATTTCGTCATACTAAAGTTAACGTCATTAAGTAGCGTCGCTGCGAATTGTCCATCGCCTCTCATTCTCTCGTAGCGTTAAGTATACTGAGAACTCATCGACATTTTTCACCGATCTAACTGTACACCGAGAAAACAATACTGCCGTTGCGCGCACGTTCCTCCGTAATACTTTGTACCCTCCTGCCCTCGGTCCTCCGACGCACCGAGGCGCTATATCCTCGTGTCCCAAAAGAAAAATGTAAACGCGATCACAGTGGTCCCTCTCCTTCTCGAAGCTACGTCGCGAACATGGTTAGTCTCCTCGTCTCAAGCGCGAGACTCGCGCTCTGGACGCACTTAAAATACTAGAATTCGTCGCTCTCCCTTCGACGGAAAGAAAGCGCTGAACAATAAATAAAGTAACTCGATCGTCGGCGTCGTCAACGTCCCGCGGACTACGTCGCTCGATACATGTTTTTTTGGTGAGATAAAAAAAAGTTTTTTTTTGCGATTTTCTCGGGTTTTTTCGTCGCACCGCGACGGGCGACGCGCGAGGATCCACGACGGTCTTCAGCTGCTGCCCATTCGCGTGGGGAGCGGCAGTTGGCAGATGACGTTGTGCACCGGCATCGATATCCAGCCGGCCATGGCGATGCCTATCGAGTCCGCCATCGACGCGATGCCCAGAGCCACCTCCCGCTGTTCCCACGAGATCTGAAAAATATAATATGGAATTGTTAGACTATTGAAAAACGTATGTGTTTATTTAATCGATATAGGTTTTTTGTTACTTCGGACTTTGCCGAAAACTTTGAATCTTGTAGGTACTGCGATTCGACCTAACGTGATACAAAAGGTGTGATGACAATAAGAATAAGTCCATTGTTCGATCAAAATAGTAAGTGACACCTCTTGTCCCTAAAGACAATGGAACTGTTTTAAAAATAAAACTTTTGTCTTATAATTCATAAATAAGCCATTGTTTAAACAATCAATAGAGTTAATCTTCAATAGTGCTGCTAGTTTTCAAAACAGTATTTTATTCTAGAATTTCGCAGAAACGTGTTCACTATCTCCTTAGGAATTAATTAACCGTTTATAAAAATAAAAGTTTAATCTTACGTAATCATCGGCATCTTATCGTTTTGAAATTAACTTTTTTTATCTCCAGAATGCTTGATTAGTTATGTTGATTAATCATTATTTAATTAATTTATCGAACGATTGCGTCAGTCTTGCTAGTCAATTGAAATTCCCCCGAGTGCAAGATCTAGTAAATAAGCCTGACTTTTCAGTCACTTTAAAAATTCCTCCGAATAATTGTTTATTCACTTATTATTTTTTCTTTTAACTGGTTACGAACTGCCGAGTGTAGGCGATTACTTAGCTACAAATTATCACTTTCGAATACATCAGTCCGTTGTATAGTACAATAAAGTTTCCTTTTTATTTTCAAAAAAAGCTGAATTCTTCCGCGGATAATTGCATCTTTCGTGTACGCCCGATGGAATTCAACAATTCATACTGAGTACTTGATTTCCGCTGATGAATGATTCGCTCCGTAAGGAATGAAAAGAAAAAATAATTCTCGCGTCGGAGGCATCCCGACATTGAAAATGCTAATTCAGGTGTAAAAATGCAAATAACGACAGTTTCTTATCGCCGACGAGCGCGCCGACCGTACCTTTTTTTCGCTTTTAATATTTCACCGCGATAAGTTTTTCCGCTGGCAAACATCGAACCTGCTGATAAGATGCGCCGAAAACTAGGTGTAATTAAAACGAGCTACGCATCGCTATTGTTTGGCACGGGAATTTTTGGCTTTCGTATAAGTTGACAAAGTAAACGATCGACTCACCTCCTTTGACATTCTGTAGAACGTGTTGACGTAGGCAGCACCGCCCAACAGACCCTCCCAAAGAACCAAAGCAAATACGATCCAAATGCTGGGGATGTAAAAGTAAAGCGTCTCGAAGGTCAGCAGGAGTACGTTAGCCATCTGGAAATTAAGAGAAAGCAATTTACTCGTTAAGTGGTGCTATTCAGTTTATTCACGTGCCAACGAAATTATTTTGGAGATAAAAATTACCTGGAATACTGAGATGAGCCATATTTTTTTTATGCTTAAGAAATTGACGGAGGAGCGAGATATGAACACTCCAATCTGGTAATCCACTTGTAACCAGCGGTATTGCTCGCAATGGTCCAAGAAAATGTTGCGGAATTCAATAAGTTCGTACTAGAAAAAACGGAAAAAATGACACTTTAATAAAAATAAAAGACGTAAAAGTATTATTACGAAAAAAATGTTCAATTGTTTTATTTAAAAACGAATGCACTCATTTAAGGTAAAACGTAGTCCACATGTTGCAATAAATGGAAAACTGTAGACGTAGAATAATTGTCTATTCACTTATATATAAATAAAGTTTCACTTACTCAACTTTAAATAAAATTTTTTTTAAATTGCTACAGCTTTGACTAAAATTTCTTGACTTTGATAAAACTTATTCTTAGTGATCCGCGGAAACTAAACATTAAATCCAGTCCGTATATCACAAAAATCTTATCTTTAACGACTTAACAACCTAAAATCCTCTTTAGATTTCTCACTTCACAACACCTAGCAAATTAATTTGATAATTCGTTTAAACGAACAGATAACAGATAACAGATAACGCGTAATCCTCATCTTCTTATCTAACTCGCATGAAACTTGCTCGCCGAATAAAAAATTTTCCCAAATTACGTGTAACAACAGATCAGTAAACGAAACGCTTAAAGAATCCTCACGCACCGGCGGTAATCCCCAATTTTACGTAATCACGCCGTCCCGCGGCTCAGTCCAGCGTGACGACCAGCCGACCGTATTCAGCAATAAAAAAACATGAAGTGGCACTCACCAGTCCCTGATTGATGAAGTACTCGAAGAGATATACGAGCCCGAGTGGGATCATGTACTTGAGCAGCTTGGGCACGAGCCTGAGCTTCTGGCCCAGAGTCATCTTGGGCGCCTCGATGATCTGCTCCTGGCTGCCGACCGCGTCGGTGACGAAGGTCAGCGCCGGCTCCGGGTGGGTCAGCACCAGCCAGAAGGTCAGCGCCTGGACGATCGGCACCACCAGCATCAGCAGCAGCGCGTCCGACGACGACAGGAAGTAGCGCAGCCCCGTGTACGACACCGCGCCGATGATGCCGGCGCCGCCGGTGCCCGACGACCACGTGGAAATCACGTTCCTGTTTGCCAGAGGAAAGGAAAACAAAGAGAGTGGATTAGAGGCGGTGGTTTGCCGAAGGGGTGGCCTGCTGTTTCTTTTCGTTTGCCGAATCAAGGGGCGAGTCGCAGGCTTGCGCCTCCTGCGCGCGATCGATCACTGCTTCCGCGGAGACGCAGTTTGTCTCGTCGATGATGTAACGGAGCTTTCGGTCTCTCGATTTTATGGCTCACAAGCGAGCGACATATTTTGCGCGATTTTACGAGCGTTGCTTCGGATTTTTTTACAATTCCGCTAGTGGATTTTCGAGTTTTTTTTCAAGTAAAGTGGCGTCGTTTAGCCGACGATTTACAATGAGACTTTGTCGATTTGTTGCGAGTCATTTCAATATCTATTGTTTCCTCGCGGAAATTAACATGTAATTATCAAGGCTGATTTTTTTCTCATCAATATGCATTAATTCGCTGCCGGCGGATGAATCGAATTCCAGCGTTGATCATTTTTAGGGCGCGGGTGAATTCATTTTTTCTTTTTTTTTTTGTGAATTCCATCAGGAAAACTGTCCGAGAAATCGAAAAGTCGGGCCTCGCCTTTGCGGCTGAATTTCTTGCGCGGTTTTTCCTTGGACGTTTTTCACGAGAAAAAGAAGGAGACTCGAGCGCGACTTTTTGCCGTACTAGTGAACCTGACACAGAAATCGGGGCGAAAAAGAACACTGAGGAAATCGCGTCGGAGCAAAAAAAAAAATATTTTCACTAAGACACGAGCGCAACCAGGTTACTCACACGGTAAACAATTCCTCGAATAAAGTATGTTATTAAGATAAGCACATTTTATAATTTGCTAACAGCTTTGTGCGGGAATTTAATTTTTTTTATCTACGTTCTACATCCTTGCGCGATGGAAATCGATACATCGGCGTTTCTGCCGCGACGAAATTTGTGTCATTAGAGACTTAAAGAAAACAATGAACAAGAAAACGGGAAAAAACGTTTGCGTTAGAATTATTCTGAAAAATTTTCATTCCAGCCGATTATATATGAAATGAATCTCGTTTTAAAATCAAACGTTTAACATAGTTGTGCAATAATCGTTTATCAAACCGTAGTAACGAATTCGTCTCCGATTAATTACAATTTTCGGGATAACCGATTATCCGAATGCGCATTTTTTCGCAAACTAAAAATAAATCACTTTCAAGATTGCAATCTTATATTTATACAAAATAATAGGTGCACGCGACTTAAAAATAACTCTTTTATGCACCGATAACCGCGTAAGCTGAGTCGCGAAAATAAAAAGAATGCACTTACTTGGTGTACCGGTGGCTGTAGCTGAGCATAGTGACTTCACCCAACCCCGAACTCAGCGAGGTGATGACGACCCCGCTGATGGCGAGCCATTTCGTGTTGCTCAGCGAGACCAGCAGGAAGCCCGAAGCTGAAAACAACACACACGTTGCCATCCGCGCGCTGGAAAAAACGCCAAAACGAGCCATTGCTTAAGTTTCGTCAACTTTTTCCGTCGTTGCGTTGATTGAGTCGTGAGATGTAATCGACTGGCGCCAGCGGGTGCCATGAGAGAGTGTATCATGATTGATGAAATGGTTGTTTTTTTTTTTTTTAATCAAATTTTTTGCTACTTTATCGCTCTCCTTTCAGGTTCGTTAAATGTTTGACAGTTTGGTTAAGAGCGTTTCTGTGATTTATGGAGCAATTCTACTGTGCGCGACTGCAAAGTTAATTTGATGCCTCGCGACAAATTTATGGTAGAAAATAATCTACTGCGATGCACTGAGGAAGTGGTGATTTGTTAGTTGATGAAGCTAGATGATTTTCTACCAATGAGTTAGCCGAGTGTACCGGAAGCGTTAAATGAGATGTGATGAGTCCTGCATTCTGTCAGCTTTAATTATCACCTTAAAATGTTAGAATGCAGTGAAGTCAATTTTTTTAATTTTTCTCTCGAATAATGCAATGAAATTACTTAATTATCAATATTTATGTATTTCTTAATGCAACAAAAGTGTATCTGTTTTATTTGGTTGCTTATAAATTTATGTACAATGAAAGGAGCTCTCTTCAAATGTATCTTTAATCACTTAATTTGATTTAATATCTTATTAAAAAAAAAAAATAAAAAAAGTACAAGGCTAACTATAGGATATTAGAAATAAAGTTTGATAGTAGTATATACCTCGCGATGTTCAACCGCGATAACCCCGTCGCTACTCAATCCTATAAAAACATATAGATACATTTAATAGCGAGGTGCACACTTTCCGTGAATTATCATCACTTGGTCTTAATCGCCGGCTGGGCTCATTAATGACCTGGTGAAACGATATCACGGGCGCACTTAACTTTTTCACACGGGCCGAGGCTTCTCTGAAGCACAATGATATAACATGAAAAAAATGACACACAATGGAATAATTATATTAAATTTATGTTCGACACAATTGCCATCCGACTGCTCGCCGTTATTCCCGGAGCGAAGCCAGAGCGGACGATCTCCCAGCAAGCGTCGCGCTTTATTTTTTCGATTGTCTTTAAAACACATACAATTATGTATTAGCTCGTTTATTTTCATTGCGACTCGTGGAAATTAGCCGAGCTGCTCGTCATTATTTTTACGATCGTATTGAAAGAGATGTAAGTGCCGGAGTTAATTTTCAATTATTTTTATGAACGAACGCACTGTAAAAATAATCTTCCTCGCAATTCTGCGTCACGCTTGTATAGACTCTGAATGATTTTACTTAAAATAGTTTAAGCGCCATCGCGTCGAGTCTACTCCGAGCGACGGCCGAGTTCTTTTTTCGACGTAACTGGCTTAGCCGACTGATCAATAAAACTTTTCTCGAAGTCAATCCAATAAGAGCAACATTTTTCCAGTCAATTCTAGAAAATCATCGGCGCTCGCAGCTTGATCCAATCTGGATCAATCGTTTTTTTTTTTCTTTTTTTAAACACGACGCCTACCGGTGAAAGTTTCCACTTGCGCTCGGCAATTTTCACAGTGCGCTCGACAACAAATAAGCGAAACAAAAGTTACAAAATCGTTGGTCGCTTGAAAATCAAAAATCTAGAAATATGTACGATTGTAAATCAACTCCGGACAAGCACCTGGCGAGTGCGCGCTCCGCTCCGGGAAATGGAGAGAGTCGAGCCTTACATTTACCCTTACATGGAACATGTGTGGACGCAATCAGCAGGGACGCGTAAAACGATTATGATAACAGCAGTTTCCTGCGCTTGAAGAAGAAAAAAAAGGTACATCTTTCATAATAATGCACAATAATGTCAGAGGGATAGTCGTGTGATTAAATGGAATTGATGGAAAAAAGAGAGAGACGGTGTGATATATAGAAGGAGAGAGAACATCGGCGCGACAATTGCGGATCGACGGATGAGAAACACAATACGCAACTCGAGCGGAAAGAAAAACATCAGCGCGGAGGAAAGGAAACGACCGACGGCAGGCGCGCACATAGGCCGGTCTATTAATAATTGATCGGCGCTGCGCGGGTTTCGGTATTTCATTAAATACGTGCGATTGCACTTCCCCTGGTGACGCAACGACGAGACTTTATAACTCGACTAACTAACTCGCGAGTTCGGGATGAACAAAAAAAGAACCGATCGGCGACTTGTTTTTTCCGCGCGGTATTCCGAACTTTTGTTTGCGATAGCGATGGGTGTAAGAAGCGCGAGGAGACGAGCGGCCTAGATGATCCTATCGCTAGTCTCGCATTTTTCCCGCGTTTAATTTTTTTTACAAACATGCCGATCGCGCGGCGATATCTAATCGTAATCGGCGAAGATTACGCGCGAGCAATTACGCGTGCGGCTGTTTGTCTCTCCCTCGCGCCATCGGCGTCATAGCGCAAGCGCCGAGGAAAAGAAGGAAAAGAGTGTATTGACACTGGCAAGTTGTGTTGTTGGAGGAGAGAAAAATACATTTTTTTTATTTTCATATTCATCTTATCGAACTATTACGTTAAATCTTGTTTTGTTTACGTTACTTCGCCGGTGACGGCGGCTATTGCACGAATCGTTTTGGATTCGGACTTTGCATCAAAATTCAGCATTGCGTGCTTCCGTTATCGCGGGGAAGTGACGCTCAATGACTCGGATGATCGCAACGAAGGCCGGAGCAGGTACGAGATTCGGCGTCCTTGTAACACTAATCCTTTTGTTTTGTGCTCTCGATTACCAATCTCGCGGATTGATCGACCACTTGATGCCCGATTAAGAATCGAGCGAGAAAAAAATAAAGTAGTAAAAAGAAAATTTTGATGCAAAGTTACCGTCCGCTCGTGTACAAATTTCAACTCAAAGGCAAATGAATGAATCTTAATTCTTACATAAAATGTAAAAACAATGTGAAATAACAAATCGATCGAACAAGAATACTTACTGCACGAAGAACGGCAAAAAAGGTGCGATGAGCTTTACGGCCAGACATGGCAATATATCGGCCAGAAGGATGGCACCCGTAGACACCTGATTGCACGTCCTCGCGGTTGCGTTAGGCGCCGGGCACGTCTCGTCTTTCTGTAAATAAAGGAACCATCGGGATAAGTTAGAGCGGGCGTAAACAGAAGCACGTGGCGTGGTTTTATCGAGTCGGCGCCGCGCGACAGCACAGCGGCGCCCGGTGTTTTTTTTTCTCCGACCGATCGGAGCCGCGACGACGAGAAATTAATGGCCCCGGCGATACGACTCCCCCCGCGATCGATCGCGGCGGACTCTTGTACCGTGAATTCGTCGCTTTCCCAATCGAGCGCCTCTTTAATCTTCGCTCGATTGCGCGGGTCAACGAATCGCGCGACACAATAAAGCTACAATTACACGTCCGTCGTTAAATTCCATTATCTTATCTACCAGTGAAAGTCAAATTAAATCTCCATCGATACCAAAGTGCATCCTCCCCTTCGTTTGATTAAAAAAAACTGTCTGAAATCGGCCGATTGAACTCCCGCGTCACGAGATGCATCTCTAAGTTATTTATCGGTTACAACGGAAAAAAAGCAAAGATACCAAGCACCGCACTCGAAGATTGCTGACGACGATGGAAAACGATTTCCGAGCGTGTCTGAGCGCGAACAGCCGCCGGCGCTCAGATAAACAATATCATCCGCGTCTATTCGCACTGCGATATACTTAACGCTCGAGATTATCTCCTCTTTCTCGGGCGCCGGAATATTACGGAGCGAGCGCGTGCAGCCTCCGCTTTCTATTTCGGATCGCGGCCTTGCGACGGCTCCCATATCCCCCCGCCGGTTATAATCGCTCGCACTGAATAATTCGCTGATAATCCGCCGAGCGGTGATAACGGCAATCGCGTCGTTTTTGGATTCGGCGATAGTAGCGCAGACTTGAAATAGTCGCGGTTTTATTCCACTGAACTCGTTAGCTGCGTGTTTTATCTCCCGGCGCGGTGTTCATTTCACAATGGGGTGATTAAAAAAAATGCCGCTCTTTCAAACAGTGATTCAGGACATTTTCTTTTAGTAGGAGAGCGGCATTGTTTCAATTTATCGCAAACTCGACCGATGTCGTTGTTATCGAACGAAATATCATTGCACAATGGTCCAGATGCTGCTATAGTCCATTTATTTTTCTTTTTTTGTTTTGATAAAAAAATATAATTTAAATTCAGCGAAGTTTATCCAAGAGAATTAAGTAAAACTGCCCTAAAGGATACCAGTACTACTCATGATCCAAGTTCATCCTCGCAAAGCTTCTAAGAAAAAGGATATTAAAATCAGCATGTAATTTAAATCGCTCGCCTACGCACAAGCCGCTCCGCAAATTTCCATCGCCTCGGAGTATCGAAAGACGCGGGCGGCTGGAAAATTTGGCTCGCCGCCGGCTTCCGCCTTACGTAAACATTGAATTTTCGCATCTGCGGCTGTATATAAGGCGTCCTTCATTCACACCAACGCACGGCATCATCTCGCACGGCGCGCGGAAAGGGGCCACCGACCAGCAACGGCGATGACCGCCATTCGGAGCCCGCTGTAGGGTAGTGAGCCCTTTTTAGTCAATTTCCGATTCGAATTTCGCGCCTGCCACGAGGGGAAACGCGTCGTTGAGCCGCGCTATTTTTAGCCGCGCTTTCGTTTGAGTCGCGCGATGAACGTCTTATTTTTATTTGACCACTGTAATCGGTGTCGGATGTGAGCGACGACCGCGTCAAAATTTTGCCATGATAGCCGACCGGAGCCTGTCCCCCTTTCCCGGCTCGCTCCGGAGAGATATGCGCCAGCGTTTTTCGGCTACAGTTTTTTAATGGCTGAAGATCAAATTGAGCGATTATGACACGTGAGTTTTTTTTTTTTATTTACAAAGGGTGATGTGACAAATCCAATTGTTTTAAGTGTTATAAATCTAAATCTGCAATGACGATGAAGAAATGCTCAAGATTTTTGCTTAATCATCATTAACTTTAGATGCAAATTAAACATAATAAATGTTGAATATAATATGAAATCAGCAAAAATAAAAAAAATCGCTTTAATGCGAGAATACAAAGTTTCATTTACCGTCTTATCATTAAAACGTGAAATTGATTTACAGTTAATTGTTTATTAATGTATTTTTAAATTGCACTTAAATCGTTACTAAATTCAATTACTAATAAAAATACGTTTTAATAACCTATTGCATCGTTTCTTACAACTCCCCGTATATATAAATAAATTTGTTTAATTACAAATTACGTCCAAGACAAACACATTAAAATTGCTAATGAAACAACAGCATAAATATTTAGCCCGTACACGCGTAAAAGTGAATGTACGTCACGCCGCGTCACGTCGAGCATCAATTGTACCTGAACAGCAATTGCTAAATATAGCACCAATAAAGGGTCCCAAATGCTCCGGCAGTCACATTCGAATTGAGCCCACCGAGCGAACGACGACGAGGAGATCTCAACGGAATCGCATCGCGCCGCGCTAGCGATCATCCAGCCGCGCCGGAACTCATTAGGAACGCGCGGCGCGGCGTCGCTTACTTACGCGCGCACCGGCCAATTGACAAAGTGGAGGCCGTCACCTTCAGGCGCGCGCGAGAGGTCGAGCTCCGCGGGACATCCCCAGCCTCCACGTGGCCGCGCTTCTTTTTTCGGGAAATTCGCGCTCGGACTTTGATTCACGCACGCGGAGCCGTGCGGGTACACGCGCCGGCGGCGTGCGCGGCAAACTTGAAAAATTTCGAACGCCGCGGGTGTCGCGCAATTGAGAGCACTTGCGATCTCGGTCAGGCAATCAATTGTGAATGCAAATGCCTCGTTTAGGCCGGTTCGTGGATTCCATTTAGCCGCCGCGCGACGGGAAATTGCGCCCAAGAAAATCGTCTAATTTTAAAATTGCCGCCGAGACGGCTTCATTCATCTCGCGCGCGGAGCTTTTATATCCGGCCTGCCGCGCGCTCGAAATCCCCGCGAGAGCCCCGCGGCGCCTAAGTTGCACCTGCGCGAACTTGAAAGCAATTTTATGTACATACGTGTCGTCGAAGAATAATGTACGTGATCTATTCCGATCCACATTGCGGCGTATTGAGTATCCGTCATCGGGAAATCGGCCTCCGATGCGAATTAAAAATTTATTAGCCGCTCGGCCGAAGGCTGCTTTTCACAAACAATGGCAAACGCCGGACCGGAACCGAGTCGCCACGCGACGCTTCGTAACGATCGTACGTGGTCGACGAGCGATTAGGCGCGCCGGTCAACGACATCGGCATTGAGGCCCGGCGCCGTGCCGCGAATTTCTCTCGCGTCGACTCCTCGCGCGCGCGATTTTTCCGCCCGGAGAGGCCGCGACGACCTCGGGAAGGTCGGGGGCCCCCTCCGGTGATTAACCTCCGCGCGCCTCAGTGCCGGCGGAACTATACGAGGAAGTATTTTTTTCACTTCTTTTACGAGCTGCACTTAAAGGTACTCGAGCGCGCTGTCGAAATGCGAGCGATGCCTTGGTCAGCGCCGCTGCCCTTGAACCAGAAACTGGCTTTTTTAATGCGAAATGCGATTATTGTTTTACGATGTGTTTCTTGTTTTTTTATCTTCTTTTTATTGTTTTGTTGTTTTTTTTTTAAGGTTTCTCGTGACGTACCTACTGGTTTTTCGATAACCGAAGTGCATTGACAAGGTGGTTAAAGGAAAAGTGAGCGCTGTGGTTAATGAAGTGTAGCAAATCATATAATTAAGAGACTGAAGTTGTAAATTTTGCAATGTTTATGTTTATGTAACCCGCTTTTACGTAAATGGATGTAAAGTTATGAGGTGATAAAAGTTTAATGTTTTACTTGTTCTTACGGAACTTTCGAACAGTTTTACTCCAACTTTTATTATTTTCATCAGTTTCCTATATCGAGATGAAAGGAACTTTTCAGAGAAAAGATCGTAATGCTTTCAGTGAAAATGACGATAATAATTTTTATAAGCAAAATTTATGAAATTCAAAACTATTGAAAACATTCTGAAATATCCACATAAAAAAAGGTTTTTATTAAATTTATTAAAATGATTTTATTTAATAATATAATAATAATGAAATTTACATATTTTATACGAAAATTGATAAAACGACATGAAAATCTTAAGGCTAAGAAATCTTAAGAAGTTTGCATTTTAAAAGAAAAGAACAAGAGCAATGCACGGCAGCACTTTGGTAAGCTCACAGCCGTCCGCGGCATGCTTGGAATGCTCGGTATGAAAATCGTTTCCCCCGTTCGTCCGGAAAAATCACCGCGCCGTCTCGCTCGCTCGGCCGACTTGGCGCGTCCTCGCAACGGAAGAAACGCGTGCGCCCACCTCGCCGGGCCTCCTCTCCTCGCTCGCGTTTACATAAGAAAAGGCGTCCGGCGCGATGGGTAAACCTCGCCCTTGAACGGATCGTAATCGCTCGCTCGCGCGCGCATCGCTTATATCCGCGCCGAATGCAAATGGCGCATACGCGGATGCACCGGTGAAAACGACGCGCCCCGGCCGCGAGGCGGAAGGCAAAAACGCCGGGCGTCGTTTTTCAAATCGTTTATGCGGTCGCCCGATTTCCCACGGCGATTGCGGATTTTCGCGCGCGATAACATTCCGCGTGCGTCGAGGCGGGCGCGCCTGATTTATGCGCGCGCGCGTTCGGTTTATCTTCCGTTTCTTTTTTTTTTCTCTCTTGTCTTGGCCAGCGACATAAGTGACTTTTAATTGAGACGCCGAGCTCGCGCATTTTTTTACATAACGAATTCCTCGCAGATCCTTCCTTTTGAACGGAGGCGCGCGAAATTTATGTTGACGAGGGAGGGAGATCGGAATTTCTCGATGAGCTTACGTAAAGAGCGGCGATGTGCAATTACCAATTTGACAATGGGAAGTATTTTTTTTAATTCGATCGCGCGAGCTTGACCGGCTGGTTTTGTTATTAGCGCTGGACTCGCAGGCATCGTTTTGTTATTTTTTTTTCGAATCAAGCGGATTCCTCGCGGCGAGACGTAATTAAATACATGTGTCTACAAAGTCTGATAAGAATTCTCCAGAAACAGTTGCTTCACTCTGTATCTGGTATCTTTATCAGCAGGTATTTAATATAAAGACGCGAGAATTAATAATTCGCCAGTGTTTAATGAACTACTCAAAAACACTTTACCAATTCAATTTTGAAGTAATACTCCCAAACTAACTATTGTTACAGCTAGCTATTGTTCGCTCACTTCACTGTAAAAAAATTATCAATTTATATTTTTGCAACATAAAGCAAATATCCTAGACTAACGCGATTATTAAGTAACGGCGTGAATGTTAATTAGTTACATCATACGCGCGTAATGAAGAGTAATGTCGATGAACTTTCTCAAGAAACTCGTATAGATGTAGTCTGCGAATGCGGTTTCGCGACAATAAATCTGCGCTCGACATCGGTAACTGCGTTACAATTAAAAACGACACTTTCTCATTGAGCGAACGTGCGTGATATGATTTATTCAGCGCGCGGAGTCATTGTTCGGCTCCTGTCATTGATGATTTCGCTACCGGGTCGATTTTTCCGATCGCGAGACAAGTGCTCGATCGCGAGGCGCGAAGTCGAAGATCTTCATTAAAGGCGCGGACAAAGGAATTTCGATTGATCGGAAAATGTGGCGGGATAACGAGCGACTCTATTAAAAATTCATTGCTTACGTAACCAGACGCATAAATGTTTTCATTTTAAAATAGTAGCTTGATCGAATTGCTCTATCGTTTAGTAAAAATAGATATATCAATCAGCGTTCGCGCCTCTTCATTTTTTTTCTTAAAAATTATTTTGTGGTGATTAAACGTTATCTAATTGAAGGGTACCGAATATACTTTATAAGTAAATAGACTCAATGCACTTAACATTAGATGCAAAAGTTAAAAAAAAAAGAAACATATTTTTTGTTTCTGATCTATAAGCGTTGCTTTATCGATATTCGTAATTTTATCAAATCACAATTTAAAACGAAAAAAAAAATACTTTTAAAGGAAAAGCTTTGTTGTTGTTAAAAAGTTTGTCAAATCTTTGAAGTCGCGCGAATAATCAAGAATAATAATTCGCGAAAGAACACGTGGAAAACTTTATCAATACCGCGCACTCGAACGCGTTATACAATGTCCGCCGCGATAACAGCAAATCGAATAGTCCGCCAAAAATTACTTAAAAATTCGTTTAAAATCTTAGCGTTAAAGTACTCACCGACGTGTCCTCGTTGAGGATATCGTGTGCAGCACTGAGCATGACGACGTATCCGTAGTTATTGCACAGCCCCAGCACCCAAAAGGCAAGGAGATTCCTCCATCCCGTTCTGGCTCCGGCGGCGTTGTCCACCCTGAACTCGTTCTTGGACGTGGCGACCTCCTCGAGGCCCTTCTTGCTCCCCGTCATACTGGCCGGCAGTAGGAAGACCCGCACTAGCAGCGGCAGTAGGCCCTCGCTCGCCTGATTCGCAAGCGTGCAAAAAGAAAAGGACAGAACCGAGTTGAGCCTCTCGCGCTTTCCAACCCAAAGGAAATCCCTCGAAAGTTCAAAGTGTCCCTCGCGCCTCGGAATCAGCCGGAGAACACCGATGTGCAAAAGAAATAAGCAACGCGGTAAAAGGGTATATCGTGGAAGCCCGTAGCCGAAGCAGAGAGCGCGCCGCGCGTCTGTGTGTCAGTGTGCCGCGCGCGCGTGGATAAGGCGCTCTGATAAAGGCCGCACCGACGCGCGCCCAATATAAACGGCCGGCGGACACGCGCTGGCCTGCCCCCACCCCGTGTGCGCGCTGCCCCCGCCAGCGCGCCGCCACCCGCGTGCGCGCGCGGGGAACACCGACCTTTGCCTCCGCGGGGGCACCCGCGACTTTGGCCGTGACGTCAGGACAAGGAGTCCGCGCGCGAACCCCCACGGGACCCCCGTACCTATACCGAGTTGTTTTTAGAGACGCGGAACGTCCGGTGCGTCGCGGCCGAAGGTCGAGTTGCCTCGTTAGCGCCGAATTTAAAAGCGCAGGAGAGCATCAGCGCGGGGCTGCAAGTGGAGTACAGTGCGTCGGCGGAGATCAACATCCGGAGGCTGATTTTGGACGTTCAAATGCGCAGTCACACGCGCTGCACGCTCCGTTGCGCAATGGTAATACAACGCGAGGAAAAAAAGGCGAATAACTTAATTAAGCGTGGACGACAGGTTGTCGGGAGCTGCTGCGAGAGGAGGCGCCTGACGACTTTATGTCGTTTTTTGGCGAGTCCATCCAGGGATTGCGCAATGGCGCTTGGTATTTTTCTCGAGAGTTTACCTATTGTACTGACACTTTTTTTAGAGTCGACGGTTGGAACTGACAATTGGAAGGCGAAATTGAATTGGCGTATGAACGAGGCTTGGGTTGAATTTTTGTTAAGGAAACGTGACTCAGGTTGAAGGTGGCTGAACCGAAAATTTAACGATTCTGCGAAAAACGAAAGTGAAGGTTTCTTTCAGTGAGAAGCCATTTGTATGTGCGGCTTGATGTGTTATTGTGCGTTTATTCAACTCTTGTGAATCACTTGGAATATCAAAAATTTTTGGCGAATCATTTATCTTTATATGGCAGCATCGTAATTGTTACAAATTATCTTATCGCTAATTGAAATACTTAAGAAAAATTAGCATATTATCTTCTATTAAATCTATTATTATCTTTCAGTGGGTTAAATAAAGATAAATAATAATGAACGAAAATGATCTCATTAGTAAACATGTAATTCGTGAAGAGTTAGAAATACACATTTAATTGCGCATAATAAGTAAACTAAAAATTCCAACAAATATTAGTAAGATTGTAAACGAGACAATAAATAAAAGTAAAGAATTCTATCAATATACTTAACATTTAAGAATGTCGCTATAAAGAAGGCATTGACATTATTTAAGCTTATCAGATAATTGGGTCAAATGCATTATTGTCTGATACGCAGTGATTCTTCGATGACATTAATAATACCGAACATTCCAGCTTCGGAAAAATGAAAAACCTCCTCGACGTAGCGTCCTTAAAAATAGCGGATACCGGGAGTCGAAAGTCGAGCAGCCTCCCGGTCAATTACGACTGCCAGGATTTCACATTTCCGACGTTTGGATTACGATCGTGCGTTGCGCACGCCTCCGTAATGAGTCCTCGGTTCGCGGGGCCGATATCCCATCGCGTACGTGGAAAATTGAGCGTGCGGTTCGTCACTGACTAATGGCTCTTGAGGCGATAAAAATTCTCCGCTGTACATCATTTTTCCAGAATTTTCAGAAGGAATGCCGCCTAGACGACATTGTTTACACAAAAAGAGCCGATTTTTCCTCGTAAAGAAAAAACTTACAAGTTCCCTCCGTCTTGAATCGCGAAGCAGCGCATCCCAATTGACCAGCGCACACGAGTGACGCTATTGGGAGTTGCGCAACGTCCATTAAAATAATATATAAAATAATAAAGAAAAATCCGCGACTAAAAGGAAATTAGCATAAGACGATGCGAATACAATTATGTCTAACAAACAATAAAAGACTCGGTCTCCTGGGGCGCATAAGCCTTATCAAGGGGAAAAACTTCTCCGATACTTTCGTCAATTTAAATGTCCGAGCTCGATGAAATCCTACATAATCCGCACCCAGCGAATCCAACCGAGCGAGCAAAAGGAAGGGGAAGCGGGGCGCGCAAAACATCGAGTCCCGTTTCTCGCCATCCGATCCTCGCCTCAAGGCGGTATCGCTTTCAAAAATATTTCGCCTCGAGACAAAGCGGCATCGGGCTTAAGGAGGAGCCGCGCCGTGCGGGAAGCTTTCAGCAAGTTCTTCGCTTGCTTCCCCCTCTCGAAGAAAAAGTACAACGAGAAAGCAAGCGAGGCGAGGAGAGGAAGCTAAAAGAGATCACGCGGCGATCTCGCCGTGACGTATCTCTCGCGGAATTTCCTTCGCGCCGCTCTTCCGGTGTCTCCGCGCTTTTCCAGGGTCCCTCCTCGGGGGCAGCGCTAATAATCTCCGCGAGTGCATTCGGCTATTCTCGGCGGATGCATTAGTCAGCGTCGCGCGCGAAAATAGACCTGACGCGATTTTCGAGCGCGATCGATCGATTTCCCGCGCGCGAAACAAGGGACCGCCTGTGTGCGCTTGCTCTCCCGTGCCTTTTCTAGAAGGATGAATTAACGAACGGCGCCCCGTGACGTAAGAACCGCGGCGGCGGTGGCTTTCCTTCACCGGCACTTTCGCCTCGATGAAATTTTCAATTGACGCCGGCACGCGCCTCGATTGCCAGCCTTGGGTGTTCAATTGAGCCCAGTTGACGAGGCGCTACCCCCCGCGTCGGGTTACAACCGGCTGAAACCGCAGAGCTAACCCAGTTCGAGGTGGAACGCAAGCACGAGCATCAGCGCCCTTGACTTCGAAGGGGCGAGTATCTACGTGGAGGGGCGCGACTCCCCGGGTGATTTTACACGAGGCTGTGGTGAAAATCTCCGCGGGCATTTATGTATTATGCGTTTATATTTCGAAATTGGGTTTCACTCGATTTTCTAAACTCTCACTTTTCGAGGAGCGCGCCATTAGAATAACGAGCTTTTTCCAAGAGTGTCGTTGGCGAGGCTTAACTGGTTTATAAGTATTATTTATCAGCGAATAGTTTTCCAAGTGTCGCTGTTTAAGAAACTAATTAGATACTACAGCGAGCAGTGAAAGTACACCCCTCGAATTTATCGAAATTAATGAACGTATACCTATATACCCGCGGGTACGGGGTTAATAAAAAAAAAAAAACTTCTTTTTCATTCATCAACATGATTCATCAGCACTCGAACTGGAACCAACACCCGGGAAACCTTCCTCCTCCACGTAAACACCTGCACTCACCGATACCTTCAGCAGTTTCAGGAACTTACTATATAGAAAAAGGCAGGAGTATCCGTTAAAACATGTACAGATATACCTCGAGCGAGAAATGTGTGTATATAGCGCAGAATAAGCTCCGCGCGTGCGTATTAAAGAACTGGTCCGGTTTGCGCCGAAGCCGCGGAGAAACTGGAGGCTCGATCGGCGCCGCTAATGATTTTAAAAGCACGTGGCCGCCCCCGCCTCCGAAAATAAGATCGCGCCTCTTTTTTTCTGCCCGTTCACCGCGCAATAAACTCGCGGGGGAGCGCCGATGACGCGACTGCAACTTTTTTAATTGGCGTCGGGAGCCCGATATCGAAACGCCGCCAATAAACGGCTCGATTGTTTTTTTGCCCCGAGGCTGTGCCCACTGAGGCGCGCGAGCAAATCTTTACGCGCCCGAGCGCAGGAAAATATTTACCAGCGGGATGATCGGGCAAGAAAAACGCGCCGCTATATTTTGCGCAAAATTTGACGTTGCGAGCTGACGACAATCGCCGATCTTGTTATTACGATATCCGTTATCGCGCGACGAAAGCTCGCGGCAAAAACACACGTCGGCGCCTTTTCGATTTCGCGATGCCGCTCTGCGTTTGCTTGCTCCCTCCCTCTTCTTTTTTTGTCGCTCTACGATGAAATAAATTAATTCGAAGCACTCGGAGCTGCCATAAAAAGTGAAATAGTTACATGTGCGCCGCGGAATAACAAGACCGCATTGTAGATTCCCCGCTACTGGAGTAAATAAAAAACGCGGATCCACTCTGCAAGTTTTCCTTCTCAATTCGATTCCGCGATGACGGATGGGAGCCGCGGGGAAAAAAGTGACGCGCTGCTCCTCTTCGCGGAACAGTGAACGAGCGGATTCGAAAATCCGGACGCCCGCCGGCGGGGAGTTTGAAAAAGACATCACGCGAGACGTCGGCGGTTGCGAAATCTGCCCATCGGAATATTTTGCGCGCGCCTTTAACGAACGGAACTCCTTCGCGTGCGTCGCTCCAATTAACTTTGTACTCCGAAGACGGTACGCGGCGAGAGACAGATACTTACTTTCGTGACGTTTGAAGCTCGTGAAGCGACGAAATTCACTATCTTTTTTGTGAAATAACCGACTGCGAGCGCAACTATTGCTTTATATTGCGAGCGGAAAAAAACGCGGAGTGTGTGGGAGAAGTTCGAGCGAATGCGATAAACGCGCAGTAAAAACAGCATCCGCGCGGCTGTTTCAATAATGGAGTGGCGATACCGAAAGCAGCGAGCTAGCGCTTAATCTCATAAAAATTACCATTATATGGCGGAAGTTAATTCAGCGGTCTTTGCAATCTAGAAACGCGCCGCGTTATGCGATTACACCACGTGACGCCGCAGCATTATGATGTCAAGTAGTTCATTAAAACTGGTTCTGGTAAGGAGCGTCATTTTTTTTCCAAGCGAATCGGGCTTAATTCCGGCCAATAAACGCCGTAGATCAGGTACGCTACTTGACATTGACGGAAATTTCGTCGGACACAATGACTTTTAAATGCAAAATCGCTACAAATTGTATTTTTTGGGTGCCCCTGAGGGAATTCGTTACTTATTTTCTTTATTAGGCAATGTCAAGGTTTCGATCGTTTTAAATACGCCTTCTGCTCGATCTGATTCATTAAACTACATTTTCATGTAAATTTGGAATTCATGAGAGGTACTTTATTAAGATTAGTACAGAAATGAATGTAATGCTTTAAAAGGAAAGTGGATTATGATAAAAAGTTTACGAGTATTATTTTTAAAAGCGAAATGTCATTTTTTAACTTAATTTATAGCTTAAGTTTTTAATTCTTAGTATTCTCAGTACAAAATTTTTCTGCATTTTTTAAATAATTATTCCAAAAACTAGTAATTATCCAATTACTAAAAATTATACTTTTTAAGTACTTGCAGATTAAACGTGAAACTATTTACCGTACAAATATCTAAATAAAAAATTTCAATAAATATTAAAATTAGAATTGGTCGAAGTAATCTGACAGCTGCATTAATTCAGTAAGCAGCATTTGTCTCGTTTCACTGCTTCACATAATGCAGTGAAAATTAAATTCAAAAGAAAAAAAACGATAATACATTAGGCAATAATGACTTATGCGGTATTTATGGTAATCCGCGATCACCAGTAGTCTCCTACCAGTTTCAATAAAGCTCACAATCGTCTCTCGAAAAAAAAAACATTTAACTCCGACCGCCACAATTTTTTTTTCCATGAGCACGTTTTATCGTCCCCACCACAGCTCCAGAAAAATAAAACGGCGCCGGGCTTTGAAAGAGGCGCATTGTAACAAGTGGCGCCGGAGGCGCCGAAAAAAAAAGAAAGAAGCGCCCCCGTATCCTCAGCTGATCCATTAATCAAAGCGCAGCGTCGTAACAGCTGGGATCGCGCGAGCACAAAAATCTCGGCTCGCACGTGACTCCGCGGCGACGCCGACGATAAGCCGCGTTATAGGCTCTCGGGCCGCCGTGAAAAAAACTAGACGTCGCCGCGGCTCTGAGGAAAAATTTTCAGTGGCGCCGAGGGGCTCGCTCTCGCTTTCGTAAAGCGCGGAAAGGTCAAGCGCGCAGTCGATACGCCGTGCGGCGCAAAAAAAAAACACCGAAGCGACCGATAAGATAAGGCCGCGGACGAAAATAGAGAGGCGAGGGGTGGGGAGGGAAAGCGGACGGGTTTTTTTTTCGTTTCCCCGCTCGCGAGTGGTTTAATTAAGCGTATGTACGCGTCGCGGGAGGCGTGCGAAAAATCGCTGCTTGTTTTCATTTGCGAATGACTGGAGGAGGCGAGGAGTGAGCTTTTTTCCCTCTGGGGTATACGATTATGAATTGCTTGCGTGTGTATTGTTATAAAGACGAGAAGCTGCGGGCTAAGTAAGCATTGCGACGAACACTATTACTTAAGCTAGGGATATGACACTTGCGAAAAATGCAAGAAGCTTTTAAAATTAAAAGTGCGAAAACATAAAATGCTTACATGCTGTTGCGCTAATTGAAACATGAACGAATAGCGGTTCGTGAATTATTTTTTAATTAACATTTTTCCTCTCCTTTTTACGAGATGATGCTTAAAATGATTGTGCTCGCCGGCAGTGGAAAATTGCGATTAATTGTCTTGCTGGTATGTTACTGATTGTGATAAGTATTATATAAGGTTGTATTATGAAACTATGAGATTTAAAATTATAGTTAGCGGGAAGTGATTTTGTGATATCGATAAATTTATTTGAAAATAAGAATGCAATTTAAAGTGAAATTTTTTTTATTTTGATTTTAAAAGTAGTTTGAATTAAATCCTTTGGAAATGTGTTTAAGTAACAATATTGTTATTTTTCAAACTATAGTTCTTCATGGAATTGTGTATCAGACTGCCGAGGCTCCTCCTTTGGAACAAGTTTCACTAGCTCAATAGTGAAAATAAGTGTAGCATTTGGAGGTATTTTTGGTAAGACTCCAAAAGTTCCGTATGCTAAATCTGGAGGTATTACGAGTTTTCTCTTCTCCCCTACGCACATTCTAAAATTAATCATAAAATATATCAATGAAGCAGGATCAATCAGAGAGATAGTAAATTTTAAAATGTATCAATCAGAAATGTTTGTAAATAAAATATAGTGCAAATATTTTGCACAAACTCTCTTTGATCTGATGCAAATATTTTGAATTAGAATTTCTATTTAAAGTAAATGCACTATCGGGATCAATTTTCTAGAATCTTTCACATTAAAATTGGTGTGCTATTTCAGTTGAAAACAAGTTAGTCATCCGAGTCATCCAGAATTGACCTATCTGTCGTTTAATATAGTTATATATAAGAAAAGGCGTCAAATGGAAGTTGACATTCACTTTATATCAATTGCTGTACAATCATTTCGAAGTCGAATCAATCATTAAAAATAAAAAAAAGATAAGCAAACATTAATTGATAAAAAATAAAGCAATAATTAATTACACTGCAAAATATTGTCCAATAAATATAAAATGTAAAACAAAGCAGTTGAATAGAAATTAAAGTTAAAAGATAATCTATACCACTGAAAGTTCATTGAACTATTGATTTTAAGATTGGAAGACCTGTATGTGTAATCTTGGAAACTTCTAGAAGTAAACCCAGCTTTTGGAATATCACTTCCAATCATCTTGAAATTCAAATCAAAACTGCATTGAATGATTAACAGATCAAACACTTAAATAGTCTGAGCTTAATTTGGCACACAAGGAAAAAACTACTAAATCAATCAACAGAGAAGCACATACAACTTTGAATAACAAAAATTGGAGCAGCACAAATTTACTTGACTAAATAAAAAAAGCAAATATTAACCCCATTAGTCCTTGCTCCCATCCTTTTATGACTTGATCGTATCCTAGGGTGACGAGAAAAGGATCCTCCGCGTCGTCGTTCCTGTCGAACTCGCTCCCGTCCTCCAAAGTCCCCTAAAATAGTAAAAACTTCAAGTGGTTCATGCGGCGAATTCGCGTCGACCGGCGTCAGCAGCCGGTGTCGCGTTACTCCAACTCGGAATTTCGGAGCCCACCACGACCCCGGCGCCCGGCGAACTGAATAAATTTTGCTGCCGCCGCAGGGTTACATACCACGTAATGCACGAAGAGGGTGTCACCCCTTTTGGACTTGAGAGTGCAGTTGTCGACGCGTCGCTTTATTCCGATTTGGAGCTTCTTCTTGGCGCTCGGGCCGTTGTCGGCGGCGACCAGCGACACGAGCAACGCAATCGCTGCGCAACTGGTAAATCTCATCGCTGGCCGGACATTGTCCCCGAGCTTGGAGGGGATACCGAGACGAGAGCGACGAGGATGAGGTTCGCGCACTCGCGCCGAAGGCGGACGTAACCTATTTTCCGCGGGGTTGGAAAAAAAGGACCCGGGCAGGGGCAAAGCCGGGGCGACGGCGCGGCGTAGACATCTAGCGGCAGGTTGAATCGATTAGAGCAGAACAGCTGTTATGTGGACTGTGGTGACGTGAGAGTGTCGGTAAAACAGTCGATATCGGTGTCGTTTGAAATTTAGTTGGGCAGACGCCAAATACTTGTTCAACGGTTGTAATTAAAAGTTTATCCTTGAGAGATTTTACGAGTTCTTCAGAAGTAATGGGAATGTTTTACCGATTATTTAGAAAATAATAATTTAATTGTTGAATGGGATTGTGCTATAATAGTTACATTTTATTAATAATTATGAAAGACAGAGACGATTCGTACTTAACCTTGAACTGATTTAAAATAAATAAGTTTTTGATTTTAAATAAAAAGTGATATTTAAAGTGCAAAATCATGTTTATTAATTGTTATTCTATCTAACAAATTTGAAGAAATATTGTGAATTTGTAAAAACAACATTTTAATCGGTATGTAAAGTTGTAGCATTTTATTTAACTTCTTATTTATATAGATTTTTATTAATATTAAATTAATCTTTTATATTCTGTTCTAGAATTTATAAAAATGGAAATACAACAATTAAATGAAGTGGTTGATATTTTGCAAAATACAATTGCAGAATTTCCAGTTGGAGCAAATACTCCAGATGATTTCAAACCAATAGAAGAAAAAATTGTAGATTTAAGAGAGTCTATAAAAGCAATAAATGCAAGAAGTTTAACATTGAAAGCAGTAATTGATTATGGTAAACATAATAAATTGATTAATAAAACTATTCTTTTATATTGAAATTTTATATTCGTACTTAGTACACAAATTATATTTTTATAGGATTATCGGATAATGTAGGTGGAGGAGATATAAACCAATCACTTGAGAAACTTCATGAAAGTACCACAAATTATTTAGTAAACACACAAGCATTAAAGCTATGCTATCACAGTAGAGCTATACAAGATGCAATTAACAAAAAAGCAGCAAACCCAGAAATTGTACAGTAAGTTTTATTAATTTTTCTTAATAATTATATAAAATATGTTGCTATTAAATAGTTCTTTTACTAATAATACCTATTTTTTAGGAAAATGAAATCATGTTTAAATAAATTATTTATTGCAAATGATAAGTTGATATTAAATAATGAAAGAAAAAAAGAATTGATGAAAAAACAGTATAATTTAAAATTAGAATGCCACAGAGCTTTGTACAGCTATCAAGATTTTTTGAAAGAAAAGGAAGCTAAACGAAAACAGCAACTTCAAGAAAACAATCCTAATATGATTCAGTAATGAATTTGTTGATATTATTTTAATTTATTCATTTTTTAAATTAACTTTTTAATTAAATTAAATGTTTACTTTGTTTCAGATTCAAAGAAAAAATTGATAAATCCATTTTTAAAATTTACACAATGAAGAAGCTTGTAACAAATTTGGTTGCATCTATGTTTCATGAAGTGCATGACGACAAAGATCTTATCGAAATGCTTGGCAAACACAAAGAAACAATCACATACGAAACAATAAAAGAGATGACTCAAAATCAGAGTTCTGCAAGCAGTTGATGTTATTTACAGGCATAAATGAAATTTTTTTTATTTGTACATATTTAAATTGAATATGCTGAGGTTATTTATTATTTATTTTTGTATTTTATATACTTCTTGATTGTAATAAAAAAACGAAAATTATAAAATCAATTATAATTTAGAAATTTGATATTAAAAAATTTGAATTCTGCTTCAAAAATTTATACTTATGAACAAGTAAAAGTTCCTAAGTATTGTTTTGAGTTAAAAACTTTCCTTTACATAAGTAAATTTAATTTGTTAGAGTTGTATTTATCTATTTTATTTGTCGATTAGCCATCGGCTATCTTATACTCATTGTGGAGTGACCCCCACCACCCCACTACAACTCGCGCCATTCATTCCCACAACAAAACAATGACGTCCATTTTCATTGGCTTTGGACCTAAACGGCAGTGTAAGGTGCACTCCAACAATGCACGTTGCTGTCTGCTGAGTGGCGATAGGCCTTTGTAATGTGACAGTTCGGCGTCGCAGTCGTTCAAATTAGGGAACGATTTTTATTTGTGATTTTTCCATTCTTTAAGTACTTGTAACAATATTAATAATGTCAGAAGATTTAATTTTGAAAGTTGTAACCCTCAACTGCTGGTAAGTGCAAGGTTATGTTAAATTAACGTGTCACATGCTAACATTTTTTTACTGTTAATTATCGTCAGTGTCTAATCGATTGAACGAATATAGATAACTAATGATAAGATTTCAGTACACTGATGCATTATTCTTTCTTAATTATGTAACTGAAATGAAGAAAGTTCATTTGTTTATTACAATTTCTTACTTGCTTTCTTCTAGGGGCATTCCATATGTATCCAAAAATCGAGTGAATAGGATGAATGCAATTGCTGAAAAATTAGCTGTCGATGATTATGATATTATCTGCCTACAAGAGATATGGAGTATTAATGATTTCCGATTGATTCGGTCAAAAACTCAAGAAAAGCTTCCATACTCGCATTACTTTTTTAGGTACATGTTAATTTGTACTAAAGAAATATTTTTAGTTAATACAATGCCAAAATAATTCTGATCTTTTTCAAAATTATTTTTAGTGGTGTAGTTGGTTCAGGAGTATGTATTTTTTCTCGTCATCCCATTGAAGATGTTATGTTTCATAAATGGTCTCTAAATGGATATGTACATAAAATTCACCACGGAGATTGGTTTGGAGGAAAAGGAGTTGGTCTATGTAAAATAAAAGTTCAAGATCTCGAAATTAATGTTTATGTTGCTCATGTAAGTATTGCTTAATGAATAAATTATCAATTATTTTCATTTTTTAGCAATGCAATCAGTTTTATGCCCATATTTTATAGTTACATGCTGAGTATTGCAGAGAAAATGATGAGTATATTGCTCATCGCATTATGCAAGCGTTTGATACGGCACAATTTATTAAGATGACAAAAGGAGGTGCAGATGCTGTGATATTAAGTGGTGATCTCAATACAGAACCACAGGATTTAGCTTATCGAATAATTTGTGGAGTAGCTGGTTTATCAGATGCTTGTTCAAAAACTTCTCATAGTTTAGGGACCAATGAATGTGCCAAAAATAGTTACACTGATTTAACTGCAGCAAGAAAGTTTCCAGAAGGAAAACGAATTGATCATATCTTATTCACTGGTTCAAAGCAATGCAAAGTGAGTAAAACTGTTCTTACTATTTTAAAAATTTATGTAGTACCTAATTCAAATATCTACATAATTTACACATCTTATAGATTGAAGTATGTGATTACACTCATCCATTTCCTACTAGAGTTCCGGACATGAATTTTAGTTATTCAGATCATGAGGCAGTTATGGCTTCTTTAAAATTTTTGAAAGGTAAAAAATTTTAATTTTCTAAATATATTAATTTAAAACATCACTAACCTGAAATGCATTTCTTTTTTACATTCTAGGGGAAGCATTCATTACTAATACCTACAGCGATACCAAAGAAGTTTTAAAAGAATCAATTAGTAAATGTGAGCATGCGTTGCGCAATGTTCGAAAGCAATGCATATGGTATTTAGTATCCAGTTGCATTTTACTGATTCCCTTAATTTGGTCAATGGGCCTAGATGCTTGGGTAACAAATTTTGGAATCAGTATTGCACTCAATTTAGTTAGACTTCTTTTTACCGCAATACTGTGTTATGCTCTATTTATGAGCAGCTTGTGGAACAGTCTTGAAAAGAATGCTTTAAAAGCAGGATGTTCAGCAATGGAACTTCAATTAATGAAATTAAGCAAAACTGTTGAAAACAATTGCAACATATAGTACGAATTAATTTTAGAATTATTTAGAAAAATTTATTTATTCAATGAAGAATCACGAGTTTCAAATTTTTATCAACAATTCCATAAACTTGTTCATTTTTTATTTAATTATATACATTTTAAAAAAAAGACTAAAACATAGCTTTTATGATTGCAAGATAACTTTATTTATCATTAAATGATATTTTCTGCATTTATTAAAGAGGTAAATATAATGCTACATTCATAGCAATTAGATTTTCTCTTTTCCTTTTTACTTACGAGAAAATGTGAAGCCGTTTTATAAATGGTTTTTAGCTAATTTCAACCAGACGCATATTCTTTAAATAATTTAAAGAATGTGTCTCTGCATCAATAATCATGTTATATAATAATTGAATTAAGAAAACGAAAAATCTTAATTGTCGGTAACCGTATGATATATGAGGTATAGAGGTAATGCATCCCCTTATATAGTAGACGAATCCTGCTTCTCATGTTTTTTGTCGGTATCTTATACATTCAGAAAGGAAAATGATAAGATGACTTGTATATCCTTCAGTATTACCAAATAATAAAAAATTTAAGGATTTTTTGGAATGTTGTTAACAAATACTGGAAGTGCTAAATTCAAATAAAAATTTATATAATAATGAGAAATACACTTCCACTATATATTTTACAAGTTTGGGATCACAGTATTTAAATAATTGGCACAACTACATTTTAAAAGTACATGTGCGACTGTCTACTTCAAAATTTGTGAAAAGATTGACACTCCACAACGAAATGTCCGAAAAAAGTGCAAGGTAGCACACTGACTTTCGTTTTGTAAGGATTGATTTCTAAATCTAAACACGTCCCTCCTAAAAGGAGAAAATATTAAGCTGTGCCGATTATACTTTAAAAATTGACTCTAATCATATTTAGAAGTGCAGTTTGCACATTTTCTTTGGAGATTTTGTGCTTCTGTTTTTAAAAACATGTAAAAAAAATAGCTAACTCTGTTAATAAAATTAGCTTAGATTATTTAAGTAAAACTATATTTTTATAAATGATGTGAATAAAAAGATTTTTCATATTTCATAAATGTGAATTTACTTTTCAATATCCTTAATTTTTATAATATTATAAACTAAATAATTTTTTTTTAACTATATTTATTATATTCGACACGAAATAAAAAATATTGAAAAAGTTACAAACAATAGAATAAATAAAAATACACTGAAATACACTGAATAAATAAATAACATTTTGTACATAGACAGTGTACTTTGAGATATTACAGACTGGTTGCTTTCTTATTTGTATAAAAGACTTTGGTATTTTGAAAAGCAATCATTTATACATTACTTAATTTTATATTTTTTACATGCGCTGTAAAATATAGCAGTGTTCTTTTTGGTCACAATTTTTATTCTTATATACGCTAGTTGCGTTTTTGCGAACGTGCTGTGCGATGCGAGAAATAAATGTTCAGTTTAGCTGGTGCTGTGTCTACATTTAGATAAATGATTGTCTGCAGCTCGATGGAGCCAGCCAATGTATCTAATAACGTTGATTTTTTTTTCATAGGACAACTTTAAAATTTGTTTATACACTTAAATTATGCTTAAATATGCAAGTGATATTTTTGTGGATCTTTCATTAAAATGCTTGTCTTTCACTATACTCTAACATTTTATCGGAAGAAAATGATTACTGTATGATGCAAGCTTACTGCTTGGTATAATGTATGATATTTTTTCAATTTATCTTAATATTTTACTTTATATATTTACTTCAGTTACTGTAGTTTAAACCTTTACCTACGCAGCTAGCGCATATATTACGTACGACAGATACAAATCATAATAATATAAAATATGTTTCATGTTGAGGAAACAATTATTGGACCTACAGTAAATAACATACACAATTTTATATCGGCGGTTAGACATTTCATACTTCGTTTTCTTTTATAGAGATTAATTTATTATATTTATAACAAATGCAATATTCCTTAATTTTACCGTGATGATTTTTTGTAATGAACAAAGCGATAGGTCGCATCTTTGAATAACAAATTTAACGCGAGAATAAAGTATGTGCGTTTCACAGAACTATACAATTGAAAACAAATAAAACTGTCACTAGTATTTTTACAGTGGGCAAGTAACGATGCCATGAATTTATTTTACGCGTCGATTGATTCGTAAATTGATTTTCGACAAATAAATTCTTACGTTACTGAAAATTGATATTTAAATAGCAATTAAGCTAATAATTCACATTACTTTGTTGAATTTGATTGTTTATCTGTGATAAACGGATTTTTTACGCTCTGAATAGTCTAATTAAACGAATTAGCGTCCGATTAAAAACATTACACGGAAGCCGTCGATCAATTTTCACTGTTCTCAATGAAATTTTCTATGTGGAATTAATTTTATCGCGCGGTACCACCGCGACTGCAATTCACACTTTTTTAAAACAATTCTTACCTTATCAACGATCTTCAACTTGGTCATTTTTCCCCGATATTGCGATTAATAGGTGCGAAGGTACAGAGTGTCGCGGTATTACACCATCCGACGCGTATCACGGATTGGAAACACAACAATAGTAATCGCTTCATGGACAATCAATGCTCACAATCAAGCTGATCAAGCGCTATTGTGCCGCATGCGCGGCGCCGAATTCCCATTACAATCATCCGAAGAAATAAAAGCGCGTCTGGCAAAAATGACCCGCTGATAAGATAACAATCGACGCAGTCGACGGTAAAAGGGCTCGAATGAATTGTCGCCGCCAGAGAATAAAAAAGTTGAACGGAAACGTTGAATGGAGATCGGTGCGCGAGCGCACGCTCGCCGAGGTAAACAAACGCTCCCCCGAGCGGCGTTCGTTATACAGTTCATTATCGAGCGCCGGCGCAATTTACGGCTCGCATTAATTCGAGGAAGAAGCGGTGCGTCGGCCTCGTCAGGCGTCGACGGGCCCGAGGGTGATGGTGATGTTGATGAGTGGGTCGCCGGACTCGCTCGGCTGGTGCTCGCTCTCCTCGCGTATGCGCGCCATCGTCAATCTCCCGAGCTCCTCCGCCGACGTCAGCCCGTTCGAGCGCCGCGACGGCCCCGTTGGTCCCCGTTGGCAGTTCGATTGCTCGCCTGGGTACGGCGTCACGGATCTGCGACACCAAATTGCAACGGACCTTTTTACTTAGCGAGCTTCGCGCGTAATGGGGGACGTGACGTTGCCGAGCGATTTTATAGAAATGATAATTAAAAGCGGAGTGACGCGGTTGAAGACTTTATTGAAAGATTAGGACAGTTTGAAAATGATGATCGCTACGGATTTATTGTTTAACGAGATGTGCTTTATTACATTTGGCCGTCATAGAAATTTAAAGCGATTATTATACTTTAAATTTATACTGTTGGTTAATTTTTATAAGATATAGCATTGAATTTATATGGAACTATTCTGAACATTCATCAATAAACATAAATTTTTGCACGTTTACTTCAAAATACTCGTATCTTCAAAGGATTTTAAAACATTTAATTTAGCTGCGACATAAACAAGGGTCAAAACCCAAAGATGGAATTTCACAAGGGAGAACGTTAAAGCATCGACGCAAACAGGGGCGTCTAAGACAAAGGCACGTAGGAATTCGAAAGTGGCAATCACCGTCTCCTCAGATCGTCGACGAGGCGAGTGACGTCGAGCTCGGCCCAGCGCGCCCCGTCGGCGGCCTCGCACGCGTCGGCCGGCCGCCCCTGCAGCCCCTCGCTGGACCTGACGTCGCAGCAGACGTCGCAGGCCTCCTCGGTCACCGCCTCCCAGAACTGCTGATCGCCGATGCCCTTTGCCGGCGAGGTGATCGCCGCCGCGGTCTTAGCCAGCGACTGGCACAGCGACATCAGCAATTCCTTGTCCGTCTGGATCGACAGCGTTCGCCTCTTTATGCTGCTGCTGCTTCGGTAAGCACCTGAGGATACACGATGCTCGCGTTATTTGTTTAACTATGCCTTGCCGCGGATAATTTTCAAATGTTATTTCTGGTATTTATCGATTAAATTGTTGAATTTTAAATTTAGTTTGTAAAACGAGAGAATTAATTAAGTTCCGAAAAATGTTTAAATACCAGTCGAAAATGAAGGTGTTATTTATTCAAATAATCGTTGAATTTTACATTTATATTGTAAAAGGAGAATTTGTTTTTAATTGCGTAAAGCATTTAAATGTAAATTGATAATCGAACAAAGAATATAAATTATTCTGCCCGATAAAGAAATTTAAAAAAAATTATAAATAAAATACAAATCAGTATTAACCGTGAATAAAATAAAAATAATAAGAATTTAATATCGAAGTATAAAAATTAATTTTTTTCAAAATATAAAGTTTTATTTTAAATGACAAGCATCGTTCAATTTTTTTATAATACACGCCAATAAACGTCTATTTCTTCTGAAATTTTTTAATAAATAATTTAAATAATATTCAACGAATAAAATGAAAAAAAATAATATACCAGACGTCGATTCAGTCTTTTCGGACTCGGAGATTCGATAGACCGCGTGTTTGGGGGTGGGCTCGGCAATCGCCGCGGCAACCCGCGCTCCGATGTGACACCTGATCGACTTGCTCGTGGTGAAGAGGGCCCGGTTGTTGCGATCGGGCCTCAGCACGATGATATACAACTTCGGCATGAAGAGGAAGACGAGGGTCACCGAGGCGCTCAGCGTCACGCACATGCACATCGTTATCACCTGGTACACATATTCGTTCTTCAACATCGTCTGAATTTCGCCAAAGCACACAAACGTTCTATTCAGTATTTTTATCGACTACCGCTAACGTTATAAAAAAATTAATTAATCTTCAAATCCATCAAGCATGACATACACTTATAAAAATTACTTCCACTTTTTGCAAAAATTTCTACGTGACATGTACGGTAAAATTTACTGAAATCAAGATAGAAATTGTCAACAAAATTTTTCAATAATTTTTACAGTGCTGGGTAGTACTTTTTACAAAAAAGTCCCCTGATGACAAAATGACTAACAGCATAGCAATCAATTTCTACTATAAAATTCTACCTGTGTACACATCATGCTAAAATACTAAGCTACTACGAAAAGACAATCCTTGACAGATATTATCTATACTAGACAAACATAATAAACAAACAATCCTCCAATAAAAGAAAACTTAGGAATAATGCATAGCATCGGTCATTCTCAGAACGGAACTAACGACGAACTTCCCCGTTCCGTTTACGCGCTCGTAAAAAACGTGCTGCCGATCGACTCGGTAATTGCTTCGCGGCCATGCATAATAGAGAAACGAATAAAGAAGCAGTCCACGATGCGCCGTTGAGGACAGTCGCGACGCGGTCACCTTGGTCTCGCTGCCGAAGTAAATGGGCACGAAGGCGATCCAGATGACGCAGGTGGTGTACATGGCGAATCCGATGAACTTGGCCTCGTTGAAGTTCTCGGGCACGTTGCGCGTCTTGATCGCGTAAAGCGTGCAGAGGCCGATGAGGAGCGCGTCGAACGCCAGGGGCGAGAGGACGGCGCGCGGCGTCGTCGCGCAGGTGAGCACCGCGCGATGACGCGCCGGGAACTCCAGAATCGGCACGGCCGGCTCCATCACCAGCATCGTCGTCGCCACCGCCACCTCGATCATTATCAGGGTGCACGTTATCAGGATCTGAGGATGTAATCGATTTTAAGACGCGCGTTAATGAGGGAAATGTATTATTTGAATAATGTATCTTCGCCAAATATAATTTCTTGAGACGGTAAATAAGGGTAATATACATATATAACAGAGAGCTAATAAACTTCTATTTAAACAAAACTGATGAAATATACGAACAAGTAAAATGTAATTCTTGCAAAATCAATTTAACAAGACATTTTCTTCATCCCATTCGTCAAAAGAACATTTCTCGAGGCATTAAATCACATTAAATTATATAATCCCCGCGAGAAAAACTGGAAATATTCGGTACATCAAGCGAAGTGAGCTGTTAATGCGATTTCACAATACGAGCTTATGAATCCACCCCCGCGCACTACTCCGTCGAGGCGAAAAAGGGAGAGAAAATCAGCTCGCGGACTTTTTCTTTTTTCCTCTCGATTTCATCTTGCGTCCCCTTTTTTTTGTATTCTCCATCGGGGAGCTCGAAAAAGGCACAACAATGGACGAAGTGCATACCTGGGCAGTGGCAGACATAAACAGGGGCTTGCGCTTTGGGAATCGCTTTTTCGATCCGGCGAGTATCCGGGCGATCCGGTTGGTCTTTGTGAAGAGGCTGGCGTAAATCATCGCGAAACTGATACCCGGCAGCAGTCGACTCAGCGTGCACGAAGTGTAGGTCGGCTTCGCCAGAATCGGTAAAACCTATTGACCAAAAAAAACTTTGTTCATTTTGGTTACCTCACTTTTTTTGGTGGATGGCGTTTGCATCGGTATTCAACTTTCCGATCAATGATTAGCTCTTCCTTTGTTACTTTACTGGATAGGAAATTACTTTTCTTCTTAAAATTAATTTTACCTTTTCAATTGAAATTTAATTAATTAAACTTAAATAAGTTAATAAATTTAAAAAATATTATATTGTAATTTTTTGAAATAATCTTCCTACTTTTAAAAAGACACTGAAGCGAATGAAATAAATTGTACGTATATTAAAATTTCAATTTAAAAAGTGATAGTCGAGTTTCCAGAAAAATTTATTTTAAACCTCCTTTTATAAAGCAAACAGCTGTCAAGATAAACTGGTTTAAAAGGAAAATAACGTAAAAAATGAGATACAGCAGCGAGCGACCTCGAGTGACTCTCAAACGTCGGGACCTCGACTTTCGGCATCTCGCGTCTCTCCTCGCAAAAAATCAAATTTCCCCTACTTATTCAAAATCAAAATAAAATTTCAATTCTCCTCCACCACTCAAAACAAATAAACCGCGCCGCACCGCAAACCTTGACATTTAAATGGTTAATGCACCGAAACTACGGCGGAAGCAAACAAACAAAACGCTTCCTCGTCTAGTATTTCCATTAGCCGCTAATGTAGCACACGAACCGCGAGTGCGCCCGTTTTAGTATTCACCGCGGCGCGTCCACGCGTGCCCGCTAAACGCGGCCTTATCTTCTCCGTACAGTCGCGGTGAAGGAACGAAAGAAGCGAGCGAAGGAGGCACGGCTGCGCTCGGGGACTCACGGAGACGTGCGAGAGGGTCATTCCCGCGAGGATGAGGTAGCTGAGCTCCCGGGTGCTCGCCTTGACGACCGGCGTGTTGTTGTGCCTTATGAAGATGTGGCAGGTGACGAAAGTGGCGAGCAGGCCCACGCTGGCCGCCGTCATCGCTATTATTGCCTCCATGTCGGTCCACTGCGTGTACTCCACCGGTATCACGTAACAGGCTGCATTATGATAATAATGGAGTTGATTAATTAAGCTTAATGCGTCGGCTGCGACGACACCGTCGAGACTGGATGCGCGCGAAAGTTCGCCACGGCCTCGATGTTGTCGTGGAATGATATATTGCTCGATGACTGCAAGTAGCAAGCGACTCGGATGAGATCATCTTATTTTCGAACATTTTGCTATAATGAACTTATTTTATTTTTAACTTTACGCGAATAATTTTTTTATTGAATTTATTGTAATTATTTATAATTTTTAGATTTGCTCTTTTTTATTCAGGCAAAGCATCGATGAGTTTAAAGGAATGTTTCATTTATTTATTGAAAGGGTCCCTATCCTTTTAAAATGTACGTTCCATTTAAGAAATTCAATTTGAAATGTTAGCTCATTAAATAAAATAAGGTCACCAAGCAAAAATTAGATATTTTCTAAGCTCTTGGAAGCTATATACAGATGAGTACGCTCTACTTGAAGATCTCAAGCAGCGAACAAAATTACTAAATTCACTTAAATTTAAAAATTGGCTTGATATTCAGTACAACTAAAAGAAATTTAAACGAACCAATTAAAACTACAATATCGATAAAAAGTAAAAAAAAATCTAATGAAAAGTACAGCATTATACAACCGAAGGAAATGAATAAAAAAATCATCCCTTACCCGTTCTGTTTTTATTGGGCAGTTGTCCATTGGGACACGGTATGCACTTGCTCTGCTCCTCGTCAGCATATTGGTCGTGGTCACACGGCACGCAGGCCCAGCAGCATCGTTTCTCCTGCCCGCCGGTCTTGAAATTCTGCAAAGCACACACGCCACCCCCATTCAGCGGGTAATTTAAATTCAGCCCCCTTGTCCCCCCCTTTCCTCTTGCCGCTCGTCGTTCGAAAACTGCATTACGCCGAGGGGGTTAATAATGAGAAGAAAAAATATAGGACGACCGGGGATCGCGGACTCGAATTAACCGAGCAGACGGAAAATAATTAAAGGGAGGAAATCGGACACGTGGATTTGACAGGGAATTGCGCGGAAGGCGATCCGCAGAGGCGTACTCGGCTATTCAGGGGGTTGATCGCGCTCTCGGGTTTCGGGTTACCGGGCAATCATACGGCTGCGGTGATATCCCGATTAATAAGCGGACATCCGTAGGTTCCGCAGGTTATGAGATTTTTCGCCGTGATTAAATTAGCTGCTACTAAATGTTTGATTTCCGTGTGTTGTTTGCTTATGATCTTAAAAAATTGTTTTTTAATGAAAATTTATGATAAAAAATCTAACGGGATGATCATTTACGTTACAATGTAATCTGTTCTAGATCAAAGCTTCCAATGAAGCTGAGTCACGTCCACCTCACAGTTTAATTAAATCCCTCAAAGTCTCTCCAGAATCAGCAATCAAAATAAGTATCCCCCTTACAATAACCAGGCAAAATATTCTAAAGAAACACAATAACCCAAGAAAATCAAGCGATATCCCCGCAGCCCTCCTTCACACCGAAAACTTGCGACTCATCTCGAAAGCTCGGAAAGTTCGTCATTGAGCGGCGGAAGGACATTCTTGGAGCACGATCCGCAGATGCCAGCCGCCCCGACGAGTCAAAGCCGGGCATTGAGGCTCGGCGCGACCCTCCCCAGAGGGGGAGGGTCGCACGTACACTCGACGGCCGGTTATCCGTCAAAGTCCGGGCTGGCTCGCGCTTGATTAGACGCGCTCACCTTGTAATAGCCGGGCGGGCAGGGTTTGGAGCAGACGCTCTCGACGAGGCTGAGGCTGCGCGACTGCGGCCACCCGCTCAGCGTCAGCTTCCCGTTGTTCCACTCGCCGATCTGCACGTAAGCGTACGTACCGTTCGGCATCAGCTGGTAATTCAGGATCTCGTACCTGCGGCAACAACGAGCGGCGCGAGCGTTAATCGGCGTCGCTTCGGCTGGCGTGCTTCGTCGAAGAATTTGAGCTTGCGCGTGAGCTTGCATGGTGGGCGTTGTTTGTGCGAGTGGTGAGTATTTTGTGGAAGATTGTACGCTTTAGAATGTAAATTGTTTAAATAATGATGCTTTTTTGTTTCGCTACTATTTTTATACGATTTTCCCGCGTTGACACACTTGCCAAGTTATTTTAAAGTTTGCACAGGAGACAAAAAATGTGCTACTTCATGAAAAAGCCCTCGGGCGGATATTATATTATCAGAATAAATGTTTCAACTCTCAATAATACTTCAATAGCTTGATGTATGAGGAGTTTCAATTTTATAATTTCGACATTTTAAAGGCTCATTCTATTTTCAAGTATGAATGAAAATATGGTGGATTAAGTATTTGAATTTTTCGAAGAAAAGTAAATGTGTGAATTATTTTTCAGCAAATATACCAGACTTTCCTCTGGTCTTTCCCACGGGAGAAAATTAAACGCGCGTAAGGAGAAGAGTACACCGACGTCGCGGCTAAATTCATCATTAGCTCGAAGATACTTGACCCTCATATCATTATTTTTTATGGAAATTTTAAGCCCCGGCGGCGGTAACCTAATATGTAATAGTATTCAAAATGAGAAAAGTTTCATGAAAAGCTTTACCCCCCAAATGAAGGGCAGAGTGGCCGGAAGCGTTTTCAATTACTATGAATGTGCTACTTTTTTTACGAAATTCAATAAACATCAAGTGCGCGTCCAATAATAAAATTGCCCCGGAAGTGTTTTTCCCCCGATAAGAGCTATAATCTATCCTCGAAAGCTTATCACGGTATTTAAAAAAAATAAAATTCAACGAAGATTAAAATATACAATTCGTACGTCACAGTCACATACTAGCCGCCTCGACAATATTCCACGTGGCCGAGCGAATCCTTTTCACGAGCGAAAAACCATACGTTTACTCAGCGCAAGATAAACAACTGCCGCGTACGGGCAGGCATTCAACAGGAGAACCGGACCGTGCGCACATAAATCACTCCGGCGATCCTCCGTAAACCCCCGCGAATTTTTATACTGCCACCCCTCCCTTCATTCCAATAATTAAAAAGAGAAAAAAACACCACGCCCCGTAATCGATAATCGGAAGGAGGTCGCGAAACCGCGCGATAACGAGGGAGCGGTCCTTATTTTAATTAAATCACTCGAGAGCGACGGGGAAACAATGGGCGAGTCCGCGGCCGCTCGGAAAATTACGAAGTGGAAGAAGCTTAGAGGGGGGCAGCCGGACAAGTTCGGCGGCCGGAAAACTCGTCGGGCCGGATATTGAAATTCAATATTTACGCGGCTACGCGGACACTTGAACTCCGGCGTCCATTAAACTTTCCCCCAACGGCGGGCCGAGGTTAAAAAGCGCGCCCGACCGAATGATACAATCCGGCGGCCAATGCCACCAGCGCCGATCCTCGAGGATTTGGACCGACCCCCGCGGCGCTGGGAAATACCGCGAGTGTAAATATCGAGCGGTAATAAGTGCACGCGGGGCTGGATGCTCGGTCGTAAATGAATTTATTTCCGTTATCGCGACCGCGCGGCCGAACGTACGGGGTGTGCGGCTCTCGCGATTTTTCGCGTATTTCTCAATCGAATTCGGCTAGCTCGTGACGTTTTTACGGGATTGCAACTGTTGTCGTTATCTTTATCTCCTTCGCTCCCGCGGGAGGGGAATAAAAAATTTATATTCCATCTGGAGAGATAAAAAATGAAAGATAACGCGATATCGTTTCACGGGGATTAAAGTAAAAAGGCAGCCCGAAAATATCTTTCTATCGAGCCGCAAATGAATTGTCAACTGCACGCAAAAAAAGAGAATCCGAGGCTTCTCCTACAAAAACGAGTAAAGAAGTTTCGTATAAGTAGACATACGCACCGACCTGCCCGGTGGGTCCCCACGACGATCGAACTCGACGAGTTCTTCGCCGAAGTTGAAGGTGACGTTCATCAGGTGATTCTGCATCGTCGGTGCACCGGGGAACAGATAAAAGGGTTCCCGTTAGTTTGCGCTCAGCGGCTTTGTTTGAGGAGATAAACGGTGAGGACGCGACTTTGTAATTACCAAGAAGTGGGTGCCGTTGAACGGGTACATTTCTTTGCAGGCGCCCGTGTAGTTGCGACCGCAAATTTCCTCCAGCATATTGTGCAGCCCGTACGCCATTACCCAAAATGACTTCATCACGAAACTCATCTTCGGGTCCTGCCTGTACCTCTCGTACGTCAGCTTCTCCTCCCCTGCAACAAATTGCGAAACTTGCCGTTACATCCGCAATCCGAAGCGCTTTACGCCCGAAACTTAACGTCTTACCGCTACGAGGAAAATTACGCTTGAGCTTCCGACGATTTAAACGCACCCTCGCCTCCCTACGGGTCGAGTGCTGCCTTTTGTTTGCGAACCAGAGTATGGTAAAAAAAGCGGATATGGGCTAGCCGCTGGAAGGGAAACTTTATTCAAGCCCGTCGTACGCGGATGGAGTAGAAAAAGCGACACAAAGCGACGCGGGAATTCATTTTAACCGATAGAGAACGAAGGGCGGCAAAAGGTAAACAGCGGCTTTTATTTAGTGCGGGGTGGACAATAAAAGAGTGCGGCGACTGGCTAATAAAGCGACGCGAGTATCGGCCGTGGTGCTTACGACCGTGCAAACGCTATTAAGTGCTCGAAAGCTAATCTCGCGTAACTACATAATATGCTTATATAGATATAATATTAGTAATAAGAGTAAGACTTGATTAGCTGTTTGCAATGACGCTCGCGCTCCAAGAGTTTCTAGCATAGGCTAGATAATCCGAGTAAGGGACTTTCAATTGTCGCTCATGCCATTATAATTATAGAGTAAGTCCGGAAGAACAATTAAGACTCAAAATGCCTATACAAGAATTTTGTTGCGCGACTAAATTTTTAGTCGTGACACAATTAAATATTTGAGCTGTTTTTTCGGACTTGCTGCAGTGTTGTTTTTTAAATGTGGGTAGACGAAATTTACGAGAGTTTCATGAATCTCGACTAGTTTTCTGCGTAATCAAGTTACCGGCGCCATTCTGCGTTTATGTATTTGCGAGAAAAAGTTTGATTAAGTGGCCTATTAAACTTTAATTAACGCGCGTAAAAGTTTATTCACGTCGCTCGTGCACCGAACAATTTCGGGCAAGATGCTGGAAAATTCGCCGAAAGTAAATATTATTCAACTGGGGATTTTTTCGGTGCCTACGAGACCGTAAACCAGACGGTTTTGTTAATTTAATGAAGATCAAACCTAAGCTTTCAACAGAACAAAAGATCTTTTCTTCGTGGCAGAAAAGTTTTCTTGAATTATAAAAGTGGGTAAAAGTGTTCGGTTTAAATATAAGCCCTTTGCATAAAAAAGCTTCCAAGTAAAATAAAGTGAAGTAGAAGAAAATGACATATAATAACTCGTACATCTATTAATACTTCAAATCCATCGTACAAATTGCCACGCGTTATAATTTTTCTCCTTTTGCTCCAATTCTTTTTTGCGACCCCAATTGTCGCCCAGGGCCCGCGAATTTCCAAAGCAATGCGGACGCGGTGGTAAAAAAAATCGCGTAATTGAACGCGAAGAGGAAGGGGGAACGAGGCCGCAATCGAACGGCCGTCCGTGCACTGGACATCGGAAAAAATTTCGCCTCCCCGACGTACGTACGTACAGAAATTCGCGCGCGCTCCGTTCGCCGGGAGGTGGGCGCGCGGGCAAAAAAGTGCCGGCGCGGAAAAGTGGCGAACGCTAATCCCGATCCGCCGGGCTAATATCGGCCGTAGGCACTCGAACGCGTCTCAATGACGACCCGATGGGAAATGACGAGAACGAGGCTCGAGCCGCTGCGGCTCTCGTTGTTTTACGACCTCTGCACACGGATGTTCGCGCCGTCGACACTTTTTTTTTCGGATGGTCGGAAATGACTATTCCCTTTTTTCTCTCTCCTCTTTTTTTTTCAAGGCTATTACAGTGAAATTTTTATGAGTTTAGTTAAAGAAGTAGCGACGGTAAATCATTTTAAATTTTAACGCTGGTCAAACGGATTTCACCGAGTTAATTTCAAATTTATACTTCGCGATTTTTCACAGAAAAATGCATCACGTGAAACTACTGCGTAATTAAGCGTTAATCTGGAACCTCTAGCTCTGCAAAAATGACAAAATTTAAATTTATCTTCAAAAACCCCTTCAACAAAATTATTTAAATTCTTCTTCTCTAATCACGGTACGGTGTATGTACGGAAGGGCGCACATGAGACGGCGCACGCCTGTCAAAGTTCCTAAAAAACCGTCACCATCCGAAAAAAGGTTTTCAGCGACTACTGCCGCGCGTCGCTCCTTTTCACGCAAACAGCCTGTCGTTCGAGCTGTTTGCCGTCGGTCCGACGTCCCGCGCGCAGTAGTACGAGTGCGTCTGCAGTCGGACCGACCCTTCTGTCCTATTTAACCCTCGCACGTATAGACCAGCTAGACTTGCGGTTCTTTCGTGTGTATCCCGGTGAAGTGAAAACGCGTCGCCCGAGCAAATCGCCCGAGAAATTCGAGAGACGCGGGACCACGTCGTCCTCTGATAAAATTTTCACGACCGAAGTTTTCGATACAGGTGTCGATAAACTTCTCACCGTCTGGTTCGCCGAGGAAAGCACGGTCCGCGCGTTCGGGGGTGAAAAATTCAAAGGTGGAGGATACGAACTGAGAGGCGTCGGATAATTTTAAATTCGAGGAATGTCGATGTAAATACTTCGGAGGAAGAGGTTTGTACGCTGAGTTGCTGGGAATAGAATGCGAGTGCATTAAAGTAATTTAATGGAGCTAAAATCGTCATGGCAGAAGTGGAGTGGGTGAACTTATAAAATACAAGTGACTATTTTAAAACGACGGCGCTTCGCGATCGCGCGACCCCAATTGTTTTATTCGTACAGGTTGTAATAAATTTGCTCACTTCATTCCAGTCTTTTACACTTCAGTATTGTAGATTGATATGCGACCTGATGACCGAAATGTTTAGAAAATTACAAAAATAAAATGCGGTCAATGTTATTTCTATGTTCAAAAGTCAATCGGACATAAGAATACAAAAATAAAAATTTGCAAATTTATGCGCGAATACTAAAATAACATTTTCTAAAAACATATCTTTAAAATAATAAAACTAGTCATAAAAATATTCGTTTTATTTTTTTTTTCTTAATCTCATCTTGTGTAAAATGAAAATTCATTTTTTACCCACTGAATGAAGGGGCAAACACTCGACTAATTTCTCTCAACAAGCTCTAACTAAATTTGCAGTACAAGACGAAGCGCCGAAGCATACCGAGTAAAACGAACAGGAGTACGGCAAACCCCCGTCTGACTCTCCACGCGCCTAAGCACCTCCGTGTCCTCGCCCCCGAGCACTTAGGAGCTTCTTCCTGCAAAGCCGTAGCCTACCTTCGGAATCTTGAGCGGGATGGGTCAGCGCAATCAGCGCGGACGCGGTCTGATTGCGGGCCGCAGCAGAATCAATCTCCCGGCGCTTGCGGCCCAATTAATCACCGGCGCGATCCTGCGATTGTCCGCCGATCGATCGCGCCCCTCCCGCATGTAAATCACTTTCTAAATATTTACGAGGAGGCGACCCCCTCGAAGATGTAAATAGCAGTCTCAGGCGCCGGCGGTGCATGCGGGCTGTTTGTCCCTTGTCTCCCATGATTTCGCGCGCGCTTCTGCGGCATGTTTGCCCGTGGCACACTCGCCTGATCAGGAGAAACGCGAAGTCGACGGCAGAGGTGTAGGAGGAGACGGAAAAAGGACAAACCGGAAGCCCGGGCTGGAAAAGGACGCTTCTTTGCGATACGAGTTTATGCTCGCTTGGCTAACCCCTCGACTTTTCTCCCGCGAGTCTGCATGGAAATGAGAACTTCGCCGGCCAAATGTATTCCCCGACGACCGCCGGCTGGCTTTGCCGGAATATATCCACGTGTTTTTCCTCCTCGCCTTATACTTTCGAGCTAGCGGTTATGCTCACGCGTGTACATACGCGGACGACGCTTCATCTGCGAAATATGAAGTAGCGCGTGAGAATCGGAATAAAATCTAATTTTAAATCTAAAAACAAAGTGTACTCTATGCTTCGATCGTTATACCGCGAATTTTTCCGCGCGCTCGGCTGCTACAGCCGATGATGAAAGAACCGCGGCGGCGATGACGCGCTAATATTCATGAGCAATTTGTCCGATCCCCCGGGGGCTGCGAAAACAGAACAGCGGAATTCCGCGATCGAAGCGCGCGCGAACGCGCGACTTCCCCTGAATAATCGCCGCGCGGAGCTCGACGTTTTTCACGCGTGCGCGACTTTAATGACTCCCGGTGCTTTTAATCGCGTTTGTCGCGATCCGCGGAAGGTGGATAATCTCTCGCGGCGAAAAAAAAAAAAAAAACAACGAGCCGATCCCGTCGACGTTGGGAGTTATCGATGCTCGCCACTGCTACGATATCGATAGGACCGTTGGGATGAATGTTGCACCGATTAGCCACATTATTGATCGAGTGTTCATAAATTGTGCATCGTAAAACCGGCTCGATTTTATTTATAGTATAAACTTTGGTAAAAGATCGCGGCGCGGTATGTTAGGAGTGTAAACTTTACGGGACGGCGAGTGCCGCGCTTGAGCGCAGTCGCATCACTTTTTTTTCATATGGTAAGTGATTCATAAAAAATGAAAGCCGAGCTTCTACAATAAATAAATGCAATAAAAATTATACAACAACTTTCCATTCGATCGATCCATTCGAACGACCATCCGTCACTATATAAAAAAACCAGGCGTTCGAAAAAAAAAGATGTTATAAATCTGCGGTTAGAAAAAAAAACTTTTATCTGGCTCACTTGTCATGTAAAAATTTCAAAACACGCATTCGCAGTTTATTGCGCGCGTCAAATTAAAGAAATAAAAAAATCAGCTGCTAACAAAATCAATGGGCCGTCTGGAGCGTGCAACTTTTAAACGGTTTAAATTTGAAATCCCACCCGACGTGGATATCCCATCAAAATTTGAAAAGCTCCGCGAACTTTGCCTACTTACCGTCTGCTACGTTTAATCGCTGGGCTATTGGAGAAAATCAAAGGTGAAGGAGGGGAGGAGGCGAGGGGCAAAAAGGTTGAAATAATTCGAGCTTGCATTAATAAAGTTGGAGCGGTGTTTGGAGGATCGGGGCATCGGCACGGGAACATTGGGGGGAGGGGTTAAAAGTTAGGCGAGACAATTTACCGGTGCAGTTGGGAAAGTTGGGCAGCTTATATCTGACGTCCTTCTCGGCCTCCCAGGGCAGGGTGCAGTTGAAGTTGAACTGCCAGAACTCGTTGAACCAGGGGTTGCGCGTGTTGTTGAAGGGGTGCAGGGACAGGTAGTAGTTGTCGAATTCGGCGACGTACGGCGAGTGGATGCGTATCGAGAGGCTGCCCCAGGCCTCGCTCTCCAGATCGTGGACGACGTCGTCACGGTCCGCCCAGCCGTCGCTGCAAGCAGATCAAACTCTTTAGATGGTATTATGAGGCGATCCTCGTTCAATTATTACAATCTAGTTTGCCTTGAGTTAATGTTGCCCGGCCGCTTTAATCTGATTATTTAACCAAGCGGTTAGCACACCCTTTTTAGCTTCAAGTCTTGCAAAGGTGGATAAAAGTGGATTTTGAAAGAGATTTTGTAAGCTTCTGTTGAAACACTTTTTTAATTGTTAAATAATCTACAACAAAAATTGCCTTGATAACTCCAAGAAGGGATTGACAAAGGGCATTAAAAAAATTGCCGTTTGTTATGCTGTTTTGTCATTTATAAATATACTTCTCTGAAGAACACTACGTTTTTTATTATAAATTAATTTGTTTAATTTAAATTCGATTTCTATTAAACCTGTAGAAATTAGTACAGAAACTCTTTTTGCATAGGTGATCCAAATAGAGCGATCTATGTATTTTCTAATGTCTATATACCAACTGGGAACAAAAAGACAGAAAGTGCTGCTTGCCCAGTAGCCCGAGGGCTCTTGCGGTGTGCAGTGCAAGTAGCGCGAGTTTCGCGAAAATTCGAGCGACTAAAAATATTTCCAATTACAAAGTAAAAATCGGTCAATCTTAATTTTCATCTTCCACGAAAACGCAAAGCCCGCAGAAATGATACTTCGTCTATAATATACGTGGAATATTTTACAAGAGGGGGCCGCGACGTCCAGATCATGAATTTAAATGAAATGAAACTGCCTTCGAAGTTGTCGACTGATAAAAAATTAATCCGCCGCATGAAAACGGTTACTAGGAGTTCGACGTGTGTTGAGTCTGGTATGCATGTTTAAAATCGAATGGAATCGATTACGACGCCCCCGAACTAATTGTGAACTTTCGACGCTCTCGTGAAACATTAAGCGGCTTTATGTCGCAAACACGGCTATCTCGCGTATTGACGCCTTATTAATTAGACTGTGAACAATGGGTTTCATTTGGCAGCCGGGTGGAACATCTTCGTAGGCTTCGTCAAAATCCATAACCACATTAGAATACGTAATCATCCTTTGTTTGACGAGGTAAAAGGTATGCGTAACTGTTTGATTACCGAACATTTGCAGTTCCAGTTAACGGAATTATAATATATTCCGAAACTAAATTTGAGACACTGCTAAACTGCGAATAATTTTCTCCCGTCAGTAACTTTCACGTTATCATAACTAAAGTACAATAAAATTAGATGTAATTAAAAACTCACTTTCTCCCTATAAATTATTCTTTAAATTCTCTCTAAATATCAAGTAAGTATTTATTATTTTTAAACAATTTCACTTTTACAGTTGATTATATTTAAAAATGCTTATTAAAATAACACATCAAAGCAAAGTGAACATTGTCCTTTTAGAGACATTCAAATGCCTCATGACTGCCACGAAAATGAAGCGAAACGTATAATACTCGAAGTTCCGGGGGCTTGCAATTGGAAGATACGGGAGAAACGCGCAGCTACGCCCGCGGGTGAGAAACGAGCCCGTCTCACGCGCGTAACCGCGAAAAACTCCCCGGGTTCGAGCCCGGGGAAGTGCGCGCCCGCACGCCGCGGCCACAGGCGCAACAATGACCCGGCCTCGGGCCGCTTGATTTTCGCTCTTTGAGCTCGCACTATACCTCCCCGAGTCATCAGGAAAAGACGGAGGGAGGAAAAAGCTCCCTTGCCGCGGGCAATGCGCGCCCGTTGCCTGCGTCCCTTTCATGCGCGCTCTCGGCTGAGTAGTCGTAATCAGTCGGTGAATTATGCGTTTGGAAAAATTGTTTTTTTTTCGCGAACGAAGTGGATGGTTGCTTTGCATTTTCGTTTATTTTTTTAGGGTTTTTTTAGGTGCTCGGTTCATCGGATTAGCTGGGTATTGAACAATTTTTAGTGAGAATTTTTTTCTATAGCGGAGGCGTTCATTTCTACGGGTAGCGTTCATATTGCGAGTGATATTACAATTTGCAGCTAACAAGATAAAATGATGAAAGAAATTTTAATTTCCAGATAAAAACTAAAATTTTTGTTTTCCAACTTTTCAAGTGCGAAATTACAACTACCCCATTTAATACAATAATAAAAAGTTGATTTTCTTTCGACCCGAGTAGCAAGGTCTGCTACCACACCGCGTCATCAAAAAATAAAGGAACAGTCTGAGTTGAGCACACAGGGTATCGCCCGAGGGGCTAGAGACTGCGGCAGCGTAGTAAGCGAGGCGCGCCAGCGATATAGAAACAGATCCATTGACACGCACAGCCACCCGAACGAGTTCGCTTTCCGTTTTTCCAGCTATTAAGAACCAGGCGCGACCCGCCCAGCCGACTTCTCTCCTCCGATCATTGCCCCCACTTGGATCACCCACCGCACTCTACTTTTTTTTGCTGATTGTGCAAACTCTTTTTCTCCAGCCTCCTTCATCCCGCAACGCGACACTTGTTGTTGAAAAGCTCCGTCTGGATGCAGTACCTCATTGTCGGAAAACTAACAAGTTACGCAACTGCACTGCATCTTTTCAACATTAATCAAGTCGGAAGAAGAAGCAAGCGTCGGTAATCGTAGTTCAAGTATCTATTTATCAAACGTCGCGTGGAACGTTTCGAATTCAATTTAAAAAGGGGGCTGTTCGCTCGAGGGTAGCGAGTCAATTAGAATGTCGTTATGGTCGCTCCGCGAGAAATAAAGCTGCGCGGGAAGATTACGCGGGGTATTAGTGGCTCGCGCCCCCGCAAATCAGGCGGACGACGCAGGGCTCGCGCGAGCGCGAAAGGCGCTTCATTATACGCGCGGCGATAACAACGTCGACCTCGTTTCGCCGGCTCTAGCGCGCGGCTGCGTGCGCCTTTCAATCCGCGCCGGCTGTTTCCTCTTTTCCATCGTCGCGCGAGCCTGCCCGCGCGCGCCGCATTGCTAAGGGCGAATTTTTTCTCCCCGCCGCTCGACGCGTGTAATTAGATTTTTTCGAGGGACGAGAAGGGGCGCGTTTGGATGGGGCTGGAGTTTTTCATAAGCGGAGTCGGCGGGGGAATTGAAAGCGGATAGTCCTAGAGGCGAGGAAGCTTTGACGGGGCTCGAGCGCTTTATGCGAGAATTACGAGCACCGAGGAGGTATAATGCCCCGCGCGGAACCTTTCAATGGCCTCGCGCGTTTGTTTTCGGGTTATTTATGGACGGTTAATTACGGCGATGATTTTAGCGAGAGCCGCCTTGCCAGGATTATTTCGGCGCCGCGCGCGTAATTCGCTATTAGGCGAGTCCGGCGTTTCATAAGTTGTCAGCATTTGACGAAAAGCTCGCATTTTGAAGGCCTGCTTTTTCTTCCTTTACAGAAATGAAAAGTTTGCATCGGAATGCCAAGTCAAACGCTCCTTCTATCTGCATATTCGCTTCCCTATACAAACAAAAATGAAAAAAAATAGATGAAAGATAGTAAAAGAAAAATAAGCGAGCCAACTCCGCTAGCAGTCGATTCCAATGTTTCACCGAGGAAAGCGTGCTTTCACGCTTGTATGCCCAAGACCGCTATATAGCGAGGGTGCGCGCGATCTTAATAAGCGAGCCGAGAGCTGGAACTTCGTTAGTCCCAGCTGGGCGACCGCAATTACGGGCTTCCGCCGGTCCGCGACGCTGCGCGACTCGACGAATCGAAGAAAGATAGAAATCGCGGCGGGAGCAGCGAGACTTCATCGGACTTCCTCCCTGTAACTAACTTCCGTTCGTTCGAACTCCCGGCCACTCTTTTCCCGCACCCCCTGCTACGGCCCCTTAATTCCACCCTCTTCGACGACGAAAGAGGCGCTAAGGGGCAAACGCGATCGCGGGGGCGCCCCTCCCCGCGCCGGCTCTCATTGTGGCCCCTCTCGTCGCGCCCGATTTACCCCGACGTGCAATCGCGTTGCGGCCCGCCGGAAAGGAAGGACGACAAAGTCCGCCGGTGCAGTCTCCTTTCGGGACCCGCGATAATTGTGGTAGGTCGAGGTTTTTTTTCGGGGGGATGGAGCGTATTGTTGACTTTCGGCTGGTAGTTAGACCCGATCCTTTGTGAGAAGGTAGACGCGCGCGCGCCTACAATGGGGGACGCCTTTTTTTGCGAGTCGCGCTCGCTGCGCGCGGTTCCGAGCGATGCCGCCTCGCAACTCGTGCACTCGACAATAATTTATGTCCCACCGCGAGCGAGGTTTTTTTCTGCGAGTCTCGGATTCACGTCGCTCTTAACGTTTTATTATGTTTGGCGAGTTAACAAAGCTTGTTATCAACTACCATATTTTTTAATTCATAAGAATTTTTTTTAATTTCTTTGTACTTTTTCCTTTTTGTTTTTAATCGCAAACTGTCTAATATCCCCCTTTTTAATCAAACTTTTTCAACAAAATTTACCGTTAACTTGTTATAACAGTGAAGTTGCCGTTGTCAAATCAAACTTTCATAAGAAAACTACTCCTTACCGCATACAATCTAAGTGTATCAAAATATTCCGCGTGTCTTGTACCCGCGAAAGTTTCCGGTAAACTTCCACGCTCCGTCGAACTATTCCGCTGTTTCTGAAAACTATCACCCCTCAAGCTGTCAATGGTGTACCCATCGAGCGTACCTGCCGACGAAGACAAAGCGACCGGTGAGGTTCATCCTTTTAGACGCCTCCATGAGGTGTCTCACGGTGAATCCCTCGCAGAAGCAGACGACGACGTTGGCTGCTCTATCCTGGTCGAGGTTCGCCAGGACTGCGTCAAAGGCAGCCTCGTCGGCTGTCGTCAGAATCGAGTCCTCGCGCGCCACGCACACGCCGTTCTTCTCCGCCAGCTCGCGGAACGCCTGGATACCGCTCGTCCCATAATTTTCTGAAATACATGTTATACATCTCAGGTTATTATGTTACCATTGTTAGTGAGCTTTAAGTATAACATTGGACATTTTTGGCGGGATGATTTATTTATTGCGCGATTTTCTTCCGGGTATGAAACGATGCGAGCAATTTTTAATGAGGAAATGTATGCGCTAGCGGCTAGAGATGAAAGGGGGAAAAATAGATGTGAGTTGCACGTTGGTCACTTCGGTCGAAATTGCGAAATTTTTTATCGCGACACAGCCAAGTTTAAATTTGTACGCGTTGGCCGAAAGCGACTGCTCGATATTAATTGCGAGTGTCAGAGTAATCCTCCAAGATGCCTCCCTGACACGATTATTGACTATAGCCGCGCGCTATTAATATGCAAGGTCTATTACTCCCAAGCTCAGTCATCTATAATTCACGGATACTTATCAAACCTTAATACATAATTTCATAACCACCCTTGTCTCAGCTTCGCTTACCAATTACTTTCCCCAATAAATATTTCAATAAAATTGAAAATGCCCAAGTCGGATAAAACCCGCCAGCTCCCAATGCTTACATTCCATAATTAAACAAATTTTAATCAAGTTCTCCCGATATATTTTTACACTCGCATCCGCTTGCAAGCTCGAGCGGCCTACATGCGATATTTTGTTTTACCCGGGCCAAACATCAGGTGGATATTTTCGATACAGAGCAAATTTCGAGCCAAAACCTCCGGCAGGTGCGCCACCGGAAAAACACGGAACTTTTCACCGGCGACGAGAGCAAAACTGCAAAACGAATTTTATCCGACTTATTGGATTCCGGGGGTACCTGCAGAGGAAATGATCTTGCCGCGGACTTGGGGGAGCAGTTCCGGTGGCGCGCGGTTCGAGAACGCAATTACGGGAAGAGCAAAACCGATGGCGATTTTATCGGGCGGTCCATATTTATGCAGAAACTCGACTAATCCGCCTACGCCTGGTTATTTCCGCCGCGCGCGAGGCCCTTGCTTCCGCGGCGAGCGAGTTTCCCCGCGCAGGATTTTTCTCCCGATCTCATCGCCACCGCCGAATTTGCAACGCCTCAATTTTCACGCGCGATAACACGCTTGTTCATTTTCTTTTTCCTTAATAATTTTTAAACAATCGGTCACTAAAATCCCAATCGAACCGCGCTATCTTTCCACTCCACTTTCGCCGTACTATTAAAAAGAGTTATCAGGAGAGGGGCATTATCCGTCCTCGGGAACGTGCAGTCTGCTACGCGATTACACAATATCACCCGAAGTGCGTAAAAATAGCGGGTGAGCCCGCGTCATTATTAAAACAGGCGTTATCCGGGACAAACAATCGCCTGAGTCAGGGCGATAGGATGTTTTTCAGTTCGTGAATTTGCCTGCGGAGATGAGCCCTTCTTATCGGGTTATATTCCTCTTGAAAGGTATACCCGCCAGACACACGCTACTTAAATTTGATGACACGCGATAACAGTTAATGAATTTTTGGCTGTGGCCGGAGCCCCTATACTCGGTGGGCGCGCGAGCCTGAGCCTTTGCCGTTGATCGTACTGGGCTGCTTAATTAAACTGTTGTACTTTGGAGCGCTCGCGGAAAGTTTGATTAAATTTTAATTAGCGCGGTGATTTTCAATTTTTCATCGGTGCACAACCTTTCCTTTGACAAAACATTCCAAAAACTTTCAGAACCGAACTCTGATCGATTAAAATCGATAATTCGATCAGCTTTGTAATTTCGAGTCACATTTTTTCGCGTTATACGAACGAATTCCATCGTGATATATTTTCCCCGTTAATTTCGTATGAAAAAGTACGACGGCGTCTCTCGAGGAAGGATCACGGCCAGGGCTTATCTCATTGGACACTACTTAGCGCGTATCGGGGCTGTATAATTCCCGAGGGCGCGGGCGCAGCGGGAAATCCCGGCAGGATTCGGCCGTGGCGCGCTCGCGCGCCTAACGTCACTCCGCTAATCCCCGCCGCGAGTGTCAGCGTTAGCCAAAGGCCGGCTGGAATTTCCGCGCGGTAATCTTTTCGCCGTGTTATCTTCATCCGGCCGCTCTCGGCCGCTTCCGATCGTCCAGCCGCGAATTCTTTAATCCCCCGACAACGAGAAAATCATACGCCGATTTTCCCCGCAGGTGTGTGCATTTTCACCCGAGCGATCGATGGATTACCGGAGCTTATTAAAAAAGAAAAGAAGGAATGCAAGTTGATTCTGTGAGAACCGAGTGGCGATTTATCGATCCCGACGGCTGTATATCGGTTTCAGTAGATATGGCCAGGGTACGGCAAGACTTATTGTTTCCCATCCAGGTTCATTTATCTCGTTCTCTCGGTTATCCATTGATTAGCGATTTCTTACAATTCGACATTTTTTTCCATTCGTTTTCAATCGAAGATTGTTCTTAATAATTTAATCCGTCTGAGAGAAAAGAGATGATTAATGGAGTGAATTAAAGGTTGCGGATTATTGTATAAGACTTTGAGAACACGCCGCCGTGGAAAATTAATTAAAGGTCTGGTGAAGATCCAACAAAATTCACCAGATCCTCATTACCGCCTAATTAACTTACTACCCACGAATTATGCATTATTTTATTTTAGTCGACGAGTCGAACCTGCTATAGCGAAACTTAATTAACTATTCGCTAAAACGCCGTACATTTCGAAATTAAGCGCCTTTCGTACGTTTAAAATAACAAAGCAAATAAACGAAAGAATCGGAGCCAGTACGACGATCGCGTAAGTCCCTAATGAGGCTGAAAATCAAGTGCGAACAAACGGTAGATGACCGTTTGCTGGGTCATTAGACCACATTATCCCACGTTCCCCGCAAATCGGATTGGCGACAATCAGCCGGTACAAATCATTAGCACCAGCGCGAATTCGCGCCAAAATTACAAAGTGGCGGGGAAAATCAGCGCGAACTGGGCGCACCTACTCCGAAAAAGAAGGAGGCGAGGCACGACCTTCGGAGGAGGCCGCGTTAATGACCCGGAAAAACGCGAGAGGCGCTCTAATTAATGCATATCGCGAGCCCGCCGCGAGAGATGCCCCCTTCATTAGCGCCCTCGCAGACGGACGACTAATTGCTCGGAAATCCCACGGCGCGCTCCCCGGCTTCTTTCGCGCGACCGACGACTAATTTCCCACGGATCGCGTTCCCCGACTTTCCACCCTCCTTCCCCGGGGGTGTACTCCGGCTCTCGGCTTCCCGATCCCAAAGACCGATCGAAACGAAATCACCGAAGCTTTGGCTGTCACTGTTTTTGTACGGTTCAACTACAATCGGGCTGGACGAATTAATTTGTTTACAAAAGGAGAGGGAACGCTCGCGACGAAGAGTTAATTAAGCTGAAAGCTCGAGCGCGACGCTGGTGGTGGTGGAATTTTTTTATCGTCGGCGAAAGGTGCGCGCGGCGTTTAGCTGCGGAGCTTTCGCCGGAGTAAAAGCCGCGCGGCGCTTATGGTGCAAACTAATTTTCGCTTTGTAATAACTGCGACTTGCGTCACGCTAAGTCAGTCCCACGTGTCCGGTTAATTGATTAAAGTCCCGTAGCAAAGCCGTGCCTCGGCCCAAACTCGGGCGGCCTTTTTTTCCGTAAAAACTAAAATAGAAACCTCGCGTGTAATTGAATGCCGCGGAGCTATTAATTTTACCTGGCACCTCAGGGTGGGAAATACCGGCTATTTTTCAAACGTGCGCATCGTCTAATTCTGTTAAGACTGAACCATTGGGAATACAAAGGAAACGTTTTCTCTGCCTAAATTAAATTTTTTAAATGAAAATTTGATAATTAAATTTCAGGTTCAAGGAAAAAATGTAAGAATTAATTCACTTAAATGTACACTCTTGTAACAGCAAATAACAAAAAAACGCTTCTGCGCGTGTAAGAGAACTAAAATAATCTCTTAAATAATAAAAAAGAAAAACAAAAGTGGTATCGGGCAACATCCGACAGGATGAACTCGGCCGAAAAACAACGAACGAAACTCTCGGGGTCTCGTCGAAAAGTCATCATTTCCCTGGTCGGGCAATCGAACGAGCAGGTGCACCGGTGCTGCGGGTCCGCCCTGCTGCAGCCGGCCCCGAATCAATAACTCCATTGTGAATTCGCGATTCCCCGCAAATCTCATTGTCTCCGATAGCGCGGGCGGGCCATCTCTCGAGCTTCCGCGGGATCGATCGGCGCCATCTGTTGCGCGACTCGCCTCACCCCCGCGTCGGCCGCATCGGGCGAAGATTAAGAAAGCGCCCCGTGAAAATTTTCACCGCCGGCGTAAAAAGGCCCGAGTTTGATTGATTCGCCACTCTGCCTGATTGACTCTCGTCTCTCGCGGCCCCGTCTACCGCAATCGCTTATATACGCTCATCCCCGGCGAGTGGGCTAACTTCCAGGGACCCGCGAGCGTTTCATTTGCATTTAGTGCCTGGTTCGGCCGGCGAAAAAACTTTAATATCGCGTCGCACGAGATGTAAATTGAACTTTTATGACGGCTTTTCTTTTTGGGGGATATGCGCGACAGTAAGGAAAACGGCAACATCGTGCTTATTGAACGAATATTTTCCTTTTTTCCCGGAGGTGTAAATTTCTGAAATTAAACGCGATGATCGACTTTATTTCTTGAACTGCCTTACTTTGTGCGGAAGACGAGTTGGAGCTTTCAAACGCGTTTCGAACGAATTTCGTTGTTAGTCGTTTTGGATCTATAAATCTGCGTGTCGCTGGTGAGTTACGATACCGCAACCTCTTGCTGAGATAACGGCTTATCTCATCTGAAATAGGGTATGCAAGGGTAAACGTTTCTGCAACGTACCGCAACCCTTGTAAAATAAAGTATCGCTCATTCGACAAAAATTACACAATTGTAGTGCCTCGCAAAAAGAAAATGATTATTAACAGTGTATCTTACTTCAACAAACGGTTGTACCTTTACACTCGCTTATCAGTGTAACAAAGATTAAATTCCGTAATTTCAATGAATCACTAGAAGGGTATCATCAATTAACGATACTCCAGGGCAATATATTTTACACGAGGACTGGGATTACACAAGTAAACAAGTTCCGACTATCAGCGTAAGGTAAGTATAAGAAGGCGAGGCGCAAACACTCCCCGCCGTCAAATTCAGGACACATGTGCGCGAGCACGCTAAGCGTTTATATGCGCCTCGTAAACATCGGCACTAAGTGCCGCGGTGTATTGCGCGCTCGGGCGACTCGCGTTACTGCTTCGACACTATAACTTCCCTTCCGGAAGAAAGCCATTCGGAGACACCTTTCGATTTTTCATGCGCACTTTCCGCTTTTTTCCCCCTTTAATAACAAAATAATTTCGTTTCTTACTCCCTCGATCTATAGGTAAAAATGAATTTCCAGCAAATTACCTCCGCATTAGAATTCCGTTCGCGGCGGAGTGTTTTCAAAGAGCGTATCAAGCGGGAAGAATTCCATTCGTAAGCGAGTCGCCGGCGGATTTCCATTTCCCGCGCGCGGAGGCAGAAGTCGCGGGGAATGGGAAAATCAAATCGCGGGTAAAGGGATAGGGCGCGCGAGATCAAACGCCGGCTGCGCTCTCATTACGGGGCGAAAGAAAAGAGTGGCGGCTCGCGAGTACGGCCGCGCCTTATCAAAGGCCCGGCCGCCGATACAATAACTCGTGGCCCGGCCCGATCGATCCGCTGTGCCCCCCCGAGCGACGAGGAGGCGAGAGACAAAGGGGCCGACAATAAGCCGGCTTCTTTTTACGGCCTCCCGCCCCCCGCGCCAGCCCACCGGAGGCAAATTAGATGGCATTAATCGTCCCGGATGCGAATTCGCTTTCGCGCGCGAGCGCAGCTCGAAGGGCAATTTATGGGACCGGCGAGGCTGCAGTTATGCCGAGCGTTTCGCAATCTCGGAAAAGCTGCCGGCGTATTTCGTTTTCGCGGGGTTGACGGACACTTTGATGGCGCGACGCGATTTCGAGGGCCCGACTCTATTGGCGGATTGGTAATTGCGAGTGGATTTTATTTGAAGAAAATTGTTGGAATAGTTATAAGGAATTAGATGATTTTTTTTACTTTTAATATCACGAATGAATTAACGAATTAGTCAAATTGGTAAAAAAAATAATACCGATTAAGAGAAACGCTAAATTTTGCTAATGCATTTCGCAATCATTATTAGATGTTTAGTAGAGTTAATCGTTTATGAAATAAATAACGAAATGGTAATTATAACTTTGACGCTTAAATTATTAAATATCTAATGCAATCAGCTTTTCATCGCTTAAATACCTAACTTAATAGTTTATAGTTAAATTCATAATTTTCAATTAATATTTGTATATATATCTTCAGATCAATAATTTCGCTTAATAAAGAATATTTAAAAACATTGGAAATAATAATTATAAAGGCATGGGCAACCCGAAATTCAACAAAATCGTTCTTCCTTCAAACAAAACAAAACGCCCATAGGCAACAACGAATCGCGAGTTATATCCCCACGGGGATATCGTCCCGATAATGCGGTAAGATCGGGGAAAAAATCCGTAAATATGTCAGCGGCAGAGGGACGCGATCGAAAAATGGAGCGTCAGGCGCGCAAAAAGAGCATCTCAATTAGGGCGAGCGCGCGCGACTTTAACCGTACGTCGGCAACGGCCTTTATCCAGCATGCTCTCTTCAAATTTTTTCGCACGCGCAATTTCAACGCGCCCGAGCTTTTGTGCCTCCCGCGACGCCCGTCAAATCTCCGGGGTGGGTTGCCTGCCGCGAAATTCGTGGGTCGTGCTCTTCCCCCAAGGCGACCGCGCGCTCAAAAAAAAAACGCGGCGTTATGAAAGAAGGACCTCTCGCCGCTTTCATTGTCGTCCGAAATCCAGATATTCTATATCGACGCGGCGGCGACCTCCCCGCGTTTGTCTTGCGGGTATTTCTCCCTTGGAGTCTTTAATGTGGGTCAAGACTCCGCTGCGCTTTCCCGCTCTATCTCGACCCGTGAATTTGAACGAAGTTTGGAATTTTTCCTTTTTTCGTTTATTTTTCCTTTTTTTTTACTACAGAGGCAAATTTTAACTTTTAGGCAAATGCTTCGAAATTTCTCCTCCTTTTGTTCTTATTTAACTTTTTTATAGGTAAGCCTGTTAATTTATTAAACAAATGAAAATCAAATGATTCGAGTTTAAAGTTCTTTTCATCGTCACCAGTAATTCTATATTAAAATGTGGTTTTATACCATAGAGGGTGAAACATCGGTTAAATAATCTCGCCGCAGTTATTCCCAGTAAAATTCAAAGCTTTGAGAATTCCGCGACGTTAAATACAGTCGTCCGCGCGTACGTTTGAATTGGACATAAATCGACCGGTACGCGTTTTTACGAACGCGGGATTCGCGCGGGCACATCGGACCCTTTTAATAAAGGATTTCAGCGTCCCCACTGATTTATCTCGAAATTCGACAATGGCAAAATTGCCGCGGATTTCAATTTTCCGTGAAAACGCCTTGCCGCGCCCGCGCCGCTTCTTCCGCGGGACGCGAGCTTTATTTTCCACGCGGCGACCATCGATCAAATCGCGCCTGCATTATGCAAGCACAGCACCGATTTCCGGTAATCCTGCGGCGTCGCGAAGCGAGCGGATGCTAATGACCTACCTCGACTTTGTCAAATCGCTTTGATTTTCATTTTTAGCGGAAAACGCTTAGTTTTATTCTTTCCCTTTTTTTACTATTTTTTTGAGGCGATAATGAATGGAATAAGTCTTTTTCTCTTCCAAAGAGAAGTTTGCACTGAGAGAGAATTAAAATTTTAATTATATTATATCTTGGTCCTGGTATAGCTATACGTTGGAGACAATTTTTTAATATCTAAGAGAAAATGAATAATACTCTTATAATTTCAAAATTTCTCACGATGTATTTTAATTTGAGAAAACTGTAAGCTAAAGTATAAGAGATTAAAGTAAGCGATCCGCTTTAATCTTTTATCCTGCAGCTATTCGAAAACTTTTCCATAAAATTATGAAAAAATTCTAGATATACGAAGCAGCGAGGTCATCTTTTATTCTATCACTCCGCATTTATGCAAAAAATGTGAGCTTCACACGCGTAAAAATGGATAATTTTAAGACTATCACACTTTCTTTAAAAACAAATAAATTACCTAAGCGCGGCGTACGAAGGGAGAAAGCGGAAAAAATGCGGGAGGAAGAAGAAAACTCAACTCACCATCGGTGTTGACGATCGACACGTACGTCCAGTTAAAGTAGCGCACGAGATCGACTAGTAGCTGCGCCTGATAGTAATCCGACGGAACCACGCGAAGAAAGGTCGAGTATCTGCTCTTGTCGCTGAGGTCCCTCGAGGTGCACGAATAGCCGACCTGAAAAGTGCGAATAACATTCTAATACTGCTGGGATCCATAAATCCACCACCCCTCACCCCTTATCGACGTATACCGCGTAATTGAACGCTTATGTACTTCCCCTTAATAAGAAAATTGTAAAAAATATTTTATGTGAAAATTTTAAGTGCCAAAAATATTCGTCACCCCGACGGCCGCGGAATGAAATATATTGCCCTAATCATCATTAACGGGGAAGGAGCGTTTGGGCGATAATTTTATGGGACTGTAAAAGTTTGGAGGTAAGGAGGGGGTTGGGTTAAGGAAAAAATTTTCATTGTTATCGATTCCAGGAGTGCGCGGGGTTCTCCTCGTAAAATCCGAAAATACGGTCGAACTTACCTGTGGAATAGAAAACAGCTGTAGTAAATTTTGCACTTGAAGCGCGACGGAACTCGAGCCAGGCCCAACGACGCCTATCAGCGGCGCTCTCTTCTCCAATTCCTGATAAAGGCGGGAGCAAAAACAAACGGATTATTCCGCCGACCACTCGACGAATTTATTTATCGTTCGCGCGGAAGTAAAACGAAGAGCTACTAAAAAATCGAAGTGCTATCTTTTTACGCGGTCACCTTGATTGCACTCGAGGTGAAGATGAGCGCATCAAGACTTAGGCAAATTCATCGTGGAAAGAAAAACTAAGAGCCGAATGAAAAAAATATTAATGGATGGGACCGCGAGCGAGATGGCGCGCCTGCCGCTCAAAAGAACTATTTTTTCAGCAAACTCTTTAAATTGAACCCGGGGCTCGTCTGCATCATAAAGAATATCATAAGCAGTCGGGGTCTCGGCTCCATCTCGCTTTAAGCTCCATTAAAAAACTTGATAAATTGCGAAGTTAATTTCACTTCGGCGATTTTCCGTCTCACGTGGCCGCCGCCAACGTGACTCGTTTTTCCAGGACAATGCAGCGCGGCGTTAAATAAACATGCGCCGCAGAGCCGCCCGCGCGTGCCCGGCCACCTCGTCGCGTCCGTCGGGAAATATTGAGGTGGCCGAGGAGTAAAAAAAGAAGCGCGAGAGAGAAGATCTTACCAAGGGTGTGTCCTGGAGGCAGAAGTCCTGAAGACCGTCGGCGGGCGCGACGGGCTTGACCACCGCGGGCGTGATTGCGTCGCGCACCAATTCGATGCTCTGCTGCAGAGCCGCAGGCGCGAACCAGCAGGAGTCGCGCGCCTCCAGACCAAGAGTCACCCCTGCCAAACAGACCAGCTTTTATTACCTCGCTAGAACGGGGATGGTTTATTCGCGCGTAGCTATTAAAAATTGAAGGGAGTTTAAATTGGGGAATGGTGTTTCGGTTTTTCTTTCTTTTACCCGGTAACTGAATTTCTTGCTGGAATATAATGACCTATTCAAAATAATTCAATTCAGTACCTATAAACATTTTTCTTCCTGTGAAACCCTTTTATTCTTAAAAAGTAACGCCACGCTATGAATTTTCCGTTATTCAAAGTATTTATAAAATCCGAAAAATTGTTATCAATATTATTTTTTTTATAAAATATTGAATATTAATTGAAAAAAATTAAGCATTATTTCACAGCAACCGACGAATAAATTAATTGCAACCATATTGATGCAATAATTCAAAAATAATTATATCATTATTGTATATATCATATTAATTCATGCGAATGATAAATCCGCTCGAGTGATTCAGGAACTTGTAAAACGGCCGTACCAACTTACCTCTACTCTCGCGACTATGATACTATTATCTGAAGATATGCGGGTAGAACATCTCTTTTAAGAGCTCCATCAAATGTACGGTAAATCAAAAGTACACATCAAAGTTAACATCCTGCTATACGTAAACTACTTCACTGCAGCTATATTTCCGTCGCGAAAATTCTTGAAAATCATTTTCTTTATTTACTTATTCATGAAAACATTGAAAAAGAAAACAAATCCATCAAATTTTATTATTGGCTACTCAAAAAGACGTCAGTTTTCAAAGTGAACTACTCAATTTTTCTCTAGACTCTAAAATATTTATCCAATTAATAAAAAAGCCATCTCTAGTAAAGCTACACGTCAACATTTATCTATCGGTCGCAAACAATAAATTCGACAGCAACCCTTTCCCCAAAACAGAAAATCTGCCTAAAACAAAAAAAATACGAATTCTTCGGCGGACCTCTGAGCACTTCGGTGCTGTTGTTGATCTGCTCGAGCGTCCAGAGCGCGGTCTCGATCCTCTGGATGCCGTAGAGCTCGCGTATGGCCCCGCAGACGAGGGCGCCCTGGGTGCCCCGGCCGGGCTGGTGGTGCACGCTGAACAAGGCGCCGACGATGAAGTCGCCGCGCACCCGGGCCGACGGGAAGGCCTGCTGGGCCGGCGCGCGGCCCGCCAGCAGCGTCCAGCACATCGCCGCCAGCAGCCACCGGACGCCCATAATACGCCGCAGCAGCTCCGCGCTCACCTCACCTCGGTGACGTCGCCGCCGCACCTCCGTGTCGCAGCTCCGCGCGCGAGCCGCCTCATTGCGCCAGCCGACCGCGAGGCGCGTCCCCCGGCGGCGATCCAGCCAGATCCTTACGGGCCGCCCGCGCCGGCGGCATTCTCCGCGTCAACGATCGCGACGAACTTCACCGTGCTGATCTGCAAGGAGAATGCGATTTTACTACGTGGAAGAATTTCCTAATTTAAAAAAATGGTGATTCGAGGAGACAGACAAGTCAATAATCTTAGTTTTTTTTTAACACAATAAATATTAATTTTTAACGCACTTGATTGTATAAAAAAAAACTTTAAATTAACATAGAATGACGTGATATCAATAATTAATAAATAATAAATTCATGTATTATTAAAAACGAATGAATACAATATAATTTCATACTAAAATCGATGAAATGATAAAATTTAACAAACAAAATTTTATTAGAAATCGTGCATTTTTAAACTGCTTGCAAATATATTACAATATAGAAACACTATAAAATTCAATGCGTCATTGAGCTACAAAAAAGCAAACCATAAAATTTAATAAACAAATGAAAATAAAATTTTATTTAGTAACGTAGAGTCTTGAACTGTTATAAATATCTATGCTCTGGAAACTTTACTGTCTTGTAACAAAACTTTAAATACACGCGTCTAAGTATAGTTTGGTGACGAGAAGTTGTGCCGCGAAAACTTGTTGTATTTTAGAGAAACTTTTGAAAACAGCTCTCCACTCCCTGAATCTTTGTTTTTTATCAAATTACCCGGTAAAGTTAACACGGCATGAAGCCGACTACGCAAATACGACCTGTGCTCTCGCATCCCAACCCCGGGATCATAAAGCTTAAAAAAAACACATATAACCCCGGCCCGAAAAAAAGCGAAAATGTTTACTTTAAATTAAATACTTTGCAGGTCTCCGTTACTGCGACGTCGCAAAAAAATCCTCGCCCCGAGTGTAATTCAAATTTGCGAAAGGCCGTGCACTCGCATAAAAAAATAAAAAAAAGTGGGTACACGCGGGAAAAGATCGTTTTCTCATTAAAGCCTCGGCGGCAAAAGGGTAGCGATATACGGTCGAAAGGAAGGCGCGAGTGGCAAAAGGGGTGCGACATTGTGCGCGTCCTCGAAGGCGCACTCCGGGCCGGCGTGCGGAATGAAAAGGAAAAAATCATCGAGCCCGAGGACTCCTCGAGTGCGCGGACGCGCGCCTTCCCAAAGGCCATAAGGTCTGGCTAATTAGCCGGCGGCGGCTAATTAACGTTTCGAAGCGGCGGATGCCGCGCGCGATGACAACGGAATTTTCGAGAGAGACAGAAGCCTTTGGACCTGCATACGCGTACAGCGTCGAGTGCCGTCCCGATAAAGTGCCCGGGCTGTCCAATCCCGCTGCGTGCGAGCCACTCGAATTAGGTGTACGCGATGCGCCCCCCTTTTTTTGGCAAGGATTTTGCTTTACGAAGGGCTGGTAATGACATAAATTTCGAGGACACCGTGGAATTGAAAATAAAGGAGGGATTCTGTTTGCCGGGCGGGAAAAAATATGGCCCGAGAGGAGAGTCATTACTTAAGCCGCGCGGATGGTGCCTCCGGGCCGTGCCAACTTTTGGTATCTTACGACGATAATCTGGGGATGATTGATTTTCCGCGATGTAATCGGGGGAGAAATATTTTTGATTTCTGAATTTTCTCGGGAAAAATCGAGGGGGCTCCTTTCAATGAGGCTGCGTAACTTGAATTTATTAAAGCGTTTTATAAGCTTCACTTCGGGTCACGTCCGATCGGAGATATAACCGTACTACTTGTTATAGCCGGAAATACTCGAGTAGCAAGAAAAATTGTACAGCATCGAATATCAGCGAATTTAATGGAAAAGCAAATTGTAAATTAACGTTTTCAATGCAAATTAATTTAGAAACTAGCTGCACCCCCGCGAAAATTCGAACTACCACTTAATTAAGTTTATATAGAATTATACCGAAAACTTTCCGGACCTTTCATTAGCCTTATTAAACTTCAGCGCCATAATAATTCTAAAATATATTATAAATTACCAGGCGCGCTTATTTGATCGACAAATTCCGGGACAATTGAATATTAATAAATAGGAGCCTCCACCAATCCCACCGAGGAAATGACGCAGTAGATTGAAGTCGCGCGAGATGATCGAGCGCCGGGGCTGCGCGCAATCGCGATTTGCGGGCCGAGCGCAGCGCAATTCCGCGGCCACCGCGCGATAAATTCCTTGCGGCCCAAACTCGGCTGCGCCCGCGCGCGCGTTTACGAATTTCGAAAATCACGCGCCCGGCCGCACTCCGTCAACGTGATTTACTTTTCCGTCAAGCGAACAAACTCGCCGCCCTGCCGACGGTATAAATTCACGGGGAAAGGAGCTTAATTAACCCGGCCCGCGCTGCCCGGCTTTCTCTCTTTCTAATTACGTCTGCAATTAACGGTTACGAGGACTGCTTTCTCGTTTATTAATTTCGATGTCACGCGACAATGCACATAATTTTCGGAGCCATTGGTGGGCTGGTTTAACGGGGGAATTGAAAAGCTGGCGGGCGAGCGCGATGGGGTTTCGAAAATCGGAGAACGACAAGTTCAGCGGTGGAAAGTACGACTCGTCTTCGGACGACCATCGAGCGCAGAAACAAGAACGAAGGAGAAAAGTTTTCTATTTCGAAGATCGATTGACGCGCAGCAACTGCGGGTACAGAGAGAACGATATTGAAAATATGACGCACGAAAATCACCCAGTCGCTTACACGGGGATGCTCGAAACTTTTTCCATTTGAAGATCAAGGTATTAAAATTTATATCGAGAATAGTCTTGTGATATTAATCAAGAATTTTTTCGAGCAAAATAAGTGGAATTTTACGAAAGTATTACACTTAATAAACAATGGAAGCTTGCAAGCTCCTACATAAGTTTACGTAGAATATAACAGAAAATAGATTATTTTCTTAGGAAAATTCTTCTCACGTATTCTATGATTTATTCATTTGGATTCAGCAAATTTAACTTGAAAGTAAAATAAGAAGGATAAAAGCTATTCACGTAATGCAATTAAAAACGAGTCAACATGATGAAAGCTTTTTTTTAAATTTAATGAATGTCCCAACATTTTGTTAAAGTGATAAAGCATCGTTCAAAGGCTCACAAAAAGCACATAATATATTATTCGCCACTATTAATCGCTGAATTGCCCATCCAAAGCGAATCTTCGTAAAAACGAGGCGAGGGCTTTTAGCCGCGACGGTGCTTTTCCATAGACCGGAAAAAAAAATCGGGGCACGTCGATACATCGACACGCGCGTTATGAAAAGGCTCTCCGGGCGTCGAAGTACCGCGAAGAACGGAGGAGGAAAAAAAAATCCGCGAAAACGGCGACGATTTCCCCGGCTTCGTTAATTAACGAGCGGCCCCGCGACGATTACTCAAAGGCCACGCGCGGCTGCTCGTCCTTGAAACAGGTACCTCGCGCGCGCCAATAATCGTCAATAATCGGCGTGGTGGCTCGCGCGACGGTTTAATTAAACAACGGCCGACGCGGAAAAATCATCGGCCGGCCGGCGCGGATACGCCGGGGCCGATAAAGGGTGCCGGAAGGAGCGCCGGCCCCATCCATCTTCCGGCGCGCGTTTCAATCTGCCCGCTCGGCCCTGCGTAATTAACTCGACGGTCGCAAGCCCCGCGATAAGGGGACGGAATCCGCGTACGCGACCCTTGACCTTATCGCGGCATGACTTTTTTTTTGGGAGAGAGAGGCTTAGGGGGATTTATCGAGGGCCTGTAAGGTGAGGGGGTAAAGTGATTCGACAGGACGGTAGAAGAGGAGCTTACTCTCGTAGGGCGTCAACTTTAACCCAGATTTTTTCGCGACGGCGTGGGTCAGTCGCGACCGGGAATTGACTGTTAGAAGGGCTATTGGATTTTAATTTACCGGGGACTCCATCGTGTTTTATATCGGCCAATAAATGTGGCGGACGTGATTTATTCAGAACTCGTCGTCTCAAATGGCAATTAATGGGGAGCGATATTGTTTTACTCCGGGGCCTTGTTATCGGTGATTTTCAAAGTTTTCAACATTGAAGAATTTAATGAATTTTACACCTGTAATAGAGACATAAAATATCATTTAAGAGGCCATAACTGTCCGAATCTTCTAGAATGTTGTCTAGGGATCATAATAATTCATTTTTACCCCGACAAGTTTACCGCTAGAACGTAACTGCTTGCATTGAATTAAAAGAAATTTAGTCTGCAACAAAACGCGCTGCTATAACTCATTCAATAAATCAAGAAAAAACGATAAATCCAAAAAGAGAACAACAAAAAAGAAACGCTAAACTAGATCTACGACGCGGACGGCGTCACTCGCTTTATGCGCTGAAACGCGTACATCCGATTATTATGATTCACGCAGCGACGACCGGCGTTAATTTTCATTAGTCACAGTAGCACAGCGACGCCCCGCTAGTATCAATTTCTCACCCGGGTAAAAAAAAATTGCCCGGCAATCTTATCAGCCCGTTCTCTGACGCGCCCCGTTTGGCACTGAAGTAGCTTCAGCGCTAAACGGTGCACCGACGGGAAAGTTCGACGACGCGCCCTTCGGCGAAAGTTTGAGGTGACCCTCGAAACTGCCTGGAGCAAACTCGCGGTGACATGTTTGCCCGTGTGTGGGGGTGTGTGTGTGGACGCGCGGGAAAATTTCGACTATCGCGCGGTAACTTCTTGACGCGCGGCGGTCCGCGCGTTATCGCCCATCGCGCGGGGGCGGGCGCATTTTTCACCGCGCGATCGGAAGCGCATTCAGCCAGGCCCGCATTGTTCCGGGAGTGCGCGAATTTTCGCGGCTGCGATCTCGCGCGGCATCCGGTTCCCGGGCCGCGGTGACGCTCGCGGCTTGCGCCTTTTGTCGTCGCGGGGAGTCTGGGTCAACTGCGCTCTTGGCTTCTTTTTTCGGGATTCCGTTATTGGGGCGTAAGTATATACGTAAGTATTTTGAGCAAATTTTAGCGCGATTGCTTTCTTGCGCTACTGCGATAATTGAGTTTAAATCGATCGATTCGTCGTGAATCTTTGTTTCTTTTTTGAGCTAATTCAATTGGATAAAAAACTGATGCGCAACCTTTAAGTGATTACTCATTAAATGGGAAAATTTTTAAATGGATATGCGTGCGTATATATAATAAAAGGGTGGACGTACAGACTATCAAAACAATTGATGAGGAATAAAAAAAATGACCGACCTTTTGGTGTAAAAATAAAACGTTTATTTTGTTCAAATGCAAATTTATGTATATTTTCATTAAAATTAAATTTAATTAAATAACAACCATTTTCTTTGCAAACGTACATAAAATTGAAGCACAAAATATCACCGTAAACAGACATTACAGACAATATTTATATAATTCGTTAAAACAACACCACGCGCGCATCGAGAAAATAAATTTTATTCCCATCGTTTGAACTCTCCTTAAAAACAATGATATCCAGCCTATATTCGCAAAACAAGGCGTCACTAAATTTTCACTCGAGAAAAAGCAGTAAAAAGCGCTCCTCACCTCCAAGGCAGCAGCGTCATCGTCTCCAGGCAGCCGCAAGCACGTCCACGCACTGAATCTCCCGCTCTACTGTCCTGCACTAAACCCTCGGCGAGCGGCGACGTTTAGCCGTCGCGCGGCTCGCGTGCCGGCGTGCTCGAGTCCCTCGGCATCGCGCCCGCCTCGAGTGCGCCTACGTGCGGACCCTGCGCCCTATCCCCGTCCGCGTCTCGAGAGGCCGGCGCACGACGCGCCCGCAGCCCCGCGCGCCGTCATCAAGGGGGTCGGCGATCGAGGCGCGCCCCGCGAACTCCGCGAACCGATCGGTGCTGCAAGCTCTCCGCCGCGGGCCGAGCGTCTGCACTCGCGTGCGGCTCGCGCGACGTTTGAACCGCGGGCGCCCGCGCGCGCGCCACCGACCAAAATCAGGCGGGCGCGCACATGCGCCCCGCGACCGCGGCCGCGGTGCCCACTGTGTGTGTGTGCAGCTGCAGATTGCGTCCGCCGGCGGGGCTGCAAGGGCCGAGCTTATTTTTTACCTGCGAGCGGAGGTGGCTGGAATGGTGTTTGGGGCGATTTTCCTTTGGGGAATTCGATTTTGAATGTTTGAACGAACGACTGCGGGGGTTGCTTTTTCATGTTTCACGTCGGCTAAAGTTGGCGCCTTATTAAAAATTAAATATTGATATCGATATGCAATATGAATTCGCATTGGTTCAACCTGTCTTTCAGAAGGTACATTTGTATTTATACAACGATGTTAAAATAACGTTGATTTAACTGAAAAAATTATTTTAAATAAAAATTATTAATTAGCTGATATTTATTCAGACGATTTTTTAAAATAAGTAGACATCAGACAATTTCATGTGTGCAATAACATTTTATTTGAAATCCTGATACTATTTAACATTACTTAATAAGATAAAAGTTGCGATAGTTTGTCAGTCTGTCTTTACGTGTCCACTCCCACGTAAACTCGAACGTAAAGAAAACTTTGTTGCAGAGGGGAGTAAATTTATGAAGTCTAAGAGAAGTAACACATGAATGTCTTTTTTCATTAACATCATACATGTCAGGAATATTAACGAGTTGATAAATTAACGCAATCTACTTTGATTGTCTAAAGAGAACAAATCACCTTAATACAGTTTTCCTGCATACGTTTTGCGTCAGAAAAAAAAATTAACTGAAATTTAATATCCCGAGAAATTAATTACTGCTATTTTATTCTTAAACAGATACAATAAATTACATTCGCCGTATGACTCATAATTAGTTCACTTTAATTCAGATTGCTCCAATAAACTTTTTATTTCATAATCACCGCAAGTAATCGTAAAACCGATTAAATTAAAGTGGCATCCCGCGTAATCTCTTTATTATGAAAATAAACAGTTTCAGTTGATCACTAAATTACGGTTAAGTTTTATTACAATAATTCACAATCTAAGAGGATTCTCGTGTTCTTGGCGAACATCTCAAACATCCGCCGGTCGACATCGCGGCAGTCATTATCGAAAGGGGCGTTCCATTTTATTCATTATTAAAAGAGGGACAGGTCGCGGGTGCCAAAGTTAATTTTAAGCCTCTGCCGGAGAAGCTCGCTGCCGCGCCCATCAAAAATTATAAATAAAAGTATGCGTCGAGAGCGGGGGAGGCGGGGGCCGAAGGGCGAGCCTGAAAGGGAATAACACGACGATCTTTTCAAGCGCCGGCGGTCATTCAGGCACTTTTCGCCAGAGTCCTCGCGAGAGCGCATATAGTCGCGGACCGAGATTCATGAAATTAAAAACGAGGAGGCCAATGGAGAGAGGGGGGGATGGGGGTCGTATTGCGAGGGATGAAAAGCCGCGCGGATGAAAAGACGGGTAAGTCGCGCGGGCGGTCAAGTGCGACTGTTATTCGAGGGCGACTATGCGCTTGTTCCTCTTTTCCGATGCAAAAGGTGAGCAAATTCGCCTCTTGCTGGGATTTTTCTGCAAATGGGTAATCTTTAGGGAGCACTTGTACATCTTACTGCGGGACTCAAATTGCGATTTTTTTAAAGAATGTATTTAAATGCTGTTTTTTTTTAATTTTAGTTAAATTATAATATTCTTTTACTAAATATGAAAGAAAAATAATATTGAATTTGGATAGCAGATTGTGTAGCTAAGCGGTAAATTAATCAATTGTTATTCTTGGCTGCTTGCATAAAATGCAGTGAGATTCACATCCTGTATTATTCTTTATAAAATTTAAAAAATTTAATCCAGCAGCTGTTATTAAATTTGAAAAATAAAAAAATTACGTTTTTTCTTACAGTTTAATACTAATTATTGCAATTATTATAAATAAATCAAAATATTAAATTATTCACAAAAAATGTTATTTACAAACATAAGATTTAATAACCGAATTAAATCTCAATCAAATAACTTCTCCAAAATCTTCGACACGAAGTACCACTGGCCATCAGCCCAAAGCGCATAAATGTCACGGCAGCAATTACGGAGCTCTTTCGGTTTGTATAAAGCAACGGGGAAATTTTTCCCGACAGCCGCGAAATTTTTTTAGGAAGCGCACGGCTCTTACGAGTTTGCGCGTACATCGAGGTTTGACTACTTGCTCGGCACAACCCTTGAGCGCCCCGGGGGTAAGCGTCGTCCGTACAAAAACACCGCACTTGCATGATGCATCCCCGCCCGCGGACATCGCGGCCCGCGTCGATACCCGCGCGACCGCGAAGGAACTTCCGCCGCCGCGTTCGAATAAACCGATTTGGAAGTTACGGTTGTCTTTGGCTTGATTTCCACTCAACGATCAGAGCTTTACGTAGGATTGATTTTGTTTTTCTGGTGTATATTTTTTTCTTACTTATTTTCGAAATGGGTTGACTCGGCAGATGTCGTTTGTTTTCCGTTCGACTTTTTTTATAGATGAAAACGTTTGAAGGGTGAATTTTTGAAAAATGGTTTAATATAAATTCTTTATAGTAGGGATACTAAATTTGAAAGTTAATTTAGTGCGAGTATTTCAGTTTTATATTCGAGGTCTAAAAGAGGAATCGTAAAATAAATCAACGGGAAAACGAATGAATGTAAATTTGACCATCCTACAATATCTAAATCAACCGCGATGCATCGCAGAAGACCCATTGATCAAGTAGCCTGCAATTTTCACCGGAAAACATCTAGGTGGTCGTATATTAACAGGTGCGAGCCACGATGCAGTCGAATGAAAGATCCAGTAGGTCATCACCTGCGTCACCCTCTCTCTCGCTCGAAAAGAAAAAAGACTAAAACAAGCACCTGGAAAGAAAATGTGCAATTCCCCCGGAGCTCCAGCAAGAGAATAAATACCCTCCGCAGTAAGCGAAATCCAATCCCCTCTCGAAGATCAACCAATTCGCGCCCGATGCGGCCGCGGGACGCGCGGCCCCCGATGATCCTGCACGCTGTACGGGGGGGAGGTGTAGTTTCATCGCGCGACAAAGGGCCGGCGAAATCGAAGCGCAAATGAAATTCCCGCGCACGCGCCTCCCCGGTGTACACCGCGCCAAATCTGCATTCTTCAAAAGCTGCCTCCGCCCCCGCACCGCCCGTAATACTCGCTCGACTTTGTTCGAGCCCTTTGTTAAAGTCACTGTCGCGATGCGCTTCTGCCCACAAAGTCTCGAGCGCTTACTCGCCTTGCCTCCCCCTTGCCCAATAAAGTACATCCCCGCCTTTTACTCGCAGCTATTTCTTAAATTTTGCACATATAATTATATCTTCCGCGAGAATGGGTAGGTACATCTGCTACTTTGTTCATAGTTGTACGCTTTACGGATTTTTCGCAGGCTGTGGAAAGCAAGAGAATGTCGCAGTGGGAATATGTGTTCGGCTTGGACTTCGTTTTTTAAAAATCTCAGAATAAAAGTCGTAGGCGATCCTGAGATATTTGCTTTCCCGTGCAGGCGGCATTAAAAGTGCATCAAGGGTGCTGTCGATTAAAATTGAATGTGCTGCAACGTAGGTAACGTTAGGTAAATCGCGAAACTAAAGGAAAGCTTGCCTCGTATAAATTTCAAAAAAATTGCACGAATAAACTGAATGCATATATAAAATAAACATTTGAATGAAAGCAAAGTCTCATTCTTCTCCTTTTGATCAATCGCTGCTCCATATCGACCGAAGACAGCGATATGCACAAACAAAAGGACGTTGTTTCCCTCAGGAGAATAAAAGAGTTCAAAAGCAACTCGATCTTTGCATCGAAGACTGCGCGGCAAAAAAGAAAAAAAACTCGTTCACTCGGCGCTGCCCCAGTTGTGCGGGCGCTAAATCCCAGACGGGAGTCTTCGCGCCTGCAAATTTCGCGTCTTATTGCGACCAGAAGTGTACGGAAATGTACAAAAATGTCCAAACATTTTCGTATGTTTTTCTAATTTGCTGTACATTTCTGTACATATCTGGCTATAGCACACCCTCGTGGAACTCTTATATTTCATTTTCTAATATTTTCAGACTGAAATTTGACTATTTATCATAAATTATACCGTTATTAGCAAATATCGGAAAATAACAAAAAATAACAGAATATATCAACGAATAACGAAACAGTCAATTATTAATAATAAATAATAGTTTATTATAATAGCAATGAATATATATTATATATTAACAAACATTATTTAATATATTCTTGCAATTTAGCTATATTTAAAAATAATAGTGAAAAATGAATGATTTCGCTTATAGTCATCACAATATCGTACAACAAATTTTAATGTATAAATATGAATATTATAAAATATTAATATTATAGTTGACTATTTTATTATTCAAATTCATCAGACAAAAAATTTTAGAAAATTCAGTCGGCATGGAAGCGGCAAAATGTGCGCCAATTCCAAATGCCACTCTGGCCGACACAGTCGGTAATGTAGATACCACAGTGGGGTTGCGCAAGCGATGGCGCATATGGGATCATATGTCACCTATTGTAGAAATGCAGTGATAATATACCTAAGCTCCACCGGTTAAATCGTCGAATCACTTTCATATTTTTCATAATAAGTTTTCTTCATTTACGATTTCGTATTCGGAAACAATTACTTTTTGTTGACAACAACACAGATAGTTTGCAGTGCTGAGTGCAGAATAATAAATGTATAAACAAACTAGAGTATGTTTTCGTAATATTGCAAGTTATTTTATAAATTTTCAAACTTTCGAAAATATTGTTTACTATGTTTTAGATTGGCTCTTTAAAGAATTTTCTTTTTAACAGTAGACTGTATTTAATAATTTGTAATATTTATATGAATTTATAAAGTAGTAGAATACAGAGGAAAGGTTATACGAAAACGTGAGTTCTTTATATTTCAATTTTATTTATTGATATTGATTATTATTTTTACAGATTCAAATAAAGATCGAGTGAAGAAAAATGGTGTAACATAAGTGAACAATTAAACATTTAATCAATTACAGCATTTAAAATTATTAAACAATGAAAAATAATTCAACATTGTTACTAAAAAATTATGAGAACTAAAAAAAATGTTCAAAAAAGTTGTAGTAGGTATTTCTGGTGGAATTGACAGTGCAGTAGCTGCACTTTTATTAAAGTCTAAAGGTATACCAAACTTTTGACCTATACAATTTTAATACAATACTTATTTTTGCTATTTCGCAGGTTTTAATGTTACTGCTGTTTTTATGAAAAATTGGGACATATCCAATGAAGTTGGCGAATGTCAAGCAGAGAAAGACTATGAAGATGCAAAATGGATTTGCAATAGATTACAAATACCCATTCATGATATAAATTTTGTAAAAGATTATTGGAATGATGTTTTTAGGTATTTATTTGTTAATTTTTGCAATGAATTAATGATAACTTAATAAAATATTATCTGTTGTTTCAGCTATTTACTAGAAAATTATGAACTAGGGAAAACTCCAAATCCAGATATACAGTGTAATAAAAAAATTAAATTTAATAAGTTTTTCCATTATGCCAGAAATGAGCTTGGTGCAGATGCTATTGCAACAGGACACTATGCTCGCAGCAGTTTTGGTCCATTCCTTGAATATTACCATCCAGATAAAAGTTGGTATTATTTCATTTACTTTCCTAGTCAATTTACTTAACAGATTTTTAAATATAATTTTTTATCTTTATCAGATGTTGCTTTATTAAAATCAAAAGATACTTTTAAGGATCAAACATTTTTTTTATCACAAATAACCCAAACTTCATTAAGAAGAACTATGTTTCCATTGGGTGAATATCTAAAGAAAGATGTACGAAAGATTGCAAAAGAGGCAAATTTAGATATAGTTGTACATAAGAAGGAAAGTGTAGGAATTTGTTTTATTGGCAAAAGAGAGTTTAAAGATTTTATTGTGGAGGTAATTGATACCAAATAATCTTAAAATCTATAGTAATTTAAAAAATGATGAGCTAATAAACATTATTAGTATGTAGAAGACAAGCCTGGAAATTTTATAGATATACAGACTGGACGGTCCGTTGGTAAACATAATGGTTTTCATCAATGGACTATAGGTCAAAAATGTCGTATCGGTGGTGCGGCTACTGCTTATTTTATATTCCATAAAGATGTAGATACTAATACAATCTATGTGGTACGAAATCAGTATTTATAATCTCTTTTTTTTATAATCTCTTCTTTTTTTTAACACTTTTAAAATGTAAACAAAATTTTAGGTTGCTGGAAGTTCTCATCCAGCACTTTTTACAGAATTTCTTGTATCATCCAAAGTGCATTGGATAAATGAAGAGCCAGAACAATTAAAAAATAGCAAAGGTGTCTTTGATTGTTATTTTCGGTTTCAACATCGTAAACCACTGGTATCTTGCACACTTTATAAATCTACTAAAAATAATTTATTTATTCGACTTCACAAACCTCAAAGAGCTATAACTCCTGGTCAGGTAAATAGAAAAACATATTTTGAATTTTATTAGTTGTGAACACAAAATGATTTTTTATATTTCTTGATTATTATTTTTAGTATGCAGTTCTTTATAGTAATGAAGAATGTTTAGGAAGTGCTGAAATTTTACATCCTGGGCCTTCATATTATTTTCTGAATAAAGAAATTCACAATTATTCTGAAAAATTAGCAGAAGTTATTCAGGTTTCACAAAGATGACAAAAAGTAAAAAATAAATTTGTTATTTAGTTGGTAAATAGTATTTTTAATATATGATTAACAACTCCATTTTAAAAAGGCAATAAATTTATTTCTTTTTTTTTTTTCTCCATAATTCTTGTATTAACTATTATTCCACTTCAATACACATTACTTATTTTCGTATTTGTGTTTGATGTCATCCCACAGTTTCTATAAGTATAAAATATAAATAGTATTAACAATATTATTATTAATATTACATATATTAAATATTGATATACGTACTCCTTTGTTAATGCTGCGGAATATTGCCTCGGATGCAATATCGAATGTCCTTTCAAAGAAGAAAGTAGAAGCAAGGATTGTCAATGTGAATGTTGATGATCGTTTCAAGAACAGGTTGTACACTGTTGTTCCAAGCGACATTTTGATGCTTTTGGCTGAAACACAAAATTATTTCTCATCAATAAACTTATTCATTGACAACCTTCTTAAATAACCTTTATCAACAAGGAGATTCAAAATAAATTTTGGAGCAGCAAATCACAATGACTGTTCTAATTATTGATTCGTTGGCCTTCGAATTAGACAAACTTATTAAAGCAAATTAATTTTGAATTGGGCTAAAAGAAAATACTGAACAATCAGCGAAACCTACCGCTTACGTAAATTCCAAAACTCCGAAACTAGCAGAACGACCAAAAATTATCTGATGTAGCTCTGAAGACCAGCCACGGACTAAAAGAAAGAATCAAGAAGAGCACGAATCAAACACGAACGCAGCAAGTTGGCGGCTCAGTTTAAACATTTTCAACGATGAAGTGTCGATATTCGAATAGAATGTTCTCCAACTGCTCAGTATCACCATCAACAATCGATGCATCCAATTGTCATCTGTTTCATCGGTCATCAATTTAAAGGAAGCCTTTTCGCCTTCCTTTACGAAACAAAGAAATTGCGACTCCTTTTGACTGTCGGAGCAACCGCGAGTCGCGCAGCGATCAGATCACCCCCCACCCTTGAACAAAGAGCACGCCAGCGCGAGACCGCGACTCGCGAGTACAGTACACGGTGCACGCGACGGCGCGGCGCTGCAGGTTTCCGGTTCCGCTTATCGACCTCCCAGCTCCGGGCGGCCTGAACCCTACTCCGCTCGCGCTCCTCGCGTTTGCCCGTCTCTCTCCCACGCACGGCCGGCATCGCGGGCACCGCGCGAGTGCGCTTGCGCGGCGTTGCTCTCGATTTTTCCCTGGCCGCGGCGCCACCACCATTTTTGCCCCCGACGACGCACCGCATGAGCTGAGCCGCGACGAGAGAGCGTGAATCCGAGAGCGAGAGAGCGAGTATAACTGCGAGGGAGAGAGGTAGTGCGGTGCGCGTTGCGTTGTTGCGTGGGATTGCCTGGTGCCTGCTGATTGACTGTTGTTTAATTGCGATTGTTGTTGCGAGCGCGAGTGTGAGACTGTTGCCTGTTGGATCCCGCCGTGGAAGCGTACGCGGAAAGACGCACTCCGGGAGGATCGCCATTCGCCAGCCGAGGTGAAGAGGAAGCCTGGATCGTTAGCGAGAGCGAGAGAGAGGAAGTCATAGCATCGGCGCCTTTCGCTCTCACTGCCCCTCCCCCTCCCGTCGGGTATCCATGTACCCAAGTGTAGCAGCAGCGGCGCGCGCGTGTGACTGCGTGTGAGTACTGTGAGTGTGCGAGGAACGAGACTACGAGAGCAAGAGAGAAACAAGGCGATAGGAGATCTGCAAGAAGAGAGAGAGGGCGCGCATACGCACGCCAACCTACAAGCATAAGCAGCCACCGCACAGGGACGTCGGGCACGCGGGCCACGGGACTGCGGACGGAGAGCAGCAGCCCTTCTTCCCCCCCTCCGCGTTACTCATTTTTCCGTAATACCCTCGGCGGGACGCCCGCGGCGGTCGCGCTCTCGTCGCTGAAAAAGCGAAGAAAATCACGAGGCTAAAAGAGGAGGCGAGCGCCGCCGCAACGATTCCGGAAAAGATGTCGTACATCCAAGTGGCCGAGGACGAGGGCGAGGAGCCGATAGAGCTGCCGACCGAGGACGACAGCACCCTGCTCCTAACGACACTCTCGGCTCAGTTCCCGGGCACATGCGGCCTCAAGTACCGCAATCCGGAGTCGAGGGCCATGAGGGGCGTGCGCCTCGTCGACGGCAGACTCCATCCGCCCGAGAACGGCTGGGGCAAGGCGGTCTATTTCTGCGTCTTCCCGAAAGGTCAGTCCCGCAGCTGCGCTTCCTCATTCTCTCCTCCCTCGCCTTTTCAGTTTTCCCCCTCCCACCCGGTGCGCGCTTCCTATATACCCGCGGAGACGCCGAGACTCCGATATGACGGGACGTGCATCGTGCTCCGAAAGAAAGACGAAATTTCGGCCGTGCGAGGGGAGCGCCGGCTCAGGCCGAATCTCCAATGGCGCGACCGCAAGGCGCTCCATTCTTCATTTATTTCGCGGCTCCCGGCGACGCTCCCGCAGGTCTGACGCCTTGGCTATTCTCGATATGATCTCGGCAGCGGAGAGAGCGGGAGAAACCGCCGATGGCGCATGTATGCTAGCATACGTGCGCACGTACTCGCGAGAGCGAGAGAGAGAGGAACAGAGCTTTCCCCTGGGGGAAGACTCGGGCCGGCTCTTCGAGCCGCGCGTGCACCAATAAATGTATATATGTGTACGCGAGGACTGCGCCTTCGTCGGCGACATCGACGCGCAGCCGACGCGCGTCCACATACACCAATACACTCGCTTCTGTTTACACGGAGGCCGAGAGAGCTGGTTTATACCTCGGCTAAGACTTTTCCGGCCTTTTTTTTTCTCTCTCTCTCTCTCTCCTCTTTCGTGATATCGCGCGTGGCCCGTCGTTTGGCTTGGCGCTCCGCTCACGCTCCCCGTGCACGGGAGTCGGGACCCTCCCCAGATGCAACGCTATTTTTATTTTTTTTTTCTCCGCTTTACCACGGAAATCTACTGTTGCGGGGGTCTTCCGCCCTTGGAATCGATCGGATTTTTCGACTTTCGACTTTTTCGCGCGTACAGTTATTTAGCCAGCTGCTATTTTCGGAAAATGGGAGGTGCAGCGACAATTTCCGCGAGTAAATACGGAGCTGTAGTATTTTCGGTGGGCGCGCCTAGTTTTAATTTTTAAACTTTTATCTATTTTGAATTCCATTTTTAGGTGACGATCTTAATTTGTTTATAAATTTAATAACAGCGCGAATTGAATTGAAAGGAAATATGTGAACTAATAGTAGAAGCTGATAAAGTATCTGGAAAATAGGGGTTGTTTATTTTTGTAGATCTACTTTTGGAGGGGATGAATCTCATTTTATCATAGAAGGGGAGAATTCCTCTCTTACATAGCAAAAGAAGTGGGTGGGGCTAAATTTCTACTATTAATCATAAACATTTTCCATTGCAATAAATACATTTTTTGTACATTTTCCTTACTTTTCTTTATTATTGCTTGTAAAATTCACAAGTTATTTATCTTAATTTTAAAAAATATCTCTTTTCCTTTAGAAAACAAACGCAAATCTGACGACAATTTGGAAAATTCAACTGCAAAAACAAAGCGAATGGAGACAAAGCTGCGATGTACTGACTTGATTGTACTTGGTTTACCTTGGAAAACAACTGAGCAAAACTTAAGGGAATACTTTGAAACATTTGGAGAAGTTTTAATGGCACAAGTGAGTTGTTTTTTATTTATTATATTATATTATTATATTATACCAAATAAATCTTTTTTTTTTTTTTATATATATATAAAAATGTATCAATTTATGAATATTTACATATTAGGTCAAGAAAGATGCAAAATCAGGACAAAGTAAGGGATTTGGTTTCATCAGATTTGGAAGCTATGAATCTCAATTAAGATGTCTTGCCCAGCGCCACATGATTGATGGTCGATGGTGCGATGTCAAAGTACCTAACAGCAAGGTAGGAGGAATCAATACAATGAAACAAATAATTAAATAAAGAAGTTGCAAAATTAAGCAACCAATTAGTGATTATGAGAGAATCTTAGGTTTATGTGTGTAGTATTAAAGGAGATACAGAATTTTTTTTTATTTATGTGTATGTGTCAGAATGGGTGAGTAAAGAGTGGGATATTGATGTATAAATCAGACTGACAGTCACAATATTCTACATACAATCTTTTTAGTTTCATCATATATGAACCTGAGATTTCTCTCAGATTTTTATTATTAATTTCTTAAATACTTTCCAAGGTGTATCATTATCCTAATGAATTTTTCAAATATTCAACATTTTAATCTAGCAAAATAAATATTTTGCACAACTTTACTTTAAAACAACACCTTGAAAAGCTAGCATTACATAATTTAATGAAAACAGCCAACAAGCAATTTTACATTAACCAAGCACAATAGTGTGGTATACGTAGATGAATGTTTAAGAGACTAAAGTGTGCGAGTACGAGAGCATTGATGTATTTGAATGTAAGAATGCAACAGCTGAACGATTTGCGTGCGTGTGTCGTTTGTGTTTCGATGAAAACGTGAATGAATTCTTGAATTCTTGAATCTCGTGATGCTGTTCATTAATGCTAAAGTTTGACCTAGAGCGCTAGAGCGGAGAATACCTTTCTCTTTGAAAAAAAATAAATAAATAAATAAATACACAAAGCAAACGTGAGCTGTGAATGGGATATGCTTCGGAAAAAAAAAGTATGGTGCGTAGAGTGCATATTCTGACAAAAGGTGCATTTTGCTTTGAAGATTTCGCTGTTTTAATTTATTTGTCAATAAACCATTGCGAGCTCAATGACGTGCAGTCCTAAAAATAATTTTAAGGGGATGACTGATCCAACGAAGTAATCCCGCCACCGGCGGTCTCTTCTATACCGTGCTTGTATCTGTTCTTGTATTTATAATTTGAGAGAGAGAATTTCACGGTTATCCAGCGTAATGTTTGGAAAGAGTAACGTTATATTTGAGTGGATAAATCGGACGTACAACCCGACGTTGTTTGTGTGCCTTTTCGGATAATCTCGTTTGTAAATTGGCGTAAAATGACTGAAATTTTTTTGCTATATGAATACGCGTGGGATATAGTTTAACAACGCGTTTGTCGTGCTGCTTGTGTGATCTAATAATTTTTGTTAAATGTGAACGAAGCGGTCCGGTTAATCTTTTTTTTGTTTCAAAGGAAAACCTAAATACTCGTCGAGTAGTGTTGAGTCGAATATTTTTGTTTTGCGCTTGTTGCTGGACAACCGAAAAAGTTTTTTCAAAATTGTACATACGAGAAGATATTAGCAGTAGCGATTTTGGCTCCACCCCTTAAAGGCTAATAATTGATTTTATCATCAATGACTTGGCGAGTGAGTGTGCAATACTTTTTTTCACTGTCGAACGAAGGTTATAGTTTCACGGTGCAATGTCGTGGAAGCAAACTTTATTTGTTATTGTATGCGTGACCTCAAGATTTTTCGAATTTTTACGCGAACCTTTTTAATTTTTGTATGATCGCGATATTCAGTTACTTACAAAGATCTTACTGAACGAATAAAAACCAAATTCCACGTTGATCAAGTAAGGATAAACAGTTATTGTGAAAATTCTGTAGCATACCAGGATCATTAAAGGCAAGACGTGAAGTGTGTGCATGAATCAATAGTTCAGGCGCGTAAAGAGATTTTCTTCACGGCACCGCGTATAAATGCGTTTCGATAAATAAAGGAGTGTCAATCGGGTGTAAAAAAAAGTTGCGGAATGTGTATGCTTTAACTTGGAGACGAGTTATTTTCATTTTTGTTTTTTCACGCGAATGTCGATTGTGCATTCTTTTTCATTGTTTGTGAACAAATAAATTATAGAGTGCTATTGGTACTTTGCTGCCCATTGCACTTAAAACATGCCGAAATCTAAAAGTAAAAGAAATCTTCATTTAAAGGTAGTTCCATAGTTGACGGTATTGTATTTGAGTTAAAAATCGTAATATTTTTAATTGATAAAAAATTTGAATTTGAATTTTTTATGTAAAATGTACATGTAAGGTTTAAAGTAATTTAATTATACTGCATCCGAAATGCTGAAACGGGTAACGGAAAGGAGAGAGACGAGTTGGCATGGGAAGGAATGCAGCAGGAGATAATGGGTGGGGAGAGGGGCGAAACCTCATCGCTTCCTCTCCGTTGAAACGCTGGAACTACCTTAAATGGACGTCGTGTATCGCTGCATATTTCATTAAAAAGAATCTCAGTGTTTTTGCTTACCTTTAAAACTAAAATGGAATGTTATCGACTTTGTCAGTTTATAATCTTTGATGCATTTATTCTCACGGTGAGTTAAATAATGTAAAATTTATGTGTGAAAGAAGCGGGTTAATTTAGCATTTTTTCTTCGAAAAACATTTGTACTAATTATTCGAAGATATGGCGATATACGGCGTTTATTTCATAAAGCACCTGCTTTCTGAAGTGCAAAACTGTACGAGTGTGCATATCGAGTATGTATCGTGTGTTGCGTGCAAAAGTGTATCCTGCGGCATGGCGGTTCCGTGTGTAATATCTACACGAGCTTCGTTCCGATATGATCAGAAAAAATTTCATCAGTTTGATAATGATCACTACATCCACGACCATTTCTATATTTAAATTAAAATTAAAATGAAATTTTTTTTAATCATCGGCAAAGCCCGCCAAAATTTCGGGGTAACTTCGTACACTCTCGAATTTCCTCTGCAACGGAAGACCAAAATAAAACGTTTCAATGAGCGTCGCTTGGGGGAGGGGGTGGGGGTACGAATTTACCCCGAATATCTGTCTCCAGCAAGAGCCCCTCTTCCTGACAGTCCGTGTGTGTTGTGTGCTGAGAAGGAAGCAAGGGATAAAAAATAAAGGATAAAAAGTTAAAGCGCTTAAAGTGATTGCCGAGGGCATTTGTGTCGTTGTGTCTGGTTCCAGAATATTGATGGCATAGTGATGGCTCGTCAGTATGACTCGGCGAAAGTCAATGACTACTACCGACCGATCCCAGTGCACTCGTCGCAGCAGCCGCCGGCGATGAATAACCGGATGCACCGAGGCGGGGCCGCGGCTGGTGCGCCGCCGCCCCCGCCCCCCTCCGGGGGCCCCCCCAACAAAGTCTACGTCTCAAGCATGAGTCAGGAGTCGACCCCGCCGCCGAGATACGAGTCAGACTACGACTACAAGACGACCCACTACCCCTCGTATCCACCTAATTACCCGTACGAGGACAAGTACGCCGGGGGCTCGGGCGCCGGGGCGGGCGCCCCCGCTTCCTACGGCTACCACCAGGAAGCCAAGGCGTACCCGGGCTACGAGGCGGCGGCGCAATACGACTCGCGGGGATACGCCCCGCCCATGGCGCAGCCGGTCGCGCCTGCTCCCGCCCCAGCACCCGCCGCCTACGCCGAGCCGGACTACTCACGCTACGGGTACGACGAACGCGCGGCCTATCCCCCCGTCGACGGCCACCATCACCACCATCATCAGGACAAGTACGGCTACGGCTACGACGCCCGACAAACGGGCTACGAGCACGAGACCTCGCGCTACAGCGTACCCGCGGACGGGAGGTACGAGGCGCGCTACGCGGACACCCGGGGCGTCGCCGACGGCCGGGAGGCGGACGCTCGCTATGAGGAGCGCCGATATGATCACAGAGAGGCCGAATACCCCAAGGAGCACGATGCCAGGTACCACGATGGTCGCGACCTCGACGGTAGGTACGAGAGCTCCTCCCGCTACTCGTCCAAGGAGAACTACTACGACAGATACTACAAGCACCGGCCCTCGAGGGAACATCACTCCGAGTCCTCCAGATACTGAGCTTGCAACGGCGGGACTGATTAACAATCGCGCGCGAACTTCGATTCGCTTTCATTTTAACGCGTCGGGATGTCGCGGTTGACGAACCCGACTTTTTTTCACTTGCCGAGAACGATATCACGGTGACGGTCCGTTTCTTTATTTCATTTTCCTTTTCTTTTTTTTAACGATTTTCGATTGATCGCACACGTTTTCATCTACGTTGACTTTCTTATTTGGACGTAGCCGAGTTGATATTTTTAAATGTATGCATAATGGATTTTTTTCCGCTTATCCGTCTGCGTTGTTTTAATCTTACCTGTGTACTTTTTATTTTCGTGCGCAATGTACAGGTATTACATGAAATTTAACAGAGTGCAAAAGTGCGGGATGCTAATATTGTAGTATATACTATTATGATTATAAATAATTAATGTACGAATTATCAATAGCAATACATTGTGAAATTGTATTGGAAAAGATAAATGAATTCCATGTAAGGTGTTGTGTTTGATCTGTATAAAAATTAAAGAAATATTAACGATTTTGATATACTCTGTAACCCCTGAAAGTTAATTTTTATCGATCTCCAAGTCCACAAGGGTTTGTTGAAGAGTGTCGTCGGCGACATTTCGCGTGCAAAGACTTAAGAATGATTAGAGTAAGTGTAACAAGATAATTTTTATTGTATGTTGCTTAATTTTCTAATGTGTACTCAACGTGGAAGACTCTAGTGTTAGGCAGGTTTCGAGGAATAATGTTTAACGGGCTTAAATAAATGCGAAGCGAAAAAGAAGCAATATGTAAAAAGAAAGAAAAACGAAAAAAAATTGTCATCGTGCACAGTCTCTTAAACTGATAGGTGTAAAGTATAATGGAGTTGCTAGTTGGTAGAAAAAATGTAGCAAAGTAAAAAAAACATAAAGAATAAAGTTTAAAGAGTTGAATGAATATAGGAGATTGACGTTTGTGTGTTGACGCTTTGGCATAGGAGGGCATGATACAGCAAGTGCCGTGCAAGGTGTTTGTGGGGCGTTGCACCGAGGACCTGACGGCCGACGATCTGCGCGATTACTTCAGCAAGTTCGGCGAGGTGACGGACGTGTTCATCCCGAAGCCCTTCCGCGCCTTCTCCTTCGTGACGTTTCTCGATCCCGAGGTGGCCCAGTCGCTCTGCGGCGAGGATCACATAATCAAGGGCGTCTCTGTGCACGTGTCCAACGCTGCGCCCAAGTCCGAAGGCAACAACCGCGCCAACTTTAACAATCAGATAAACTCGAACATGAGGGCGCGCGGGATGGCCGGCGGGCCCATCGACAATAACATGCAGGGAAATTACCAAGGTAACAGGTACATGGGCCACTCGGGCAACAACATGGGCCCGAACGGCTGGAACAATCCGGGGAACCGCGGTAACCTCGACATGCCCAATCTCCAGGCGCTGGGCATCACGGGCCAGAACAACGGTGGCGGCCAGGGCGGCGGGATGTCCAACCCCTTGGCCATGGGCGGCCTTAATTTATCGGCTCTGCCGATGAATCCGGCCCTGGTCGCGGCGGCGCTGAACCAGGCCTCATGGGGCCTCATCGGCAATCTCCAGAACCAGGGAAACGACCAGGGCTACAGCAACCAGCCGGGCCCGCCGGGGCAACCGCCCTCCGGCAACAACAGCATCGGCAATAGCGGCAACTCGGGCTTCCTCAGCTGGATGAATCAACCCAGCGGCGGTGGTGGCGGCGGCGGCGGCGACGGCAACACCGGTAACCCGGGCTCCGCGGGCCCGGGCGGACCCAACAACCCCAACGCATCGCAGGCTACCTGGCAGAACCACCCGTCGCAGCGCGAGCCGAAGACGAATACATTTCTTAAGTACGAGTAAATTCCGCAGGGACTCTGAGTCTACTCGTAAAAGGCGGGCCCGTTCCCTGAGTCCCGACGTCAACATCATCATAGCCACGGAGGATCGTAGGCGCGCCAATCCGCCCTGAGGTTCAAACCATGCCGAGTCGCGCTGATGCGCGGGCTTGCCTCTGGCCCCGAACCTTCTTTTAACTTCCCGTAATTCATTTTACAATTCTCAATTTATTTTTATTTTATTTTATTTTTTTTAACTAATCGGCAGAAAGACGCGCGCATACCTCCAAAGAAGCGCCCATTCATCGAGAATTACTTTTCTTACTTTATTTACTATGTGTAAACACTACGTACCTTGTCGTCGACTCTGAGCTTTCTTCTACGTTCCTTTGTAGCGCGAGAGAGTTCGATGTATAATCGTAATTGTATAAATTGAGTGACTTGTATGATTGTTGGTATTTTGTTTGTTCTTTTTTCTTTACTATTTTTTTTCACGCTTTTTTCCAAAGGTATGCGCGCGCACGTGTTTGATTCATTCCCCGCGGGCTCGCCGGGGCCAGAGAACGCGCTCACGCGATGCTCCGTAGCTATGAAATACACATACACTCACACACTTATACAACCCACACGCCACTTACTGAAAAAAATGAATTCCCTATAAGCTCACATCGATATTTAACACGAACACGACACTCTCTCTCTTATATCGTTTGACATTGGCTTCTGACGACTATTTCGCTGCACAATAATTCTTCTAGGATTGTAGCAAAACGTTTCAATTATAAACCGAATATATTAATTATATAAACGATTGACAGAGAAAAAACAGTGAAACAAAATAAAAATAAATTAAAGCAAATGAGCGAAAAACAAGTTGATTTAAAAAAGATACGGATATCGTTGAGTAATATAAAGCAAGTTCTCAGCGCGCACGTCGGAGCATTAATTAGGTTTATTATACTGTAATTTTGCGAGCGCTGTGACCGATTTTAATTATTAGACGCATAACAGAGTCGAGGAAAAACTGGATAAACCTATGCCTGGAAGAGAAAAGGAAAAAATGAGGCAAAATATAGTAATAGTAAAATATTGTAAAACGGTTAAAATGACAAATTTATGAGTGTGCATATTTCAAGTGCGCCATTTTAAAGTAAATAAAAAAATGAGCGAAGCGACATAGACGCGCGCCGCCCGTGAGCGCGTAACTCCTAAATGTTATATCGAGAGAGAAAAAAGTAAGAGAGTACGTAAGGATAAAAGAAAAATAAGAACGTAACGCAGCGTGTATACAACTTCATTTTATTGAAAGTTTATTGCAGTGTGTTTGATATATTTAATACTTCAGCCGTATTTGAGAATAGTTATTTATTACAATGGAGAATAAAGCAAAATAATGAAAGCTATATAGGTGACTATATAGACGAATGAATTGTAAAACGTAAATAGTTTATATTTAAATGAATTGCTGAGAAAGTTAGAGAGTTTTTAGATTTTAAAAGACGAAAAATGAAACGAGAGAAAGAGAGAGAGAGCGCGCGCGAGAGAGGAAGTGAGAGTCGGGGAGGTGAACAAATTAATTAATGATGATTAAAAGATTTATGAATAATAAGAAAAAAACCTAACGACAAAGTCAAAGAGAAAAAGAGTGAGCGTGAAATTTTTTTTGCAGATTGAGAAAATACAAAAGTCATAACGAAGCATGAGAGAGGAGAGAAAATTTTCAGAGTAAGTGTGAAAGAAGATGCGAGAGGTGATGATGTTGAGATAAAAAGTAGATGAATTTGAATAAATAAATGAAAATAAAAAAGCTGAATGTTGAGAGCAAGATACATGCGGCAGAGTAACAGCAAGAGAGTGGAGAGTGTAACTTTAGAATTCTAAGTATAATTAGATGTAGATTTCATCGTTAGTTGGTAACATGATTTTCATTTACATCATATAAAGAATCGTAAAAGAAAGTAATGAAATTAATATCGATCCTTTGAAGGGGTTCATTAAATCTTATCTTATCCAGTATAAAAAGAGAGTAATTAATTATGAATCGTCATAATCTAGCACCTGCGACTGATAGTCATTGGATTGACGCGAATTTTACCGGACCGCCGTATTTCTTAAACAAAAAAAATATGTTTCCCACGCAAATTTTCACCAGGAAATTCTTGTTACAATAAACATGATAATCAAGTGTTTTTAAAATAAACGATAACCAGCTATTTTATTCTTTTATTTTCCGTCTGGCTTATCAAGATCCTCAACAAAAAGAAAAATTAACAATCGCGTAGTTCGATAAAATTCGCAACCCTGCATAGTACGCGGTGCATAGAATTTTTACGGTTAAAACAATTTACTCTGTATTAATCTAATCACCTTTAATCAGTAGTTTCAAATTTCCCGCCGCGAAGGTAGGCGGACTGTTTAAACGGGCCTTCGGTAGCCGGAGATCACTCGAGGTAGCTCTTATCACTGAGTATAAAAAATAAAATAAAACAGTTTTTCTTTGTCACGGCATTGGTATAATAATAATCGCGAAAGCACTCGCATATACACGCGCACGATATATTCAAGCGTAAACACAAATACATACACACACACCTTCCACGTCAGTTCTGCCTTCGGGACATTTTCGCTTATGCTTTTAAAAGATAAAACTTGTACCCGTATCAAGGAAAAAAACTTCGAAGGTGTAAAGAGAAACCGATCGGTGCAATATTTACGCGTCTTTACTGACTGGGTACGGGCGTTCGTTTTTCGTACTCTCCAGAGATCTACTTTGGCGCGAAATTTAATCGCTTAAGTCGAGATGAAACGGGCAGTAAAAAAACAAATAAATGATAATCCATCCAGGGATTGCAATAACGCAGACACCTACATTAGCTTAGCGTTCTTCATCCGTTTTCAAACAAACTATACATGTAGTTCGCAAGGTTTACGACGACGAAGAGAGAAATGAAACGAGGGTGTACTGACCGATTCTTTTAAGGAAACTAAAAGTTCAAGAGCGTTTGAGTACGTACGAGTTTAACGAAGCGTTTTTTTTAATAAGCGATTCGGTGATTCGAGAATTGCTCATAGACTGATAACAGGCTATCTGGAAAACTGTTCGATTTTCCCCCCTCCTATTATGTACTGCTTTTTGCGCGCGTTTTATTCTCAATACTCGTTGAATTGCTTTGCCCTTCGAATGAAAAATTCCGCTTTTCCTTTTGTCGTGTGCATATCTGGAGTGTGAGATTGAAACAAAGCGATAATTTAATTTAACGAAAACGCGAAAATAAATAAACGAGTGCGACAATCTGCCGCGAGAGTCTGAGAGTAATTGAACGAGGTCGTGAACCACCTGCGCCGGATGTTTTACACGTATAAACCAAACCGAGAAACTTCGCTGACTCGTGTCGTGAAAATGAAGTAAAGCGAAAAAAAACTTAGTCAATAAAAGATCTACTAATACCGTAACTAAACAAACAAACCACACGGAACGTGTCAGGCATTATTAAGAAACATAAATTTAATGAAAATTAAATTAAAAGAAATATGTAACCAATCATCTTGACGTTAGCGTTTTTTCGTACAAAAAAAAGAAATCGCTTCGATGACGCAACGTTCAACTTAAAATTTTACGATAATTTATATTGAATTGTAAGAGATCGCGCATGGCGTTGTTCGCAGAGAAAACTCGGAGAAAGGGAACGAGACGCGGAGAGAAAGAAAAGCGACCTACCCACTTTAACTCAATTCATTGTTGTGTTTCTTTTTCAACTACTATCTTCTGCTCACTTTTATTCATGTCGCATCGTCGTGTAACTGTTTTCGCGTGGCCGATTTTTTCAGTATGCAACTACTAAACGCAGGTTTGCTTCTGTATATTTAAAAAAAAGTCCATCTTTCAACGCTTCGCTTTCTCTCCGACGTCGACTTCGAAATATTGTCGTGGAATAAAAGTTAGAGAGAAAAAGAAATCTTTAGCAATTGGTGTACAAGAGTAAATACCCCTGTCAGGGCGATCGGATGGTTCTTTTGATACCAGAGACTGAATCGAAAACTTATATATATTAAAGAAAATAAAATACCATTGCTCGTGCTTCTGTGTGGATGTGTCCGTGTGAAAAAATACCTAAAATCTAAGGCTCGTCGTTAAATTAAAAAGAATTGATGAACCCTCGACGAACAGACTCTGCGGTCGAGCTGAACCGTAGGCGCGAACGTCAAAGTACAGATATAAAGTAAAAGAAAAGAAAACTAAATAGAGAAATGAAGATAAAAGTATATTACCTATATTAATGAAGTAAATTTAAATAAAAAAGGTGTAGTTGTATTTGATATTAATGATGCTCTATCGTACTACATATATTGCATTGAATGAATTGCAGCAAATAAGAGAGAGAAAAATGAGGCGAGAAAGAGCGAGAGAGAAAGGAAAGGAGCGAGAGAGAACGAGAGCGCGAGATAAAAGAGATTGGGGTGCATTATGCTGATACTTTCATGAGTGTGACACAGTCATTTGAGGAAAAATGAGGAAAATAATAAAACTCTTAAATGTGCGTTTGAACTTCTTTCCCCACTTGGAAATAGGGTCTGAGAGCAGATGATCGAATGTTTTGTACACAGAGGACAACAAAAAAAAGATAAAATAAAAGGACAATGATAGAAAGTTAGTTTGTAAAAAAAGTAAAACAAAGTAATTATTATAAAAGTGAAATATAATGTGACACAGCCCGATGATCATAGACAAAGACTGTAGCTTAAAACACAAAACTCTTTATCGATCATTGAAGTCATTTTATGAGAGAAACGATAAAACGAAATGGTGACATTTAAAACTCGGTCTCTTCCAAACCGTTCACGATAAACTATTTAAACAAAAATCACATTTGTTAAAAGATGGTTAAGGGGAATCCAGTAAAATGTTGTTTTTTTACTTTTACAAAACTCGTTTTTAATTTTTTTATTAAAAAGAACATAGATATAAAGTTTGAACTTGCGAGAGTCGATGTTGCATCCAAAATGCTCGATAAACTGGATTCCCTCTACGATAAAAGAAACAAATTAAAAATATGAAAGCGCACTTGAGTTGTTCGAGAGTTCAGTTGAGAATTACTAGCGTGAAAGAAAAAAATAACATGCCTTGAGTATTCTGACCACGCAGTCTCATAGAATAAAGTTAGGATTGTAGCGTGTGAACAAATAGTCCGAATGATAAAAACTCCGAAGAAGATTAAAATAAAAAGTTAAAAGTTAATCTTCGTTGATTTATACGAGGTTATAAAAGAAAAAACGATGCCTTGTTAAGCGCGATTTGGAAGCGATCGTAAAGAATTTGTAAATACAGTCAGTGAATGATTTTTACAAGTATAAGTTTGAATAATGATGTGGGATCTGCGGATCCATCGTGGATGAATAAAATGATGATGCCGATGATGCTAATACACAAAACTACGATTTAAAAGTTAAAATAAAAGATGCGTGCTGTATTATTGAGAATGTTAACGAATTTGTTTATTTATTTTTTTTTGTTCTTTTTACTATTAATTAACGAATTAAAATAAATGAAAATAATTCAGCTCTATGAAGACTGCTCTCGAAAAGTCGGAGATCTTGCCATTGTATAAAAAAAATGAAACAGTGTCGAAATGAGTGTAACATTGAGTGAAAAAAATGAAAGGAAAAAGTTTCTATGACACACGCAGTTGAAAGATCATCATAGATTGCGCAAAGGGGTATGAGATACAGCTGGCTCTTTGCAGTGATATTTCCCGTATGTGAAAAAAAACGGCGAAAGCGCGAGGGATAAGCATAAGGAAGCATAGAAAGGCAATTATTGTGTCACAAAGGAAAATCGTTTCTTCGATTTGTAGAGAATCTTGTGTAGTTCTGTAATATATATTTAAATCTTGTACGACGCACGAAAGAGAACAAAAAATTGTACATAATAAGCGAGTGTTACGGAATGGGGATCGGTTTAACTAAAGAAAGAATGCGCTATATTGAACAAAAAAATAAAGTAAAGATTATATCAGGTATCAAGCTCTTCTCTCTCACAATCTCGACGACCCGTTATTTGCTACAAACTACTTTAAAAAATTCGCGAATCGAGAAACTATATTAAGAAATTGATCGATCGGAGGTAAAGGACAAGCTAAAATCACCTTGACGCTGCTGATGTTCGTTTTGCTATGCACGAATAAAAAAAGTAATAATAAAGACACACACACATTATTATCGAGCAAATAGTTTACGGTGGTACGAGTATTAAAAACGTAAAAGGGTGTTTATCAAAACACAAAAAAAATTAGAGAAAAGATCTTTGCGTGTTTTTTTATTTCACTAATGCGTAATTCGTTGTTCTTCGCAGGTGTCTTTGTACGATACTGCATTGTTCCAGGCTGCAGTACATAGTTTCTCGTTTACTTCTCTTTCCTTCCTTTTTTTATTAAACTGGAATATTTTTCAGGCGTCGATATCTTTTGTAAATTACCAATTATATGTCGCGTTGTGCGATTTTTTTCTTCTTCAATGTAAAACACGTATAATTTTATTTCACCCCTATGAAATTTTGATCGCGTCGTTTATGTAAAACGGCGTTTGTAAGTACTAGGTACAAAAGGTAAAAATCACCGCACGTTCAGTCGATAAATAATAAAAACAAAGAGGGGATAAGTCATTGTGTGCAGAGAGCGACCGGAATGAAGAGATACGAATTACAATTGAACGCGATCCGACGTACCGTGATGAGTAAAAGAAAAAGATTGTATATTTATTGCCGAAAGGTGTGTGTCCAACTTCAAGCTGCGAATCCTTCGAGGTGGAGTGTTCTTAATTTTAGTATAATATACTTTTGATGTTCTGGAATAAATGATGAAAATAAAGTTATATATGCAATGGATGCAAGATCGTTTTTTTCATTTTTTCACGATTTATCATGGCTTCTTTTTTTCTTCTTTGGTGCATTTTTTTTTCTTTTTTTACTGCTGCACAAGAGTACTTTTGGTGCTGATTTAATATTCTTTTTGTCGTTTGCTCGATCGAGCACTTATCACATCTTTTTTCCAGTTGGTATCTTATCTTTTCAAAGAGTTATGACTTGGCTAGCTCATTTTTTTTTATATTTTTCATTTACAGTACCTGCCAGTTTCTCACTGTTTTGATATTTTTTTCTTTTTTTATTTTTCCCAGTGTTCAATTTAAAAAAAATGTTTAACTCTCTTGAGTACTAGCGCTAGTTTGATTTTTAATGTGTCGGATTACCGATATTGCCTTTGGGGACTGACTCTGGATGAAGACTGCAAGATTGTTGGGAACATTTCTGTCTGGATGTTCGAGTCGATGCTTGAAGGAGAGTGAAAATATCCCATAGGTGAGCCCAAGCTTTGAACATGGAATGTGACTTTTTTTCAGCTTATAATTCATTATTGTTTTAAATCGGCGCACTCAGTTTACCGATGTTTTCTAGATTGAGGATAAATTAATCACGTTTTTTATTAAGTTTCTCCTTCGTTTTTCCGTTTCACGTAGGCAAGTCACATTTTATGCCTCGAATAAATGGTGTGAGTGTGTGTTAAGCCTTTATGATTACACGATTTTTGAGTGATTTTCTTTAACGACTGACATGTTTTGCGTTTAAACGACGAAACACTAGTAGCACATGTCTATCCAAAAGTTTTATGATAAAATAATTTTTTTACAGGTCCTCAAGGAAACCCAATATTGGCCGCCTTGAAACGACGAGAGCTGGACCTCTGAAAAGTTCCTAAATCATGATATTCTAAACGGTCGTTGAAGAGCAAGATGTGTGCGGAGCTACATGTGTTCGCTGTAAAAGATGGGACGTTTAAATAAAAAGATATTTTTTTTTAGAGAAAAGGTTCATAAATTTATTCTTTTTTTATGTTGAAAGTGCGATTTTTATAACATGAAATGATGAAGGCTACGCTAACATACTCGCAAAACTTGAGATACAATACATTTAAAGTAAAAAGGGTATATATATTTTTTAAGGAAGTTCATGCTACTTAAATTGTCAAAATTAGAAATAGTGAAACCACTAAATCAGTGAATTTCATAGAATTTAGCGAATCAAACGGTAAATAGACGAATCCTTAATTTATTGTTTATAATGTCTTTACACCCTTAAGATAAATTTTTGCGACGATGTAATACAAAAAAAGGTAAAAAATTCAACTACAACCAAAGAATAATTATGAATTTTAAAATATTAACAACAATGAACGTTATATAAGACATTTCAAACAAAAAATTAAAGGAAAAAAAGACGTCTATTATTTATTAAAGTTTGGATTTATTAAATTCTACGTCCCAAGTAGATGTTAACGTCTTGTATCCACTGATTTCTATACCTTATTCTATACTCAATCTAAAAATTCAGTGAAATTCGTTAATTTCACCTGAAATTCGTCAAAAAAAATCCTTATGCTAATTTGTGTATGTTATTTTTTAAACGTTTAAGACAAGCTCTATTTTGTTTCATAATTCATCTACATATATAACCATTAGCGGAATCACGTTTGACTGGTAAGAAATAGTAGAACATTCAAAATAAACTAATTTCGAAAATTGATTGTACAGCACGAACATCCTTAATGATTCGTATATTTTAGTAAAGAGTCGGTCGCCTTTGTAGTAATACCAACTTGGCGGATAAGCAATGATAACAATGTGTAACTTATCTTGAGCTCTTTTCGCTGACATTTACGAATACAGCAATACATTATTTTACATTTGCTTCCTTATAGAAGTTCTGTATAAAAAAATAAAATTCTTATTTATATTTACAAAGTTCATCATTCAACCAATTTCTCTGAATAGAAAAAATTGCACTCATGTCTTTTTTCTAGTCTTAAAACAATAAAAAGTGTTAATTAATGAACACAGTACATAATTTGATAACATAAACTATTGACTTTTCGTAATGCTGCAAATTATTATACTGTCATCCCAAGTCGATTTCAATGGATATTAAAATAGACTCAAGATTCTTGAAACAAAAATGATAAAAATGAGCATATCAATCAACTGTATCAAATTATTTTTTATCTATGAGGAAGCAAGTAACCAGTTTTTGACAATAGATTTTATTGTAAGCATATTTAAATTTGTTCACGGTACTTTATCAATACAAGTTTTGCATTGGTAGTTCTAATGTATGAAGGTATTATGGGGAAACTAATGTATCATTGCCTTATGATATGGTGTCCATTAAATGGTCTAATCAGACAAATTCAAATCTGAAACCTCCTCTATCACTCGCAAATGAATTTTCAAAGAATGTTTGGAACCTGCTATCCATATCCATATCTGCAAAAAAATATTTCATAAGTTATAGTTTAATGAATAAGAATATTAAGTGGTTAAAAATATTTGTAAATGGAAACTGTACCATGGAAACCGTAATCAGAATCTTCTAAATCATGGCCATTGTCGTATCTTGAACGTTTTTTTGGATCAGACAGAACACCGTAAGCCTCGCCAACATCCTTAAACTTTTTCTCTTGTTCCTTCTTTTCATTGTCGGAAGCATTTGCGTGGCGATCTAAAAAAAATACAGAATAAAAAAATAAATCCTTAAAATGTGTTTTAAAAAGGACATATAGACGGTCTACCTGGGTGATGATCCAGAGCCCTTTTTCTGTATGCCTTTTTAATATCATCTGAAGAAGCGTTCTTATCAACGCCGAGAATTCTATAATAATCTTTTCTCTTCGATTTTTTTAGTGCCATTTTAGCTTCTAATAGAAGACGTTTATTTTCTGCAAAAGAAAGTTTAAAATTATTCATGTAAAATACTATTTGTACTTTTGTTTCAAAAAATTTAATTTGCGTTTACTTTACCTCGACTTTTTTCTATTTTGCACGCTTTTTCATAATCGCGTACAGCTTCCTCAAACTGTTGCAGTTCCATATAAGCTCTTGCTCTTCTGAGAATCGCTTTGAGATAGTTCTCATCCAGTTTTAGAGCCTCATTACATTCAGATACTGATTCAGAATATTTTTTGAGCTATAAAATGCATAAACTATTAATCTATAGCTTAAAATCATCTGCAAATAATAAGTGTAAGGCTTACCCTGAAAGATACTATTGCTTTATTAAAATGCAATTTAGCATTAGTCTTATGGTTCAGTGGATCAATCAACAGAGCTTCTGTGTATAGTTTATCTGATTCTAGAAGCCGGTCTGCCAAAAAAGCTTTGTTTCCATCATCTTTCTTTTGTTTTAATAACTTTGCTCTCTGCAATAAAAATTTTATCAATTAGTACCAGAACATTCATATTAAATGTGGAAATATCAAATACATTAAATTTATTAAATTTAAAATTAATTAAAACCAAAACAATGACTATTGTTTGCAACAACAACTGGTATTATTTTATGGTTATTAGAAAAACAAATATTATTCAGCAAGTTTAAGCTCTTCTCACGATGTAGTTTTCAGCTCAATTAGTATTTTAGGAGAGCTGCAAGCTTTGCATTTGCAACTTTTTCATAACACAGTACTTACATTCCTACATGAAGGATTGGTTTTCACAACATTGATGTTCCTTTCATCTTTTAATAAAGTTTGGTTTTATGTAATTATTAATAGTTAATTAGGACTTAATTCAACCAAAAAAAAGAAGCTAAGATAACATTTTTGGATAAATATGGTTTGCATTGTAGATAATAATTGTATACCTTATATATATCCAAGGCTCTCTTGTGGTCAGGAGCGAGACGTAGTACTTGTTGGAAATGTTTAAAAGCTTGATTAGTATTATCTTGGTAATATAAACAAATTCCTCGAACATAAATAGCATCTACGTTTTGTTTATCAGTATGAAGAACATCGCTAGAAATAAATAATAAATATTTATCTGAATTTTATGATTTTGGTAATATTTTTCTACTCACTTTGCAGCCATTTCTGCTTCTGGATACCTCCCCAAATATGCTAAGCTTTCAGCTTTTCCAACTTTAAAACGAGCGCAAAATGGACTAACTTCACTGCAGCGATCCATACAATAAACAACCTGAAATAATGAATGCAATTAAATTAATAGTCTCCTTCAAATAATCAAAATAATGCATCATCAAGTTATTGAATAAATTTACCTTGCGATAATCTTTACTATTATAAGCTACTTCTGCTTCTTTGATAAATCTTTTCAAAAGGGCAAGATCATTCAGTTCTGAAACAATTGATTGTTTTGAAGGTTCTAATTGTTCTAATTTATTTACTGTATTCTCAGCTTCCAATACATCTCCTATCATCAGAGAGCTTTTAATAAGTCGTGTGTAAGCCTGTAAATACAAACATATATTAAAACACTATCTAGATAATTTTTGAAGTTCTGATTATGATAAAGTGTTAAAAAACCTTAAGAAATGTTGGGTCAAGTTCAAGGCATTTCTTTGCATCTTGGAGAGCATCTCTATATTGCGACAACATCATATAACAAGCACATCGGTTGCTGTAGTATCTGGCAACATCTGGGCATAATTCTGTAAAAAAAAAACATGTGTCAGATGTAGAACAGCTGCTTCATTTACATAAAAATTATATTGACACGTACCAATGACTTCATTGTAAATAACTAAAGCTTGTTTGTACTGCTTAGCAGTGTACAGCTGATTAGCCTCTTCCTTCTTGAGTTCGGCAAGCCTGAAACATACACGGCTTTCTTAATAATTTCTCCTTTCTCCATGCAGGTAAGTGTGTGTCTCTCTGTGACATCATTGAGTTTTCGTACGTATACATCTTACTTAACACCTAAGTGGGCGAAAATTCAACGAGTCTGCGACTTATTCACTTACGATGAGTTAAAGGAATTAAAAGTCATTGATGCCATTTGCAGCATTGCAATCTCTATGGCGATGGTGTAAACATTCGATAGTCTCATCGATCATGCATTGTTACGAGCGCGACACCGGCGATCGCGAATTGAACGACCCAGTCTCGCGTCTAAAACTCGACCTTCATGCAATAACAAAAGGCGAAGAGTATAGAGATCGCAAGAGAGAGGGGGCGAGTAGGTGCGCTGGGGCCGCTTGCCCCGGGGGGGTCCGCGTCCGCCGCGTGACTCAACCGCCGTTTGGCAGGACTCGTGGCTCGCGAGAATCGTCGAAATCCGCGGATCGGCTCGGGAATAACGGGGACGAGCAATAATAGCCAGCCTCGAACAATGAGACGCGGGACCCGAGGGGGGCGGTGCGCCGCGACAGGCCGCGTCTCGATGCAGCGCCTGGGAGCGTTGACCCGCTGTACGCGCTCACCATAACCATCATGTCGCGGATGCGTGCGCGTCGGAGAGGGAAGGCGTCGAGAAGAAAAAAAGAGAAACGAGCCCTCAGTGGACGAGTCGGTTGAATTGTTTGGCGATACTCACTCTTCGGGTTTCGGTTGCATGGAGTCGACGCTGGGGGGACTCGACGCAGACGGCGCAGCCGTGCTGGCTTGGGTCTCCTCCGCGTTGGTCGGGTTCCATTCGCCGTGCGACGTCGGGGACGTCGGGGGATTTGAATTTCTCTGCCAGCCTTTGCCTCGGCCCATCATGTTACTCTTGCGTACCGACTGCCTCGATTACACGTCCCTGCAGATGATGCGCCGATTCGTCCTGATGATCTTCGTCGAGACGCGTACTGCTGCAACTCGATCACGTACGCAGTCTACGACACGAACCCACACGGCCAGCAGTTGCAGCACGACTGGACGAGTAGGTGGCGCGCGACAAATATAGTTGAGGACTGAACCGAAGAGAGGCTGAGTAGTATAATGAATTTGACTGCAGCTGGCGCTAGAGGTTTTTAAAACTAGCTGGGTTCCTCTATTTAAACAAACGGATGTACATGCATTACATACATTTGTACAACATTCTGCGTGTAAAAAATCTGCAACAAAACATCCATTTTTAACACGTTTTAAAAATTGTTGAAACGATTTTAGAACGATTCTATAACATCAACAGGTGTCGTTAGGAAATAGGTAAAGCCTATCAACTGCATGGGCGATAGTGGAGGCAAAGTATATAAATTGTAAATAAAAAATGCGTCACTTCGTTTTTTTTACACTGTTGACATATAACGACCATGCCGTGAGATTTGAATTTATGTTCAGCTCGATGCATATGATGCGGTGGTGACGGTACAATGATGGCATCAACATTATGCCTAGGCCGCACGCGTGCGCTCTCCATGTTCGGCAGTCGGCACTCGCTGCTTTTTGGGAGGGTAGAGGAGTAGGGGCAAAAGTGCAAAGTGTCTGCGGCTGTCAAAGTGAGTGGGCGCCTTTCTCGCTACGAGAGGTTATGCGCGCTTCCTCTACTCCAATAAAAAATGCTTTTCGCCGTGATCCGCGCGGCGTAACAACGTGGCAGACGACGGGAATCGCGCTGTCCGTCTAAACCGAGCGCACGTAAACACGGAGCAGCGGCCGCGGGGACTAAACGCGACGGTGCAGTGCATCCGACATGCTCGCGGAGGCGTACTTACGCGGATTTTCGCGCTACCAGTGAGTCGAATGCAGCCCGTCTGGCTCTCTGCGATGTCCACCATAAAAGTGGAACTGTGAAAATTCTTTTCGAGATATAGCGCAAGGTATGTTTATTTTACCGTTGACCGACAAAGATCTAAGTAGGTGGGAGAAGAAAAGGGGTTGAAGTTTTGATGAATGACTTTAAAAAATTTGCAGATTAAAGGAAAGCTGAAACATGGGTGCTACACCGAGCAGATACGAGGATCTCTCGAAGAACTCGTATCTAGAGAGGTTTTGCGGCAAGGAGCCGATACCTCTGGACGATCAGTTTTGGAGCCGCTTCCTCTCGTACAATATGAGACCGCCGCTAACACGAAACGACCAGATTGAGCTGGATTCTCGTTTAGATATTTGCTGCCAACAGTTGCTTGTCAACAACCCCAATACGGGCAATTTTGGAGCTCTTATTCAGATCTCGCTGATAAGAATTAGTGAATTGCTTTCTATGGCTGATTCAGAAAAGTGAGTACTTTAGTGGCATGTTTTATAGTGATAAAAGTGTCATGTAAATAATGATCGTTACATTCTTTTTAGCATTATGCCTGCATGGCAGACGTATAATGCTCTTTTCGCAGTGAGGTGTATTTTGAAGTATCTTATAGAAACAGTTGGAGAAGAAGAAATGGTTAGGCATACTGAAGCTCAACTTTCTGCAGAAAATACCAATAGTTTACTACCTGTCCGGTTGCAATCATTCTTTGAAGCATTGGTAGAAGTTATTGTCGATGTGCCGCTTTGGTAAGATACTAATTTTAATTTATTTAAATTTTCTTCAGATTTATGTATTTTATTTATGTTATTATTTTAAAGTGAATTCACGTATCTTGTGCACCTTGAGGCCATCAATTGCCTATTGGTATTATTGTCGGTTCAACTTTTTTCTCAAACTCCTGCTGAATACAGTACAGTTTACAGAATAATAATGAATGAAGAGTTAAGTGCGCATGCACCAGTAATGGTCTGCACATTACTGAATAATTTTGCTGAGCAAGCTCATGCACCTCCTGGACTTTTAACTCCACACCCAGGCTCCAGTATTGTATTCAGTATTGCAGGTAAGTACTAACTACTCTGACCTTTTTAATTAACTAATATGTTAGAAAGTTTTAAAATGTACTCCTTTTATGCAGCTGGACTTTGGAATGTAATTACTATGGGTATGGGTAGCAGTTTAAAAAATGTGCAAGTTTCACATGGAGGAAATGTGGAAGAAGTAGAGAGAAAACGAGACACAGAAACACCATTAGCTAGTCAATCGTTACTACTTTTATTAGTTCTTACAAATCATTGGACAGCATCACGAAATCCTTATAGAGATGCTATGTTCTCCTTCACAAATATAGAAGGTATGAAAGTTTTTCGTTTTAAAAAAATCACAAAAATGTAAATGATTTTACAAATATTTATTTCTTCAGATGATTGTGAAACTTCATGCGAAACACATTGTTCATTTAAGTTCAATGTGGATAAATTATACAAAACTATTTGTAAAATACCAAACACAGATGAAGTAACTCTTCTACTATACATGCTACTGCATCGAAATCCTAATGTCAAATACCACATAATGAAAAGGCCTGATGTTCAGTTATTAGTAAGTAATACAAAATGTGATAAAAATTTTACAAAACAAAGCTTATTACCTAGCTCAACTAAACAGGTATAAATATTTTCAGGTGATACCTATCTTAAGAATATTGTACCATGCTCCAGATAATACTTCACATCATATATACATGTCCTTAATTATTCTTTTGATTCTTAGTGAAGATGAATCATTTAATAAAGCAGTACATGAAATTGTAAGAATTATTATATTTTTTAAGCTATTGATTATTACATCAAATAAAATAAAAAAAAATAATTATGTTTAGACGCTGAAAGGAATTACCTGGTACACGGAAAGGTCAATAAGTGAAATATCATTAGGAGGTCTATTAATTCTTGTGGTAATCAGGACAATACAGTATAATATGCTCAAAATGAGAGTAAGTATAACATAATTATAGTTAAGTATTCACAGAAAGTTACAAAATATTGTAAAAATTTTTTTAAATGATTCCATATATAAAAATAACTTCAAAATTTATCAGGATAGGTATTTGCATACGAATTGCTTAGCTGCCTTGGCCAACATGTCAAACCAGTTTAGAGGACTGCACCCTTATGTTAGTCAGCGACTTATAAGTTTATTCGAAACGCTAGCGAAAAAGCATGGTAAATTAGAAGCTGCAATTAGAGCCCAGTCCTCATCTACTTCAACAACTGTGAATATCACTTCTAACGGCAGCATTGCTAATAGTGACCTGGTAACATGTTTTAATATTTTGTGTATCAAAATTTCTTTACATCTAATATCATTAAACTAATTGACAACATTTTTTGAAGATTCAAGACTTATCAGTATTAGAAGAAGTTTTACGAATGGTGCTGGAGATTATAAACAGCACTTTAACGCATCAATTGGCACACAATCCTAATTTAATTTATACCTTACTTTACAAGAAAGACATATTTCAGCCATTCAGAACGCACTCAGCCTTTCAAGATATCGTTCAAAATATAGATTCGGTAAAAATTTATTTTCTTGATAAAGTTATTTAAGAGTCTTACAGTAATTTCTTATATTTATTTTAGGTGATTAATTTCTTTTCGCATAAACTAGAACAGAAAGAACAGTCGCAGATTGGCGTTACTCAAGTATTAGAGACGATTAAACAAGGCACAAGTCAATGGCCAAAAGATCGATTGAGGGTATTTTTAAAATTATTTTCCAATAATCCGAGCGAAAAGTGTAGTGGATTGAATACTTATCATAACTGTATTTCAGAAATTTCCCGAGCTTAAATTCAAGTACGTGGAGGAAGAACAGCCCGAGGAATTTTTCATTCCCTATGTTTGGAGTGTTGTTCGTCAAGGTGCACTGCTCCACTGGAGTGCAGAAAATATAAAGCTGTTCCTGCCGAGCCAGAGCGAGCAAACAACGATTATTGTTTGCTGATACAACGAAAACGACTCGTATTGTAAAATTTGTTAAGCGCACGAGCATTTTGAAAATGTTTGTTACGTCGACGATTGTGCAACGGAGGTGAATAAACAGAAGGGACAAACAAGGGAGCCGGTTTAATATTTAAGCAAATTGAATATATTAAATGAAATAATTATATGTAAACTGATACAATGCTATGCAAGCCAAGTAAACAAAAAGCTAGCTGTTATACTTAGAGAGCTTTTGAAAAAATGAGTTGGTAATGCTTAGAGTGGACTATACAAGTGAAAGAAACTTGCCTTTTATAAACGTCGAATTTTTTCAATTTCGTACAAGAATTCATTAAATTATTACAGAAATATCAGATGAGATGTGACCAATGGCTTATTTTTATCAGTAGAGAAAGTGTAAATAATTTTCTAATTAGTTATATAAAAAGAATATCATGTTACAGACTATGTTATCGACTGTAAGAGTAATTTACATTTTCACAGCGTCTGTACATAGCTCGATCCAGCTGTTTTCATTGTGAATAATTATATTATCATCTAACGAAATTTACAATAATAAAATTTGTATATAAAAGATATTGATTTTTCATTTTAAGAAACTTACATTTCAAACTTAACTAAAACAACATATTTCATTATCGTCTGATTGAAAGGAAAGTGGGAAATGGACACAGGCAGTGAAAAGAAAAAACGAAACCATTAATATTGAATTTTTTTCGAATGTACACCTTTATTAAACAAATACACTTGACGTCTTAGTATTATTTATAATATGTTTAAGATAGTATTTTATATTCCTAGCATGTGCAGTGTGTGTATGCGCATGTGTGGATTTTTTCATTTTCCTTTTTCTTCGCTATTGCTAATATTGTTTTTGCTGAACAATCTCAGTTTGCAGATTTAACAAGATTATCATAATTTGACATTTGTGTGCGCCACGAAAAAACAACGCCGCTGAGTTGCTCAGTGTATATAATGTATATAATCGCCATTAATAACCGCTTTTCCGAACAGAAAAATTTGCAAAAACAAACAAACGTAAAAAAGAAAAAAGTTGAAACTTATCGCCTCTCAGCAAAAAACATTTTTTTTAACGCCCTTCGTCCTTCTCATTATTTTTTTTTATTCGGTTTTCCATTTATCTCGTTCTTGAGTTGCTTGAGTTGGTGTGACTTGTGACTTGTCAATATAACATTTAAGCGTACAGTGGTACCTCTGTTTTTCTCTATATACCAATGATAATTTTTTCCTTAACTTTAATATTAGCTTTACGATTAATCTTATTAGTTAACACACACAATTTTTTTCATCGGTAGGTACTGGGAGGGAATTTTTAGTTGGCTCTTGCGTTAGGTGAAAATTGTATTTACTTTTTTTATCTTCCATCTCTCATGATTATTACGTGTATATATAAGGTTCCGTTCGACAAAGCCGAAAGAAGCTGTACGCGACCGTTGATTGATTAGTATATCGTCATCTGCCGACAAGTTGTGGTGCTTCGTGTTACAATAGTGCACGCTCGCTGTGACGGTCGTCGCCCGTCAGGACTCCCTAGTCTCTCGTACTTCGGAAGTCGAAGACACACTCGAGTCGCGCAGAGTCCTTGGGGCGCTCGCTTAAAAAAACCGACGCGGCGGCACTTTAAATTTCCGTGCATCCCTTTCGATAAACGCCTAGAACACATATATATACATGCGTGGACGTGCGCGAGTGGATCGTGTGGGTGTGGAAAGGTGTGTGTTTCTTACGCGTGTTGGTGGCACGTCGCGCGCTCCGATGCTCTCCGGCGCGGCGACGCGCATTACATAATTTACTTTTATACTCTTTTTTTTCAAATAGCTGCCTACAAAAAACAATATACGGTGCGTTACAAATCGATCTTCGCCGTATAGTTTATTCCATTATACGCTCTTTCGGCGTATCTTCCTTTTTTTTTTTAACTTTTCATCCGTCTCCCGCTCTGATTTTTTTTTTAATCCGCCGACTTGGTTCGCTCACATCTTTTATAGTACGACGAGGCGGACGGCGAACGATTTCTCGGGAAGTGGAGGATGAAAAAGAGGAGAAATTAGGATGGCTCCCGGTCGGAGGAACAATCGAGGGGAGGATGAGCCCCTTTGCGACGTTCAAAAATGCATTCCGGTCTTTTTCTCTCGCGCCGCGCCGCTAATGAGCTCGGTCGGTCGTCGGTAACGGTCGGCCGTCGTTACACGAGCGGCGAAGCTCTAATTCCACTCTTTCTTCGTCGCCGAGTGCCTCGTCGTATATATCTCTCTCGCATATATAAGCGTTCTCTCACAATTTTTCCTCTCATTTTTTTGTTCATTATGTGTTTATATATAATATATATTCATATTTATATATATGTTGCTTTGTTCTCTCATAGGATCGCTTTGTTTAATTAATTAGTTAAGTACAGTATATATAGTATCGAGTAAAATGGATTAAAAAGAAGGGAAACAAGTATTCCTTTTTCTTTTACTTCTTTTACGCCGCTAAAAAAAGAAAGGAGGATGGCGGTACAAAAGTTCGTTACGAAGTCGTTTTTTTATATACGTAGAAAAAGGAGAAAATAAATCTAAAAATCCTAGTTTTACAAACGACGCTAAGAAAATATGAAGAAGTATAGAAGCTGCGTGCGACGATTAATCACTAGAGGCAAGTACATTGTTATCGATAATACGTAAACGCATCATTTTAGTAAGCTCGTTAAAAAGTAAAAAGAATATAGATGGGAGTGAAAAACTGGGCGATCGCAGATCTGGCCGCGATTAGATGTAAGTAAGATATATAAAGGAGGAATCTACGCAATTCCCGAAGTGACGAAGAGAGGGAAGGAAAGAGGGTGGGAGAGAAACGAGGATCTCTCAACGCGACTCGTAAACTCAATGAAGTAAGAAGCTGCGTCGCGTCACGCGTGCACGTGGTGTGTATATGTGGGCATATGTCCGTGTTTCGTTAAAAAAAGAGAAAAAACCGAGCGCACATGAGCGCGTGAATTCGTCGGCTTGCGCATGCGACCGGAGACGAGAAGAACTGACTCACGAGTCTACCTATATATATGTATATATTAATACGCATCGGTCACCCGGAGAGGGGGCCGGGAAGGGGAGAATAAATTATACGAAACGAGTATACGCAGGAAAAAATTCGCGTCTGGAAGAGAAAGGCCAGCTCCGTTTGGATAAGGTGGGGTGGAGAGAAGGGGGAGGGGGTGAGGGGACGTAGTCGCGCGAACAATGGGCGAATCGATTATACAAAACGATGAGGGACAGCGAAGAAATTCATTGCGCGTGGATATGACGAAGAAACGTCAGTTTTTAGTCGTTACGTTTTTTCTTCTTTTTACGTTCACGCCGAGAAACGACCGCTGCGCGACGTCGCGACGACGGCGATTCCAGCGGATCGAGATTTCAAATTTTTACAATCGTACATCAGGTGGGGAACAGGGCCGTATTCTCATTGTCATGAAAAGCTTTCGTATTCCGTATTATTCTTTTACTTTTTTTTCACCGCTTACGTTCTTTTTCTTAACCATTACTCATTATTCATCCAATTCTTTTATAAAAATGATATGATATGCACGTTGGAAAAATAAATTGTCATATAGTCCCTATATGAATACATATATATTCGTCATACTCAAATATTCAGTTCTAGGTATTTGATCGATACAACTTCCCTAAAAATACATACATACACGTGAATTAGGACACGGCAGTATTTGTATTCATTATCATTGTTATTATTAGTATTATTATTATTTTTTGATATTACAAACTGCGATTTCATTTCATACTAAAATTCATTGTCCGAAGGATATTATAATTTATTTCATTCATGTTTTCTTATTATTTTGTCGCAGAATCGAGTTTCGCGGATAGCTTTCTTTGCCTCGAGATCAATCGCGACGTTACAACGTTGCAGACGAGGAAAAAAAGGCCATCACTCCTACGGAGGGTCGCGCGCCTCGAATATTTAAATACATCGTAAATAGAGATTTCCGAATGAAATGTCACAATATATATGTAAATATGTATATCAAATACTGCCCGATAATACACAGTTTTTTTATATTTTACTTTTTAATATTTTTTGTTCTTTTTACCATCCCGCGACTAAACGAGGGAGGTTGACAATCATTACGTGTCTCTAAAACTGCAAGAGCAGCCGCAGTTTGACGGCCGACGTTTATTTTACTTTTTTCTTAGTTTCATTACTTCCACAAAGATTTGAAGAGCCTGTAGAAATCCCTACACGACAATTATCAAAAGTTCCTATGATCGACGACCAAAGGGAGAAACACACCGATTACTCCAGCAACATACTAAAAAAACGAAACACACAGACCTGCGGGTCTACGTACGCCACAAGAATTAAAAAAAAAGAACCAACAGAACGTTAGGGAGAAACCGAACGAGGATTGCACTGCACTCTCGCGCGCGGGAAGAGAAGAAACGAAGTTCCGCGGCGCCTCCACCATTTATTTATCATTTTTCGCTAAATCGACGCTGTTTCGTTTTTTTACCTTCGCCAAATATATACGGAGGAGTTTTTTTATCGCACGCAAAGTAATTGACACACGCGCCTCTGGCATGTAAAACACAATCACTGCTCGCCCCGTATACACTTCATTACGATATGATTAAAGGATTTTTCCTTACCACTTACATCGAAGAAAAAAATACATATACATATGGCCGCATCCCGGTTTACAAAAGTTTAAAGTAAGCGAATTCACAATTCAAAAAGAAACGACGCGAATGAAATTCGCTCTTCTGACCAAGCATTGAAGAAAACTGGAAGATGTCAGGAAGAAGCAAGATCAAAGTTTATTGCAAGCGGGTGCTTTTTTAATAACACATTATTTATTTATTTTTTTATATTTCTTGTCTAATTTTGGAAGCGAAAAGCGCTTCCTACAAAGAAAGAGTTTCTTGATCTTTTCTCTTTATTCACGGCGAATCAATGTCCCAGGCTGATGATCCAAATTCAAAGAGGAAAGTTTCGAGATCATAGTACAAACGTCAGTTTTAGTTCCGAGGAAATACGAATACTCGGATTTTTAAAGAAATGCAAAAATGTAAAGATCAATCGGCTTATTCTGTATACATACGTTATTGAGATTTTTTGTTTCATTATTATTATTTGGAGGCTACACTCGATAATGATGATTAAATGTTTTAAACAGTGTTTCAGATACCATTAGTACCAGTAGCGATATTTTCTTCTTCTGCTCATTGTTTATATATAGGCGAGCATTTTAAAAAAGTCGATATAATAAAGGCGTAAAATGAATCTCTGTTATCTACTACTTTATTTGCATTAGTCAAGCATTTAACACAAGGCAGACTGTAGTGAAACTCGCGATATTTTTTTTACTTTTTTTTTGTTATCATTTGTAAAAGTCGATTTGTGCATTTAAAAGTCTTTGATACGTTACCAACAATACTCAAATTCTTATACAAACGTGTAATGAACGAAATGACTGATATAGATTTTTTGTCTCCATTTTAAACATTTCTTATTAAATATCTAGTCTCAATCTATCTGACTGCAGTCCATATTTGTAAGCTTTGCAAGCATAATCCAACATTGAAAAATTTTGTATTGGCCTCCGGGATTTCCAGAAATGTAGGTCGTCCCGCAAAGGTCTAAATATGATTTTCACTTTTTTTATGTTTTTTTTTCTTCTTACTGAATGTGTGTGCTTTATGTTGTGTATATGTGTGTGAAAATAGTTTCGAATAATAATACATTCGCATACCTCGACAACCGTCGTTGTTAACAATGTACCGTATGTAGAAAGAGTTTTTTCAACTATTAGATAAAGCGTCCCGCACTCTTACAGATTTTTAAAGCGTTCTTATTTTTTTCTCTCTCCTGTTTCCTTTCTCTCCCTCTCTCGCTCTCTTTTTTTATTTTTTTGTTCTCAAGCAGCACACCGTCGATTCGCCGATGCCTGGTACTAGAAACTCAATCTAAGGGGACGGATATAATATGACACTTCAACCTACCTGCAAGAACACAGTTCACCTAAAACTCTACAGACCGAGCATTTGAAGGTGTCCTATATAGGGAGGATATGAAGTCTCTGGAGCCAAATTCAAAACTTTGCCGATTACTGCGCAAACTTTGCTTTTTTTATTCGAGCCCTTGAAAAATTCGAGACAAGGCCGCCGCTGTCGCTACTTCACCCCTAAATGTTCTTTCTTGATCTTAAAGTAGATGAAATTGCATTGCGAAGCTCCATGATGCCTAGATTTAAGATTTATGACTTTTAAGTATACAAGTGAATTATCATTGCTATAGCTATGTAATATTATCTAGAATTTAGCTATTGTTAAAATTTTTACAATTCTTATTTTAAAAATCTATTATCAAATCTAAGTGATCTATTGTAGTCAATGAAGTAAGTATTTCCGTGAAGCTATATCACACTCAAACATTTATTTATAGATAATTCTGGTTGAAAACATTAACGAGAAATATCTCGTGCTCAGAAGATGAGTCATGCTATGTCAACTCTATGATTTTTTCATGTATACCGGAATGGCTTTTTGAAGGCGATGTTTACTCAAACTCAATTGAATACCCAAGGGCAATGCTTAAGGCAATTTCACAAATATTGATTTTTTTTCAAATACTAACATTGCAAAAAAATTTCTTTTAAAAAAATAAGAACATTGTAAAAAATTTTTTTATTAAAGTGAAATATAAAATGAATATTGTAAAATGTGAAAAAATCGTTGCTTGCCTACCTTATTCGGTAATGTAAATAGCGTGGCTCAGCGATATCGGGTCGTTTAAACGTTGGGGTGATCCCATTCATAATCGGGGCTCGTGCTGCGCCCATGGCGCCGTCCGGTGCCGAGGTCGCAGTCATTCTCGCAGTCAGACGTATCAAGATCTTCGTCCCTGAAGGAACCGTCCTCGGAGTCCGAGCTGGCGGAGTCGTCGAGATCCTCATCGCGACGGCTCTGTCCGGCCTCCTGCTCGTTTAACCTTTCCATCGGGTTGACGGTTATAGCGAGGGCCGAGTCGTCCCAAGCCATTTCCGTCTCCGCGGCGAGCTCTTCTCCAGCCGATCGTCGTCGCTTGTTGGCACCTAAATCGAAAATTAATTTATAGCTTTAATCAGAGATTTCTCGACTCCTAATTAACGCTATAGGCCTAAAGTCCGGCGTATTGAAGAGTTAATCAATCTTCGATCTCGGGTGCATTATCAAAAGCCGTAAACGCGCATTTAGCAGTACAATGAATCAATGGGTACGGAAGGCGAAACAATGCCATCGGGCGCTTCCAGTTGCGGTGCGCGTGACAATGGCGCTAAGACCCAATAGGAACGGCCTACATTTTCCATTTAGCCGGCGATTTTCCCTCCCGTCGCACAATAACATAACTCGCGGAGCGCTCCCGGTGCCCTCGTTAGCCGCTTAATCGAGCCGTCGTAAAATCACCGGCTAACGCAGGTACGTGGGTCAGGCTGCAGGTATACAGCGGTCCATCGATTCGGAATCCCATTAAAGCGGCCCTCGAGGGGGCAAGCAAACAAGTGGCACGGAGCATTTACCTCGGACGCGCGCGGCCCCGATGACGACCATGAGGAGGAGGAAGCCGATGCAGCAGGCTGCGACGATTGTCACGGCGTGGCTGCCGCCGGCCGCGTGCCCGCCCTCGCGCAGCTGCGTCGTCGCGTACTCCTCGTTAAGCTCGGCGTGGTGGGGCGAGAGGAGCGCGTGGCCGGGCTGCGGCTCGACGATCCTCGCCATCGGTATGTCGTTCGCCATGTGGGTCGAGTGCGGCACCGGCGACGTCGTCTTCTCCTTAGGGTGGATCACCGCCAGGGTCTGGATGTACTCGTTGCTGGCGAATCTGCCGCTGCGGGGGATAATTCGGGAGTCGATCATTAATATTTCCGAGCGACCTTTTTCGAGGGATCAATATTACTGCTGCACGCCCCGAAGCGACGCGTAGGTTAACGAAGCTTCGGCAAATAAACCACTATGCGTTTACCCAAAGCTCGAGATGAAACGTGAGCTTGGGAAAATTTTAAAAATAGATTTTTAAATTATCGGTTATACTTTTAGTACAATCTTTTTGAACGAGAAAAGTAATTAAATTTTCATGCCACTCTAAAAAAAAAATAACAAAATTAAGTTCGTACAATCAAACTTTCGTTTTAAATATTCGTAGTTTTTCATTTTTGTTTACGATGAAAAACTCTAAAAATTTGTAAAAATAAATGTAAAATATTTTCTGAAACTACACATATTAACAAAAACTGAACAAATGAATACCTTAATTCGGAGCAGGTGAGCTTGAAGACACGGTCGAGATAGTAAGCCGGTTTGCGATTCGTGTAGGTGATGAATCTGATGATCTGCTGGTAGTTGTGAGGCGTGTCGGCTCCGGAGAGCACGACGCCGTCCCGGTCGACGCGGGCGCTAATGGAGTGGAAGCGGCGCAGGGTGTCACCGGGTAGGCTGAGGCTCTCGTGGTCCGGATTGAGGCTGGGGTAGACGCTGACGGCGCAGGCGTCGAGGCGCGCCGCGGTGCCGGCGGTCACCCGGGCGTCCGGGAACACGCGGACGCCCAGGCGGAAGTCCGCGTACTCCCGCGCCACGTAGCCCGTGCCTGCGAACAAAAGGATCGATGCTTTATCACGGGGAAATGCGCGCGCCGGGGCCTTTGTCCCCCCGGTCAGGAGAGACAATGCGGAAACTTTTTTTTTACGGCGACCGGCTCGAATATTGATGTTATTAAGCGGAGGCGCGCTCGTGCGCGGCCTGGAATTAAACGCGTTTCCACTCTCTTTTGTGCCCGGCTGGATTATACCTATTTTCGGCGCAGCGGCAAAAAAAAGGCAGGAGGAGGAAAAGCCGCGCGACGTTTATTGCGGCTCTATAACTTGGCCGATCCCCGCCGAGCCTCGTAATTATTGAACTTTGTCGGCTCATAAATCCGCATCGTGCGTGGCGTATCCTTCCATCCATAATAAAGAAAGTTTGTTCTATATTAAAATTCTATTATCCTGCGAACGAGATGCCGAGCGGGAAACAAGATAAATGCCTTCGCTCGTCAAGGGTGGGGCATAAAAAAAAGAGAGTGAAAAATGATAGCCTCGCGTCTCTTGACGTGCCATTAGAGGCGTGCCGTATTCAAAAAATAAAAAAACGGGAAACACGAGAGACAAACGTACCGTTAACGGTGATGCCAGGCCGCGGGGGCGGTAGTACGAAGACGTAGGACTGCACGGACGGGACAGTGAGAGGTCGGTCTTCTCTGCCCTCGCAGATGATGGTGGTATCCAAGCGGAAGTTGCGTCGGCCAGGTGTGGGGAATCTTCTCGAATTGGTGTATCCAATGCGTCTCAAGAGTGTCTCAACGTTGGTCTTGTTGTCACCGTCGATCCTGAGTTCCGTCAGGTCCGAGTTGGTCAGAAGTTGGGTGCCGGGCTGCAGCAGGTCCATGGGCGGCACGTGGATGCCCTCCTGGCAATGGCGCAGGCAGGACAGCACGTCGGGTTTCTCGTTGCGGCCGACGAGGACCGAGAGGCCGGCTAGATAACCGCGGAAGTGGTGCTTGGTCTTGTTGTCCGAGCCTTGCCAGCAGGCGCCCACCACGAGGGTCGTGTTGATGCCCTTGGCTGGGTGCAGGGGCCAGTCGTCGATAATTTCCGGGTTCATCTTGTCCGCGTGCCACTCCTCGCCGTCGACGAAGAGGCTCACCCGCGGGAAGTTCACCTGGATGGCATAGTGATGCCAGCGGTCGTCGCAGACCTGCGTCAGCTTCCAGCGCCACTCGGCCGGGCGGAACATGTCCGGATCGCCCTCGGTGAAGTCGCGTCGCAGCAACAGGATCAGACGGCAGTTCCGGATGAACAGGGCATAGTGGTGGCGGTTCATCTCTGCGGGCAAAAAGAAGATTTTTAAGTTTTAGCTTGTTTTGTATCTCGCGCGCGATGCATGCTGCACCCTATACTACTCGCGGCTGGTGCACTTTGCCAGCTCGTTATTTTCTTTAATTAAACCCGGCGCTCCGTACGGTAGCGCGCTACATTTTTTCCGGTGCTTCTTTTTGAAGAACCAAATCCTCAGCCCCCGAGAGTACATATAACGAGGTTTTATCGGGCCAAGGTGTGTATAAGAGACGCTGAAAATTCTCAAGTCCCACTCGATCGCACGAAATTCCTCACTTCGCCCTGTGCGATAAGACTGACTGAGCGAGTCAATTTCTCCAGCGTCTCTTCTCCCCCTTCGTCCGCTTCGTCGCGATCAAAGCGACCCAGCGAAAAGAGAGGGATCCACTCCATCGGCGTAGGAATATATATTTTCCCTGGGAATTAAAAGTACCGGGCGCGCGCGGAAGTCGCACTATAGTCGTCAAAGAGACGACGAAATTATAAAGAAAGCCGGGTAGGTGACGGAAGAAAAATTGACCCTTTCACACCCCGGCAGACCTAGATCCCTCCCTCCCTCCCCCCGGAGAGTTGTCATTAAAAACCGTGTTCTAATTATTTTTCCGCCATATTAGAAGGACGTCGGCGCTAAGCAGTGGAAATTTACCGGGGGGTTTTCAGAGGTCCGCCCTCGGAAATTTTACTTTTCATTAGGAGGTGCAGGCGCGACGGGCCGAGGGCCGCGAGGGGATTTACGTCGTTTTATAAAAGGGAGCCGCGAGTGCGCTTGCGCGCTGGAACTACACCAAGAGCGTCGGCAATCCAGCAGTCAATCATTCCATTGAGCCTCTAAATGAACGAATGGCTTATGCGGATTTAGAAACTGGACGCTTACTGCGATGGAATTTCTAATGAGCGGACAATTTATATTTAATGCGAGTGGAGTTGAATGTAGTATTATACATCCATTAGTTATAATCCTTTTATCATACATATTTCAACGCGGAAAAAAAGAAATAAAATTTATTTAAATTCCAAATTGGTGTTATACCCTCGATTAATATTGAAGCTGTTGAATTTATTATACGCAAACATTGACTTTTTGACGAGCTTTTCGATAAATTAGCGTAACTCGATAAATTCATGATGGAGAATTAAAAGTTGTATACGCGCTAAAATACATAAATTAGTAGATCATGGTATAATAAACAGAATTTAGAGTGCGCCGGTGAGCGCGTTTACGCATGTTATTAGTGCGAAGCGTTTTTGAGCGCTAAACTCTTCAAACACTCGCGTTTACCCTGCAAAGCCGTGAAACCCTCTCTCCGCTCCGGCGAACTCGACTGAACAATTTTGAAACACTCCAAGTTCGCGGACAAACGTCCGGGACGTCGGGTTTAATTCACTAAGCGGATTTTTACTTTTCTTCATTTTTCCTTCGTTTTTTTTTTAAACTCTCGACCGAAAGTTACTAGAGGAGGCTACTTCTAGGACAACTTACGCCGATGGCGCGCGCGGCTCGCTCCGAAATTAAAGTGCTCGCTCACGCGACGGTTTATCGCTCAAAATGTAACAATGGACGCGCGCGCGGCCGAAATTCGCGCGGGCGTTAGCTGCGTCGGGCAGCATTTCTCCGGGTTATATAATTCCCGTCGAATTCCTCGGCGGGTCAATATCAAATTCCGCGGCATTACCCTAATCAAGCGATTTACGAGTGCAATTCGGGGGAAAATTGCGCGTCCGTTAACGGGCCGCGCACGCCTGGGCGCGCCGCGACGCGATCCTCGCTTTTAATGCCCGTCGTGAGAAATTAATATTTTTGCGAATAAACGGCTGATACAGTCGAGAGGTGAAGTTGGAAGGGTGGCGGTAAAATTTTACGTTTGAAAATTTTCAGCCTTTTTTACGGGTGCAAGAGGTGGAAAAGGGCGCTAGTACTTTTTTACGGACTACTTGCGACTTGCTGAAGTGGGTACGACCGAAGGAATAAAAATGAATCTCAAAAATTTTCAAGTTATTTGAAAAGCCCGTTTCGGAGTTATAAATGTCTGAAATTCTCGGGTAATTCATTGCACCAATTCTAGATTTTGATGTGGTTTTTTGTAAAAATTCTTTTTCTCCTTTATTCTTAATTAAAATGTTTTTATCTTTTTACTTAAAATTACGAATTTCACCGACTTTAGACCTTTGTTGCGATTCAAATAATTCTGTGCATTATGAAATAATTTATATTTACAAAGATTTTAACAACAGTTTCAATTTAAATGAATTATTATTCTAAAATATCATGAATCGTTTTTAATGCTTTTGATAAATAACAATAATTACCATTTGGCCTTTGCTATTTTGTTATTTCATTATAATCTGCAAAAATTTTTATGAACATATCTCGTCTGGCACGTATTGTGTATGTTTAATGACCAATTAGTCATCCGCAAGACTTCACATTCGTTGCAAATAAAACTGTTGTTTCGCTTTTTGTGTCAGAACCACCTAATTAAAAAAACATGTTTTATTCTATGTAAATACAATTTTACTCTTCCACATTGTATAGCTTTAATGAAATAAAATGTACATTAACCGACTCTGCATATAAATAGCTAAATAAAATACTTATAAATGCATTTCAAATGGATTTTTCCAATCGAACGGTCATTTTAATTATGCCGCATGAATAAAAGAAAGACTATTATTTAAGCGCTGCCTGGGCATATTAGCATTTACCTCGAACGCAGCTTATCCCAATCCCCGAATGAAATAAAAAACGGCAATTTATACTGACTGTGATCATCGGCGGCACAGAGTATGTGCTCCTTGACGTGCGGGTCCTGCCTGGGCCTGGGCCGATGCTTCACCCAGACGCCGATGCTGAACTTCTGGGCGAGAGAGTGCTCGAGCACGTCCTCGGGCACGATGGCGGCCGAGTTGGCCCCATCGAACTCGAAGATCTCGTCGGCCTCGCGGCCCTCGTCCCTCGACAGCGAGGCGGTCCAGGAGGTGGTCGGCCCCGGGGTCGGCAGTAGGTCGACGCTGTCGCGCGACGCGCCGCACAGCTTGCGCTGGCTGCGCACGGTGTAGGTGTCGCGGTCGCATCCCTTGCCGATGTGGTCGGTGGCGAGACTCAGCGTCGCCCTCAGGTTGCGCAGCGTGCATGGCGCGTCGCAGAGCTCCAACCTCGCCGACGGCAGGAGCGGCTGGGCCTCGACGCCCGCGGCGTAATCCACTCGCTCCGGCACTCCGCGCCAGCCCGGCGAGCACACCCTGTTGACCTTTTTTCCCGAGCGAAACAAACGAGTTAGATCCTTTTCTTTTCGTGCCCTCTCCACCACCGCCCCCGCAAGCCTTGTTTTTCTCTTTCCTTTTTATACATATATATACATACGTGGAATAACGTACTGCGGAGAGTGTTTTACGAGGGTTATGGCACGCCCGAGTTTGGCGACTCGCTCGTTTTTGCTTTTTCCTGCGCGATTTCCGAGGAGAGCGGGAGGGAGCGAGCGATTGATCCGGTTTCAAGAGATGCTCCACGATTGAGCGCCGAGCTTACTCTTCCAACGAGGTATCGATTTCGAGGTTGCTTCGAGGGCCGCGCTGCCGCTGCAGCCAGTGCGTCGGATCGAGGATTTTGCTTTAACGAGGGCTGCAGCGCCGAGCTACGGGCCGATCTATACGGTGCACCTTTTTTTTACTCGTGACACCGAGGGCCGAACAAAATATTACCTTGATGCGTTTATCGTTGCTTATGGGATGGCGACGAATAAATTTCGGAATACGCCGCGGTGATGTAACGTGTTTGCTCGGAGCCTCGTGACTCTCCTGACGTTTCGCAATAAAGTACGAGCTGGCGCGAGGAGATAAAAATATCCATCGCTCCTTTTTTCCTGCTTGTGCGCGGCTTATGACCGTTAATCTGATTTTCCCCGAAAACTATGCACGATAACGAAGCGCGCGTCGATAATCTAAACTTCCGATGATCGACAAACACCACCTCTTTTGCCTCCGACGTTGCAAGAGTAAACAAGAGGGAATTGAATGGAAAAAAGAAAGGTTGTTATCGGGGCACAACAAAAAGTCTAATAATCCCGTGTAACTACAGATAAACAATGAAAATCCCGGTTTGACGGCGAATCACTGAGTAAACAAGATATTTTCCTCGATTTTATTTTATACCCATCGAAATTCGATTTAGCTTTGTTAATTCCGCGCGCCCTGCTATCGGTTGCGCTGCAACCCATTATTTACACATTTGAAAGATTCGATTTATAAAAATCCGACGAGCGTGTACTGGCGAACGCTGGAAAAAAAATTGGCAAATAAAATCCCGTAATTGATATTTTCCAAAGGAAGCGTCACCTCTGTTTGCTCGTTAACGTCGCCTCGTCAAAATAAACTACTCGATCCGCCGCTATGTTTTACCCCGGGTGGCTGGGCAACTTCGCCCTTCTGTTCCGTTTCCATTTTTTCTGCCATCGCGCGCACACACATCGAAAAACGATCTTTTCGCGTTCGTTAATTAAAAAACTTTTATCAGCGGCGCGCGCGTGCGAGCGAGCGACGAATTCGATCGAGCGAACCGAGCGAATCTGCGCGTGTCATCGACGAGATGTCGCCGATGAAAAAAAAAGGAAGAAAAAAAAAACGAGAGGAGCCGCTCACGATCGACGATACTGCGGCCCGCGAAACACGAGCGTATAGCTGAGTCACGCGCGGGACAAGATCGCACGGGAGCTTTTCGACCCCCTCGAATCCGATACTTAGCCCCCTTGGCTTCGTGACTCACTCCAGCCCCGGCGTTTTAAGGTAATTAATGTATGCGGGGCTTTCTTTTCAGCCGCGGATTTAATCACGAAATACGAGGTGGCTCGATTACGTCGCTCGCGAATTGTATATCCTACTCATTTATGGGTTAATTAACGTTGACAGTGGTTGTACCGTCATTTTTTTAGCCTCCCTTTTTCCCTCTCGAAGCGGAGCTTTCGCGCGGCTCTCCGCGCTTAATCACGGCACCCTGCTCATTTATTAATTCGGATCGCGGTCTTTTATTCACACCGACGAAATTATGAAGAAAACACGAAAACGAGCAGCATTTACATTTTCCGGGGTGAAAGAAAACATTTTCCCCAAGGCCTCATTTCCAACGGCGCTTTACAGCGCTGCCCCGGCACTTAATCGCAGACGTATCGCCTCCGTGCGCGCGCACCTCGTACGTGACTTTTTCGTCGAAGAAAAGTAGCGAGGTGAAAAAAAAAAGAGAGCGGAGAGAAAGAAGAGAGAAGAAATCCCCTCCGAATCGCAGTAAAAAGAAAAGCTCGATGATAAATTCGTAAGGACGCGACCTCGGCTGCGGCTGGTACGGGACACTTTACAGCGCGTAATCCCGCGCGAGCAAACAGAGAGCATGATTCACGTAAGGTGATTCACGTCGAGCGGAAAGCTCCCGCCTCCTCCCCGAGCGGTGGACGCGCTCTGCGATCAAAGGAGAAAAATATATAGGTGCAGCGTGACGGCGGGGACATACGCGGAGGCCGCGGGGGCCTCTTATCTTATCGGATCGGCAACCGAGACTTCCCCGAGTGCACCAATAACAATATTTAATTTAGACCCGGGTGGGTGGGACGAGCGCGCGGACTTTATGCCGTCGCGAAATTGCGAGGCTCCTATTCAAGAGCCGCCGGGAGGGATGTATGACGCCGGAATCAAACGCTATTCATGTAAACGCGAGCGCGAAGACTCCATTCAACTTTCGATATGTTTCGCCGTTGTATTATGCGCATGCATTTTCCCGAGCCGCCGACGTCCCCGCGGCGGCGGTCGACCCGGCGACGTCTAAGTTTCGACGTTTAAAATACTCGCGCGGAATATCGTCCTACTTTAGTCACTTTGCTCTCCGTTCAAAGTTTAATCTCGTTTTGAAATACGGGGCTTTTTGCCCCGTCGCCGAGCGTCGGCTTTTCCCGCGGAATTTTCAATTAATTTCGTTTGTCGTTATGATAAGCGCGCTTTAACTGCGAAGTAACAGTTTATTAATCGAAATTTGCATCTTTAACTTTTTAAACCTTCCTCGTTGTACTTTCCTACTCGTTATAACATTGACAAACGAGAAATTTCCATTGCCTCTAGATTATATCGTACCGAAAAATGAAAATCGATCGTTACATAATAACCCTTTTATCCAGAGGAGAAAAAAATATGTCAGCAGTTACCTACTCCAGTTCTCGTGAATGAATCTGTCCTCTAAAAATAGACACTAACAACCAAACCGCAGTCCGTTATTCCAGAGCCAAAAATTTTAACAAGGCCTGCTGGGCGCATTCGTGACCCAGCCCGATTTCTGATACGAAATCGAAAACAAAAAAAGAAGGAAGCAATCACATCAGCCCGTCGTCGTTATATACCTTGATGGTGACCATGGCGGGCGCGGACTGCTTCATGCCGCAGTCGTAGGCGACGACGCTGAGTATGTAGTTGTGGGAGCGCTCATAGTCGAGGGGCTCGGTGTTGCGGATGGCGCCCTCGTTGTCGATGACGAACGGCTGGTCCGCCGTCAGGATCTCGTACTTGCAGACGTCGCCGAACTTGGGCGTGCAGTCGCGGTCCGAGGCCTCGACCCGCACGATCTCCTCGTACAGTCGGCCCTCGTCCACCGTGCTCACGTACGCCGGCTGCAGGAACTGCGGCGCGTACTCGTTCACGTCCACCACGGTGATGTGCACCGTCGCGCTGCAAACACACGTCACAATTTTATTTTATTTTCCCACTTGCTCGTTCCCCCTCTTTTTTTTTCTTCGTTAGAGCCAAAGGGATAAATTGGATCTCGTCCCCAGAGGTCGGCTTTGATTTGCAGGGTCTTTTTTTGTTAACGCGAAAGTTTATTAATTTCGCGTACGTGCCGCCGTGTAATCTTTTAAATTGTACGGCCGGCGTTTATCATTTATCGCGAAGTAAAATGAAGATTTTAAATTTCGCGCATTTCGTTTTACGCGCCGTGTGCGTTGGGAAAATACAACGCAATCAGAGCGGATATTGGCAGTTTGTTAAATCACTGGTTACAGACAGTGGTAATTAAATTTGACACCCGGCAAATGCGTTTGACGAACTGTCGCGTCGTCGCGGAGCGGGGGAAAAAAATTCGCGTGCTATGCATCAATTACCCGAGAAAAACGGCTCGTGTTAAGATCGAATTATCCACGGCCGTATACGAAGGCATATATACCGAAAGATCGCCGAGGAATTTAATTAGTTAAATTGCCACCTTTTTTTAGGGCACGCGCAATTGAGCGCGACGTCGATCGCCGCGAAAAAAAAGCGTAGCCCTAATATGGTCGCCGTGTCGATTTTAATTCACCGACCGGCTGACATCATAATTGAACATCTGTAGCGAGGATACTCCGAGTATAATTCGATACATTTGTAAAGCCATGTTATTTCGCCGGCAACTTGCATCTTCTCGCTCGGTATATGAATTTTTCAAAAGACGAAAAAAGGCGGGGAGATACTGTTACGTAACTTTTGCATTAGCGCGAAACGCTTCATTCGCTGTAGCGGTAAAAACTTCTTTCTTTGCTAGGTGAAGAAAAAACGGAGCTTCAATTATATAGGGGTAAAATGAGCGCGAGGATTTTGCAGGTACTGAGATTATATGCACATAAAGACACGTTTTAATCTCCCGACGGATCTCAGGCCGCGCGGAAGTGCATTATACAAGGTCCTTTTCATCATGGTTTGTGTATCTATTTGAATTGCTTCAGGATAAATTAAACTTTTGAAAATATTATTTCAGTTTGCCGCGCGAGTTGAAAGTTTAATAAAAAGTCGACTCCAAAAATAGAAGCGATTGCAATCACACCTTGACGTGCGATCTTACCCCGAAATTCGCCTTTTTCTGTTTGAACGCACGCTGACACACTTATTCCTCGTGTAACCATTTTTTTTTATCATTTCACTTTTTAACAGCGTCGTCAAATGAAAACGTACCGGCCAGATCGCGATTTACAATGTGACGCGCGTTTCACACGTAATTAAATTTTACGTAAGTGCACTTTTTTCTCGCTTATTTTTCCTCGGAGAGAGTTTTTTTTCGTTATCGAGATTTCATACGTACGCGGTGCGCCGCGTTACTTTTTTATCAGGCGCAAAAGCTACGATTCGGATAAAAATCGACTTTTTTTAAATATGCAAATTTAATCAGCGCAGAATAGTGAAAAAAGGCTACGTTAATTTATTCGAAAACGGCGCTGTGGACTTTATCTCAACATTTCAAGATGGATGCAAAAGATTTCACAATTAATTCAAGTACTTCGCTAAGTAAAGCAAAGTGTATGCAGCTAAAAAATCAATACGAACTTTTTCAACGGTTAATCAAGACCCCCCGCTACGGGTTTTACGTCGCGGAAACTTTGAGAAACGCGAAATACTAAAAATCAAGTCGGAAATATTAAACACTGCAGGTAATTAAAACTTCGGGGTGATGAATTTGCTTATTTGTTTTTACTAGCCTATATACCTGTTGCTCGAATGCTCGGATTTTCTCTATATTTATTAACATACTGAAATTGGATTTCGTTGATGAAAAAATTTTTTTTGTATATGCAAATAAAAAAAAATAGCGCGGGAAAACCGAAAAAAAATATTAGTTCGTAACCCGAGCGCACTTCTCTTTATTTTTCGATCTTTCGAAATATGAACGATAAAATATTCAGGATGAAAACGGTTTAAATATTTTACAATATTTTCAAAGTAAAAAGTTTTCGGCGGTGCGAGAAAATTATTTATTTTTAAATTTTTATTAGAAGCGAATCACATCAGCGCGAAAGAGAATTTGAATAAAACATACATATATTCAAATAGTGCGCGGAGTCAGTCTAATCTTTACACGAAGCTGGCTAAATTTTGCAGCGAGCTTAAAATCTCCGGGGCGGTAATGATCTCAAATAAACGAACTATTTAAACTCGGCGCGATTTTATGCTTCGTAAATTTCTCAATTCGAAAATTTCCTCCGTTGTTTCGCCGGGGACGCATTTATTATTCGCCGCGCGCACTTTAGACATAACAATTACGCTCATTCTACTGGAAAATTATCCACGCAGTAAAAAATCGGGCACTGAATTAAAACGAGTGTTAAATACGGAAGCGCTGAATTCACGTTCGAAGCATACTCAACTTCATGCATTTCGTGTTTATAAAAGTACGCCGAGTAACTTTGAGTGTAAGAACGTAATTGAGTGTGTGTTAAGAGCAGAATTCTGAATTCCATATTTAACACTCAATTTTTTACTGTGTAGTTTTATAATGAAAGCGTTTTACGCACTTGCACTGCATTTATAGCGTTCGTTCTACCTATTTGCTCAGGTAATTGCCAGCCCGGAGAAAATATTACTCGGCCGTTTGATATTTTATCCAATTTTCTTTTTATTCCGGTTCCCTTTCCTTCATTTTGTTAACGACGGAAGAGTCGATTATCGTCCGACGGCGCAGTCGGTGATTTCCGATTATTTGTATAAGGGCGACATGGCCGTAAATTAATTTCACGGGTAAACAAGAAGTGTTCGTGTCAATATCGGAAAATTCGTAAAGCATTCCGTCACTTTATTAAAAGGTAAAATAAACAGGCGGCCGTGTTTACCGTAAAACTCGGGCTCCCCGCGAGGAATTTCCAACTTTCCGCGAGGTACCGCGCGGCCGGGGCTACAATCGAGGAAATTCGCCCGGACGCCCGGAACCGAACGCGCGCGGCCGTTCATTAAACGGCCCGCCGTCCCGCCGAAAGTATTGCCCCAAAATCCCGTCGATTAGAGCCTTTTCACGACGTGACTCGAGCTCCGTCGCAAACATTGCCGAGGGTTTTCAATAAAGAGTACATACACACACAAGGCGCGCGCGGGCCCTCCATATTTGCCGACTAAACAAAATTCCGCGCGTCCAATATAGCGATCCGCTGCCTCGGAGGCGGAGGAGAGTCTCTTCGCCCGTCCCTCCTCCCCGGGGCAAATAATATCGGCATCGAGGCGAGAGAAAAGGAGAATCGGGACGCGCGCTCCAGATAGATAGCGGAGCCGCGGCGGCGGATGAGAGGGCGAGGTTGTGTATGTAGGGTAGCAGTACTACTCACTTCTCGGACTGCGCGCCGTTGCAGGCGACGGCGGCGATGTCGAACTTGTAGTTGCGCCGCTTCTCGCAGTTGAGGACGCGGAGGGCGCGCAGCTCCGCCAGGCCATTCTCCTTCAGGTCGATCTCGAAGGGCGCCTCGCCGTGGTGCTTGTTGGCGATGCGGAACGAGCAGACCTTGGCGCCCAGGGCGCGGATCTGCGGCGTCACCTCCACCAGGGTCTCGTTCTCCTTCACCAGGCCGTGGTAGCCGCTCTCAAGGCTCTCCAGGTCCAGCCGCGGGGCTGCAACATCCCAACCGGGGAATCCGACCTTTATTCGAATGCCCCACAGGCTTACGACTCGGGCGCGTACGTGCGCCGAATCTTTTACGCGACTTGCGCGAAACTCCCCGGAATGGGAATTCTCGTCTTTAGAGCCCGGGAAAAGTTTCGAGGTGGTCCCGGGGTAATTGCGACCGGCTCGATTTTAAAGGTCTTCGCCCGATACTCGCAAGCGCGCTCTTCGGAGCGGCAGAGGCGAGGAGAGGCTGAGCTCAGGGTAATTGCACACTTTTCGCCGATTCTTTCTTTTTGTGCTCGGGGCAATTGAGACTTTAATCTCGCGATAAAATAATTACGCCGTAGAAGGGAGCGGAATATCTTCAATTGGAGTATAAATACCACCATTTGTTCAAATTAACGCTAAATATTTACTCGGGTTGTAGATCGCCTCTCGCTTTGAAAGCGGCGCAGGGTATCTCGAAAATTCGAAAAATTCAATACCCTCGTACGATGTTTCACTTTGCATTTTTCGAAATCCTGTTTTCATGGTATCAAACGAGGTACGTACACCGAATTAACTTTATTTAAAAGTGCACTTAAGGAAAAAGAGGAGTAGGAAATGTAAAAAAAACGAATGGACCGAAACGTTTTGTTTGTTATCGGGGCGTTTGAATTTAAAAGTTTTCACCCCACCACACCTCAAAGTGAAAACTCGCTACTTTAAAATTCCCCTCTCTATCTGCGATAGTGTTTGCGCGCAGCTCTCCTCTCGCAAACTTTTCCGGAATACACAAAATTGTATCGAGAATTAAATTTGCCCGTACACTGCGGAGGCAAAATTAAATGTACGCGAGCGGCGGCAAAGCCGAGAGCGGAGTCCACGATATATACCTAATCAAAGATCATTGCCTTTCCGTACAAACTTCATTTCCCGCGTAGCTCTCGCGCAATTTTTTTTACCGTGCGCGCGCGGAGAGAAAAGAGGAAGAAGAGCGAGCTCCCCACCAAATATTTGTAGCAATCTCCGCCCGCGAGTTTATTTTTCCTGACTCTCTCTCTTTCGTGCGCCACGATTTATAATGCGCTCGCGGGGTTTTAAAAAAAGAAAGTCCCATCGAGAGCCGGAACTCGATCCCCGACACCGTTCATTTATCTCGCCTCTCTTCTTCGTTTTTTTTCTTTCGCATTATTATTTTTACCCCGCGCGACTCGTCGATTTTCGGAGGAGAGAGACTATTTCCAAACTTTCGAGGAGCCGCGACGCTCGCGACTTCTGCCGTTTTCCGCCGGGTACTTGTCCGTTGGCGGTGCGGAAAACGTCCGGGGGGGAGAGATAGGGTTTCTTTGCTGGAACTATTACAACTTTGAACCCTATCGCCGGGCCGAATTGAGTTCTAGTTAGGAAATGTCTTTTCTTTGAGGTCGAATCTTGTTTTGGTCGCCGCTCGCCGTGTCCCAATTGAGAAACTACGGGGCGCAACGAGCGTACGTAAATAAAATGTTCCGAATGCGAGGAGTTTTAAACGAACCCAAAAGTTAGTGCTGAGATAGAGGGAGGAGAGAGGGGAAATTTTTTGATAAGAAGAAAGAGGATTCGATATTGAGCCGTTCGCGCGATGTTGAAAATTAACACCCGATTAGCCGTTTTCATGTGAATGACGCGGCGTTTAATAGCTATCACTCGTAAATTCCTACGTCGTGCGGCACTATAAATAATTTTTAAACGATAATAATATCTTGTATTAAAAAGGGAGGGCAGCCGACGCTTCTTTTTCTCCGCTATCGCGCGGGGGCTATTTTATGAAATGAATTGGAAAAAAATCGTTAAAAAAGCGTCGGGCGGGAGCGTGGGGGGGAGGGGTGAAAAAAAGTGCGACATAAAGGAGAAAAGTGACTAGGCAAGAAGGTGCGCGCGGGCTCGCGGGTAACGCGGCTCTAATCGCTTTCTCGTTTCATTTAATAAAGGGGAAAAGAGAGAAAGGAATCGGTCATCGTTACTGCGATGTTCTTTTCATTAAACGGAATCGACCGATGCCGATGAATAATTGAGAAGCGCCTCTTTCGTATACTTTGTCTTTTCCAACGGCTACGCGACGACCATTCGGTATAGAGCGGCGCGAGCGCGCTTCGGAATTTTCATCGGAGCCTCGCTGGCTCTCGACTTTTATGAAAAAATTACGGACGAAGTGGGCGGGTGATTTAAAATACAGCTGAAAGCTCCTTTGACAAATTTATCTCGTCACTCTAACGGGCGCGATATTGCGCCAAAAACTGCAATATTCATGCCAATCCTATATCTCTATACTCCCCTTTTTTTACAACGATTTATTCGAAATTAAAAAATGAATTGTCTCCACTTTTTTTCGCTGGAGATAAACTTAAATTTAGCTCGAAAAACCTGCTGCTGCAAAAACATTCCGAGTTAATTCCGCTTGATAAGTAAAATAAAGTTCACATTGAGCAGGTAAAGCTATATTTGCAGCTTTCAAGCAAAATCTGATAAATTTACGAATCCAGACGCAATCAAAGTGTTCGCGCTAGGATAAAGTTTGTTGAAGAATGAAAAGCATTTAATTTACAGAAGAGAGTGTCGGTTACAATTGTTCGATGCGAAGTTTTATTAATTAACTCGTAAAAATATATTATAACGATATTTACAAAAGTACATTTTGCCTTCCGCAGTAAATGTTAATTCTCATTGTACATGCATCCAAATTCTGGCGAATATTTCGACCTTTCCGTTTCATTTGGCGGCGTTACCAGTTATTTACTCATCAATCGATTTCGAGCTATAGGTATACAATCCTAGTAAAGTATTGCTAAGCATCTCACTATTTAATTCGCAATATCCACTGATGCACTATTATAATTAGACGTCGCGAAAAAATGCGAACCTCGCAGCAAACATTTAGAATTACAAGGTGTCGGTAATTTGCATAAAAGGCAGAGGTAAAGAAGGGAGGCGAGGAAAAGAAGCGAGAATAATTACAACGCAAAAAACTCATCTGCTTTTAATTCTTGCATTACAAGCAGCGCGCGCGGAGCTCTAGAAAGAGGCGCGTTTAACGAGTTCAGGGACTGGGATTTGCAGCGGGCGCACTTGCGGGGCGCGAAGTGAAAATCACGACATTTTGACCTTCTTTTCATAAGCGAGCATCGATTCGCTTCCACGGGAGATTGTAAATCCCCGGACAATGACGAGACGCTCGCATTGTATCACGCCCGATAATGCGCGTCGGAATCAATCTCCTGAAAAAAAGGAGGAGCCGATGCCGCGCGTCGCGCTTCGATTTATCGCCGAATAGAGGGAGACAGGAGCTGATAAAGAAAAAAAGGGGCAAGGAATCCAGGCCAACGCGGGGAGACCAAAGTGCGACGCGAAAATTAGTTCGAGCGCGAAAAAAACACGAACCACGAGGGACGAGTCACGAGTCGTCCGATTGCGCAACGTATAACGACCGTGCCCATCAGAAAGAAAAAGAATCGTCCAGCTGGCCGCAGTAAAAAAAAATCCGTCTGCCGCGTAGACTACGGGACTCCTTAGCGCGAGCGTTTTATTCGGACGGCTGTCCCGTTTTTTTTAGCAGCGCGGCGCGAATTAGCCAAATCAGCTGGTTCCTGCGTCAGCTGTGCGCCACTTTCGCGAGGCTCTCTTATTCGGCCGGATTACCGTCTTGGCATTGTTCGGTCCGTCTTTTTTCGCTGATTCGCCGGGAAAAATTAGCCTCCGGCTAAGTGGATTTCGCGCGAAAACTGTGCAGGCGGGAAAAGAAGAAGTTTCCAATCCCCGACCGGATAATGGGGCAGCTGTTAATCAACCGACCCTCGTGAGATTTCCGGGCCCGCACTCCACCCTCTCTTCCCTCGTTATCGCGAAATTACCGAGTGGGTATACGCGCGGGTAAACACTTTTCCGATCGCGGCGCGCAATCCCCGAATCTCCGGTGGATGCGCGCGGCTTTGTCGCCGCACTCCCGATTTTCAATATCAAAGCGCGCCCTATTCCCTCTAATACATACGCATGCGTCGGTCCCGCGCGATTCGCCATTCCCTCTGAGGGCGGCGCGCGTAATGGAAATCATCGGTAATCGATAGCGAAGCGGCCCGGCGTTTACGGCGCGGGGGATATTCGCGCTTTTTTCGCGGCTTCCTCCTCCTCCACCCCGCCGCCCGCGGTCCCGGAGAGGCTGCGGGAAATTCCGGAGCGACGCGTGCAATATGCATGAGGGGAGAAAGAGGCTTACTGCGGCGCGGCGCGCGACGACACACTTTGCTCGAATTTTCGCGCGGACTCGCGCGCGCGCCCGCTAAAAGGGTTAGCGGAGCCGCGCGACGGCGGATGGGGAAGTCTTATAAATTTTCAGGACCCCGGCGACGCAAGATTTTTCCTACCGAAGAGTGCCTTTTAATACCCCGGCCGAGGGCCGGGCGCGCGCGAGAAAAGTTTCCCGCGCGCGAACTTTTACGCCGACGATGGTATACTTCGGCGTCATTAATTATTCGGCGCTTCAACTATCGGTATTAAAAAGTTCCCCATGAATTTTTTATGCGCGCCGGTATTTATTGTTGAAAGTTTAATTGAAATTGACGTCGTCGGCCGGGGGGTGGGGGGGCGAGGGAGAGAGCTCGTGTGCAATATCGCGAAAACGTTCACCCGACGCCCCCCCCCCCTCCAATGCGGTAAAAATACCGGAGAGGTGTGCGCGCGGCCTCCGACGGATATTGCGATGTATCGCCCCATCGATACATATTTCACCGTAATGACCGAAGGCGCGTTTATTCGGCATTGCCCTCGTTACATACGGAGATACTCTCCTCCTCCTCTTTTTTTCCCACATACCCTGCCCCTTTCTCCGTCTCGCTCGACCGCTTCGTAACACGACGAAAACTCGCGTGACGGCTTTTGTAATTGCCGGTAATGTCGCGCCGACGGTGGACGCCCCGATCGAACCTACCAATTTTTGCCTTTAATGGCGAATATCGCAAAAGGGAGCGCTGATTCGTTTCCGATAAGGCGTCGGCGTGGCTTTACACGGGTGGCACTTTGTGTGTAGCGTTTATTAAGAGGCTCGGCCGTGCTTTGAGCGCTATTTACAATGCCGTAATAAAGCGAAAGTCGACCGGGTGCAAGTGTGTGTTAGTGTGCCCGTGTTTGTGTATACCGAGCCAATAAACGGGCCGCTCTCGAGAGACGTAACTGTACGCTTGCGGAGGCATTTTATTTTCCAAAAGAGCACTTTAATTGCACCGCGGACGGCCGCGTGAAGAGGGGGGCAATTCAAGATTCATCGGCGAGATTTATAAGCACCTGGTCCTTTTACGAAAGTGAGCTCTGGCGCGCGCGCGCCCGTCGAGGGGCGTTTTCAAGGTGGTCATCGGGTTAAAGCGGGGCCGCCTTTACAGTGCACCAATTATACCGAAAAAGCTGCGATCCTCATTATCGAATTTCAGGATGAACGCGCGCCGGCTCGTTTTTTTTTTTTTTATCTCTCGGGCTTGTTTTGTCAGGGGGCCGCCCGAGTCCGCTCCAAAACGTACAATTTTTTCTAATTCCAGACATTATCTCGGAATCATGCTCGTCATTATGCCTCGTAAAGTGGCCTTTCCCGTCGGTGAGTCGCGTGCGTCCATACGCATGTATAACCACGCGCGGGGTCAATCGCGCAGATCGGAAAATGACTTTATGTCGACCAACGCGAAAGCATGTACAACGCGTTCTTTTTTTTCAAATCACCCCATTCCGGGCTCTTTCTAAAATGCCGTTTCATTCAAATCAAATGGCTTTTCCTGCGCGCTTCCATCCCATATACAGAGAAAGGAAACCATTTCATCGTGAAACGTATACAGAGAGTCCACAACATCGAGGCCACGTGTCTCGGCTATCGAATATCGCGTGCTCCGCGAATTTTCATCCCCGATTTTCCCCCTGCAGCCGAAAAAAATAACACCTATAGGCATGCCCACACGCGAGCGGCAGGGAACCCGGAAATCTGAAAATCCCGTAACGACGGGTAGATAGAGACACACGGCGTTCGTGCGCGGCGAAAAAGGCGCGCAGCGGTCAATCATCCGCTACGTCGATTCCATTAAACTCGACTCGGCAGCTATTCCCCGCGGAGTAGTCGCAAGCGAGTAAATTCGCGTCGCGAGGCAATCCCATCGCCAGCAGCGCGAGCCAAATGGGAGCGAAAAAAACGAAAAAAAAAACCACGAAAGAAAGGAAGAACCAGTGGGAATAAAAGCAAGCGAGGAGCACGGAACGTGCTTCTCGCGCATGATAAACGCGGGCGTATTAGCGTTTTTTCTTCGCGCTGTACCTGCCCGTCGCCAGAGGAGCATTATACGGGCGGCGTCCGGAAGGCTGCGAACAGGTGTGCAATAAACGCACTGTGCGCGCGCGTATACCTGCGAGCAACCCCTCGGTGTTCGCCTCCTTTTTTTTCGCGTGTGCCCCGCGCGCAACACAAAGGCCTGCAAAAGAGCCGGAGAAAGAGGCTGCGGTGGAAGGAGAAAGAACGAAGGCGAGCAACGGAGAGAAAAGGAAACCGGAGGAGAGGAGAGAGCAGGTAGAGGGCCGGGGCAACCGCAGCTGGTCGACGAAAAATCTCGCGGGCACCTGCGCCGCCGGGGGGATCCACATCGACCTTCGAAAATCCCGAGGCACAAGGGGGAGCGCGAGCGAGAGAAAACTCTCGGCGGCCGCGGCCTTCGGGGAAATAAAGAAGAGACGCGTGACCGTGTAAGGAGTGAAAGCGCGCCAAGCGCCGCCGGGCAAAAGGATTGACTCTCCGGACGTATGACTGGACTCGCTGCTCCCTCCCCCCTGTGGCCCTTACCCAGCTCTCTCCCCCTAATGCATTCCCCCGCGGTTTTTCGTCAGTTTTTTCGGTTTTCCGCGCGAGACGCGCGGCATCGATCTCGAGCGCGCGCGCGCGCTCGGCGCCCGTCGCGCGAAATGAGAACGAAATTCAATTCTCGAGCCGCGCCGCTCGCTCTCTCCATCCGCGTGGAAAGTCAATAAAGGCCAGTCGTGCGCCGCTCGCTCGCTCTCTGTCTTTCTCGCGCTCCCCTCGATCCGGAAACGATTTGCGCGGCGGAGGAGGAAGGAAAAAAAAAGCACACCGAGGGGGGTAGGTCGTAGGTATGCCCCATCATCGCGTCGGAATGCCCCCCGCCCCCTCTTGCTTCGCCGTCCCTACGTGGAGTCAGGCTCGGAGCTACAGTGAGCGGTGGGTGCTTGCGAGCTTGGAACGTAAAATCCGGTGCGTGTTGTTTTTCTTTTTCGTATCCGAGTCTCGCGTGCGTGGATATGTAAAGGAGCGGATCGATCGCTCCTTTATTTACCGTGCAATTAGCTGGCTTTTCGGGCGGCGCAACACGAGTGCCACCCAATCGCGCGGAGGGGGGAGGTAGGTAGGCAGGAGGAGGAAGAGGAGGAGAAAGAGAAAGAGAGTTATGAAAAAATCGATGGAAAAGCGGAGGGCCAGCGCGTAAAAATAAACGGGCACGCGTAAAAAATGTGTGTCGCGTGTCCCGGCCCGTTGGTCTCGCGCCACGGGGACACGCGCCCTCGCCTCGCTTTCCAGAAGCTCCCAAAAGGACTCGCTCACCCACGTACTTTACGGGGCTCTCTCTCCCTCTCGCTCGCTCTTGCGCGCGCGCCAAAGGTGTGTGTGCGCGACTCGAACCGAAAAATCGAAGCCACGAGTATGAGAGAAAGAGAGCGAGACAAAGCAAGGCACAGTCGAGTAAAGAGAGAAATAGAGAGGCAGGAGAAAGATAAAATAAAGAAACACGCGCTCGGCGCACGCACACGCGTACGCGGACTAAACAGGTTGCGTGCGGGTCGGAGGAAGGGACGACGCACGCATATAAAGGTGATACATGGCGGCGGCGAGCCTGGCAGGTACATTAAAACGCACGCACACGAGGCCCACGGGGGAGGCATCGGCGGCGGCCCGCCAGGCCGGAGGTACGAGCCCGACGACAAGGAGTCGGCGTCGTCCTCCTCCTCGTTGCCTCGTCCGCCAGCACCTCCTCCTCCTTTCTTAAAGCGGAAAAATCGATCGCGCCAGACGTTCGCGCGATCGGAGCCTCCGTGTGGCGCACACCTACGCGCGCCCGCGGTCTCTCCCTGTGTGCGTCTCGTCGTGTCGAGTGTGCGCGCTCGCGCGCGGCAGGTAGTATGGAGCGCGCTCGCGAGCGAGAGGGAGAAACGGGGCCGTCGCGGTGGGACGGAGAGAGAGCGCCAGCGCGAGATGCGCGCCGGAGCGAGATAACGCGCCGCGAGGAGGTGTGTGCGCCTCCTCTCGCTCTGTCTGCGTCTCTGTCTCACCTGCGAGCTCGCTGTCGGGCCTGTTGTTGGCCTGCGCGGTCGCCGCCGCCAGCAGCAGGAGCAGGCCCGCCGCGGCGCAGCGCTTCCTCCACGACGTCATCCTCTATGCCTCGGGGCGAGCCTCCTTTCCAGCGGGCCGCTTCGCTCGGGGTGCCGCGCTCGCTGGCGCTCGGTCCTCGGGTCGCAGTGGCTCTCCTCTTCTCGGCGCGGCTCTACCGCTGCCCCCTAGCGCATCTCCACGCCAGGCTCTGGGCGCCCGCGCGCGAGACTCCTGTCCCCGACGACGACGTGTCTTATGTCACCACTCGCGCCACTGGAGAAACCTCGCCGTTGACTCGGAGAAGCCGCTTTCTCTCTCCTCCCCTTCGCCTCTCTGTCTGCCTCGCGGAGTATATACACACGGAATGTGCCGAGGTGGACGCGCGCGCGCCGCAGGGCCAGGTGCACTACCGCCGAGACGAGACACACGACTGGAGCGCGTTTACGACACACACTGCGCCTCTCCTCGTCGCAGCGCCGCCAACGGCCCAGTGGACTCGCTGACGCGCACACGCACGCGACACAGGGCAAGCCGGCGGCCGGTTGTGTGGGTGCCACTCCCGCGCGCGCGCACACGCCAGCCAGCGACGACCGTGCCGCCACTCGCCGCTCCGGCCTGCAGCCTGTCCCTAGCCTACCACTCGCTCGCCTCGACTCGCGTCGAGTCAATATTTGAGCGGAATGCCGGCGTTGGAGGAATATCGATTCGACGAAAAAATGCGCGCCGCGCGCGACCGGAGGACCGGAGTGCGAGGGAGCGCGGGAAATCCGAGCGCCGGCCGACCCTTTTCGAATTCGCCGAGGCCTTTTTATCGCCGCTGCACGCGCGATGCACTGCGTTCGCGCCACCCAGGGCAAACTGTTGAATTTTTCATCGGCCCCGCGTGCACTTTAAAACGTGTTTCCCCGCCCGCTCGCTTTTTTTCGCCTATCCTCATTTTCACCCGGTATATGCACTAGCGACTAATAACAGTATGCAGGTACATCCCGTACGGGCGTGGGTGTTAATCGTCGCTTTTCGTTTAATAGCGGAGAAAGCTGACTTTCCTGTACCATTTATAATACTCCGGCGTGAAATGGTATAGAAGCGTCGAGGTATAGGACGAAAGTAGGGTGCGCTTATATCCCGAGCCCTTTTTAAAAAATAAAAAAAAAGGAGACTGGTCGGCCGTTCGCACGTCTGCGAGCATAAATTAAAGAGGGAACGATCGTGAGATCGGATCCGAAGTCGTTCGTGAAGAGCTGCGGACGCGTGATCTCAAAAGCGTATCTGCTTTTCCGGGATTCTAGCGCGTGCCCTCCGACGGCGGAGCTTCCTTTTTCACGGGCCCTCTCGCTCTCTCGTTAAGCCGTCGCTCCGTTTCTTTTATTTCTGCCGGTTTTGTTGCATAGCACGCCCGGCGGAGGGACAATTTTAGATTTCGGGGAAGCGTGACGTTCGCTTGCGAGTTTTTCGCCTGGCCGGTACTCACTTGTGAGCACCGCGATAAAGAGGAAAAACAGACAGATATAAAATTTTTACTACCGTACGTTGAACCTTTTTCGCGGTCCTCATTTTTTGCGCGCGTTGCGTCATCCGCTACTCTACCTTCGAGAAGAACGAATTGGACCATTTGCACGCAATGGGAAATAATTGATCCGGGTCCGATAAAAAGGGTGCGATAAATCAACAATGAATCTCGGCAGCGTTTTCCGCCGATACCTATTTAAAGTGCTGGAGCGTCCGCGGCACGTTGCGGGAGCGAGTCGAATCACGCTTCTGGGGAAGCCTAGACGCGGGCCGCCCACGTGCGCGCTGACTCCGAAATTGCGGCTCGAAATTGCCGAGCGTCGGCGAGCCGCTCGTGCGGAAGCCAGCGACGAGACCGATTGACCGGGCTGAGTAATTGGGAGGGCCCGCGCTCGGACGAGTCGAGCGATCTTTTATTTTTAATCCCACCCCGCCTCCTTTTCGCGCGCGGCAACGACATCGGGGCGAACGTGCGCACGTAACCAGGCTCGTCGTGCGGACCTGCTGATGGTGCGCGAAATTCCTCAGATAAGGACACGCGACACCTACGTGGCAACGTGGACTGTGTGACGTCATAATGCAAGAATTAGCGATTGTTGTTCTCTTTTGTATTAAATTTTATTTTACTATACCTTTATACAAACATTATTTTTGGTCAACTTAATTTAAAAATCCATCGAGGGGGAAAGTAAATTTTACATGGAATTATTGATGCTTTTCGTTACTTGTACTTTCAATTATTTACAGTACTCTCAGTATTTTTTAGATTTGACAAATAAAAATGAAATAAGTAAATATTGTATATAATTGTTCAATTTAAAATATTTGTTATTCATAAGATTTTTAGTATAGTCAGCAAATACTGATTCAAAAGTAGATCCCTACTTTATTGACGCAATTATTTTCGTTGCGGTATCCTCTTACTATTTATAAAGCTGACTGTAAAGTATTTTTATTTATTATGAAAAAGTTATTTAAGTATATACTAAGCAATGTTCGTTTAAATACTGTAAAAAAAGCGTTCACTGAAAGTCGCTATGAAAAGCGCATTAAATTTTTGTAGCCCCCTCGAAGGACAAATCTTAATCCTAGAGCATTTCGAATTCTCAGTCACCCTACAACGGATAATTAAGAAGTACATCCTGCCGGGCGAGTTCCAACAACATAGGGTCATCAAAGAACTTATTAATTGAAACATCTTCTGACAGTCCCTTTCGTCGCCTCGTTTTCAACATGAACTCCCGAGCAAGGTGGGTGGCGGGCTGGGGTTCGAGAGGCCTGATAGTTATGCTCTTGTCGAGTGGATCGCCGGGGACGATTTGCCAGTGGTGAAACACCGATAGACAGAACGCCTGGCCCTGTGTGTGAGTCCTCAAATCGGTCTCGAAGCCAAAGCTGTCGATCGCAGGGATAAAGGCCTTAATTGTATACAGCGGACTTCCGGGCACTGGGGCGTCTTGTGTGACGTGGCCTCGACGTTTCGCCAGTACTGTGTACACCGCTGAAACGCAATCGGCAGGTGCTTGGACCTCTACGAAAAGATACGGCTCCATGAGACGAGGTGTCGCCATGAGGAAAGCCGAGTACGCGACTCTCCTTGCCGTTGGAATGATTTGACCACCTGGAAAAATTGCCGTTGTTTTTAGTTCATTGTCAATTTTAATTCGAGCGATTTGTACTTTCAATCTAGCAAACCGACAAAGTGATTTTTTGAATCGATTGTAATTTTAAATGCGTAATTTTGTTTTGTTTGGAAATTATCCGTGCAAAATTTATTGGAAATTGACTCAACTTTGCTTGTTTTTTTAATCGATTTCCGGCGAGTCGCATCTATAACTTGCGACAGTATGAAAAAACGATCGATATTAAAGCAATTATTAATGCTATCGGAAACTGAAAGCTCCAAAATTACTTCTTCCTGGCTACGCGGCGCCGTAAAAAATACATTAGTTAGACGGAATAAAATCCGTGGAACATTTTTATTAAAAAAGTTGCGACAAATTTCGCCTTTTACAAGAAAAACTAACCCGTTTTTATGATTCACTATAAAAGTAAAAGACAAGTCTCGTTTGGGCTCGTATAAAAAGCGGAGACGTGACCCGACGTACAAATCACTCGCAGTAAAAAGTAAGAATTGACGGAATGCAATTTATACCTCCACGATGGAGGGGCTCCTGCGCAATAACGGCGTCGAGAATTTTGAATTTGACGTTCCTAATAGGTTCCTCGCACAGGGGGCCCTCCCGAGTTCCCCACTGGAAACCTTGAATTATAGCTTCGCGAGCGCTATTCAGCAGTGATTTATCCACCTCCGAGGGTAGAGTGTCGTCGACTAAAATATTCGGGCCAGTGGCGTCCGGACCGAAAGCCCAGATACTACGGGCGGCCAACAAATCCCAATCGTATTTTTGTTGGAAAAATTCTCCCAGCGTTTTTCTGCAAGAATACGGTACGGTCATTATTATATCTAATCTACGCTGGTTAGCATTACTCATTAGGTACCAATAATAGTAAGATGTTTTGACGTACAAAATGTAGGCTATTTACATACAGGAATAACATATGTTGAAATTGCAAGAATCGTAATATAAATAAAAATATACAAATAATATTCTTCTGGATATTTGTAAATAGTAAAAAAGAAAATTTCGTTTGTCCAACTTACTTATTCCAGGTAATTTTGACTTGCTCTGCCTCGATATCCTCAGCCAAGCCACGTTCCAGCGGTTCTGCTATCATAGTCAATTTATTCCTCTTATTTGGAGTTTCAGCGAAACACTTCAGTGAACTCGTCTCTACAACAGTCTCGGCAAACGCTACCACGGGGTCAGCAACTTTGATGTCTATTTCAGAGTACATGCGCCGTAAGTCGTGCATAGCACAATCGAGGTACAGTTCGCCGGTGCCAAGGACTACGTGTTCTCCACTCTCCTCGACCCTCGTACCTAGCAGTGGGTAGCTTTTATTTACCTTTCGCAAACCGTCCAACATTTTCGGTAATTCCGAAGGATTGACTGGTTCAACTGCGATTTTAATCACGCTCTGCGTGTTAAATTTCAGGGGTCGAAATATATGCAGATCATCCGAATCTGTTAAATCCGTGATGGTACTAGTTTTTACGATTGATCTATCGATGCCTTCGATGAGAACCCAATTACCAGCAGGCACCATGCTCAGCTCTATGTTGTACCTTGCTTCGCTTACCCAGAGGCGACCCACTGTCAGTACGCGAGAATCTTCCTCGTCCTGACGTGTGTAAGCTTCTCCTAAGACTCGCACTCTTTCGCCTGCATTTAGGGTACCTGACATCACCCTTCCTAATACGACGAATAATGTGCAATCCTCTGTAGGGTACATTTTCGTGCTGTGAATCATCAGCCGGCCCTGAAAATAATAGTATAGTTTGAAGTAATTGTAAGCAATATTGTTTGCTGTGAAAATAAAAGTACCTCTGGATTGCATTCAATCATATCTTGTGCTAAAGGAGAGTCTATTGGTCCCGTGTATATGTGAGAGACTTTTTCCATTGCATTACTTTTAGGATTAGGAACGTGAGTAACGCACATGTCAACGAATCCACACATATCACCTAAAAATCTTGTACAAACCAGCCTGAGCAGTGGCCTAATATTCATTTTCATTTCCTCTGAAGTTAAACGTATGCCAAGTTCATCCAATACTATAAAAAGTAATATTAAGTTAGTATTAAAAAGAAAATTTTAATTCATAATTATTTTAAAACTACTTACCTTCAGGTAGAGTTGTATCGACGTCACCAACAACTTGTGCAAATATTTTGTACAATGGTTCTAATATAAACTCAATGAAACTTCTTTGAGCAGTATTGTGAGGTGGTTTCTTTGTGAACTTTCGAGTTTTTGAATTGAAGTACACATCTCCCCATAACCTTTTTGCAAATTCGTTTACATTTAATCCTGGGTAATCTTTACCGTATAATGCAGCAAAAGATTTTAATGTAAAACATACATTATACTCTGAACTTGCGAAGCAAACATTACCAATGGCAGGAGAAACAAATTGTGGATTTTCAGTATCTGAATGTAAAGCAATTAAACTGTTTACTTCTTCAATGATGTGACGTAATTTGTAGTAGGCATCAAGGGGTGGTAACTTCAATTCAAGGACAAGTCTGTCAATTTTGTTGATGCACAAAGTTAAAGCAAGCTTTTCTTGCAAAGCATGTTTCAGTAGTCTTTCAGTATTTAACATTACACCTTCTGCTGCATCAACCATTAGAATTGCTCCATCAGATAAACGAATGGCAGCTGTTGCTTCATCACTAAAGTTGACATGACCAGGTGTATCAAATATATTTATAAGATAAGATTTAGATTTTACATCAGGTAAAACTAATGTGACAGGAGCTGCTTTAGTAGAAACACCACGCTGTTGTTCAGTAAACAAAGTATCAGTATACCTAAAAGAAACAATTTTATAATCATGATTTAAAGTAAACCTAAACAAAGCAATAAATTATATTAGATTATAGTAGATACCTCAAAGGTTTCTCATCAGTTACAGAATGAATATAAGGATGAGTCTGCCTAATCAAACAATCTACTAGTGTTGTTTTGCCATGGTGTAAATGACCTAATAAGACTACGTTACGGATCAAATCTGGACAATCCATCAAATCAGCCAGGTAATCGATATTGTAAGTTGTTTCAGGAAGTTGCTGTTGCTTAATTTGAAATTTTGCTTTCTTTGTTGGCTCTATCAATGGCTTATCAAGTGGTTGGGCATCCTCTTCTTGTACAAGTGTTTCCACCTATAAAATTACAATTAAAAATTAATGAAATAATGTAAACTATTCACAATAATTAAAACAGAATACATACCTCTGGCCCATAGACTTCCAAAGCACTAGGATAATATCTCTTGTCCTCGTGAAGTACTACAGCCATAGAATTTGTTTCCATATTTTCTCTGGATTCATCCCTGTCATCATCCATATCATCGTCAGATCTGTCTCGATCATCGATGTCATCTCCTGCATTTCCATAATCATTTTCCTCATCACTAGAAGCTAGATCTGGACCAATATAATTTCCAAATTCGTCATAATAGTCAGGATCCATTTTGTTTGTGTTTTAAAAAATTGACTGAAAAATTATGAAGTTCAAACGTGTATTATTATTCTCACAAACATAACCTATACAAAACTTTTAACTTAGTGCTTTCAATGAAATATTAGTGATTTTCAAAACAAGCTGTAACTGTTATATTGTTTATTTAGTAAACTACAGTGACACAATACTAATTAATGTTAACTAGCAACAAAAACTGTATTATTTAAAAAAATATAAGTGCGATGTGCTAACGTACTAACGGTGTGTAGTAGTGAGATGCTTTGCCGCCTTGCCGGTTGTGGTTCGGGTCCGGATCCGCGCCGCATTTGCTCCGTTTTCCAATAAATACCAATGTCCCTCACAGATGCCTCCACTAGTCCATACTCAGTGGATGCTGCTTATTTCCTCCTGGAATCTGAGATTATATTTTTAATTTAAAAAAAATATATAAAATCTTTTCAAAAATATATTGAATTAATTATGTATATAATAAGCATTAACGTTATTAATTTTTTAATTACTCCTCACTTCTCAGTGTTTATATAACAATAAGAATATGCTGTGAGTGTACATTACGTTTTAAAAGTATTACAATTTGCATAAACAATAAATTAGAAACATTAAAAAAACCTTTTTTCATTAACGGCTAAAGAAATAAAATTAGCAGTTACTTGTGCTATTATTTCTGTTGAAAAATATAAATATAGACTGCTATGCAATATTTTTTCGTACTTGTAAATACATAATACTATACAGAATATGTGAATCAATTTGAAAAATTTAAAAAAATGCTTTTTTTATCAAAAGTTAATTAAATAAAATTAACAGTACGCTTTGCAGTCTTTCCGTTAAAAAAAGGTAGACGATTATGCAATACTTTTTCTTACAGCACCCTATAATTGCCGTATTATTTTTAGCATTTAATTGTACAGCCGGTTCATAAGCTGCTAGTTGCATTCCTCTTTCATTGCACATATCGGACTTGCTATAGTTTGCAATTACAATCGCACGTCAAAGGCGCAGTATCGCTATCATCTCGCGATCTAAAAAATGAATCGGGAGCTATTTTTACAGTTTTACAATTGCGAGCGCCTATAGCGCGGAAATCCACGTAATCAATCGATCGACGACGGAAAATGAAACAAGCACTCGACGACGATGTGTAAACCCGGAGCGAACAAAAACGGTGCATTTTCACGCGCGAACGATTGTTCGCGGATCCTTTATCGCGTGCCCATTTGTCCGACTTCGTGCGGCGAGCGTACGCGTACTTTATTCGCGTTGCCCGCAGCGGCGGGAGGAATTCATGCATTATTTCGCGCCGCGTCGCGGTCTCATTGTTCACGATCGCTCTGGCGATTTATGCTAATTTATGCGATCGCCGAGCTAACGGACTGGAAAAACATTGCCGGCGCATGGCGCGAGCGCTATTCAATCTCCTCTCCTTGTAGCCGACGTCGCGTAATTTCGCGTGTTTGTGCGTCATGCATTGGCGATGATCTTATTTTCACGCCTTTTTAATTGTTAATTTACTTTAATCGTAATGCTTTCGTTGCGTGTATGTATTGCTGTTGAATGGGCTAATTGAGGTATAACGCAAGGCCACGTGAAATATTTCAGGTATAAAAGACAGCAGTGGCTTCGATTCGATACGGTCGTACAATAGATACATTATAAGAGAAAAAAAGGTTCAGCCCCCTTGAGGGGAAGTAGCGACCGACGCCACGTTTTCCTCTTTCACTTGCTCAAGCTTCCATCTGCTTTCCTGATCCCTCTTATACAATATTTTACTAATGCACCCGCTCTAGCTTAAAATTTTCCAACTTTCTCTGGCATTTTCCTTTCTATATACAGTCACATGCCTGTCCATGTAATATCCCATATTTAAAGAAAAACGTTCTTTATACAAATAAAACGCGACTCACGCAATCACAACTAATATTTCAATCTCATTACGTAATGAAAAAATCATGAAAATTATGGTTTACATAAATTAAGCAAAAAATTATCCAGATAAACGATCAGAGCACCGAAATAAATCGCTGAAATTATGTATAAAGTCGTAGTTGGCTAGAGGCGCGACGCCGCAGTCTATTTCGCCGAGCGCGTCTCGGTGGTATCGACCTTTCCGAGAAGTCTCCTCGGGTGAAGTTGGCGCATGCGCGTTGGCCTGATATGCCCGAAGCCATTCTGAGCTTCAAGCTGCAGGTACTGTGCGATGCTGAAGGCAGATGCTACTTACTCTGCGTAACATATCTTAACGGGGACGTTTTACGACTTCTGGACAGAAGGAACGCCACGGCAGTGCAAGCGCCTCGACGAGCTCCTCTCCTTTTGTTCCAAAGGATTCCATGGCTCGAGCCGTATGCTTTGAATTTTTCCGAGAGATGTATTCACTTCCTTTCTAGCTTGACAATTAATTTGTTAATACACTATTGCAGTGTGAAAGCACCTGTAAATTGTAAAAATGATCAATGTTAAGTGGATGGGATCAATATGTTGTTCCGAAAAATTTGTGTAACTGCCTAATTATTATCCAAATGATTTGTGCTTAAAGAATAACTTTATTATATTGCGTCATTGTAAATCGTGTAAAAAAAGAATAGCCTGATTTGTACTATTGAATTATTATTACAGTTTATTTTTTGCATGCTAATCGCGTTTGATTTATCACTGTCATTTGCTGGTATAAAAATATCAATAGTGATTCAGCTATAACAAAGTAGTTCTTTGAATAAAACTCGTTTAAGAATTTAATCAAGCGACGTAAGCATTAGATAAAGATGAATAATCAGAATAATATACAATAAATCAACTTCAGTCATTGCTTATAATGGAATAAAATAAGCAATAAATGTTGCTGTCAACTCTGCCATTATAAACCTGGACTATAAAAGGCTAATAAAATTACCTTGCAATTAACTCACTTGATTCATAATAGTCTGGCCAATTAATAGACTCAAGCGCATAACATCTACTGATATTAATTTTATATCTCACGGAAAGAAACAAATTGAAAATTCAATAAATAGACCTATTGCGCGACTTTCAATTTAAACCGACTCACAATTCCGTGTTGAAAATCTTGAAATATCAGCGCATTCAAACTGTGAATTTACCTCATCTTTTCAACATACCTTTATCAGTCTTGCAGCAATCCATCGCACGCACGCAAATCAATTTCCACCTTCTCAGATTTACAAAATTGGCGTAGAAAAGGCAGTTGCTTATAAAATGCGTGTACAAGATTTCCGAGCGACGCCGAGGCGAAGGGCCGTGGCTCGTCTTGGGTGCAGTCTGGGTGGAGCTTGTGCGGCCGGTAGTCGATTGGCTTACTGCGAGGGGGCGCGGCGCTCTGCCATTTTGCGCCACACCTCTCGGGCGTCCCGCCTACTAACGTCGGCATCTCACGGCGTTGCGACGCTTACTCTGCGATTTTTTTCAAACGCCATTGCAGCGACTCGATTTTCACCCTAAACTTCATCCCGAAGGCCTCCAAATAGGTACGTACCCGTGCAGAGGTAGGTGTTTTACCGTACAATCCCTTTGGAGTTCAGAAAATCTGGAGTTGAACGCGCGTCGCTGGACTTTTGTTTTAGGTTATAGACTCCGCAGTTTCATTGTTGCGTTTCGAATGTTTGTTGCAGGTGCGTCGCATTAGTACTACTCCGGATCACATTGGCACGATGATCTCTAGAAGCAATTAGTGTGCTACCGCAGCGAACAACCTAGAATGATAACCAATTAAACAACAACGCCTACGATCAACAAGTACTTTCAGGGAGACGATTCTAAGCTACAGCAATCCTACGTCATTTAACTCGCTATACAATCTGCAATATCTACATTCAAGGTACCTAAAAAGAAACTCAACCTCTCCGTGCTCTGAGTAGATACTTTTCCGCCAAATCTTTCGCAATCCATCCGCAGATTTCTCGGGTTTCGCGGCAGCGAAGCTTGCCCAATCGCCGGCGGCTGGAAACCCGAGCCCCGGTGCTTGCTCCAGCGCTCGGCGGAGTTCGTTGCGCAATGGCGCGGCGTCACGCCGCAGCGACGCGGTGGCAAGCCACGCGGACGGTGACGACGACGGGGCCCCGAAATTCCACGGCGTATCGCGTGCGCGAAGGTGCGCGATCTCGTTCGCCAGCCGAAGGCGCATGCACTCATCGCCATCTGGCGTCCGCTCGCGCGCAACGTGTCATTATGTGCTGTGCACCGCAGCCTTTTTGGGCGATACGCCGCTTTTGTCGGCGAAACCGCACGCACTTACAGGGAGGCTCGCTCGCGGCGAGTAGATTTGCAAGAGCCGCCGAGGGTGAGCCGATGGATGAAAGGGTTCCGAGCTGAGGGTGGAGAAGCAGTGGAGTGGGATGGACGCTTCAGCTCGATTGCAGCAGGATTGAGCTACAGAGCTACTATTTTTGCGAGGGTAAGATTACTATTAATACTAAGTTTTCAGATAGAACGAATTTATTGATAAAATGCATTAGGGTAGTGTTTGTTTAACTCTTTTTACTTATCACTTAACAAGCAGTAGCTATTGCTATATATATAGAATTGCTAAAAGTAGCTCAACAACTAAAAATAGTGCTAATTTTATATAATTAAGCAACGTAGGTACATTCCAAATACTTCCGAAGATCGAAGCTCGTTCAATGCACAAGTGAGGAGCATAATTGCTGCGAAACTCGGCCCGATCAAAAGCTGAGCAGAGCCGTTTCGCAATGCCGAATGCCCTGACGCCAAGTGACGCAACTCGGCTCGAGCCACGCAGATTTTCGCGTTGCGTAAAGGCGATCGTGCGTCGAAAGAGCTCTCGACGGACGAGATAATCACGCCGCCACCGAGAGTGGGCTCGCACTGATAAGGTAATTATCAGTTGCGCACGTGCTCCGGAGCATCCTCCGGCCGCGCCAAGGCCTCCCAGGGGGAACGTAGTCACGAAAACCAGCTCAAATAGTCATGTGCAGAGAATCCAGGGCGGCGAGGAGTCCGAGTTGATCCACCGGACACGGGCCCGCGATAAGCGTCGGCGTCGGCTGGGAGTGCGCATGCGCGCGACCGCCATGACGCCTGGTTGGTCGTCGCCTTGCGGAGGAGCGCGCGCGCGTTCCAAGGCAGATCGATAATTGCAGGATAAATCAGTCGCGGCGGCGGCGTCGGCGGCGTTGAGCCTTCCGAGAAAATTCCGAGCACCTCCCCCCTCCCACGCGCCCCCCGCGAGTTCATCGCTCCCGCGGCCGCGAGGATCCAGGCTGCGCCGAGTGTGGCGCCTGTACTTATATAGCGACGCTCGTGATAAGACGATTTCGGAGCGGAACGTGGCCATGGGCTTATCGCTCGGACTGCTTCTTTCTTGGGCAGGGAAATAATTTTAGGAATGATTTTTTTTGCTTTAACAAGCTTGGAGGGAGAATTACATTTTTTTTATTTAATGTAATTGAACAAGTTCATTTGCAATTGATTCTTTACTATATTGATTTTATATAATTAATTAAAGCAACATAACAAATATTGATTAATTCTAAAATTTGCATAATTAAATGACTGAAAATAGCTAGAAAATTTATGAATCACATAAAAGCTAATATTACTCTTAATTTATGGTTAATTATTAAAAATGCTTAATTATTAAGAAGTACTTTGTAAAGAGTTAAAAACAAAAATATTTTATCGAAAAATTTTCATCAATAAATTAAGTATTTTTACGGTACATATGATAATTAGATTATTAGATTCGAGGAAAAATGATTTCGAAAAGAGAATAAAAAACATTAATAAAAGTAAAATAAAGTAACTGAAAATAAAATAAAATTTTTATATTGTAATTGTTGTTACATATTAAAAATTGTAGAATCAACGCTAACAATATACTAAAAAAAAAATTAAAAAAAATTTAATTATAACTTTTTAAAACTGTATGTGAGAAATACCGGAATTATCAGTAATTAACTTAAAAGCAAATAATACGTAAATTCTGAAAAGAAAAGAAATTATTAAAAAAGAATGATACTAAATATTTTTTAATGCAATGTAGGTCACAAATAAATAAGCACATATTAAATAGATACATGTGAGAATATTTATTGATGATTAATCATTGTGTATTACAGAGATCGTAAGGTACGCTGTAGATAAAACATAACAATGAAGGGAAGAAATGAAGAAAAAAGTAATAGCTAGTAACTAATCCCAATAACAAATAAAACTGACTCACATTCTATACATGTACTATATATTTCAACGCATATATCGCGTCTAAATAGACAACAATGCTCAATATCCGCGGTAACGACAAAAGACGAAAATTCTGATGTTCGTTTTAGCGATAATAACCTTGATCGATTGACAATTATTATAATCTTTTGTTATTATGTTTTCTTTTAATTTACATTTAATTATCACTACCATGAATCTTCAAACTGAGAATTGCACTATTAGCCGTAGTTCGACAAACTTAATTAAATTATTAAATTAATATATAATATTATATAAATAAGAAAAAACTGAAGGTAAAATATATTCATTGAATTTTTTAACAAGAAATTAATAATTTATAGAATTTTACAAATTCCACATGCAAAAATTAATTGATGTGATTTTTAAGACCATGGAAGCTCAGGAATACTTGGTCACATCGATAAAATAAATATAAATGTACAATTGTTGCTATTGATTAACGAATGTAATTTCTCTTTTTTCTTAAACCAGTGAAGTAATTAATTGCAATGTAAAGGGCGTAACATTAGAAAAAGTGTATAGGCGTTAGCTTGTAATATACACCGACGATTATCATCCATCTTACAAACGAAACTTGGAAATATTGAGGTTTCTAGTGTAAAAGACATTTTTTATGCTACAATTAATGATGGTAGTTCTTTCTCTTCATTTTGATTATTTTTTTTTAAGTCGATGAAAATCGCAAGGACGCACAGATGTTCTTAATCTACTTTGCAGGACGTACATCATGAACATGATCAGTCTATACAATCGATGAGTTTTATAACTTGAAAAGGCGGCTCCCGCCTTTTCCATCAGTATGGGCAGTTTTTTTTACAATCACTGTATACCTTTTAAACGAATTCATACTCTCAAACTTCAAAAGTGGCGATCTACTACAAAATTACACTTTGTATAATAGATAAAGTCAACAAAAAAGATTGTCTACAATAATTATAATTATAATAGGAAGAAAATAAGATGTTAATATACATATATTTAATTTTTCTTCAAGGAATATCGTAAAACGCTATCGAAAAACTTTGGTAAATAATATCTACATGTGAAGATAGAAATAAAAAAGGAATCGTTCGATAAAATATCAGTATGACAAAAAAAATTCAGGATGTACTTATATGTTTCAGTTACTCGTTTTTCCATCTTCTTTTGGATTTTAGCCTCCATTAAGTTACAAAAAGCGGTAATATAACCCTATGCGCTTATTTAGTCTGAAATAATAACATGAACACAAAAATTTGATAATAATTTTTTTGTTTCGTTTCTCCTTACGAACAGTAATAGAATATCCGCGCGAGTCTTCTGGTTACTTTTAAATAGTTACACCTCGTAATTCAATCGATCAAGTTCTAATCTTCAACGACGGTAATAAATTGCACGAAAACATTGCACTGTCTTTTTATTTATTTTTTTTTTCTTTTCCTCCTTTTCAACTCTTTGGCATTTCTGAGGATAAACTCGTACTCGCTGTTCGGATTCTGGCGCTCTAACGGCGGCAAGTATCAAATGACCCGTAGAGAAACTTTTAAAAAATTTCACCAACTACTTTTGACATTTGTTGCTTCAATAAACATCCCCCAGTCCGCTTCTTTTTTTCTATCTAAAAAAAGAACGAGAAGAACCAAAAGGGGGGACGACGACTTTTTCTTCAGTTATTATACCACGGAAACGTTTAACGACCTTCGCAGGTTCGATTTTGCTGCCGCCTCTGCTACGCGCGGAGTCTTCTGCCTGCCTATACGTACATCTACTTATCGCTTAGGTGCTAATCGTCACCTGCATCTGGCGCGGTTACACGTAGGATATGATGAGCGCCAGTGCGGTGCACACCGACATCGAGTTACGAATTCGATGCAATAAGCGTTATTGGTTCTTTTTTTCTTCACATCATTTCTTTTGTGTTTTTTTTTTATTTTATTTTACCGGCGTATATGCTACAGGTTTATTTTACTTCGTTGGTGGTTAACGAAAAACCGATTTGAAATATCGGCAATTCTCGAGATATGCCTGGAGGGGAATTTTGTGCAGTTATCACTAAAAAACTTGGCCTTGTCCGCCGTAGGGGGTCCTCTCATTTCTTTTTTATTCTCGCATTCGCAAGGAACTGTTAAACTTTTAGGAACGAGATAACGAATATCGTATTTGGTCGAGCGGTTTCGTTATATCACACAAACATAATCGAACGTTTGTGTATATATGCCAAACGTCCGTCACATATATCAGGCGTTCGCTTTAATTGATTTTTTGTATTTATTTTGTTTATTTATTATTTGTTTTTCTTACTGTGTTTTTACCCTCCAAAGCATATCTGTGTTAATTAGTTCACTTTGTTAAAAAGCGTTATTTTATTAATATTTACCTTTTACGCTTTACAGACTAAAATTTACTTCATTATAGTTTACAACTAGCCTCCGAGACATTTTTGTGACATTCTCATGGTCTGACGATGTCTATATATATCACAATTTTTATTTGAATCCCATCGCTTTTCATAGAATTTCAACACGAAGACCCACAGATTTATGAATACTCGTACAAATCGAAGTTATTGCTATTTTTTCTCAAAGATATATATGCCACAGGATTCATCGATATTTATTTATATTTTTATAGTATAATTTCGAAGAATTTAAAAACCATTACATTTAAAACAGTTATCTGTTAAGTTAATCTAACGATCCCGACGAAATCAATGGCATATCACAAGAAAAAATGCAAAAAAGTCGAACTTGGTAAACTGTCGGACCGATTGACGGTGAAACTACTAAGCAAAATACGATCATTTCTAATTGCAATAAAATCGAATGAGTTTAAATTTATATATAGAAAATATCGTCTCTTTCCTTAAAATGTACACTCAGAAAGTTGCTTGATTCAAAAATGTTACCTCAAATAATTACACAACACCCGACTACTCGATCTACCATATTGCACGTACCTGTTATACTAATCTAATAACTCTCAACTTAAAAAAAAAAGAAAAAAAAACCGAACGCCGATGAAAAGGAAAAACCCCGGACGCGCGATTCTCTACTCATAAAATCACAAAGTCGTGTGTACAATTAACCCAAGGGAGGAAGGAAAGAAGAAAGGTCGTGGAGGGCTACCTTAGAAGCGAGTCCCTTCTTATGGGGGTTTGTGGGCGAGATTGAAGAAGCCGGTCCGTTGATTCCGGTACTGCGAGGCGACGACGGCTTGGGGGTTGGGTATGTGCCTGACGCCGATGTTGGGCTTGATCTTCATGCCGAAGCCGGTGATCCTCTGGTGGGGCTGGGGTATTCGGAGCGCGACTTTGCCGCCGATACCGGGCACCGCTCCGGGGCCCATGAAACTCTGCTGGATTTTCGCCATCTGGTCCACACCGCAGCTGCCGAGAAGGGACACTGCCGCATCCGACAAGGTCCGTAGGTTCGAGTCGTGGGTTTTCTTCACGATCGTTGTGTCTTCCTTCGGCTTTTCCGCTAAAGTCCTCGCCGCGCTGGTTCTTAAGATTCCCACAGGTTTTTCCTTGGGCACGCACTTGGTGACCGTGACCTCACCGACTGAGGAGGATAAGTCCAGAGCATTGTCCTTGACGCTGGAGGGACTACTGAGGTCCAACGGCGACTCGTACTTACCGGTGGAAAATGAGCTGGGCGCAAAAGTGACGTTGGGCCTTTTAGCGCTGCGCAGCGGCGTCAGCGGTGGAGGCTCTTTTCGCTTCGCCGTGGGAGTGGCGCTGCGTTGTGTCGTGGTCGCTGGCGTCGAGGAAGTAGAGGCAGCGATACCCGTTGGTGCAGGATCCTTCGGTGCCTCCTTTGAGGTCTCTTTCGAGGTCGATGTCTCTTTCGAAGTCTCTTTTGAGTTGTCCTTCGATGTCTCCTTCGACATGATGCTCTTCAGGGTGTCACGCATCTGCTTCTCCGCCAGCAGACTGCGCACCCGGTTGGCCTTGCTCTCGCGAAGTTGCTTCTCCAGTTTCTCGCGCTCGACCGCAGGGTCGCTTTTCTCACCGGCTGTCTGCGCAGGAGTCGCGGCCTGGTCCGGTCGAGTCTTGTTGGCCTCGCTAATGGCCACCAGACCGAGCCTCCGAAGCACCTCTTCATTCTTCGGCGGCTCGTCTTTCTCCGGTTCGTTGTTTGTCGGACTCGCCTCGGTGGCGACAGGTTCCGCGGGTTTTTCGCTCTCAGCGACTGTCGGCGGCGGTCGAGATTCGATCGGCGGCTTCGGTATCTCCGTGACTTCTTCCTTATCCGAAGGGCTTTTCTCCTTTTCCTCGATACTCTTGTGCTCCTTTGGCAGTCGATGCTTCTGGGAGCTCTTACTCTTCTCCTTGCGCATAGCTCGGATGTGCACGAGCTTGTCCTTCGACTGGCTTCCGGACCCGGAGCTGGACGTGACCCTGGGCGGGCAGGGGGTCAAGCGGACCTTCAATTTCAACAGGTCCTCCCGCGGCGTCGTCGTGATTTCCGCGATCACTCGCTTGTTCCTGCGCTTCTTGCGCTTGTGCTGGTGCTCCAGTTTCGGCGGCTTGCCAGACTTGGATTGCTCGTCGATGGGCGGCGGCGGGTCTGGCGCCCGCATTACCGGCGTCACTTCGCAGCGCGGCTTCTTCGACTCCAACTCTTTAGTGCTCGTGTACTGTTCGGCCGGCCGCGAGCCTTTCTCCATGGAATCGGTGCGCGATATCGCGGGCTTAGGACTGGGAGGAGGCGTGGGCGGCCTTTGGATGTTCTCGATCGCTTGACTGCTCGGCTCGGTGTTGGTCGTTGGACTCGCGGCGCTGCTGTTATTGCCGCTGCCGCTGCTACTACTGCTACTGCTACTGCTGCTGCTGCTGATGCTAATGCAGCAATCGTTAACTGGCTTATTCGACAATGGTTCGTCTGCTTGGACGATTCGGTATAGGAGCTTCATCGGAGCTTCCTGAAAAAGCACAAAGCCCACGAAACGTGTTCACGTAAGGATTCGTTTGCTTATAAATCCGCACGTAAAATGAACAAAACATAAATATTGATAGTTTGGCGTACAAAAATGTAAACACTCAGAAAAATAAATCACAATTATTTGAGGTGGGAAGTATATTAGATATATGAAAAAATTACTATAATCCTTGGAACAATGATTGTCTTTATAATAAAATTTGAAATAATTATAGTAATTTTTAAAATAAAAATTATAATTTTTCTAAAGTTTAACATTTTTTTCACGTTTTAAGTCTGCACTATACCTTCAAAATTTAATAGGAAATTTTTCTTCTTTTTTTAGTGCAGTATTCTTAAAACTGGAATCTGTAACATTGACCTACATAAAAGTATAACCTACCCTCTTCCACTCGAAGATGCAAGCGAGATCCATGAGTGTCCAGGAAGGATTCAGGATCTCGAAGTCTTTCTTGAGACCGTTCCCTGTGAGCTCGTAAAGCATCTCGATGCGTTTGCCGGCGCAGCGCTGTTCGCCCTCGGTGTCGTCCCACCCCCGCTTGAGCATCAGCAGCCGCAGCAGGTGGCGCACGGAGACGCCGGCCGGGCACTTGAGGTACCTGGTTGGTGCCTCGCTCGTCGAGTCCAGCTCGCAGAGGCTCAGGCTGACGAGGTCGTCGAAGCCGAGGTCGGGGGCGCCGATGGGCGGCTGGCTCAGGCCGGCGCACTGCGGGTTCGACTGGTAGAAGTGACGGCGCCTCTCCTGCTCCGAGCGAAAGAGCCCGGGCACCACCAGGTACACCAGGCGCTGCAGACCAACGTCCGTCACCGGCGGGGACTGGGCGTTCGCGTTGCATACTGGACAGTTCTTGGGACCACACTGCAGGCGACGCGCAATGCAGCCTCGGCAGACTGTAATCGCGATCGCGCAAACATATTGATGGGTTAATCATTTTTTGTTAAAGATAGTTAGGAGTGTTTCGATAGCTATCTGCGCTAGCGGTGATATATAATACGTCATGTTTATTACGAAAATAGAAATTGATTAATGTAAGAAACGAAAAGTATTATTGAACTTAATTTAAAAAAAACTTCTCTTTAAGTATCTTTGAGTGAAAAATTTAAAGAGCTAATTACTTTGAGATACAATCAGTAAAACTTAAAAAAAAAGTAACGTCGCTAATTGATAGTAAGAAAATCAATTACCGCGAAGGAAAGAAAACTCGAAAAGCAACGTCTAATTACAATGGCAAGACCGGAGCACGGTAGATCGTAATCTATGCGGCCAGGCGGCGCATCTTAACGAGCGTGTCTCCGGAGCACCGGTCGACCGTCTCGATGTAAATCCGCTCGATTTCCGCGCCAAATCGGGGGAGAGAAAAAAAAGGAAAAGTCGTCGCGACGGGAGCCGCGGCTAGCGCAGGTGTGCGTCCGGCGCGTGCCGGGTATACTAACAGGAATGCAGGCACTCGACGAGGGTCGCCGCGTCGATGAGGTAGCCCCGGCAGAGCGGACAGACGATATGGTCGTTCAGGTCCTTGACGAGGGGCTTCTCCCGCCGCTTATCGGCGACTTGTCCCCTGGACGACGACTCGCACTCCTGCCGATCCATGACTCGCCGGCGTTGCCCGGTGCACGCTGCGCACCCTGAAAAACAAGTTTTTATTTTACCACCTCTTTACATACCTGTGGAATTCGACGCCGTCGCCACGCTCTTTTCCCGGTTTATTTTTTTTTCTTTTTTTTTTTGTTATTCACTCTTTATCTCGCTATATCGCGTCGCTCGTGACGTTTTTACGCGCGAGGCTGGATATACGGGGCGATTGTCGTGCCGTGCGCCTGTGAGGTCGCGGGATTTGGTCACGGCACCGTGAGCGCTGAGTCAGAGCGTCGTTTGAACGGCATCGCTTTAAGTGCGCGTACTTAGCTCTGCCAAGTTCAATCTGCTCTCTAAATTCCATCGATAAGGCCGCAATACGTCCTAGCATAAATAACAAAAGTTTCCCCGAGCGATTCGATATCGCGCATATAATGTACACACATCGGCGATCAGAAATCCTCCGGTGCAATATACAAACATCGCTCGAACCTATCATCTTTAAAACATCCCGGGGATGCATCCTCCGGCGCTTCCGAGAATCGCATGCAGATTCCTGCTCTCGGAGCGCGCGCGCGGCATAAATCGGATCGGGCGTACGTAGGTGTATCTCCGTCGGCGCCGGCACCCTCCAGCCGCGCGCGTCTCCGCGCCTCAGCGCGCTCTCTCACCGAGAGAGCCTCCTTCTTTCTCTTGTTGCTTTCGCAACGAGTCGCCGGGCGTCGGCTATATATATAATGCTCGGGGCTCGCGTGATTTGGCGCGATGAAGCGCGCCGCCGCTCGGCCCGGCGAATTGATCAACGCGCGTCATCGTATACGTGTATCCCCCGAGTGGGATGAAAAGAGGCCCTCGCTTCCAGCGCCGGATATTATCGAGCGACGTGCCGCGTGCGCACACCCACGCTGCTGCCGCATCTTCTCGTGCCTGTGTATCTGATCTCGCCGGCTCGAGCGAGCGCGCGCGCACACACGCCGCGCCAACATCTGTTCGGCCGGCGGGGAGGGGGAAGGCGATGCACTTTATCAATTCCGGGGGAAGAGGCCTTTTTTTGCGCTCTCGCGGGCAAGGCGGCTCGACGCCCGTTTGTTTTGATTGGAAAAGTGGAGCGATGCCGGTTCCTCTGCTGTCAATTATTACTTTTCTTTTCTTTTTTTTTGGAGCAACCGGTTGTGTTGTTTTTGTAATAACCAGTTTGAGGAAATTATTCGATTGAGACGATAAGAAATTCAAATAAGTATAAATGGTAATACCAGCGAGTAGTTATTATTATTGCGAGACATTAATTTGCATTGTAAAGGTATTTTTACTATGATAAGTAATAAAAAATAAATTGATTATTGAAACAAATAATGTAAATGAATGTTCAGCATTATAACTTTGATGAATGCAACCTTTGAGAGAATTACGGAAATTGTACCAATCATTTCCTGTAATTTGTATTTACTGCATTTATTCGAATAATTCACAATGTTTTGCATAATGGAATAAAAGATTACAAGGCAAAAAAGTCAAGATAAAATTGCGGATTAATTATTTTTATTTTTTTACTAAATAATGCCCAATGTTCACTTTATTAAGTAAAAATAATAAAAATTGTTAATAATAAAAATGCGCGTTAAAAAGTGTGCACAATCATATTTAAAACAGCTGATAAATTTCTTCATTATTAAAAAGAAAATTGACAAAAACCGACTCTAGCTTTTACAGTAATGACATAAGTACAGTAATCACTAGAAAATTTTTCAGTATGGATCTGGGCAATAAGGAAAATAAATACATTTACAATACAAACTCGCAGCTCATAGAGAAAAAGTTTCCGCACCTCACGAAAAGTTCCAATCGGAGTAAACAAGTAGCGAGCAGAAGAAGCGTCGCGAAGAGAGCATCGGCTCGTCGAGCGGCAGCGGCGCATAGCGCGCGGAACGAGTAAGGAGAAACAATTTCGGGCGCACGGCCGGGCATTTAAAAGTCACGTGCGTCAGAGCGAGACGGAGTATGCCCACGTCCCGCTCACGAGGGGCACACGCAGATAGCCGCACTTTGCGCGCGCACGCACCACACATACGCACACCCACACGCTCCGGAGTTATTCCTCATCGGCATGTAGACGTTATCGCCCGAGCGACAGCCAAGGCGGACGGCCGTGGAGACACACATGTACTCGTATATAGGAGAAAATACTCACCGGTGTGCGATGGCGAGCGAGAAGGACACGCGCGTGTGTGGGATACGAACGAAGGCGCGGGGAGCGAGAGGGAAGGCCGCGAGTGTACGCGGCGGACGTGGCAACGACGCTCCGATAACGTGGCTGTGTATGTGTGCGCCTATGCCCTATCTCTCTCCGACTCTCGCCTAAGCTTCGTCGTGCCCTCGGCGCCTAGCCGCCTCGGCTACGACTATACCACGAGAGAGCGAGCGAGCGGTGCTGACTGCACCGGAGCGCGGCGATCCGGCAACGCCGCACGCGGCAACGTTTCACGTCCAATATCTGGCAACGACGTCGCTGTGTGCCATGTTACGATAGCCTCTCTCACGGACGCACCTTCTCGTCCCCTCGCTCTCTCTCACTCATTCACTCACTCAGCCGAGCCACTGTACCTGTCTCTGTCTCGCTCGCTGTCTCGCCGCTAGCAGCAGCGGTAGCTGTCACTCGGCATTGCGACTCGCTTTTTTTTCTCCTCGCTGTCTCCGGAGCACTCGGGACGTCCGCCTCCTTCCGCGGGGAAGACTCTCGGGGCACCCTGGACGCTACGCGCGCCTGCACTGCGCTGCGTGCACGACGCGACGGAGCTCCTCTCGAACGCCGTCGACGACCACGACGACGCGCGCGCGCTCGGTGGCTATCTGTTGTCGCGCTCGCCGCCGCCTGTGTGTAGGCGCGAGCGCGCGCTCGCGAGATATCGACCCCGCCTAGGCTCCGCCCGCCGGCCCACGAAGCCGGCCGAGCGCTACCGAGCCGGCCAGCCGAACGCGCCTCCTCCCCTGTCTCGGAGCTCTTCGGACTCCCTCCCCCCTCCCCTCTCCCCTCCGGCCGCTGCCGCCGCTCGCCCCCCGTCCCCCTCCCACGCGCTGCCGCCGGTCCGAGCGACGACCTCCTTCCGTCTCAATGCTGCCTACTATGCGAGCGCGCGCCCGAGGTGCGACTCATACCTCTCTGGTATCTCGGTTTTTTGAGGCCGCCGACGAGGGAATCGCAGTTTCGCCGGGAGGTGAGGGGATTTCATTTGGCCGATCGAAGCGACTCCGCCGCCAAGGCGAGGACGGCAGGAGAGCGACTGTGCGAGGCGCTAACATGTCCGATGGTTCGCCGGGGCTCGCGTGTGGTAGCGACGTGTACGTGCAGCGTCGTGGGCACCGATCGACAGCGGGACGAAGGTGCCGATGATCGATCGCGCGACCTGTTAATGTTGTTTACTTTTTTTGCTCCGTGCAAGGGGGTTACGAACTGTCGATGAATTTGCAAAATTTCCGGGCGATTTAGAATCAAATTCATTGGATTCTTTAAGATTGGGAAGATTTATGCATTCCTCAGGCATGATATCGTATTTGTTATTACGTTTCTTATATCAGTTTTTTTTATAACAGTGAAATTTAAACGAATACTCTCGCTATAACTTGCTGGCTTGCTTTCATCAAAAATATTTAGTAAAAGGAATGCTTTACGGTTTCTTCATCATGTACGTATAAGTCGTATTAAAACGATCACAATTAAATATAAAATTAGCAGTTTACCTTAATTTTGTTTAATTTAATCGGAACAATTTAAAGAAAAATACGCTGTTAGTATGGGGTGATTCGATGCGAGTAATAGAGTGGACTGGAAGAAGTGGAACTTTTAAATAAAAAAGTACATGTCTAAATAATTAATACTCTAATCTTAAACTAATTATTTACATAATTAAAGGCATGAAATTAATATAATTAGAAATTAAAGTAATTACGGAGTTATATAGCTACAGTTATTAGTCGCACTCTCCGTACCAATGGCTGACTTATTTCATACGCAAATTTTCCAAGTTCGTATTCGAAATGATATTTAGCAACGCACTAAATAACATATATTTTACAAATTTTAATTATTCGAAATTTAATTAAAACAAATTTCGTTTTTATTATTTATTTATTTTATTCTGAGGCATTTATCACTTATGTTTTCAGTGTAATCTTTATAGGATGGCTAATTTAAAAACCAACCCTTCATAACTGTTGAACCTTCACACTCTTCCGGGAATCATTTTTGCGTATTGAACAAAATTTTATAACAAGAGGGCGAAAAACGCCATTTTACCGCACGCTTATGATAATAATATGAATAAAGAGTTGTTCTGTAATGTAAAGTATAAAGAATAAATTTCAAGTCTTAAACAGAAATGAATATAAAACAATTCGCTAATCTCTGAAATGAAATCTATAATAAAACGATTCCCTTTGGATACGTCCGAAAGAACGCAAAAGAAATGTATGTAAAGCAAAGATTTGTCTTGTCAAGTTTTTCGCGTTCTCTGTAAAAAAAGATTCCTTTATAGCCGCTAAGACGGCCTGGCGACCGACGGATATACAAATTGTTCACTTGAGGAAAACCATTATGTGTGGCCGCCGGCTGAAATTTTATTAAGGGTATAAGTTTCTTTGGTATCATTCTAAAGAAAAGCATCATTTTATACATTACGATCACCGTAGCAGAATTTACGTTTTTCCGAGGAAAGAGAAAAATTAATTTTTTAAAAGTTAAATAAAATGGAAGTATAAAGATCCTGACAAAACGAAAATTCACATGTGTTTGTACAATAAATAAAAATCCGCAAAAAACTGAATATTTTTAACTTATTTTTTTCTCAAAGTATTATAATATACAGAATTGGTAGAATTGCATTCAAAATAAATTGTTCAGCGGTAAGAACTATTAAAATAAACTACAATAACTGCAGTAGAGCAAGTGTCTTTGTACAGGTGCAGTTCACGGGAACTTCAATTACTTTTTCTTTTTACAAACTTCTTATGAATGACGGTAACCTTTATGCATAACAAAACATAAAGAAATGTCTGTAGCTAAAGAAACCCGAGATTAAGTGTCAAGCTTCAAAGTTATATAACTTTTCGCGCGAAAGCTTTGATCCGTTATACGGTCGTCAAACGAATTCCTACATATTTAAAAATGCAATATTTCTTTGAAATGTATAAAAAATCTATAGATTGTAACAAATAACATTGCAGTAATCACGGATCTTCAGTGTCGGTGTATAACAAAACGCACAAGGTGTCATTTTTCTCCTATTTTCTGATGCATTTTTTTCAAGCAGCTGAAGGAAAATTTGACACCGCTTTTACGAATATTTCCAAGATTTTGTATGCAGCTTAAAATAAACTTAATAAAATAATAAAACCAATGACGGAATTATAATTATTCATTTTAATTATTAATAAATATTAATTTTCGATGAAATAAAAAACAATTCTAAAATTTCTTCGATGGATATACCTTTCACCTTCACGAAACAAATAAAACTTTCTGCTGTAAAAAAATCTGCCATTATATACGACTCTTAAGATACCGATCTGCTACGAAGATTAGGACGCCGATCCAAGATTTAAAGCGCGCAGGTCAGGGATATCAGGTCAGAAAAGTTTTACGAAGCTTTGCGCGGTACCGTCAAATACAACGTACCGGCATTATTTCCGTTGCAGTGGGTAACAATAGCCCTTAAGAAAACGGAATGAAAACCCTAAAATCGCGTTGCCAGCATCCCTAGACAATAAAACACAGCGCTAGTGACATAAAAGAGAAATTACACTTTTACAGTGGAAGAGTCATAAATATCAATTGTAAACTTTTTCAAAACTTTAAAATAGGTTGTTGCAATTTTCTTAACTAACATATACGCTTTGTAAATGTAAAAGCATGAAGCATTTTCTATAAGCGCACGCATCATATAAGAAATTATTTCACAGTTCAAGGTGTGGCAACTTCGTATCGCGTAATAATACGCTCGAGAAAGATCGTGAAAACGTTTCTGCGTAACGAATATGTATAAATGTTAAATGGTGTTTAAAAATTCACAATCGTATAAGTTTAAGTTTTCTTTCAGATAGCGCGTTGCACTTGCGTAATCATTGCAATTCATTAAATTAAAGTTTAATTATGCATTATTTATTAATGCATTATGCAGGCCTAACTATAATTGCGCAAGTAGATATTGTGTTTTTTAGACAAATGCTAAGAAACGTGGTAATTTTTGTAAATACTAATTCAAAAGAGGAATTTTCTCCGAGTTTGAAAAGGTTTCGATGCGTGCTTTCTACGTTCCAAACATTTCAACTAAAATAATTACAAATTAGAATCTATTATTATTTAGTAGACTACATTGTCTCAGGATTAAAAACATTCTTTATCGTGAAAAATTAATGGATTATAATTCAGGCGATCTATGCAACAAATTTTTTTCGGAAACGAAAGAGCAGTGCAAGTATTTGAAAGTGCACTTAATTTTGTTGATACGATAGTAATATTTTGAGTTTTAATCGTGAATATAGTGCAAGATTTCATCGCACTTGATCCGTGTTTATCTATAGACATATATATTTAAACCATTAATGATTACGAAAGACACGCCCGGCGTAAAAACAGTAAGCCAATCAAAGTATCGCAATTATTTAAACAATACGAAAGCTCAAGACAATACGAAATTCGTATCTCTCCAGTTGCCATAATCTCTCGACAAAATGAACTCTTATTTTCCATCGTTCGTTCAGACTTTCCAATCAATTCAAACCCCTCAAATCCTGTCGCAATTAGAGAAAATGGCGCAAATTAGTGCCTTTTTCTCGCCTGCCCTCCTCGTTATTAAACAAATCTTCATCGCTCTAAATCGCGATTATCGCAGTCTTGGAGTACATTCTTCATCAGACCCAAAAAATCCTCCCATCTCTCAAAAGTTCCTAAACGGGAGAAAAGCATCATCACGAGCCGCACCGCGACGCGATCATCCCCCGGCGTCGCCCAAAGCCCGGCAACGTCTCGATTTCGAGCGGCAAATGGCGCCGACTCGAGCGCGCGGCTTCGCCACGACGAGACCTCGACGCCCTGGCCAAAAATTTACCGGGGCAACCCGGCGAAAAGGGCACGCGACCCCCGGGCCTGCGCTCGCCTCGGGCTCGCCGCTAGGCCGCGGCACGGCCGAAGGGGAGTCGACCCGTAGGCACCGCTGAGCCTCGGCGCTGATTGGTCCTCCGGTCTCCCCAACCCTCGCGGGCACGTCGTCCCGCACACACCGAGAGCTCCGCGCTCTCGCTCACTTATATACTTCAGCCACACGCGCGCATTGCGCACAAAGCGGAATCCATGGCGGAGGCGAACTCGAGGGGGCCCTTCCCGTTCCTTCTCTCTCTCTCTCTCTCTCTCTCTCTCTCTCTGTCTATCGTCTCTCCTCTATACCTCCGCGTCCGCGTTACACGAGGCGCGCGCGGCCGGGGGAGCAAGGCCGGGCAGCCGGCGACGGCTGCGGGTTGGGTCAGCAACGGCTGGCAGGGAGACGCGCCATCCGCGGGGCTATTTGCTCTCGACTTCGCTTTTTGCGGCTCTCTCCTTCGTTACGCGCCGCCGCCGGTGGGGAGGGACGAGCTCGCGCGTCGGCTAATCTTTTTGGCGAATTCTCCCCGAATAACCCCCTCGAGAGAGATCCCTTTCACCCTCACTCCGAGCGGTTTCTAGGTATCCCTCCGATATAACGACGGTGCGCGGAGAGGCGCGCAGGTATGCTAAGGGAGGAGAGGGAAAAAAAAGGGCCGAGAGCTGCGCGCGCTCGGTGTCGTTTTTCTCTCTCGCGCACTGATTACGGCGCTGGGGGCTTTGTGCAGCGGGTCCCCGCTGCCCGGACAACGTGGGGAGATTTTTTTGATGAAATGAAGAGTGATGGCATACGAGCGGCCTGGCGTTTTTAATATGCTCGCGATCTCGTACCGTGTCGGCGCTTTTAGATTAGGTTTTCTTGGGAATAAAGAGCTCTTGCTCTCGCCCTGTAATTACACCAATTTGTTTATTTAAGGGTAAGATGGACGCTTACAATTTGTTTAACTACAATGATTTTATTTTTGTTCGAATAAATTGTCTCTTGCACATAATACCTGAAAGTGTCTTAATCAAATAATGAAGGAAATGTTTATAAGATTGCATTTAACGAGAACTTTCTAATGTTTCTCTAATTTTTCTTTAACGATGCAATATCTTTTCCAAAGTGGTTATTCATCTGTCGATTTCAAAAATATATCATTTAGATATATTTTCATAATTAAAATATAAATAATATATTTCTTTTGTAAATTCAAACTCTCTCGACATTGACGATACAATCTCTTCTTACAATTATCAGGCTAATCATTACACTCATGAAAAACCGAGCGAAGCTGTGGAATAGAATCAAGAATGATGTATGCTCGTACGTTTCCCGGACTCTCGTGGGGCTCACGAGCGGTATCGCATTCGTGTCTTTCTTTTTTACGGGAGATCCCTTTCGCTCTCTGCTGGTATAATGATTCTGGAGGACATAAAGAAGCGGTACGACTCTCCCTCTCCGCTCACCGACGAATCCGGCGGCCGAGCCCGGGACTTTTTGCACGCCTACGTGAACACTGGGGGCGTTCGGGCTCGCTATAGTTATGCGTGAATTCTGTACGATTTCGCATTTCACCGATTAATGCGAGAGATATAAATTTCCAGTTCTGTATTTTTGGTACATCGAGGTATAAGAGCGAATCGTTCTTTCACCATGCCCGACGTGCTACTCCATTTATTTAAATAAACAAGATGGAGTCGCATGGTTAATTTGCAAAAATTTGTTGCAATTTGTCAAATAAGCATCAGCAATCGAAGTTTTCACGTTATAGATTTCCGATTTCATGATTAATGTTTATTCAACTAAGTCCCACCTCTTGCTCCGAAAAGCAATTCTACATCATTTAATCAGCCCTCATCCCCGGCCAACCCCGGAATTGGTTAGCCGTCAACGTCGAAAGAGAGAGGGGGAGAGAGAGTAGAAGAGAAAGAGAACGAGAGTCGTGAAGCGCGAGGGGGAGAGCGAGTGTCAGGAGCAAGAGAGACAGTTTGTCCGGGGGTAGGAGGAATGAAAAAGGCTCTCGCAATATTCTGTATTTCTGCCTCTCCCGATAGGCGTCGGTGTGCGAGCTCATGCACATGGAATCGCCCTCCTGTGAAACGCGCTTAGGGACCCGCTGGTGCTCCCAAAAGCGCGCGTGGTGGGGGCTTCGGCGAGGAGAAAAAGGAGAGAACCGGCTCTCTCTCTCCCGTCCCTCGCTCTCTCGCCACTCTCCGACGAGAGAAAGAGGGTAAATCAATCGCACGACACGGACGGGCGTGCACGCCACACGGGCCGTACGGCGAAAGAAAGAGAGAGAAAAAGGGCGCCGTTAAACGCGCGCGCAGGGAAAATCGATCGCTCGCACGCGTGTACGCGCGTAAAGGGGGAGTACACGCAGACCTGCCCCGTTCGCTCTTCCTCTCCTGCTCTCCGTCTCTCTCGGCCGAGTAAATCCGAAAACCGTATATAACGAAGGGTCGCGCGCACGGACCGAGGCACAAGAGAGGCAGGTATACTGGCTGTCGCAAAAAAGGAAGGAAGACTCGGCGAGTGTGTCTGCGTTGCAGCTCTAGTAGTCGAGTGGGCAGTTGGACACGGAGAGCGCGCAAGAGAGAGAAATAGAGAGAGAGAGAGAGGGTCCGCTCTCTCTCTTGCTCCTCTCTCTTGCACACAGCTGTGCCAGGCCGCCGACGAGAGGGAGTGTTCGTTACTTTGGCTTTCGGCCGGGGGAGGGGGCGAAGCGGGGGTTTTGCGGAGCGAGGTGGGGATCGCCCACTATGCTCCGGCTGCGTGTGCACAGCACAGTGCGCACAAAACCCGGTGGAAGAGAAAGAGAGAGAGAGAGAAAGGGGGAGAGGGAGAGCGAGCGCCGCTGGCGCTGCCTCGGACTCTCTCTCGCTCGAGAGAGACTCTCAGTTCGACACGAGAGTCCGCATCGTTGAGTTCTCTCCTTGCTACGCTCCGTTCCAACGCGCGTGCACACATACGGACACCCGCGCTGCCGCACGCGCACTTTCAAACGGACTCGTACGTATTGCGCTACCCACACGCGCGCGAGGGTGTGCGAGTGAGAGAGACGGAGACGACTAGACGAGGAAGGCCGGCCCCCTCCTTTGCGACCGTCCCACGCATACCACGGCCCTGCGTGTGTGTGCGCCCGAGCTCGGCGTAACCTCCATCGACGGCGGTGGGCTGTTTTTCGGCGGGTGCTCGGCGCGCAGCGACGTCGCCGAGGCATCGGGGGAAAAAACCGCCGCGTTCCTAGCGATGCAGTGCCCACGGCGGCCCGGACAAAGGGGACAGACGGCGGCGTCGCGGCCCAGCATTAGTCTCCGCCTGTGAGAGCGACACAGAGAGTGAGAGAGAGAGAGAGAGAGAGCGACAGGGAGACGGAGACAGAGAGAAAGAGAGAAACAGAGACAGAGGAGAGGAGCGGAGCGGAGCCCTACTCGGCGACGACGACGGAGCATGCTCCACTACTGCCAGAAGGAATAACGTTGGGCCTCTTCGTCTTGCACGTAAGTGTACACGCACTACTAAGATTGCACGAGGTGTACGATCCTCTCGGGCGAGGACTCCGGTTTTCCCTCTCGCTCGTTCGACTGTACAAAGACCGGCTCGGCGGTTATATACCCAGTTGTCCCGCACGTGCTCCTTTTTCCTTCGGGACGCTTGGCTTCGGGGGACCGGTCCCGACCAGGGACTTTATTTTATTTATAATTTTCTTCTTTTTTATTAATTTATTTTTTTTTTTGCGGAGTGGGGAGGTAAACAAGGCGGTCGGCGAACGAAGGCGAAAGTGCGGGGAGCGGTGCAGCGGAGAGAGAACCGTCCCCGGCGCTGCTCCGAAACGAAGAAATCGGAGCCGTGAGCTCCGTGTGCGAATTCCTTCTCGAACGTAAACATTTCTCGCGCCCCGCTCACTTTTACTTCCACGGCAAGGGCCCCCGCTTTTGCGGAGGGGGAGCGGCGCCGCGGATTCGCGACGATAAGACTCTCTGCCTCCGTATCGAGAAGGAGCGTGTGCACGCGCCACAGATCGCGACGTCTAATTGCTCGGCAGCGAGAGAAGTCGGACTCCTTAGTTAGCGAGGGATAGAGAGAAAGATCGGGAGAAAAAAAAGAGAGACGGAGAAGATCGGTCGTATATTTTCCTAGCCAAGTCGGCCGCGAGAGTCCCCCCGCCAGGACGAAGAAAGAGAGACTCGCCGAGGCAAAGAGAGAAACGCAGCGGACTTGCTGGGTTCGCTCCGTTTCTCTCCTGCTCTCCGGGTTTTATCGGCGCCGCGCGCGCGCTGCTTCTATTTACACACTACTCCGAGAGGCATTTTCGGAGGAGCGACCGAGGGATAGAGAGAGATAGAGGCAGTGAGACGGAGAAAGAAAAAAACAGGGGAGCGAAGCCGCAGTGTGCGTGTGTTCGCGGGCGTTAACGGAAGTCACCGGATCCGCGGGAGGATCGTTCCGGAGCGCAGGCTTCCCCGGTTATTTCCCATGAGAAATGGAAATTTTCGCTATGTTCTTTTTCGATTCGCTTTACTTCAAGGTTAACTTGAATTTTAAAAAAATTCGGATGCTTTAATCGAATTCGGTTAGTAATAACGTATTTTATTTTATTTTACATTGGAGACATTTTTTTACAATATAAGAATAATACCTGCAAACTCATAAACTTGTTTAACTTTAATTCCGGAAAACTATCGAGTAGTTATACTTATGTCTAATTATTTCTTCTTTACTTATATTATTACTTTGTTTTGTCCCATGTGATGCATGGCATAATAAAACAGAATAGGTATCCGCTACATTAAAACATTTGCATAATAAACGCGCGCCAAACATTAACTTGTCAATTAAAAGCAAACTAGCATCGACGTCGGATACCGAGTCGGCCGAGGATTTAAAAAGTCCCCTCCACTCGTTCGCGCTTACGAGCAAAAATAAACGTGCCACTCGGCAAAGTTCATTACCCGCGGCTCATTAGCCCGGCTTTTCCCACCCGTGCAGCATGTTATACCGGCCGTTGTACCCACACACGCAGATTCGCCGCGAGAAAGCGAAATAAATTGTCGCAGTCGATATCGGGCGAGCACGTGCGAGCATGCGCCCCCGTTCGCCGCGAGGCCGGGGCTGGAAAACGCCGGGGGTTGCCCCTCGACCGTTTTTCCGACGCCCCGACATGTGCGCGCCGCACAATACCTTCGGGCTCGAGCGCTTTGAGGGATCGCCGCTGACACGAACTTCCCCGAAAGCGAGAAATGACTAATGTGCCTTTACGACGATGTTCACAGGAGAGTCAGGAAGATGGCCAGCAAGAGGACTTACTTGCGCGACGTCAACCCGCACCTAATATGCCCGCTGTGCCGGGGATACCTCATCGACGCCACCACCGTCGTCGAGTGCCTGCATTCGTGTAAGTATATTATCGCCGAGTGATAAGGCGAGGCCTAGAACGGGGAGGACAAGAGGATTGTGGTGGGTCTGCCGAGGGGACAGCTTTTTTATTCGCTTTTTTTTTTCGTTCACAGTTTGCCGGAGCTGCATACTCAAGCATCTACGACAGAATGCCCAATGCCCGTCGTGCAAGCATTTGCTCAACACCGCCAAACCGAATATCAAGTACGTATAAGCCCAAATTTATTCCGCCGTATATATGTCCTTTCCTGTTGCTTTAATTTCAATGATTTTTAAAGACTTTTTAAATATGATTCGAAAAGATATTTTATTTTATTTATACTGTTTTCTATAAAAATATCCTGTTTGCTTAAGTAACATGAATCTTTATGCAGCAAAAGAGAAGACATCTATATTTTTACGATTGCTAAGAAATTTTTTGTAATAATTATACACATAATATTATAAAAATTGATGAAAAATACTAACGTTTGGTAACTTTGACTTGTACAGAGCGGACAAGGCGCTGCAGGACATCGTGTACAAGCTGGTACCGGGCCTCTATCACAAAGAGATGCGAAAGAGAAGAGAGTTCTACAGCAAGCACCCGGAGCACGGTATGTATCGTTCGAGCGTCTATTTTCGAGCGCCGCGCACTTCGCGTTATTTTACGTCGTCGCGATCCTCATAGTCTCGAGATATCGAGTGCAGCGCGCGCTCGCGGATCTATATAATTCATCGGCGCGCACGTGCGCACTGGATCTCTCGAGGCCAGGAAACCTATGCCGAATGACTTGCCGAAGAAATTCGCCGGCTCACTTCCGGACTGCCGGTACGAGACGCTCAACTCCGGCGCGTCAACCTTTTTTTCCTCTCTTTTTTTCCGCACGATATTCCTCGCGCGCAAGAGAAAAAGAAAGGCGAAAGTGTCCCGGTGCCGGGCGCGGATCTGCATAATACATTCGCCGGCGGGCTCGCTAAATCCGTCCGGTCGTCGCTCGCGGATAATCGGAGTATCTATTGTTAGGAATAATTTACCATCGCCCCAAGCTCATAAATGAAATAGATTCTAATCGATTGCAGGATTCGCTGCAAGCCTGAACCGTCTTGCCGGTGGTAAGCACCTCAAACGACAAAAATAGACAGCATTATTACCTTTTACCTTGTTTCGTTTTCTTTTCGTTCACTTTGTTATATACCTACATACTCTTTACCCACGACTGCGTTACAGTACAATCTACAGACGCCGGGTTCTTAGGCGGAAGAACCGGACACACGGTCTTTTTTTCTGACACGACTATACATACCTTGTTATACTCTGTTACCGACACCTTTTATTCACACGAGTGCGCTATACCTAGAAGGCCGTTTTGTTTGGATTTCACGTTTGTCTGCATTTTTCTTTCGTTCAAATAGTTTTTTATTTTTACTTCATTTTGCTATGTATTTATTATAAGCGTACTCAGCGAAATCTGGCAACAGTTTTCTTTTGTTTGGTTGGATATGTTGATGGGGGAGGGGTGGGGAGATGCGAGCAGAGTTGTGCAACGTATTCTGTGGCGATGAGGAGTTTTACTCGCTAATGCAATATATTTTATTTATCTAGTGGCGATAGTGCGATTTTGCAAGTTGTGTGCTTAAGTGCGATTTTACTTTCTTTCCTTTATCAAGTTTACATTATCATTTAAATCGAGTGTGCTTTCGCACACTTGTCACAAATTACACAGTAGATGTTGTTCATTGATTCACACATGTAAATAAAAAGAAGGGCTGCACATTCAAAATTACAAAAAAAAGAAAGAAATTAAATATTCAATAATTGAACTTTACTGATAGAAAATAATCTTTGAATAAAGCCCCTCGCACTGAAAAATAACACGCTAGAACAAAGCACACCGATTTGAATGAAAGTATCGAGTTTTCTTTGAGCCTCAAAAACATCAACCGAAAACTCGAGCACAGTGGAGTTCGTGGTAACAAAAAAAAGCAGCTTAGCAGATAAGCGAGAGTGGGAGCTTAAATCACTGAAGTAAACCGTAATGCCAACAGCTGACTTGGCGACACCGGAGCAGCGCGGCGAGGACGTGAGCGGCCGTCTTATCTTCGCGCCGGAGGATGCGATCAGTCTGAGCCTGGAGTACCTGCCGGTGGGCGCCGATCCACAGACTCTGCTAGCGAGCAACAGCGAGGCCGAGCCGAGTTTGGCTGCCCGGCAGAAGATCAACGGCGGCGTGGCCAATCGCCGATACCTCCAGTGCCCAGCCCTCGTCACCATCGCCCACCTCAAGAAATTCCTCGCGATGAAGTACAGCGTCGACGTGACCCGCTACAACATAGACATCTGCCACAGATGCGCCCCACTACCTGAACACTGGACCCTCATGGACGTTGCCTACATCTTCGCGTGGAAGAGGGTGAGTCGACTTTTTTTTATTACGTGGGAGGAGCTATTAGAGTGACTTTTGATTACCTACTTATAAGGAAAAAAGTTTTACTAAACGTTGGGATCGATAAATTGCAATAGTCTCTTCTAAAATTCACTAGAAATGTAAACAAATTTTTTAGATAAGTAGTGTATTTTATCGGTAATGGAAGCTGTGAGAATTCAAAAGCAATTGACATTTTTAGCAAGGGGTACTTGTGAAAAGTAGAAATAAGACAGTGTATTTTTATTAAAGAAGAAAAATTAAAAGAGTCATATTATTGTTTTAGAATGCACCGATCAGGTTTTTCTACCGAATAACACAAGAAGAGCAAAGGCTGGAGGCACCGCCCAACGACAGGCCCTCTACACCTGGTGTGGGCGCTAGCCAGCCGGTAGCAAGTGAGCAGGCGGCCGAACCGGAAGAGAAACAGACCAAGGATACGAACGAGGAGCCGATTGAGCCATCGAAGCCAGCCGTATCAAATGAAAAATCGTCGTCTAAACTCGAGTCGCCCAAAAGCGAGGGCAACGCCAAAAAGCCTACAGAACTGTTGGCCAAGCGATCAGCACCGCCGCCGAAAATCGACGAGGCGAAAACGGAATCGGAGAAACAAGTGAAGACACCGATCAAGATAATGAAGAACCCGGACGGCAAGTATCAGGTGCTGCGACCGAATTCGCAAGAAGAACAGCAGCGGCAACCGCAGCCGCAACAGCAGAAAGTGGCCGCGCCCGCCGAGTTCAGTGTAGTGAGCATTGGCGACGGCGCGAACTCGAACGGGGTGAAAATCACGTTGAAACAGTGTTCACCAGGTAGCGGTAACCCTTCGCGCAAACCCAAGGTCATCAGCAACGTGTTACTCAAGAACTCGCCGCAGGCAGAAAAAGCTAGCAGCATTGTCGAGCAAGTGCAGGATATGCAGAAGCAGGAGAAGCAGAAGCGCAAACAGGTCACTTTTTCCGACGCCCAGGATCCAGCCGCTAAACAATCCACCCCTAGGAAACCGTCCGAACAGCCGACCGACAAAAAACAGTTCCTGCAGGGCTTTAGGTTGGCTGCGAATAAACAGGCTGGCCCTATTGTGGATGCTCCCAAAGAGGCCCAAGAAGCGAATACTTCACAGACCAAGGAAGAGGAAGGCAATTCGACAAAGAAACCGAAGTTGAGCTCGACGAATATAGCTGAAAGATTAAGCGAAGCCAAGCAGCTGCCCGGTGGAGAAAATAACCCACCGCAGGTCAGCAGCAGTCAGGAACTGCAGCAACAGCAGCAGCCGATTGACGTATACGCATTCCCTAACGATCCGCCTACCGTTATACCTGCTGGGGCAATTAAAAGGAAGTGTCCACCGGGTGTACCGATATCTGAATTAAAAAAGAAGCAGCAGCAGCAGCAGCAGCAGCAGCAGTATCAGGCAGGAAAAAGAGCTGGAGTCAATACAGCCAGGGGTGGAGCTGTCAAGTGCTACAGGAATCAAACCAAACCGATGCTCTATGCTAAACCACCGCCAAGTCCTGCTAGGGTAAGTTATACATACACTTTATTGTATATTTTTCAATAATTGTAATGAATAACAAACTCATGGTATTATTGACTCAGCCTGCGCAGAGTCCGTCAAATCCCATAGCAAATTTGGCGAGTGTAAACGCAAATGCATCGACACCAGTCCCGTCCTCTCCGACCGTCAGCTCTACATCTCCAAAGACTGCTTCCCCCTCAGTGATGATCTCGAATGACACGCGAAACATGTTGGACGGCTGCGGTCTAAATATTCCAGCCAGCCTGAGCATAACCCTGACAGCGCCGAAGTCGCCGAGTCGTAACAGCGACTCTCAGTTAGAGATGCGAGGTGCGAAAGACAATCAAAATAGTCTGGACAAACTGAATCCAACCATTACTCTGAACGATAAATCAGTGGATCCGCGGGTTCTTAAAGCACTTAAGGCCGGACAAATGCGAGTACCCCCAGCGAATGCTAAGGCGAAGGGCAGGCCGCCACCACCAATGGAGCAAGCGCCACCGAATAAAAGAAAGAAGGAAGAAGTAAATACACTGCAGCGACAGCAACAACAGCTGTCTCAACAGCAGCCTCAACAGCCACTGCTACCAATACCTTTGCAACATCAACAGCATCAACAACCGCAACAACAGCAGCAGCAACAACAGCAATCGAGGAATATCTTGGATTTGAGTGGAACAAAAAAAATGGATCTACATCCTTTAAGAATTCCCACACCTCCTGCAAAATTAAAGCCGAAACCACCTACTTGGGTAAGTTTGAATTTAATTTTAGAAAAAGTGTAAATCATATGTTAGTAAATTATATAAAGTTTAAATAATAGACTGATTCAACAAAATTAAATTATATGAATTTATTTCAGTCTCAAGCAAACAGTCCGAAACCATCGAACAAAGATGATGTGGCTAATTACCCAGCAAATGGTCAAGTTGTAACACTGGCAGGTGGCCAAAAGTTCTACCGAGCACCTCCAGGATCACGAACTCCTGCGGTTCACCGTGTCAGTGACATCCCGACACCAACACGCACACCTGTTTACGCGTCCTGTTTCTCCAGCCCGACACACAACAGTCGGTCAGCACAAAATCTTTCCACAGCCTTCCCAAGTCTGCAGTCGCTATTTGCGTTGAGTCAATCACCCAGTCTGGAGCAGTTCCATATGAATTCGCGCATGCGATTAGCAGCGGCTGCGGCTGCCGTTGCCTCGGCCTCGAAAGAGGGTAATCCTGGAATCAACACTACCGGAGGTCTTCCTCCGAGTACGCAGGCTACCAAGAGTCACCTGGCGACTCAGTGCGCCCCTCTTAAGCCTGCCCGTTCATCAGTTGGCTCCTTTGCTGTGCCGCTGGCTAAGCCCCCATTGCCTGGACTCACGATCAAACCAGCTGTAAGTACGGTGGAGCGGAAGAATGCAGACAGGACAAATACACCCGGTGATAACGAGAATTCGGCTAGTAGCACCGATCGTAGTAGTGTGCAGCAAAATAGCAAAAAGAATGAGAATTCGAAAGAAGGTAAATTTAATTGAAAAGAATTAATAAGAAATTCTTAGTTTTGTCAGAAATTTAACAAGATTTTGTAAATTTCAGCACCACCGAAGGCGGACTTTGAGCAGAACGAAAACTGCGCTTCGTCGACAGAGGAGGGTAGTAACTCTCAGCAGGGTTGTAACTCTCAGCAGGGTTGTAACTCTCAGCAGGGTTCGGCAAGTCCTCGAGTTACCTCCACAGCATCACCTTCACCACCCCCAGCCCCAACCCAGACGGCTACCGAAAACAGCAACAACAACAGCAGTAGCAAAAGTTCCGATCAATCGACTACAAAGTCGACAAGCGCCGAGGTGACTAGCACCAACGGCAATAGTAAATCACCAGAAAGTCCGGATTCCAGTTCCGCGGTAGCAGAAAGCAGTCCGGCCGATAGTACAAAGCCGAACCCACCGGAGATTAAGTCCGAGCCACCAAGTTCGAAAACAGCGGTCGAACCCAAGGCGGCCGACGAGGCCGCGAGCGAAACTATCAAACTCGACGACAAAGTGGACACCGCCGAGTTAAAGAAAACAATGAGCTCCGAAGTATTGCAAAAGAGATTCCTCGCCGTCTTCCCTTCGAACGAATGGCCCAACAACCCTATCGCTGCCGAGCAGTTCGGCAACTTCCTCAGAGTCCTCTCGTCTGCACAGGCCGAGGCGCAACCCAAGAACGCCAAGGCCGCGGAGTAGTGGCTATCTACGTTCACTTTAATGCGAGTATTTATGTGCACAATCGTAGAAAGACGTGATAAGGTCGCACGAGAGTTTTTCTTTGATATAAGTATCAATGTTTTTGTATGCGGATTTCTCAAGTGGAGCGCGAGAGATGAAATGCTCGCGGGTTCTAGCTACATCACTGCCAAATCAATACGAAAAGTTTTGTTAAATTGCATCTCTTCGTTGGAGGTAGCTTTCCGACGATTACACGAGCCGTGACCGACTTGGGAATTTTTTGATACACTTATTGTGATAAGATTTTGTGTACTCAAAGAAAAATAGCAATTTTTATACTACACAGTGGCGATAAAAATGCCGCTATGAATTAATCGAAAATCATTGACAAGTTATTGAATCTAGAAATTTATAGTTTTTGAACACACTGATGAATATCTAACGATAGATAGATATAGCTTTTATTTTTAAATTCAATAATAAGGTCAATGGTATTGAAATACCATAAATTTATAATCAGGGATCTTATTAAATATTCAATAATCCTGAAAATAAAGAAAAAAAGTGTCTAAGACTATGACAATTTAATACAGTAACTTATTATTGCACTGATCAAGAGCTTTAATGGTAATTGCCATAAAATGTATCCACCTAAACTACAGTATTCTTATGAACATTAAATAAGCCTACTTAAAAATTGAGTAAATGGAGTATATTGTGTGTTAAGATTTACATTTCAGTTCTATAATGTGGCATTTTCAAGTTTTTTTAAGTTTAATTAAGAATACTTTTTCTTATTTGTAAAATATAGCTTACATAGTTATTACTAAGTAAGCAATTGTAAATTTGTGAGCTCAATCTCCGGAATCACTAAAATGACGGAGGACCAAGATTTGTTCCTTTTAATTATAGTCAACAGCAACGTAGTTTTGTTTGCAGTTGAATTTGACATTGTTAAAGCTTTAGTTTATCTTAAGTTTTGTTGAAAAAAAAACTTACTTGTACACAAGTTTGCAAAGCCACTAAATTCTTATCCTTAAAAAATGAATAAGTGGCCAATAATAATGAAATTAAAATATTTTTTAAATGTGACAAATGAAGTTTCTTAGTTGTAGTTATGAAAAGATTATTTGTCAAACTTTGTGTACAAGAAATAAGTTGTTTCTCATGTATGTATACGTCTACATGATAGTGGTATTTTTAGATTAAGTTGTAAATATTTCGATGGATGAAGTACGTTATATATGCCGATTAACAATTAAAAAAAAGAAAGAAAGAAAAGAGCAACGTTAAAATGTTCTATTTTACTACAAAAAAAAGATAACTGCAGTCAGGTCAATCACACGTACAAGCTACATTTTTTGCTCGCCTTTTTTACGGAAAGAAATAATAATCGCGTATGCCTCGCGTTAGCGAGACCAGTGTACAATACCGAATAAATATATATCATATTCCTATAAAAACAAGTTGTATGACTAATTACCAATTTTTGTCATTTTGCCTCACTTTCAAATCAGCATCAAAGCCCATCTTAAGTCCTGCATTCCTTGAATAGTTTCCTTTGACTTCAATTTATTAACATCTTTCAGTTTGCAAATGTCCAAAGTATGTTCGTCAGGGTAATTAAGTAATAGTAAATATACTGGAAAGATTAAAAGCCAATTATTAAAATTTCTTTAAATTAATTCAGCATAATTAAATAACATTTATTTCGAAAAAACTTAAATAGTTAACAGGTTGACAACCTGTTAAATACCTTTCGAATGCTTCTTTTCGAATCCTTGGCATAACTGCATAAAACAGTCTAATGTATCTTTTTAACACATTATATTCAGTAGTATAACAATGCAGAAACCAGAAACCTTTGCATTTCAACAATTTGAAACTATAAGCTTTCAGTTCTATCTTTCTTATTTCTGATGCATTTCTGATGCTGCAAGTGAAAATTGCAATGTTGAAGAAATGTCAATAAACCGTACACAACAGATGAAATTACTGATTATACAAATACAACTCACGGCCAGTCACCGATTACTAATTCACTTTGAAATTGTCGCGAAAGGGTCCCGTGACGTAGATCAAAATGGTAGCTGCTCAGTCGCTGACTCGGCCAATGAGTCCCTCGTAAAGTGAGAAACAGTCGTAAAATCGTCTAAAAGCCGAGCGAGACTGGGCGTCGTGGCGGGCGCATGCGCAACCTGCACTTTCACTCCGATCTGCCGTTCTACCGCCGCCGCTGGCCAGTCGCCGCCGCAGTCTCGAACTCTCGACGACAGACTGCGGAGTCGCTTATCTTGTACGCGGGGCACACACGCGCATACGTAAACCGTTTTTCCGTCCGTTCGCGCGGCCAACCGCGCCTGGTGTGGGGCCGCTCGTCGTCCAGCTCGTTAACCGCCCCGCGTCCACCTGTCATGTTCGTGGCCGCTACGGACGCCCGTCAACCGTCGGCCGAGGATCCCGCTCGCGTACGGTAGCACACCTTGCGCAAGCGATCGCCGGAGCAGGAGGGAGGTGTCGCGCGCGCATTGCACGGAGGCGTCGATGAGTGTCGCGCCTGGTCCGCGACTGCTGCGGGGGTGTTGCCGCGATAGCGCCTCGCGGACGACGTGCGGGTTCGCGCGGTCTTGTACGCGCCGCGCCGGATAGACGCGCGGGAGCATGGAGCGCGCAGCGCCCGGGGCCTAGCCGACGGAGCACAGCGGCCACGGGAATCGAGGACGGCGAGCGACGCGGCGAGCGCAAGGAAAAATGCTGAGGTTCCTGTCGAGGCGCCGGGGCCGCGGCGTCGCCCAGACTGGCTCGTCGCAGATCAAAAACCAACGGCTACTGAACAACAAGAATGTCGTGCAGTGTCGGGTTATACTGCTGGATGGCGCCGATCTGCCCATCGAGCTGTCGGTGAGTCCCCTGTGTACTTTGTCCGCCGACTTTTTTTTCTCTCCGCAGTTTCGTTGAACTTTCGAGTGGGAGCTAAACAGACGCTTTACTTACTGTTTCTCTTTTGTTATTTGTTTAGAAAAAAGCGTTGGCCAGCGATCTGTACGAACAGGTGTTTTATAGCCTGGATTTGATTGAAAAGGATTACTTTGGATTGCAATACACCGACAGTAATAACGTCCAGCATTGGCTGGATCCAACAAAACCTATAAAGAAACAAGTCAAGAGTAAGTTGCAGAAAACCATTAATCTTTTTTTAAGTAAAAAAGATTATACATAAACAGCAAACATAAATCTAATATGTGGATTTTATTTTTTACAGTCGGACCACCATATACATTAAGATTAAAAGTTAAATTTTACTCATCCGAACCAAATACTTTAAGGGAAGAGTTGACAAGATATCAATTTTTCTTGCAACTTAAACAGGACCTTCTGGAAGGAAAGTTGCATTGTCCTCATCAAACAGCAGTGCAGCTTGCTGCCTTAACTTTACAATGTTAGTATTGTAATAATTTTCATTTTGATACATTTTGAAGTCCATTATCTTTCCATTAATATAAATACTTCTTTGCACTTACACAGCTGAACTCGGTGACTATGATGCATCTGTACACACGGCAGCTACGGTATCCGAGTTTCGGTTTGTACCAGGACAAACCGAACAAATGGAACTGGAAATCTTAGAAGAGTACAAAAAATGTTCTGGACTTAGCCCAGCTCAAGCGGAATCTGCGTACCTGAGCAAAGCCAAATGGCTGGATATGTACGGTGTGGACATGCACACAGTCATGGGAAAAGACGCCTGCGAATACTCCCTTGGCTTGACGCCCACAGGGATCTTAGTTTTCGAAGGGAGCCAAAAAATCGGGCTTTTTTTCTGGCCTAAAATTGGACGATTAGATTTTAAAAAGAAGAAATTAACTCTAGTCGTGGTAGAGGAGGATGACGAGGGACGAGGCGAGCAAGAGCATACCTTTGTCTTTCGGTTGTCCAACGAAAAAGCCTGCAAGCATTTATGGAAGTGCGCGGTGGAACATCACGCCTTCTTCAGACTGCGTGCACCAGTGAAGGGTGCCAGTGGAAGACAAAACTTATTCCGAATGGGCTCTCGCTTCCGTTATAGCGGGAAGACTGAATTTCAAACGACTCAATTGAATCGCGCTCGTCGTACAGTGCAATTCGAGCGCCGACCAAGTCAGCGTTACGCTCGCAGGCAAAGCCATGTTTTACGCGATAGACAGCGCCAAGTTCAAGATCAAACTCCGCAACCATCATCGGGTAAAAATATTGTTATCATTTTATTACTAAATTTTAAAATATTATTTATTTACACAAAACTTAACTACATATATGTGTGATTTATCAGGAGTACTTATAATTTTTACTCTTATCAGTAAGATTAGCTGATATGAGCGTCGCTAATTGCGATTCTACGACAGCAGTTTTCTCTTACATTCTTTTAAATACCTAAGTACTAAATGAATGTTATTTTCAGCTGAAGAAGAACCATTGGAAAGACAACCGAGCAGATGCAGCAGTACAAAGTCTTCCTCTGATGCGAGCAGCATCCAAGGAACATCGTCGCCTTTGGTCGATTCCCTCTTAAAATCTCTTGCTAAAGAGCAACAGCCTCCCGAGCCTAGAAACACAAATGCCGCAGCTAGCAGTCAGAAGGAGAACGAATCCATGAAGACAAGCTTGACTATAGAGAACGTGTCGTGTCAACCGTCCACACCAGTTCCTAATAATCAAGTAGTCGGTGCTACCTCGCTACCCGCACGCACGCCGATTCCTCCGGAATCATTAAAGTGCAATATCCTTAAAGCTAAGGCATTGGAGCAAGGGAAGAATTCGAATTTGGTTTCTATATCGACCGTCGAAACTCAGGCCGTTGTCGCTGATAAGACGCAACACGCTGCTGATGCGGCTACCATTGTCTCAGTGGTAAGTGTCGGTGTCAGTCAGAACTTTGTCAATGTGTTTTTGCTGCTGTTAAAATATGTCATTTTTGTTATTGCGATCTCACGTTCAATGGTTTGATATTTTGTGTTATTGCTTTGTGTTGCTAGCCTGAGGGGTGGGATTACACCTTGAGACTTCAAATAGTTTTAAAAAATATATATACCTTGCAAGCTGTTTGTTTAAAAAAAAAATTTTCTTTCAAGAAAAATGAGTAAAAGAAGAATCTCCAGTAAAATTCAACTCGAGGTGTTCGTACCCTGTCTAAATGTTGTTGCTTTTCTGCTTCTCCTGCTATCTAGGGTGGCGACAAGCTGACGCTATCGGTGAGCGGTGCTTCAACGAGTCCTTCGCCAGTGGACGACGCAGTAACCGTCACACACTTCTCACTCGACAGCTGGGGCAAGATCCAGCAGAAGACTACGCCTTTCAGTCCGAAAGTGACCAATCGGCCGTCCTCCCAGAACCCCTTTAATCCGTTCACGAGTACGGTAACCGCGGAGGAATCCGCGCCGGTCGAGGAGCTTGCGTTCGAAGAGCCGAAGATAGCAACTACACCCGTACCAGTGGAGGAAAAGAAGGTCAATACGAACCCCTTCATCGACTCGAATCCGTTCTTCGGGCTGCTCAATCCCTTCGCCTCAGACATGAGTCCGGCCACTCCAACTCCAGCGTCGATTCCAAAAACCCCGTCGCCAACGCCCGTACAGCCGGTGACTTCGAAGTCCCCGGTCTTGGAGGTCACTACCGTTGAAGACAACACCGATGCGCCAGTTAACAATACCACCAGAGTTGTCAAGACCGAGGAGATACAAACTACCACCACTACCCTAACTCACAAAGTAAGACACACCGCTTGCGCTACATTTTTTTTCGTAACGTATCGTCTATTTGGCAGCACTTTATTGCTAGTGATTTGTCAATTTTCAATGGCTTGAATTTCGAAATAAATTTTGCTGAAATTATAAAATTTCACTGTTACACTCTGAGAGTTATTATTAAAAGTTTGAAATTTAGTTTGCTGAGCTCTTACAAACTTATTTAACAGATTTCAGTTCTTGCAGTATTGAATCTGTTAATACTAAATAAGAGCGGAGAAATTTTTTAATTGACTAATAAGTCAAAATACTTGATTGTTTATTTATTGTTTATTTTATTTTAATAGGAGGATGGACCAGCAGCTTCAGATATTAGTCCCTGGTTGGTTGCGGATCCAGCTCAATCGCCGACAGCTACTCAAAGTCCTGCAAAGCACACTGTAATAACTCGCAAGACAGTCATTACAACTCAGCTGTAGGCTCAAAAGCCTCAGCGCGTTTTACCTGCTAGCTTAAAGTAAGAGGAATACGCGATATAGTATTACTATTTATATAACAGTTGCTGATTTTATTATCAAATTTGATCTTTGCATCCAACGAAGGCATGTCGCCGCATCATCGGAAAAAAGTTACTTCTGCCGCGTTGAGCAATTTTCCTTACTGGTGCTACCACTGCTTCTTTTTCACTTATAATTTTTACTATTACCTTGTAGATAGACCTCGCTGCGAACTTCAGATGACGAAGTTGCATCGAACTTTTTTGAAAAATTTTCAGGCTCTGCTGGATCGTGTGCCATGTTTCTTGAAAGGCAGTTTTTTAATTATATTAATGCAAAGTAATATAACATTCCTCAGTAACATCTCATATGTGATGTTGAAAGAATATCTATAAAATTTCGTAAATCTACGAATTTTCTTCCCGATCGATTATTTCTGAAAAAATCTTAAGACTGGAATATACACGTTTTTAGAAAAATTTTATTACACGAGAAAACGTGGCCTGATTGAAAAATTCCTTTTTTTACACCAATTGCCACAAGAAATTTTAAACGTGCCTTAAAATATATTAACTTGTACTTACGTTGGTGCAGCAAAGACTGTTGTCCATTTTTTTTACCAAGTAAAAAAATCATCTTTCTTTTTAATAAAGTAGTGAGATTAGTTGAAGTATAAGGCGAGTCGAAATGTACGAATGAAAATTCATCTTTATTTACATGATTGCGAAGTTTTTTTTTAAACTTTATCACACAACGATGAAATCGGCATAGAAAATTATTTTAGATACTTGTAAATAAAGAAGTGAAATTTATTAATTCATTAAATTCCTTTATTTTTGACGCAGTATTAAAGAGAAAGTTTAATAAGCACGTACTTACTTAAGATACTTAAAAGTAGTATGTTTAATTGCTTTTTTGACCAATACATTCCCTGTTCTGATCTCTTTATAGTCAAATAAAGGCAGCTACTACTCTACAAAAACGACTCGTTCATAGTCATGCATTTATCGAATAATTATGAAAGTAATGTGTCCAATGTAACTTTAATTACTGAATTGTGTGATTAGCACCAACTATATGTATATGGATTGAGAAAGCAACCGCAATAATTGAAAAATTTTTATGTGCATTGTTATAAAGTTTTATTATATTATGTAAATTGCGGCCTTATAAAAAATATATATTATATATGTATATCATAGATGTTGAATAGATTTATGTGAACACACGATGCCTTATATATATCTGTAACTATACATTACGAAAAGTCACACACTTTTGCTTTTGTTCCACTGCTTCACGAGTATTGTGTGCGTTTTCAATTGGCGATTCGTTTGAATCAGCTTTTTCAGATTTATTTTATTGCGGATGTGGAAGTGTAACAAAAAAGAGACATTATATTTTGATCGATTTATTTAAAATATATATTGTTCTGAAAGGGCATTTTTACTCAATAATTTATTGTATATTTTTAAAAAGATTTCTTTTACCTTTGCCGGTATATTAAACAAAATTCTCTTTGAAACAATTCGTCCGAAGCAGATTGACTAATATACGTAAATGTAACAATTATGTACGTCTTTCATTTGTCCTAATAAAAGTAGACAATAATTTACTAAATTTTCAATCAAGTTTATTTTTAAAAAGTTTCAATTTTCAAAAGCTTCATAAAGAAATTACATAAATTACATAACGTACTTCATTATCATTTCATTAAACGCATATTTGTTTAAGCAGCTGCAAAAATAAATATTTATAACAGTATATCAACTTTCCTAATAAGCACATGATTATGAGTCAAAGCAGATACATATTAACATTTGCACAACGTTTCATCTATTCCAATGAAACAGCATTTTTCGCATAGCGCTTTCTTACATTATATTACCGTTTAATTTCGTAAGCATTATTCAACAAAATTTCTTTAGTAGTCCACTTTATTTATCAATATGTTAAGCATTTTTTTTATAAACATTGAAAACGATGATTTATTCCATCTCCTGAAAAAAATATTACTATCCATTCATTTCGCTATTCATTCAGAAGCAAGTAACAAAGCGGTCGGACGACAATTGTAGCGACAAAAAGAATGAAATGCCGTTGTTCGTGATAAATGAGCTAATAGATTTATTTTAATGTATTTATTTTATTATTATGTGTACATCATAAAATAATAACAATAATTATTTAAAATATTATTTTATTTTTAGGTGTGCATTTTACAAAAACGTTTAAGTTTTATTGTGCGCTCGCGCGACTTTCGGTGGGCCAGGCCATTGCGTGCCGGCCATCTCTGATGGTCGTTAGCGTTTGTCTCGGTATATGAAGGCGAAGGCGGAGGTGCATTGTTCTTTTATTCCTCCTCCTCTTCCTCCTCCTCCTCCTCTTCTTCTTCTTCCTCCTCTTCCTCTTCCTCCTCTTCTTCCTCTTCCTCCTTCTCGCTGGCCTCCTCCTCCTCCTCCTCTTCTTCTTCCTCTTCTTCATCGAACTGAGGTTCCTCGAGGTCGTCGTCGGCGGCGGCCTTCACATCCTCCTCACCCTCGGGTGATTCCGGATCTCCGGCCTTCTTGCCCGGCCTCTCACCGAACCACTTCGGCAACTTCGCTGTTGATCGCGAAAGGGAAAATATTGTAGATTAGCTCGGTATTTAGGATTCGTTTATTCTTATGCAATCACGTGGTTTTTAAAAAATTTTATCAATTCCTAAAACGCTAAATTTTCTTTTAGAGTCGATTGATAATTGTGATTACACAAATTGATTGCATCAAGGCAATTCATTCCGACTTTCGAATTACATTTATTTAATTTTTTATTTAAGTTGAAAGAGAAAATTTGCTGTTTATATGAAGATTAATTTGAAAATGTTTAACTGTAAATTAAATTTTACAACCACGTGATTAGCTGAAAACAAAATACGAGTCATCATTTCGCATTTAGTTGAAGATGAGGTGATTGTACGGTACACGAAATGGTGAAGGAGTGTTTTTGGGTAATCACAAAAAGGTGAGAGGATAACAACAAAAGACAAACGGCGAATACGTACTTTTCTGGCGGGCAAGGAATTGAGTCTTTTGCTGGGACCAATTTTTCTCGATAGCCTCCTTCTGTGCCTCCGTCAGGCCCTGTAACAGTGAAACGTGGCATGCTGGGATCATCACACAAGGGGAGGGTTTGGAGTAAGGGGGCTATCTGCTTCTCCTCATCCGACGGACCACACACATTATTATTGTACAATTATTATTATTGTTGTAATTATTACTATTATTATTCACGAGGGGGATGTTCCATGAGTTATCACAGGTGAGCCTCGCTCTTATCGCGGGGGCTTTCGCGCGACGTTTCGTCAGGTCTTATACAATGGTCAGTCACTCGGGTCAACAATTTTTAGGGGCTGGATTTTCAGAGCAACTTTGAGTTCTTAAGTCAGTAATTATTGTTACAAGAGAGAAAAGAAGTGAAGAAAATCGATAATTAATCGACTGGGTGAAAGAGAGAGAAAAAAACGGTAAGCAAGCAAAAAAAAGTCACAGAAATAAAAGGGGATGAACACGTATGGATACTCGAGATATCGTGGGGTTCGTCGAACTCACTTTTGGTGCGTTTCATGAACAATTCCATTTTCTGTTTCCATTGTTTCTCGTGGTATTCCGCGTAAAGCGTGTTAAGACCCTGCGATTTAATTCAAGACAGCCTCGCGTTTTTAAAGTTGTTCTACAAATACTCTGGGGATAGGGGGCGTGAGTTTTTTTAATGCGTATAATGCAGTTCGTGTACGGTGTCTCATGGCAATGGGAAATTTCCCGTCGTTTCTCTGATGGATCGACTGCGCGAGTAGTGAAGTCTTATCTGTTTTCATACATATCAAGTGTGTTCTTCGTATCTGATGGGAGAAGTGATAATGAACTGGGTCATCGAATACTCACGCCTTCGAACAGCTTCTTCTTGTCGTCATAGGACCTGGTGTCCACACGACGTTCGTATTTGGAAGCCACTTGGATTTTGGGCTGAAAGTAAAGGAAAATTAGTCGAATGAAAAGCTGGTACTTGCTTAAAATACTCGAACGAATGTAGTCAGCGAGAGATACGAAAAAAACTTGGAGCAACTTATTTGCTGAAAAAAATAGGAAAATTCTTCGTAAAAGCACGAGAAGATCTTGAAAGTTTGGCCGAAAGCTCGATGCGTCACCGGGTTCTATTTCGGCGCGGTCCGGTGCGGGCTTGCCCACGACTGCGTGTTTATAGCTCTTGTATAACGCGCGAATTATTACGTTGGACTCGAATAGCTTATGATGTAAAACTTGACACCGATTACCACCGAGGCAAGCAAAGCTCGCCAGCATTGGATACTCACGGGGTATTTGCCCGTCAGGGCCTCGGGGTCCAGACCCTTCTTCAGGGCCTTGTGCCTCAGCTGTTGCTTTTGCCTCTCCTTCAGCTCTTTAAGCTAAATTAAAAGAAAAGAGAGGATTCAGTGTCAATTCAGTACATTACAACATTTTAACGTTTGTTGAATTTGGAAAAGAAAGGGTGCATAAAGCGTACATCGTAATCCTGGCGTTTCTGACGCTCCTCCAGATCGTATTTCTCGGTCTCGAGTTTCACAATGGCGTCCCAGAGTTCGGTAGCTTTGTAGCGGAGCTTGTCGATGCTCAGACCCTCGATCTCCAGGGGCTTGATGCGGATGCTCAGGGAGATCTTCTTCTCCTCCTCGAGCTGCTCTTTCGTCTTGTTGCGCTCGAGCTGAGCTGATGTAAGATTTCCCTGAAAAAGAGACCGTGAACTTAGAACCATCGTTTATCTTGCATGTTCAATTGATCGAGCGAAACACCCAATTCGTCCAACATTCTTAAACAGATAGCGGAAAAGAATGTTGTACAATAAATTGCGCGCAATTCGCTTAGGCCGCTGGGTGAAATGTTGCCGGTCAGTACTTACAGCCAGATCCTTCTTCTGGATGGTGAAGTTCGGGCCTTTCTTGCTCGCCTGGTCCTTCATCGCCTGCATCATAGCTTGGCGCTTCTTCTCGGACTCCTCCAGGCGCCTTCTCTTCTCCTCGATGTCCCGTTGTTTCTTCTCCTCTGCAAGTGCGCATTAATCATTATACAGTTAGGAACCATCAAAATTGTAGACGTAGCTATATCGATTGTAGTGAATTTTTACCGATTTCACGTTGGCGGCGTTCCTCCTCCTCCTTCTTCTTCATTGCCATTCGCTTTTCTTCTTCGGCGCGCGAGATCTTGCGTTTCGCTTGCTTCTCCTGTAATTTTGTTTTCCAAAATCGTGTTTAGTTTCATAATTGTCATAATCAATTGTGCTTTTTTTTATCTCAAAAGAAAGGAGTGTTTACCTTGAGGACCTTGAGCTCCTCCTCTTCCTTTGCCCTCTGCTTTCTCCATTCTGCAATGTATTCTTTCAGTTGTTCATCGAGATCACTTCTCTTCTGTTCTTGCCTCTGTTGTAGCGAAAATCAAAAGATATATAAATTCAAACGATTATTCCAAGTATTGATGTAGAGAATTTCCTTTTTAAAACTTGTTATAAATTAATAACTGACTTTACGAATAATTAAATTTATGCATTTAGGATAGCCACGAAAAGTGTTTTTTTCGAAAATATTAAAAAATATACTATTGAAGTAAAACCTTAAGGAAAAATTTTAAAGAAACACGAGTTCTTTACTTTATATTAGTAAAATATTAAGTCAACTATTTCTATAAAAAGTATTCTAGAGAAAAATTAGAAATTCAGTTAAACATTCTCACCCTCATAAACTCAGCACCCTCGCCGGAATCCCTGGTAGCGCGATGAGCAAGAACAATAAAAGTATAACTCTTTAGAGGCGGGTGGTCAATCAGTCACCCATCATACGCCGGTCATCACTCGAGACCGGCACCGTCCTTCCTTCGCTTTTTTTTTTTAAACAAGGTGCTATCGTCCGCCTCTCCCCCGTCGACGCCCGCTCACTTCCTCGAGCGTCGCGTCGACGTTCCACCCCCATTTTCCCTCTCATTTATGTTTTTTTCTCAAATCGTACAAAAAAAACTAAATAAAAAAAATAAAAAAACAGGACCGGACAAGCGGACGTATAGCACGCGCGCAACCCACAAGACACACGCGCACACGCACACGCGGACAGACACAGTAGGCAAGAGAAATATATAAGTACTGAGTGAGTATACGTGTGAAATCGAACGGGGGCCTGCACAAGGTTAGCCGGGTCCCCGTTCGGGTCAGCAAAGCATTTTTTTATTTTGTGTGAGAGTGTAAGTATTAATTCAACAAAAATCGACTCCACTGAGGCTGAGGCTGTGCTTTCTATAGAGGCGTGCTACATGTTTCCTTTTCTTGTTCCCAGGTAGCGACAAAGGTGGGTCGTGTACTTTCTGGCGTGAAGCTATATAGGTGACAAATAAAAAAAAAACAATCGCGTGGCGGTGAAGTGAATAAGAGAGAAAACTTTTGTGAACAGTAAAAAATAATATAAACAAAAAAAGAGAGAGAATAGCGAATGAAATAAATAATGGCATAGGCAAGGGCCGAACAAACGGCTTTTGGCCGTTCTCCGGTAGCGCGCGCCGAGCTTAAGTTTCCGCCAAGGCCGCGTGTCAGCGTTTGACACGAATTCAGAATTAGATTGGAAACGCTGACACGCCGCCGTCCGCGGAAAGTCCGATAAACGGCCACCGAGCTTAATCCCGCGATCGTTACCTTGGCAGGATCGATCGATTTTCCGACTTCGATCGAGTCCAACGAGCTTTAGCCACTCCCAAAAGCTTCGAGCTTTAAATTTAGTGTATCGCGATCTCTTCGTTATGTTTTGTCTTGAATGTGAAATATTGCTTGAATGCTTTTTTTTAATGTACATACAAAGGATTTGACGATTATGGCGAGGTTAAAAAAAAGAATTGATCGCGACGAGGTACGATTATCCAACGGATATACCAAGGTAAATTAATTAGGATGCGCGACATTGATCGAAGGGCAGGTACGACGTGGTAAGCTGCTTTTTTGCTGCAATTACGGATACACTTAGCCTGCTATAAAGATCACAGACATTAAAGATTAGAGAAAAAAGGAAGAAAACACTGTGTGCCTCGGGGAATATTGTCCAGTTCTCGCTGCACAGTCAGTACGGACATGTAATAAACCACGACATACACTGTTTATTAAACAAGTAAACAGGATCGCGTGTGACAGGTTGCACTTCGCGCAGCAACAGAATAATTAAGAAAGGTAACTCTCAAAAAAAATTCGTTAATGATTATTGACAAACAAAATAAACTTAACACGTTGTTGTGAGAGACGAGGGGTGAGGATACACTTGGCACATTAAAGACGAGTACTTAGTTTTATTATTGTTGGATCTTCAGTGAATGTTCTGAGTTTTTGTTTTTGCAGTTCAATGACAATCGGAAACTAATTTGACAAAAATATCGTATTCTCAATGATTCGAATGAACATGAGTCAAAAAAAGTGTGTAATTTGTAGTTTCACTGAAGTCCGCGTGTTGGTAATTAAAAAAAAAACACGTAAAAAAAGGAGGCTGTTTTATTTTGTGAGCAGCTTGGGTAACGTATAACTTGTTAACGACGTTTATTAAACAACAACCTCGAGTGTCAACTTACTTTTGGGACGCCCTACCCCTACAAAAAAGAAAGTACAGTTCGGTTAATAAATTTCAAGGAACATGATGGTTTTGGCAAGCTTTTTTTTCTTTCGCATCCTCACGTTTAATATACAAGTGCACTTCAAAAGCGTTTAAATCATTTCATTTTAATTGTCAATATTATTATTGTTGATTATTTTTATGATTATTTTAAGTGAATCTTTGTTTTATTGTGTTTTCATATTAATTAGTCAAGTGACGCTGGTATACCAGCGATCTCCCCACGCGCGCAAGCCCCGAGGTAATTAAAATCAAGGCGCGACGCTCGTTTTCCCGCAAATTGCCGTTTACCGTGGAATGTCAAATAAAATAATTTTTGAAGTGACGACCGTCGAAGTGGATTCTAAAATAACGTGAAATTTTGACGGTACCCGTTAAAATTGAAGTAATTTATTGTTTAAAACAGAGTGCCGGCGGTGCGGTAATAATGTCGTCTTTTTATACCTTCTTCAGGGTAGGGTGGAATTTTCAGAATTTCGCAGTCTATTTCTACTGCTGCCTAAATCCGAATCAGTGAAATACATTTTATTTTAAGCAGAAACTTTGTCATCTTAAAAATAAAAGTAAATCAACATGAATTTACTAATTTCAAATATTGTATAATGGTCGAGAATATTCAAAGCTAATTTCCACATCAACCCTTCAGAAAGTACTATCTTCACGCATCAGTGTAAGAAATAATAGATCTGTTTCTATTTAATAATTTTTGCATTAAATTTAATAGAAAAGTTCATTTTTTTTAAATTAAATGCAAATAATGGAAACAAATCTCGCGTTACTTTTTACAGTGAAGGTCGATTCACCGCGCCCGCACCGAAGTAGTCCGAGCTTCGAGGCGATCGGCGCCTAATTCTACGGAGAAAAAAGCCCGTGAAACTAGAAAACAAAAGCCGGGAATAAAATATAAAAAAAATGAGCCAAGATGAGAGGCGACTTTACGTAAGATATACACATTAAAGGCCGGGGCTTGCGTGAAAATAAACGGGCGAAGCGCGCGGGCGGGTGTTTGTCGGTCGGGCTGCCCCCCTTTATTTTCGGTAAAAGCCCGCGAGCGACTTGAGCTCCTCAAACCGTGGAAGGCTCGGGCCGCCGTGTCGCGCGGGGCTAATGTAGGCGCGCCGCTGACGAGAATAACGAGAGCAGCATATATAAACCGCGCATTGTATACGAGACAGCGAGACAGAGATAGAATGAGAATCGAGCATTGGCAAGACGTAAGATCGTGAGCGGACAGATGTGCGAGAGAGAAAAGATAGAGAATGAGTGAGAGAGACAGTCGGAAAGAGAATTCGTTGTATTTTTTTTTCTTTTCACTTGGTTTCGTGTGAAAGATGCTCGCGGCGCCCTTATCTATACAGAAAGAATGTCCGTAAAAGCGGTGACAAATTTTCTTTTAATTTTGGGCGCGTGTCTTTTATTTTTGTACTCATTTTTCAATACAAAGATTTGTTCGTATTTTAGACGAGCGGTGCATGTAATGGAAGATCGAAATTTGTGGTTTTGTTTTGTGGCCGGTGGGACATTCTTTTGTTAGAGGGGGAGGCGCGAGCGAAAATAGAAAAATGACGATTCTGAGAGAGAAAGTGGGTCATTTTTCCATTCCAGGATGAACGTGAAGAGTGAGAGAAACAAGGCGCGCGGCAGTAGCGTGACGTTTTCATGTTTTCCACCTCGTTTCGTGTGATAATTCGTGTGCACTTCTCGTATGTATCAGAAACGCGGACGCGAGTGAGAATTCCTGCAAGTTGTGTTGAATATTTCGTTTATTGTCGTGTGGCGTATACATACAAATTATTAAGTATACTTGCGCAAAAAATAAAGCTACAACGCTCATAGCGACAAATACAAATTTACAAAAAGAAAAATAGAAACATCGAAACAAAATTAATCTTTTATAACCTACAACAAGTGATTATACTCAATTACTGTTACATCTATGTATTTGCTGAGTTACTTTGCGCATTAAAAAGAAAAAAAATGATAAAGAAATAAGTCATTGTTATTTTAAATTACTGTAATTAATCGCACGCGTACTACGAACAAGAGTAAAAAGAAATTACGAAAGTACGAAATACGAGACATCACAGTTTTTATTAAAGAAATAAAAAACAAAAGTAATAAATTATCAGCAGAGGCGGGCAGCGATTATTGGCAAGAGAAACGGCACAATTACAGTTGTGAGTGAACTTTACGATATTTTTTTTTAAATTGTTCTTTTCAAATCAAAAATACCAAAAAAAAATAATAGGAAGATAAAAGTAAAATAGGTGCCGTGAGTCAAACAAAAAAAGAAAATAAAGTTATCAAAGAAATAAGAGGATAATAACGTAGTATACGAAAAAAAGTTTTAGCAGCGATAGACAAAGTTGCAGCACGACGTGAGCGGATCACGAATTTTTTTGAAGAGTTAAAAAAATTCTCGTAAAAAAATTTGTTTTAAGTAAAAAAAAAAAGTCGTCGTGCTACATCCCGTGCGAGTAGTATTTTAATTTGATCAATTAAATGAAAAAAAAAATAAGAGTAAATTAGCGCACGTACAAAGACTGTGGCCGAGACAGTGCGGAAAAAAAGAAATAAAAAAAAGAACCAAAGTAGACATGTAACAAACAGAGATACAAAAAAAACTTAATAAACTGATGCGACAGTAAACTCTGGCACTTACTCGATCTTCTTCTCCGGTTGCCTTTCGTTCGATCGCAATCGAATCGAGTTCGCGCGGCGCGTCGATCGGTCGCAAGTTGGATTCGGTTATTCGAGACGATGTTTCGTTTGGTTTGTGTTTGTTGTTTTTTTTTGTGGTGATAGATAGATAGAGATTTGGAGAAAAAAAGAGAAAAACCAGAGTCAGTAATTGGCTTTCATTGTATTTTTTTTATATAAATGAAGGATGTGATGACAGGATCGATCGATTTTCTATGACAGGAAGTAAGGACAGGCAATAAAGGACTTGATAAATAAAACGCGACTCTAGAGCTACTCGGGTGAATATTTGAGAGCCTAGTCTTTTTTAAAAGTAAAATCACGCTATTTTACAACGGCTCGCTCGTGAACAACAAAGTGTTTTTCACGAGATAAACAAACTCAATATCAAAACTTGGCAAATGAGCCACGAAGCGATAAATTTGTTTTCGATCGCGTCGCGGATTTTTCGCGTTTTTCAGTGCGCGCGGCATCGTTTTATTTAAAAATCGCTTTCGTCAGAGGGTTTCGCCCGATTAGCGAAACATCACGCGTTACTCGCAAATCAATTTAAAAATAATGCGCAGCTGACAGGTACGCCGGTCCCCTCAAAACTTTTTATCCCCTCGGAAGACGCACAATCCGATTAGTTCCAATGAACCTGATCGCGTCCAAAAATAAAGCGCGAATTCCTAGGCGCCCGATCGCCGCTCCATTGTCTATACGTCGGTCTCTAAGAATAAAGCGAAACGCAGATTCGCAAGGAGCCTAAGCGCGCTCACTCGGATCACCCAATTTTCCTCCCTTACGCTAATTTAATTTCAATTTTCCGCTCGCAATTAAGAAAAAATTAGCTGCATCGGAGCTCCCGAATTTATCCGTACGAGTTTCTTCCGGTGAGTTCGTCGAATCCATTGAGAAAACAAATGTGTGCGCGTGGGCCTATTTTTACGTTATTACCGTGCACTGGCGAAAATACCATCAACAAAATAAAAGACGAACAGAAAAACAATAATAAAATCACCCTTTCGTTTCGTAACCCCCTGTAGGAAATCGCGCATCCGGACCAGCGATTGCGCAGGCTCCGAGTAAAGAAGGAGGTGCAAAAAAAAGGGAAGAGATCTGCCCGTCGCCGTTCTCGGGGCGTCGTTTTTCGGCGTCGTGTTACTAAATCGAGGCGCGCGCAAAGCCGCGGCTATCCGGACGCTCTATTTTCGTGAAGGAAACACGCGCTCTAATTTTAAACCGGCCGGCATTTCGAGAGATCGCCCCCCCCCCTTCTGCTCTCTTTCCCTTTTTCCGCGACGAAGGCGGGTTGCGACGGCGATTCCCTCTCGATTATCGAAACACTTGCGTAACGGCCGAAAAATGCGGCGGAAAAAATAGGAGATTCCCGGAGAGCCCGGTATTAATAGGCGGACGCCCGATGCATATCGGCTTTCGCGAGGGAAAAATCCACGGGTTGTCCCCCTCCCTTCGTTCCATCCTCGATCGCCTTTTAAAAATCGATGAGTTTTTCTGTTTTTTAATTGTATTGTACCTTTAATCTTTCTTTTTAGACTGTTTCATTTTAGATTTTCATTTTTATCTTTGATTTTTTTATGATATGTACACAAGATGCGAGCGGATTTCTCTATCTACGCTTTAAGACAAAAAAGGGGGTCACCGCTAAATCTAGGGGGATGTGAAGGAGAATTCTAGTTAGTTGAGGATGATTGGATTAATTTAAAAAAAAAAAAGAGGATAACAATGAGGCTCAGATTTATAAGATAAATGAGAGAATAAAATAATACCAGCGACTGGAACTTACTTCCTGCAAAAGAGAGAGAAAAAGGAAAGACGATTAGTGAGATGCGCGAGGGCACAGTCGGTATACGAGAATCAAGGGTAAACACTTACACTTCCTCGACCTCCTCTTCGCTGCTGTAAAAGAAAAACGGAAGAAGAGTATGGTTAATGCGGTGTTCGGACACTTAATCATGCTTGGGGTCTGTGAATTTACGTGGGGGACGGATAGAATGGAATCGTTGCGTAAAGAACAAATGGGAAACGAATGTTAAAAAGAAATTAAAACAATGTATAAAATCGATGCAAACGGTAGTGTACACTTATTATGTCACATAATATACATATATATATTTGAACATATGAATGTATTAAGACACGGATAACGTAAATTTGTCGTGGACCAAGTCGGTATGACGTTAATTAACAGTGAGGCTGTTTTCGTTGTCTCTCAAGTGTAAACAGTAGTAACAAGGGTGACTCAGTCAGACTTACACACTTATGCGAGTGCGCGACGTAAGGTCGCGCGTCCATCGCGTCTTATATCAATCTAGAAAACTGAAATCTCCGTAATCTCTTAAATTAACAAAAAAAAGTCTAATCCGAACGGTCGAATAATTGAAAAATTCATTAAAATTACGGGACTTGTTCGCTGATACTTACGAGTATTGTTCCTCGTCGTCCGACATTGTGGGAAATTAAGGGTGTGCTGTAACAGAAAAGAGGCATCCATTTAGCGGCGCTTGGCGTAAAGGGCGCGTCGAGAAAAAAATATACGGAGGCGAGAAAAAAAAGAAGAGAAGAAGCGAAAGATAGCGGTAAAGTAATCCGATATCCGGAGTGAGCTCGAGAAAGAGAGATAGAGAGCGAGAGAGGAGTATAGCACCGTCGAGCGAGCGGCGAAGCGAGCTCTATAAGGAGCCGATCCCTTCCTGTCCTCTCCTACGAGGCCTAATTATAGAAACCGGCTGGCGCCGCCGTGCCCCGCGGGTACCGATAAGGGAGGGAGCCGTGCAAGCTTTCGCGCGGAAGCTTTCGAGGAAGCTCACCTCGTCCCGACCCTCGTCGAGCCCCCCGGAACTTACCAGCCCTTCAAATTTCACGGCTGAAGTTTCCACTGGAGTTACTTACGCAGCGAGCTTTCAGACTTTATTATTTCGAGCTTCGAGTTAATCGAGCAGCGCAAATGCAATCGAGAGTAGATGCGCGATGGTCACACGCGATGGTGTAGAGAGACACAGTCCGGCTCCCCGTCGTCGCTCCATCCACATCCAGACCTCCACTGGCGCACTCGTCTCCGAGCCATGACACTTGTTGTCAGCCCGCACTGCACTTGCGTTCGCGATCTTCGCGGACGCCGTCTCTCAAAATCCCGGAAACCAACCCCCCGGAAAAATCGCGATGCGATCGTGGATACCGCGGGACAGAGCATCGGCGCAGAGATCGAAGATAGAAGATAGCAGTAGAGAAGATAGTAGATAGAGGTTTGAAGAAGAAGGAACTTACACTCGGGGGCGGGTAATAAAGCGGTAATATCGCTGGGAGACGAGCCGGTGATCTAGTGCTGCACTACTGTCTCTCCGGCGAGCACAGCGTCGTCGAGCTTCCCGGTTGGAATGTGGAGTCCGCGCGACAGCTTGAGCGGCTCTGAGTGGCCGCGCGCGCCTTCTCCCGGACGTCGTCGTCGTCGCTCCCCCCGCGGGCGCCTCCCCGCCCGCCCACCTCGCCCCCTCCCCCCACCCCCTCGAGCCACCGGGGCTATTATTAGGCGAGCCCCTCGGGGGGACCCCGTACCCGCGAGCGGCACCCGAGTGCGCGAAGAGAGAGCGGAGAACCCGAGCGCGAGTGTAGCTGCCTATTTCCGTCGGCCGCGCGGAGCGGAGTCGCGGACGCGCCGCTGGCCTGGAGGAGACGCAAGCCGCGGCGCCCTGGAAATCGCGACCTGCTTACGCCGATGCAGCCTCCGCTGCGACGGGATAGCGCGGGCTCGCCGCCTTGTGAATGGAGACGCAAGCGGTTCAAGCGAACTTCGCGTACAGCGCGAACTTGCTGCAATGGGATGTCATGAGAGGAGCTTTTTATGACAGCTTACATGCTTCTTTTAGTAATTTTTTGTGATATGTGATATTTTTTTCAAAGCTGATGCATTTTAATCGGTTATGACAATTTAATGTATTTTGTTTGCTTATTTATCTAGTAGAGAGACCCTGATGCAATTGTCTTTAGCACAAATTGATTGTTCCATTTCGATATGTTACTGTTAATAATGGTTACATTGTTTCTTAAGTTTTGTAATAAAAAAGGGATTATAAAGCTGTAAAATTTTTATCGAAAATACCAAGATATTCAGCAAGTTGGCGATCTGGAAAAAACCTGGAGCTACCGTGCGATACTGTTCCCGGTGTATCGTGAAGTAGTAAGCGGTCGAATGTAGTCAGACGCGCGTAGGAGACCGTGAGTTATAATTGACACATGTTCTCGTAAACATTTGAGTATCTGTTTCAGTTTTAACGTCGACGCAGCGTCAAATTTTTCTTATTTTTTATATTTTAGCTAATAATTTTACTGCCTTATAACTAATTCAAATATAATGTGTGCGCTATTATTTATAATAAAAAACAACCTCGTAATGAAGAGAGTTCGTAATTAATCATATCAAGCTTTTAATCATTTAATGCTTTTTACTTTTTATTTCATAATATATATTGTCTTTTATGTTAATTATTATCTATTTGTTTTTGAAAAATTTGTGTCAGTAATAAACTTTACCAAAAACTATAATTGTACTATTTTTATTGCATCAAAAAAATTGTATTTTTTTAAATATTTGTTTAAATTTAACGGTCAAAAATATTCGTTTATTTTATGTAAACTTTGAATAAATGTTTTAATAAATTTAACTTTAATCTGTTCTAGAAATAGTATAATAATGGTTTATAAATAAAGTGGTGACTTAAGATATTATGAAGGCGACAAATTCTTTCACAAAGTTTTTCACATTTAAGTTACCTTAGCCAATTTTTTATAAAAACATTTTTAATGAAAAAAAAAAAAAAATAATAAAAAATAACAAAAGTAAAACAGATTCTGAATACAATACATATTTTGGTAGTACATCAATTAGTAGGTCATCTGGGTCAATCGCCAGTTTAGTTTTTAGAAACCAATTTCAAAACAATTCTAAATTATTTGATTACTAAATTTTCAAAATTTACCTAAATTAAAATATTATTTTCAATTGATTAAACATAGCAAACTTTTTAATGCTCAAAAATGTCTATATTACTATAGGAACAAGTAGAAAGGAATATTAAACAAAAATAAATCTCATTCCATCCATTTCAAGTTTTATTAAAAACTACGATACATTTAAAAGTTACAAAATCCAGCCGCATCAAAGTGGATCTCCGATTTCCTGGGAGAAAAAAAATGATATACCTACCGCTTTCACGCGGATGCGGTATCGGTTTCAGACGATAAAAATATACATATAAATACTTTCATCCGAGCCTACCATCCGCCTGAGAAAAGGTGGAGAGTGGAAGGGGCGGCCCCTTCCTCGCAGATAAACAAAATGTCGAAGAAAAAAATCGGTGGATGGAAAAAGGGAGGCGTCACGGCGCGGGCGACGGCGCGCGGCTCGCGTTTCACGTGGCCGACCTTCGCTCCTCCGGGGGTGGGGATCGGGACCTTGCCGGGCGCCTTATCAGCCGTGCACCAGCTGACTCTGGAGGAGGCGCATGCGGGAGAGCGATGCAGGCGGCACCGTCGGGGCCGCGGCCGCCATATATGGTGGGCTCGGTAGAGAGGGACGTAGCCGCCCCCGGCGTATAAAGTTGCCCGTCGTCGCGGTGACGCAAAGTCGATCGTGCGCTCGCGAACGCAATGTCGCTGCAGCGGTTGCATTTCGCGCGATCTCGCGGCTTTACTTGGCGTCCGAGTTTAACATCGGTATCTGAAAATGAAAGTTTATGTGTTACAGATGCACGAGGGATTTTAAGATTATTAGGTTCTTTTTTATTGTGGCTAATTTTTTATGATACGAAAGAATAGAATTTTAGATGTTCTAGTAATGTGTACACAAATAGTGATTCGGAATATATAATTTTAAAATATAATTAAATTACTGACTGTTTAATGAATGAAATTTTACCTTTACACAGTGAAATTCTTTTCAAAGAATGTTCAGTCTCGGAACTGTTTGGGTACATCTAGTAAAAAAGGTTTTTTGAAAGGACGTTCTTTTCCTCCAAATCTCAACTGCCCCGATTCTTTTTTACCACCAAAGCCACCACCTAAAATTAGATGCAATATTGTTATCAAATTCTGTTTATACAACTGAAGGTACATAAAGTAGATTCAGTTTTCAACACACCCAGCCTCCTTGGTTTCCAGCCTTTCATTGTTCGACTAACTTCAAAATCAACAAAGAGTTTGTGATTCATCAATGTTAAATCAGACATTCTTCTTGCTATTCTCCAAGCATCATCCTCTGATCTCATTTCTACAAATCCATAACATCTTGATGCTCCAGTGACCACATCATAGATTACTGTTGCAGAAACAACTTCTCCAAATTGTGAGAAATACTAATAAAAAATTATTTGTTATTACTTGTTTATGAAAATAATTTAGAAAGAAGAGCTTTTACTAAAGAACATATAATGATTTACCTCTTTTAATTCAGTTTTGCTTATTCTGGGTCCAAATCTAGATACAAACAATGTTCTTTCAGGCTTTGATTTTAATCCATGAGGTGGTTCATAATGAGAATTCATTGCTCTGGCAATAGCTTTGTCGTGTGGCTCTGTATCCGTTCCATCAATGCTTCCAGCTTTTAGTGGATCGTAAACTTTTGCATATGGGGTCCAAGATGACTTTTTGTCACTCTATTAAAGAAATAAAAATGTGTAAACCACTTTATTTATTTATAAAGATCATTTTATTGAAATAAAATTTAATTTATTAAAATTACGTAATATTTGCGTTTTCTTCAAGTTGCATTGTTGCATATTCCTACATTATTCAAATCACTTATAGTGACATTTTACTTATGTAAAACAAGAAATAAATTGTAACTATTAACAGTATGAAAGCAAATGTAAATTTTTTAATAAAACAAGTTCAAAATGTCGATCTTTTTAAACTAACCTATACGTTAATTAAAGCCAGACTGATCGATGCAATACATTAAAAGGTTGTATAATAAATTAATCTATAAGTAAATTCAATTGTATTAACTTACCATAGTGAATAAATGAGATTTTCAAGAGTAAAAACAAAATAACTGGACAACTCCAAAGCAGAGTTAAAGCAAAACAAATATATCAGCACACCGACAGTGACGCACGCGCACTGATGCCGGCCCACGCCTGCCCACGCATTCGGTCAGCTGTTCGGTTAAATAAAGAGGGCACCACAATCGCTACGTGGTGCTGCCATCTGTTATGATTTAAGAAAATCTTTTCCCGCGAATTTTTGAAAAATATATTTTTTATTTACTGTGTTTCTTTGTCAGAATAAATTTAAAGATTGATGTTGAAAATTATCTTTAATATTTGTTAAAGAAATAAAGTGAAATATCTTTGTAAAATCACTTACCTTACAATTAAATGATTACAAACTTAAATAATAAACAATTTATTCATTACATTGTGAATTATAAAATTCATACACTTTATTCTCTAAAATAAGGAACACTGCACACATTTGTACTTGAAGGTGGATTATTTACCTCCATAATATAATAGTTATTGTCAATAATAGATATAAAAATTCTTTGGCGTTATATATATATCATAAGCGTTACCATTCCTGACATAGTACATTTGAAGGGATGCGAAGAAAAACGACATAACTCGTATATAAACAATTGCACCGTACCTCCTCGCATCTCTTCATTTTTTACCTCTATAAGTGTACACATTTTTTATTTGTATATTATTTATGTGTATAAATACTATGTAAATAATACTTGTAATATTTTCATTATCTGAAATAATCAATATATATGGTTGACTGTATAGCGGAATAATGGTCATAAATAATTCTCTACATTTAAAAAAGAAAAAAGTAGAACCGTTGCTTTTGCGTTATTTGGCAGGCACGAGCGTACAAAACGTAAACTCCATTAACAAAGAACAATTAAAAAAAAAATCTTTTAGAGTATCAAAAAATCATCATCGCGAACAAATCGAAACGTTTGGAAGGATTCGGTCCTAAGTTGGAAAAATCATTGTTTTCGAAGTCGCTCCGCAAACGAACTGGTGCGAAGCACTCCGGTGGTTCAGACGAGCTCGACGTTGATGTGGGCGCCCATGCGGCGCAGGGCCAGGATGGTGTTGACGGCCTTGACCCAGCGCTTCTTGATGACGTACCGCTTGAGCCGGACCTTCGAGATCGGATTTTCCAGCGGCGCCTCCAGCCAGCGGTGCTCCAGCAGCTTGTCCGCCCCCGGTCTCTTTCTGTCGGTCGTCCGTCCAATTGTGATTAATTAAAATATTGCTTTCATGACCGGCAGAATGTTGTTACTACAGCGCAGCAGCTTATTTTAAGTGGTTAATGATTGTTTACTGCGCTCTCTAATCTTACTTGAGCTGTTAGACACTGCGAGCTCGTTAGTTATAATATCCAAAGATGTTAGCTGCGAAAAACCGTGAGAAAGGCATTAGTCGAACACACGATTAACTGAATACACAATATAAATCGATGGGATCGAACGGAGTAAACAGGAAATTGACATTTTATTCAAATAGAGTCGTACAATGAGTTCGTATACTCTTATAATCTTAGTTTATTCATATCATTCTTATTTCTCGCAGTCAATGATAATAATTATAATAATAAATAATATCGTGACGTGTACTGAAGACCAACATACAAGCTACAATCCGAGCTCGAAGCGGCAGAAGGCGAATTTAGAGAGTGGACAAAAAAAGCGATGCTAAGCTCGTCAATTTATACAAAAATATCTCTATCCGATCGAACTCCATCTCCGACTCGCCTTCTGCCGCTCCACCTCGCACCGCTCAATCTCGATTCGCTGGATTTACTGTGCGACGGCCGGACGTCCTACATACGAGGCATCCGCCGCTTCTCTCTTCTCGAGCGTGAAAAGAATTCCGTTCTGCCGGAGTCTCCTCCTCCTCCCAGCGGGCGCATCCGCGAGGTACCGGGACGCTGCAGGGCCGATCGCTCGGCGGCGCTCGAGTCATCATCAGGAATGTCAAAAAAAAAATCGAAGTGAAAGTCCGCGCGTCGGACGAGAGGCGGACGGGCCCCTTCAGCGGTGCACGGAGGAGGTGCGCGCGGGCCCGGGCGCCGTGGTGACCTTCTGCTGCTCCGACTGGAAGTACTCGGCGAGGGAGTTGATGGACTTGCGGGCGACGGACTCCTCGCCGCACCAGTCGAGGCTGATGCTCTTGCGGCCGCCGAGGCCGCCGGGCCGGCGCATCTCGCCCCACTCGTCGATCAGCTTCAGCAGCAGGTCCTTCGTGCTCGTCGGCTCGTCCAGGTTCATGTTCTTGTGGAGGTCCTGCAGGGTGGCGATGCGCGGCACGTCCCGGCAGGTCTCGCCGAAGCGCCGCTTCACCCGGCCCTGTCGCCACGGCGGCGTCAGGTCCACCTCCCGGGTGGTGGTGGTGCTGCTGCTGCTGCTGAAGTTGTCGCCGGCCGAGTTGCTGGAGGTGGTCGTGGTGGTCGTGGTGGTGGTGCCCCCGCCGGAGGACTTGGTGCGCGTGGTGCGCTTCAGACTGAAGAAGTTGCCGCCGCCGGTGGCCTCGTTCACGGCGTTGTACTTGTCGAGGTTGCGGCTGCCGTTGAAGGCGGTGCCGTTGAGCTTGCGCTGCCGCGCGATGTTCGACAGCTTCTCCGAGATCTCGTTGACGTCCGCGCGCTCGACGGCCCGCGGCGCCCGGGGCCGCGCCGCCGCGGGGGCGGGCTTCTTGCGCGGCGCCGCGGGCGGCTCCTGGGGCGGCTTGGGCGCGGCCACGGCCATGGAGCGCAGGTGCTCCGAGAGCTTGATGATCTCCTCGGCGAGGAGGATCTGGGCGGCGGGGTCGGCCTTGGCGCCGCGGCCCTCGGAGGCCCGGCGCTCGAGCGCGAGCGCCAGCTCCGGCACCGCCAGCAGGAGGCCGTCCTGCTCGGCGTCGGAGTCGCCGCTGCTGCAGATGCTGCCGCAGGGCGAGGGGCTCTGGCCGCCCAGCGAGACCGTCTCCCGCGAGGACTGGCGCTCGAGGAGGGGCGCGTCGCCCACGCCGTACGGGCTGTCCGGGTGCTCGCGCCACCGCTCCACGAACAGGCGCAGGTTGTCCTTGGTCACGTCGAGCTCCAGGCCGGCGGCGGCCGAGCTGGTCGAGGCCTTGGCCGGTGCGACCGGGCCGTTCTTCACCGTCGCGCCCGCGGGCGAGCTCGGCTTCTTGTTGCTGCTGGCGCTGCTAGTGCGGACCGGGCTCTTCGCGCTGCTGGGCGACGGCTGCGGTTGCGCTGGCGACGCGACCGCCTGCACCTTGCGGGCGAGCCAGCGATGCTCGCTGCACTGCCTCGCGCTCGCTCGTTTTCTGAAAGTATCCACACAGGGAGCCACGTCAGGTCATTACCAGCGAGTGTGTGATTCAGCGAGCTTGCGAGCCCTTTTTTCATTCTTTCAGCGCTTGGCTTTTTTGGTGGATTCATGTTCTTTATTGACGAAAAATGAATTATTTTTATTTTTTCTTTTGTTTTATTTTTTTCCATGTGATTTGAAGGGGGATAGAGGATGGAGGCTGATGGGATGGGATAATCGAAAAAATTCACGGTAAATACCTCGCGTGAATTTGTTCAATGTTCTATCGAGAGGCGTTAGAGCATGCTGTGGAGTTGTTTTTAGATAGACCAAATGACAAGAGCTGAATTAGAGTATTTTAGAGTCGTGCAATGAAGCGATCATGCATAAGAGGGAGAAGCGTCGTGCCTCAAGATCGTGGCCTAACGATCGAACTTACGTGATATCTTTGACTAGCAGGCACCTGATGAAGTCCTTGGCGTCTTCCGAAATATCGGCAAAAGCCTCGTGATCGAAGTCATATTTGGCGATGGTCACGTTTGCCATCGTCTCAATGTCCGTGTCACCCATGAATGGAGATAGCCCAGATAATCTGAAAAAATCAGCTATTTTTAGAAATCGTTGACTTTATAGTATTTTCAAAATCGAAAGAGAAACATCACGCTAAAAATAAAAACAGTGCCTACAAAAATTTGAATAAATTCTATTTTTAAATATCAATGAAAAAACTTCAGTCACAAAGAGGAAAAGAATTCGCTCGATCTAAAATAAATTGTTGCGAGTCCTACCGAGAATACGGAATTTCTCTAAAGCAGAAGCGACAAATACTTACAGGACGTAGCAGATGACACCGATGCTCCACATGTCTGTGCCGAAACCAATCTGATCGAAATTGACGACTTCCGGCGCGACGAACTCCGGCGTGCCGAAGAGCACCTGCAGCTTCTTCTTCGGGTCCCACTCCCTCGCCAGGCCGAAATCGATAATCTTGATGCGATTGCCCTCCTTCGTCAGGCAGAGAATGTTCTCCGGCTGTAATGCAACGAAAATTCACGTGTAAAATCTCGGCCGAACTTTCTCCCTCCCCGCTATTTCGCGTGTCAAAATTTATTTTCAGCCGTCCAACCTTCATGTCCAAGTGGATGATGTTCTGGGAGTGGACAAACTCGATGCCCTCGCATATCTGACGCATGAACACCGCGCAGCTACGCTCGGTCAGGACGAAGTCGTCGTCTATCACCCGCTCGAACAGTTCGCCACCCTGGATCCTGCGAGGGCCAGAAAGCATCTCGTTGGTGTAAACAGATCGAGTATATTTTTTCCCTTATGTAATTAATTTGCAATGCGGTGCAGGATTATTTAAAGAGACTGTCGCGAGGTGCGTTCTATAACAGAACCGTTTCAAAATAATACAACCGTATAACTAATTGAACCGAATGCGACTTCGTCTTATTTGCGTATGATTGATCAATTAAGTGAAATAAGTTTGAAAGTTAAAAAAAGCTCGGTGAACTGTCTACTTTCAACCGATTTATTTAAATGATGGAAATTTAAAATAAACTGGAAATAAAGAAGCGAGAAAAATTTAATTTATAGAAATATATAATTCATTATTCTATTATTTGTGGATTGTTTAAAAAGAAATTTATTCAATATAATATTTATTATTATCAAAACGTTCTAAATTTATTTATAATGATAATTTATCATGTCCTGCCATTTTGACATTCATTGCAAAATTTCAAAAATTAAAAATAATTCAACAAAAATTCATTTTACTCACATTTTAAAAAAAAACCTACTTCAAAATAATAATAAAATGAAAATATGTAAAAAAAGGAACGTAATCAAGAAAATTTTAAAAAGTTTATATTTTAACTGTTATTAACGTTTAACAAACGCTATGGGATCTCACATTTCAATCTTAGTAAAGTCATTAAAGACTTGAACAAAGAAACAAGAACTAGAAAAACCACCGTACGACCACCTGAAAAACATAAAATAAAGAGCGCGCGTTCGTACTCACAGCTCAAGAACGACGTAGATCTGCTTGCCATTCTCGATGGCGTCGTAGAGTTGTATGAGCCTGGGATGCTGTAATCTCCTCATGATCTCGACCTCCCGCTCGACGGCCCGTCTGTCCTCCTTCCTCGTGGTATTCACCACCTTGGCCGCCAACGTCAACCCGGTCTTCCTCTCCTTGCACCGGTACACCGTGCCAAACTTGCCTCTGCTCGTCCACATGCGCAAACGAACGCATTACACACCGGTCATACCCGCATCCCGCGCAGGGTATATACCTGTAGGTACGCGCGCACCTCCCTGCCGGGTCTTTTCGTCCGATTTCGACATTTAAACCGACCGAGTCCGCTTGGCAGTCGCCATTGTCCGCGCGTCGATCCAATTATATCGACGAGCCGCGCGTCCGGTCGCGCGGAAAGACCGCTTCCGCGAGCACGCGAGCGAACGCGCCGCGCGGTACTTTTTTTCAACGGCACGCGAGAGGCTCTAATATTTTTTTTCCAATATTTTGTTTTTATTTTTTAATTTAACGGCTGTATATCCTCGTGATTGCGTTTTTATTTATTTTGTTAAGTGTGGGCGGTTGATGTAGTTGTTTTTTCGAATGGCTTTTACGCTCGCTCGATTTATGTAAAATGTGACTTTTATTATTTTAGCTCCACGGAAAATGGGTAATCAGCACGGACACGTGTGTTTTTTTAATGGATTTACGAGACAAGCGCTATGCCGCAGTCAAAGGAGCATTCCGCACGTTTATCGCGCGTAACTAAACATTCGCAACGTCCAATAAAAAAAATATTCAATGTCGAGAATTTGTACCTTCCTCTCGCATTCAAATTCAAGCGCAAACGCTTTTACATCATAACTAGAATACTGCCATATCCCCGAAGTCAAGGGATAATGTCGTAAAGTCGCCTAGAGCTATAAACGCTTTAGCTAAAACGAAAGCATTTTTCGACAGGGGCGCGTCGCGGGCATTACGACGAGGAGGTAAGCGACTACGCCGCGCGCGCTTGTTTAGACAATTCGATCTCGTTTGTCAAAAAGGAAATAAATTCTGGCCGGAGGCCAGGGATCGCGAAATAGAGGAATTCGTGCGCGGCGCCGCGCGGCGGGTTCATCTCGGCGAGGCCCGACGCGCGCCGCCCCTTGATTTACCGATACCAAGTCCCGGCCAGATTTTTCGCTGAGTGAACACGCATTCTCTCGAGACGTACAATTTTCCCGAATTTTTTTTTTCTAGACCTCCGGGGCTGCCCCTGTGAGTGATGGGCTTGTCCGACGCGGGAAAAGTATTTTCTCTTTGATAAGAGATTCTTCGTCAGACACGCATAGAGAAAAGAATTGAATTTTTTTTAAAATCAAGTCTTCTTTTAAAGTTTTTTCAAGTTTTGAGCGAAGGAGACGAAGTTCGGGAAGCTATTAATTTACTCTGTCGAGTGTCGGATGGTTTATTGGAAGCAGTTGCCGGGTGGCTGAAATTTGTAGGTTCAAGCTATATTCAATATCGGGACATTCGATCGCGAGTACACCCACCGGCTTAAGTATACTGCCAGGAGATTTCTGAAAATCTTCCAATGCGGAGGCATGAAAGACAAATTCGTGCCATTCAGCTTTGCTTTATTTCGATGCGAATCAAACTGAACCGAGCTTTTCGCCTGTGCTGTACTTTATTATTAAGGCCACGTCCATCAACACCTAATGCTTTAGAGATTTTTAAATTTTCATCATTGTTTTACTACGAGGCTTTATATAAACTAGTGAACTCTTTTAATTCAATTCTTTTAATAAACATTGAAATTATAAAATAAAGAATAAATTAAAAACCTTTTTTCCGATAATCTGAATTATTAAAGACACTGAAAGCATAAAGATCGTCCCACTTTTGAAAGTAGACTGAGGCTGAATTTTATTGAACGTTCATTTCAAATTTACACGATCGAAGAATTTCATGAATTCGAGTAAAATTTGTTTTAGCCGAGCTGGAAACATAAAAATCATAAAATAAGAAAAAAAGCTTCGAACTCATCTTTTCTATTTTCACATCATAGGACAAAAATGTTTATCCCAGACACCTCAGGAAAAAACCATACAACCATACCGCAGAATTTCTACTCGTCGCTCACGTTTAATTTTTCTCTCCTCCTCGCGAGCGTTCTCCCTCCGCAAAGCCCTCGCGAAAGTTCATTGCAACTGCACCCCCGCGGCGTCATCGAACCCCCCCGTCTCGCGTCGATCCGATATAGCCGTCATCGGCGCGTTAGCATCCGGCGGGTGCCGCGGGGATCGCGGCGCGCCATCGCTTCCTCTCCCGGCGATCTGTAATGAAGCCAAGTCACGTCTGGTCGACGGCGCAGGGCCGACGCTCCTCGGGCCGCCCTCCTCTCCTCTCCGCGCGCGTGTCAAGTGCAGCGCGGCGACCCTTCGCCAGTCATTATTTATAGACGCCGCGGCGCGCGGAACCTTGATTGCGGGCCGCGCCTCGCCGTTTTTTTCCCCTCCCTTACGGCGAACCACCTGCGCCCGGACCTCTCCGGGGCGCCTCGCGGCCGTTCATTCAAGTCGTCCGAGCCGCGGTGATTCAGTGCGCTCGGATTAGACACTCGCGGCCCGCGGTGAGTCGCCGCGCGGCGTGGGACTGGGGCGCGATCACCTCGGATTCCGATGTTTTCCGGTATTTTTGGTATCATTGTTCCTCATTTGGAGATTTATTGGACGGTTTTGGGGATGCTTTGGCCTCGAGGTCCATTTTTATAACTGCCTTTATTTTTCCTTGAGGAGATGCGTGTCAAGATTGGAGGAAAAATAATAAGGAAAAGCTTTATAATGGTTCAAGCGGCGATGATAAATTTATAAGAATTTTTTATGTAACGCCCATTACGTCTAAAGAAAACAAAGTAATAAAGAATAAAATTTTAGAAAATAATTTATCAATCGGTGTAAAATTCATTATTGACAATTACACGTGATAATTTTCCCATTCTTGTAATTTACCATTTATAAATCTTAGGATGCTGTGGGGTGAATTAAAATTGATTATTTTTTAATTTATAAGAAACAATTTTGAAGTGATATAATAAAATTCTCTTTGATTCTATTTTTATATTAATGTTAACGTAGTTCTACATTCTGTACTATGAAATAATACGAATTTTATAGAATCAAATAAAACCTATTTTTAAAGTGGACAAAAATTATTTTCATGCAGCAGAATGGATACACGTCAAAATTAACGATGAAAAGTGCAAATGAAAAAAACATTTATTTGAACGTCTCATCCAGCCACCTTCAAAAATAACAAACTCAGACCTCCCCCTCGGGAGCGGAAGGAAGGAGTAAAGAAGCTAGATAACCGTTACAGATACCGCGTAAAAGTAAACGAAGAGACGCTGGGAGTTCTTTTCCCCGTCTAGGTGCCGTGCCAAATTCACGGTCATAAAGCGACCGGATGCAGGAGGGGAGGTACGTACATATAGGAGGGGCCTCGGGACGTCCAAACTTACGGGCAAAAAAAGAAACGGACGACGTCGACGAAAATTTATCGACGTCAGCCGCGAGGGTCGACTCGTTCAATAGCAGATCGAACCTCGCCGTTTTACGATTATCGTCGAGCGAGAACGCGGCCGCGGCATCGCCCAGGAATGCGTAAACTTCGCGGATGAAACCCCGGCGGAATGTGTTGGCTTCCATCCCCGGCCATTCGTCAGCGCCGGTGCGTTTTTCGGTTTCGCGCTCGCTTTTCCAAGAACCTCGAGTGATTCGGCCGCGCGGGGGGGTTTAATAAAAAAGCCACCGGTTGCGCAACCCTTTGTTTATGCGGCGTCGTTTAATCTGGCGACGAAAATAACGGGCGCCGCGTCGCTACCTTTTTGGTCACTTAACAAAAAAAAAGAAAGAGAAAAAAAGAGTAAATAAATAAATATAAATAATACGGTGGCGACAAGGGAATTCAGAGTTTTTAGGAATAAATTATGTGGGAGACACGTGTTTTTTGTTTTAACGCGCCGCGTCTTTTAGCGAGCGGGTTTTCACGATTTATTTTCTCGTCGCGTAAACAGCGCGCGACGACGCGCGAAAAAAAAGCGGAGTGTCAACAAAAATCTCGGACGCGACGGTGGAATCCGGGAGTGCGAGGAGGCGCCGTTTGATGTGACCACGGCTCGTCCACGGTCGCCGAAAAATTTCGCGCTATTTATAGCGCAAAAATGTGGTAGTCGCGCGTGACTTAGCGTTTATTTATCGTAAGGAGCTTGGTGCGGCGGGGGGAAAAATCCAATCGTGTCGCGCGCCTTTTTTTAATTTGACATTCGGTTCAGCGCGGGTAAGTCCGAGAGCACTACACGTCGGGGATGCGTTACAGATGTCGCGGGTCGTAATCAAAATCGGCGCCAAGAGAGACCTCCGTTATTTAAAATTTCGAATTTTCTCGAGAGCTCGCTTCTTGCTTTTTTACTCGCGACTTGTTCCGATGAACTTTGGGATCGATTAATTTTACCGGTGAAATTTTCCATCGAAGCAAATTGCTCTAACGGTTGCTATTGTTTTAGTTAGTCTACTTTAAAAATCAAAATTAGTTGAACGTTACATCGTAAAACGCCGCGTTAAACTCCACTTTTTTATATTTTCATACGGTAGGTACCATTATACAAACGAAATTCAGAAATAGTTTAGTCATAAAATTTGAATGCATTAAAACTCTAGCTTGTCATAACGAATTCAGCATTCAAGATCGTGCATGATTAATTCATAAAAGAAATAAAGATGCGCCATAAATCTACAGGTTGTAAAATGAATAAACAAAAGGCTCGCGCCGGATGGTAGCCTTGAGAGAGCGAAAGAAAAGATATCGGTCCGTCGTAAAAACGTCGCTGCGTAGCCGCCAATTTTCTTGGGCTTTCTAAAGGCGAGTACGCGCTGATACCGAGCAGCAGCTAGGAACTTTTTTCCCCTTCGCGCGATGAAAGGGGATCGAGAAGAATCGCGAATGGAGCCATCGCGAGTGCACGCACGGCATCAATTCCGCGCGTAGCTTCCTGTCGGAGGCCGCTGCCAAATACGGTGCCATAATCAAAATTGACTGGCGCGGTTCGTCCAAGTGGCCGTCTCGCGTGTGCGTGAGCGTAGGCTCCTTCCCTTTTCCGCCCCTCGCTCGAGCCAGCCAACTTGCATTCTTTTTATCCAGCGGTTTTTTTTTGCGACGCACCCTCGGCTGTTATATGCTTTTTTTCTTTAGAAAGAATCAAGTGCTTCTTTTTTAGCAAAATTTTTAAATTACTACATCAAATCTGCGGTATGTGCGCAGATAGCTTACTTTTATATGTTACTATCAAATAAATATAAACGGTCGAGTAAATAAAAGATTGCTATGAATAACGTATACGACATTCTTTGGCTATACACTTACAGGCGACAAAATTGTCCTACGAATAATTACAGTAGTTTTTTCTAATACTGTCGCAGAGTCTCGTCATTAAGAGAAAAGTTATATTAATTTTCACAAAAGTTAGAAGGAATTTTATAAAATAAAATAAAAATAAAAGTTACTAGGAACCTACAAAATGTTACTATAGTACAAATGTAAAAAATTTAAAAGATTGTAATTTTTTTCTGTACAATATTAAAATATGCATTTTAAAATTTTCAATTTTTTCCCGGCAGTTTTACTCGACTAAAAACAACTTCGTTTAAATGACCGGCCTTATCAGATCTCGGAATGTCGCGAAACTATTTATGTTCATGAGGCGAAATATTTGTACAGCGATTAAATCCTCCAGCTAAAATACCAAGCGCCGATGAATTAGCGATTCCATTATTAACCGGATGATTAACGCCCGAAAATTTTACCCAAAAGAATTTATGCCGCTACCGCGGGGTGAGTCACGTCCCCGTAAACTCGCGGCTCCTTTAACTTACTCCGATGCGCTTTCTTTTTATAGAAGTGCCGGCCGAAGCCTCGAGGGGGGTTTATCGAGATGAGTCGCGACCCAAATCCAGGCCGCGGGGGCCGGGCCGTTTATTGTGGCGCGCGCGCGCGCACCTCTCATTGACGGCCCGCTTTATTTATTTATCTCGACCCGGTTCACGGCGCATCGGGAAACCGAGATTTCGGATCGATGACCCGCGTATACACGGAAAATTCGCGCATCTCATCGCGCCGCATCTTGATCGCTCCAGTTGGACTCGGCCGGCGGCTAACGATTCGAAGGGCGCCGCCGGTGGGAAGTCGCCTCGGATTCACGGACACGTACCTGCCAATTTCGGATTCGATGTCATAATGGTCCTTGAAGTCGACGCCCTTGCGCACCGTGACATCTCTGTAGGGGAAGCTCGGCTCGATCTCTGAAAGAAGAGAGAGAAAAAAAACGAAAATAAGCATAACGGAGTCTTTTTTTCGTGGCGACGATTGCAGGCGCGTCTGAGAGCGGTGAAAACAAACGGCGCGTCGTAAAAATAAAACTTGGAAAAAACGGCACGTGTAGCGAATGCCCTTTAGCGACAAACTTCTAAAAGCAGTCGCTCACGGTACAGAATTCGGTAAATATCGGCGAAAATTGGCCGTGCGTCGTTTACGTGCACTCTTTCTCGAAAATACTTTTTTTTTCCTCTTCGCAAAGTGAACCGCAACGGGACAAAAGAAAACCAATTAGCGCGATATTTATTGCGTTGTAAGATAGGCGACTTTCCGGCAAACACCCAATTAATTGATTTACGCGCAAATAGAACGATGTAATGCGGTTGTACTTTGTTGCCTTAATGGCTTATTAGTCATATTTTCAATAAGCGAATTTTGGCATCCGCTCGGGGTTAATTAGCTACTCAAAGTAAATCGCAAGAGCCTCGATGATGGGGCAGGGATGTCCGGCTTATCAATCTGTGCGCGCTGCACGAAAATTCAACGAGGAATGGAAAAAAAGGAGACTCGTTGATCGCTTGCCAACTCCGCCGAAAATGATTTTTCCTTAAAGTGACATTAATTGGATGTCACTCAAGATAAAGAATGTTTATATATACACAAGTGTTCATTAGCTGGCTCGATTACACTTTAAATCGCAAATTTTTGCACGTCTATTTAAAAGCGAAAATTGTTCGCAAATACACAAATTTTCTGTTTTGCTTTTCACACCGCGACCGAGAATAAAGAAGCGAAAAACAAAGTAAAATCGTGCAGGTATTCCGAGAATCACCGCTTTGCTTATCAAAGTTTACCTTTCGAAATCATTATCTGCGGCGCGTCCCATTAAATCGAGGCGTGAAAAACTCGTCGCGCAGCGAAGCTATCGAGCTCGCGAAGCGCGAAAATTGTTCCGCGGGCCCAAACGAGCCATTTGCAGCTAAAATTCGCCTCTGGCAGCGAATCGCGTGTCCGCTTCCTCCCCGGCCCGTATATACGCGGGAAGAATTTCGTACCGCTCCGGACTAAGAATAGTTGGCGCGCGCGGAACTAGCCGCGCGGCGCACCGAGCCCATGGGGAGAGATGGGCGCCTCCGCGTCGCCTTTATAATTTTCGCCGACCCACTTACGTAATAATAAAATTTCCCGGAGGCTCGGGCCTCCCAAGCGAGGGGCGAGCGGCAAGCGGCAAGCGCGCCGATGCACGCGAAAAAACGCGGGAGCGCGGCCCATCGTTCGACGTATCGATCGGCGGGTCCGGGCCGAGATCCGAAATAAACTTCGCGAGAGCGGCCCTTCGCTGCTCCAATTCTACATTCCGTAAATATATAGGAGCGCGCGCTTTCACTCCATTTATCCCCAAGGGAACAGCACCGCTGGAGCCTCGTTACATAAGGCGGACCCGGGCGAGGGGTGCCGATCGGCCGAGAAATCGGTTTCCACCGATAACACCACCTCTCGCGTAGCGATAGCAAACAAACGAAATAAAATAAAGGAAATCGTTAAGCAGCGTATCCGTCCGCCTAAACCGTCGCCGCGGGCTAGTGAGAAAAACGTTACTAAGGGGGTGGAAGACTCACCGCCGACGGGGTCGGTCTCGTCCACGCGGATCATGCTGGCAAGCCCCTCGGGGGCTCCTCGTGGCCGCGGACGGTTGAGCACTGAGGTGTGCGCGGGGGCCGGCGGCAGCGGCCTGCAGCGCAGCCGATTATTGACTATCGCGCCGGCGCTCCGGCCCCGCGAGCGCGCCTCCCGCTTCCCAAGCGCGACGGATTTAGATTTTTCGCCGCCGCCGCCGTCGTGGTCACGTGGTGGCCCCGCGAGTTTACCCAGTCGAGTAGACGGGGCGCGCGCGCACGAGGCGAAGACACCCTATCTCGCGCGACCCTTCGCCCGACGACGAGCCTCCCTGCACTTTCCCTCCCCCTTTATTCAGCGCGCGCACTCCGGCGCTCCTTTGTCTTTTTGCGCGCCGGGCTGCGCGGCGTGTATGCACGCGTACGTGCGCACACCCACGCCGGCGGCGCGCGATAGCGAGCCGAGCGCGCCGGGGCTTTATTGTCTGAGGTGCGCGCGCGAATCGCCCGACCGGCAAGTGCGGGGTGCTTTTTGCTTTGTGTGCCACTTTTTTTTTGTACACTTTCGTCTGCGAGGGGCGAGTATCAGGGGGGTGGAATAACGTTTCTCCGGAGGGCGCGAGGTGGTTGACTCGATCGAGGGAAATATTTTTTTATGATTTCTTTTCGTAATGAGACACGAGCGTTTTCACGTTGGATGTGTCGGACGCAGTGGGTTTTTTTAGAGTTACTGGTTTTACCGATATACTGACGGTTTGTATTTTTGTTATTTTTAGTTAAATTAATCATTGACTTTGACATTTTAATCTGTGAATATTTTATTCGTGTCGTTGTGTTTTCAGTAGTATCTATAAATTAGTCTTACCAACTTGTCTGTTTCTACTGATTCGATAAGTAAGTAGTATAACTGTACAAGATTTTTTTAATTACAATCTTCTAACCATTCCTTATTAACAACAATATATTGTTGTTATATTTATGTATAATAATTTTATTACCTATATTTATTACTGATATGAAACATTTGTTATTTTATTACAAATTAATTTTATCTACAAAAAACATTCCTAGAATGAAAATGATTTAAATCACTACATTTGATGTAAATCTATTGTTAAATTCTTTGAATTAATTGTTAATTTTAATTTTTAGATGGGACGTTTGATCGAAATGTTTACTTTACTTAGGATTTAAGATATGTCAGGGTCACTTTCGCCCTTCAACATCCGCGACTAAAAATACATCGGCGCCGATCGCTGTTCGAGTGAGGTGCACTTGAAAAGAATTTGATCGCTACAACCGCATTACACTATTCATTAGCACTTTGCTTAATATTTTTTTAAATAAAATGCAAATAAATATTAATTAAAAATTTAAGTATGAGTAAGGCACGCGCCTTATTAGATTTATTATTTATTTTTATTCCTAGCAATATTAAAAATAACAAAATTAAAATATTAAAAAATTACTTTTTTGTTGCTTAAAATATTATAATTACATTGTGCTAATAAAATATGATTGCTGCCATTTAATAAACAATTTGACTTACACTTACGTCAGAAGTGCCGAGGAGTACTGCTGTTGCTTTGCATTTTAATGTAACGGCAGTGACGTTGGAAATTATAATTTCATTGGATGCTTTAGTAAATATTTAATATGTTGCAAAAAATTAACATTGACGACGGAATATAGAAGTTTTGTTATGGTGATACTACCGAGATGAAATGATCCATTTTTTAAGTTATTTAGTATCCCTGAATTGACTTGTCAAATTTCTAAAACCTGCAATTAATTTATTAAGCAATTAATTAATTTTTTAAATTAGTCATTACGTAAATTAATAATTAATAAAAGTTATTTCATTGATTGGATTAATAATTGTATGTCGTACATATGATTGTAGCTACAGTCGGCTGATTCATCACGGTTGATATTAAAAAACATTAAGGTTAACTAACTAAACTATGTCAATAGAAATCATCGAAAATATCTATTAATGTCCACTTCAGAAATCTATCCAGAAATAGTAGCTGCACTCCCGGAAAATTAAAATAAATTGAACTATAATACAGAAAGGTATTCGCCGCACCAATTATTTGAGCCTACAATGACTACATATACACATGTACATACATGCAGGATGTTGCCGAATTAGAGACGAAGAGCGCAGGCGCGAATTCAAATGTTGTTTTCACCGCTTTAACCTCAAAGTTTCCGAAATGCTGTAAAAATAATAGTTTCTGATAAATGCAGTTAATTAATAAATTAGTTAATTTATTTAAAAAAGTGGATCAAGTGTGACATAGAAAAAATGTCGGGGACGATCAAAACGCTGGAAGAGCGACAGCTTTCCAACGAGGTATCGTTGATGCGTTGGTCTCCTAATATGGATTTATTAGCAATAGTCAATGTCAAAGGTTTTATTTTTTTTTATAATAGAAGCAGTATTGAAAACTATAATCGATATTCTATGAAACAATTTTACAGGGGAATTGGCCTTACACAGACTCACGTGGCAAAGGGTATGGCTTTTAGGTCCCATTGAAGATGGTGAAAAAGTATCAAATATTGCATGGAGGCCGGATGGTAAACTTATAGCTGTAATTTATGTGAAAACAAAGTTGATTTGTTTGGTTGACATTGAAAACAAAAATATTATTCATAAAACTAAGCTGAAATTTGATGATCCTTGCACTTGCATTGCTTGGCTATCTCTTGAGCCGCAGGGTTACAATGAGAAAGTTTGTTCACCCTGCACAGGAGAGTATTTGCCACCACTACCTAATTTGAATAGGAGTTTTGGTCAAGAAAATGAAAGGAAAGAATTTCTATCACAAACGCTTGATATGTTGTTTGTAGGTATTTAAAATAATATAAATATACCTCTGAAGAAAATTTGTAAATAAATAAATTTAATATTTTTATTTACAGCTTGGTCAAGAAAATGGTAATATTATGATGTACGTATTTGGAATGTTTTACTGTGGAACGGTAACAATTGGTAATGGACCTGTTTTGGAAATCTCTGGTGGAGGTAAAGCTTTATGGGCCAGTTGGAAAAGTCTTGAATGTGTAGTAGTCGTCAGGCTAACATGTGTTCTACTTCAAAATAATGAGGCCTTCTTTAATGTAAGTAAAATAAAATTAAATAGATAGAATAATAGATTTATTTAAGAATACATTGGAATACAGGTAGCACAAATTCAATCTCATATTGAATGCTTAATGGATTATCTATCGCAAACATTATTGGCTATTTCTGAAGCATGGGAAACTATACTTTTGGAAATGGATGAAAAAATAGCTAAATATGCTACTGACAAGCAACCTGGTACTGTAGCAGCAGATTTTTTGGAACTTTTGATGATTGGAGTTCCAACACCAGATTTAGTTCATTTTCTATTGAGAGATCTGACTGACAAAGGACTAAAAAAATTAGGAAGCAGTATTGATATCTGTTACAGCAATATCCAAGTAATAATTTAGTAACCATTATAAGAAAATATTTTAAGACATCTTCTAATTCAACGTTTATTTTCAGAAACTGGTTTTAAAAAATTTGAGTAGTGTTGGAATGGCCTTAATTTATCACTTTGCAGAAATGAGAGGCATGGTGAGATTTGGAGGAATTTATGAAGCTTTAGGACTTAAAGATGAAGCACCCATTACTAATGCTCTTAGTGCCATACAATCATTCATGGCCAAAACTTCAGAAATTCAGCAAGTTATTGATCACAGTATGCGTGATTACAAAGCTTTTATAAGGTAATATCTACACAACTAAAAAATACAAAGGAATTTTCCTTAATGAATAATAGATAATTTTTTCGTTACTTTATCAGGTGGCTTTATACAGTCATTTTAAGATTAAATGACGAGAGAGTTCCATCAGAAATGAATAAAATAAGTCAACAAGAATTAACATATATTGCTGAATTTCTTCGAGGTTTTGACAAAATTGAATTGCATGCAAGCACACGTAAAGGAGTAAATTTAGAAAAATTAGGCCAGTATTTGAGGCAAGATCCACTTCAAACTTGTTTTAGTCCTGAAGGCAGTGAATGGGCTTCTATGCTTGTAGAAAATCGATGTTTGCAAAATCATCCTCTTATCATAAGACAAGATTTTGAAGGCTCCCTTCTTCAGGCCCATGCAACTCTCATTGAAACAGTTAATCAAATATTTGTTAGTGCTTACCAAGACTTGTCTAAGCATTTTAAACAAAAAGTAATGCCATTGAATTCAGTGAATACTAATTTATGTTCTCAAATAGTATTGAATGATGGAAACTTAATGATTGGAGTCCCTAATTCAAATCACAAAATATTGCACTTATTTAAGATATTCTTTACAGAAGTAAATCAGCCGTTAGCTTCTCAATTGATCAAAATAGACATTGGCAATACACAAGGTAAATACGATTTTTTTAAATTTGGAAATTATTAAATGTAATTAGTTAACAATTATTTTAATTTTTAACAGAACCTTCAACACCATCAAAAATAGCAGAAGATCAAAGATTATCAGATTTACAGTTTTATTCACAAGACTTTCTAACGTTACTGATTTTAAATCAAGAAAATAATACATCCTGTTTGATTCAACTTCCATTGAATCATACCAGACTGAATGATTTACAAAATATCATAAACCTAAACGAGGTAGCTGATCCAAATTTATCGAAGCCATTTCAAGATATTTCCCCCAGGCAATTAGCTGTTAGTGGTCCACGAAAAGTAGCTGCAATATTGAGTGAGAATAAAAGAAAAATCAGACTGCTTGAAACTGAAGTTGAACCTGAAGAAGAGGAGGAAGAAGAAGAGCAAGATATTACAGACGATAACTTGATGGATATTACACCAGGTACTGCTAGTACATCTTAGACTATTGAATATAAGTTTAAAACTTATATTTTTTCGCGTATTGTAAATAATTTTTATAAATAGTGTTTAATATAAATTAATTTTTTACTCGTCAATTTAAATGAATTTAATAAAATTTTTTATTTGACAGTATTTACAGTATTTATATTCTTTATCTGAAATATGTACAGTAATTACATATTATACAGTAGCCTTAGAAAATATATAGTATTTTATTTAGTAAATTAATTCATGATTCGCTAATATAATCTCTACTTCATTGACTTTTTTACATAACAAGATTATACAAAATCTCTTTTTATAAATTTTTATCACTTGATTGAGGAATTTTTCCTAGTAGAAAACTATTATTATTTCGTTTATTGAATGAATGTTACTAGAAATGAAAATAAAAAAAATTGGATTGTAAAAAATCACAAGCACTTTTTTGCACACTTCAATTATTCTAACTACACGTGGAATTGCTTTATAGTGGCAAAGTTGATCCCTGTTGTGATGTTTGTTGAAAAGCTTTAGTAAAATCAACATCCATTCCAAAATTATCAATGCCCCCTGATTCCAATGTTCTTGGAGCTGGTGTCACTGGTGCTGATTGGATGGTTCCTACATACTTTGCTGGGGAGTTCTCTCGCGATTCCATTAAATCTACAATAATTATAAATTATTATTAGACACAAATTTTGCTTAATTAATGTTAAAAAAAAAAAGAAATTGAGTTTTACCGAAAAATCTTTGAGTCCGTCTTCTCTTTACTACAAATATAAGAAGAGCCAAGGCAATTCCTACTACTATAATCATAGCTACTACCATGCCTATTAATAAATTTGTCTGAAAATATATATATGTTCATGAACTTGCTGCTTCAAGTGTACACTTTAAATAATTATATAAAAAGAAATTCGATTTCTATTTTACCTCAAAAGAATTATTTGTATCTTTTACTCCCTTAACAATTAGTTGAACAACATGAACATTAATTGCTGAATTATCTTCAAGGCCCATCGCAAAGCATTTGTAAAATCCAGACTCACTTGGTGACACACCCTTTTAAATATGATTACAATTCACAAATAATATTATTATTTATCGCTATCAGTTATTGCATTTACAATCTCTAAAATAAATTGAATAAATACCCTAATAAATAGCTTTCCAGTAAGTACTTCATAATTATACTTTTCTTCATCCATTCGATTTCCAGGGCCAATAATACTGTTATCATTAGTTAATTGCCAAAACATAAATCTATGATAGTCATCACTACTTAAACATGCCAACTCAGCTAAATGTCCAGCAGGAACTTCAACCACAGATATAGTTGCTTCTGCAATACCTTGCTTTGCCACACTTAGGCATAACCATAATGATATGAATTTTATTATTATCTACAAAAAACGTTAATTTACGTTAGGATTAAATAGTTAAAAATTTGAAATGACTTTAGCTCCTGTTGAAAATACTATATGTGGAGTTTCAGATAGAAATGAAAAAAAAAATAAAATATTGAAATAAGTGTGTAATTGATGCAACATTTACCTTTTGCATGATTGAATGAGACGCCACTGACATATTTTTAACAATAAACAAGCTTGTTCAAAGTCACATTCAATATCAGAGTTTTACACACCGAATATTTTTTATGCTATATTCCATCAATAAAAATATTCACAGTGTTTTAGAAAAAAGGAGCTCTTCCAAACTGCTCAACAAAACACTAATGACCAAAGTTTCAATTGACAAACTTGCTTTTACTTATTTATATCTCTGTCCTATTCATCCTTGGCTCATCAAGATTATTTTTAGTAACCACGACTCCCGCCTAGTGACTGAACCTTCTAACAGTTGTCTACAGACTAGAGCACTCCAAACTTTTTTCTCAGTCTTTGGCTTTTGCAGTTTTGATACTTTGTGCTAAAGTGGAGGAGCTGAGCATAATGTTTGTTACATCACTACACGCAGTGTCTTACCAAAGGTACAAAAATATTCTCTTTATGATGGCAAGAGGTATAGACATGAAATATCTGTTTCAGCCACTTGCCTCTTTTATCTTGTATTGACAGAAAGAAAATTTCCATTTACATGCCAAGATAATGACAGCTCAATTGTTAACATCTACTATTTTATTGTTATCTGTTTTATTGAACAGTAATGAATTGAGTCGAAGGTGATGGATATTTCTATTTTTAAATTTACATAAAATAAACATTTAATTTTATTTAGTAGTAAGATATACCTGTAGTGAAGAAAATCAATAATGGAGATAATGGCCTTGAATGATTAATATCTAGAATGCTGTATAAGATGAACAAACACATCGACTGCTAATGCTGCAAATAATATCCAAAATGGTGCTAACACTGCTTTTGCTGGAAGTACCCATTGCAATGCTTCCAGCTTTAGGCAAACAAGTATTTGAGCACTAAGTTTCATAATTACAGCAGTCATGTACCACACCTATTGCAAAAAATAAATTATTTTTAATCTAAATAACTGGATTTATAAATATGCATAACATATTTTAGTACAGTGACTTACCATTCGACGGAGACTGAAACGTTTGTCGTGGGCATTTTTGCAAAAGAGTATCATATTAAATGCAATGTATATCAATAAAATATTGTCGTACAACCACATAGGAATAAACACTATAAACCAATTCCATTGTATTCTTTGATCAAGCCTCAGTACAAGTAAAATTAAAAAAATTAACAGATTAAACCACGTAAATAAAGCTCTATGAAGAACAGCCATTGGAAATTTCTAAGTAATGTATTTGCTTGATTACTAATGTTTTATAATGTGCTCACATAATCAGGGATAATCCTGTTTACCTTTTGTGACCTAACCTACAAACGTTACTCTGCAGAGGCTCCACGATACAGACTAAATATCGCCGCGACAATAGCTCTGCAGTCTGCGGACGAGAAAAATATTTTTTTATTCTATTCAGATCACTCGATTTTCTGTCTTCTGCTCAATCAGTCACTCCATATAGGTATTTTTTCCCCGTAAAAATTTAAAATTTTCATAAAATATTAATTTAATAAATAAATTAAATATTTTAAGTAATTATTTAAAATTTACAATAATTATAAATTTTCAAAATGTAATATTTTTTTCAAGGAAAAAATTTATATGTTAATAAACAATGCTTACAAAATTTATTAAAAGTGTTTTAATATAAATGCTATGTAGATATACAATAATTATTTCTAAATTACATTAGTTCTCAAAAATACGTTTGTACTAAAAAGTAGTAAAAGTAATCCACATCAACGGCATTATGTAATCATCCGTACAAAATAATAATACATTAATAAAACAAATAAATAAGTGTACATCATCGTTCAACTCAATTATTATTCTTCATATTTTTGTAACGGATAACACTTGATCTTTCTGGCCATCCTATGACTGTCATCGCAAACGAAAGTTTCCTGAAATTCATTCATGTTCGAAAGGACGGCATTTATGAAATCGGCAGGGACGGTTCGACTATCCAAATTGTTCATCTGATCGCTCTGTCTGCTATCGCACAAAGTCTAAAAATTGTGGCATTTTATTTTATGTCATTTAACTGATAGATGACAGATGGAAGAATGGAGATATTACCTCGGCGAAAGACAAGAAGAAAAGCCGCGAGTCGAGTATCGCTCCAATTGATGGGAAGAAAATCGGATATGAATTCTTGTTCGGCCAGACTTCATAAGCGGTGCGCAATCCCAACAGATAGGCGGTCGCTCGATGTTTGAAGAGATCCGTCTGTAGAATTAATTTAATCGTTTTAATTTATATAACATATTAGTTTGGTTGTATCCATGTCATTATTTCCATTTTTTCTACTTACCTGCTTTTGTGTAAGGCCTGCGGGAAGCATATTTTTCATGCAGTCGGTGACATTATTGGTGTCCGCTACTAGGTCTGAAAAAGTAATAGAGAATATCAGTCACGCTCTTGAATTATCCACTTCCAATTATTTAAATTTAATGTACTATTTTACATACCCAACCATTTTTGGTAAATCTCGGTGGCCAATATGGCAGCCGCGGATCCATAATTCATCGGACTGAAAAAAAAAACATATTGAGAAGAAGTTTCAAACGATTGTGAGGTGATTTTGTTAAACGTATGAAGGTTCGAGTGTTATGGTACGTGAATAGTGAAAAAAAAGCAGCTTCATTTATTGAGGTGTTAAAAAAATCAAATTTTGATACCTTATTCATTTAATGAAACTTACTCATAAAGTAGCGAACTGAAGAAGGGGAAATTTGCTTCGCTGAAGACACGAACGGGTATGACTGTAAAATATTTTTTAATCAGAATAAATATTTAAAGATATTTTGAGCTTTTTGAAATTAACAGGATTTTACTTATGTCTTTCGTATTGTCCTCGAAAATTTCAATTTTATCCGATGTAAACGCTTTGAAAAATTGATTAATGCTGCAAAATAAATCCAAATTAAAAAAAATTAATAATCATTATTGTTTGTAAATATACTCACTCAATGATGGGTACAGAATAATTGCGAAAGGCCTTCAAGTTATTTCTTATTACTGAAGTATAAACAATATCCTCGTTGTTGAAGTATCTTTCATTAACGATCATCTAAAAAAAGTTTTATTTCAAATAAGTTAAATTCATTGAAAATATCTGAGAAATTATTCACGTTAAGAAGAATAAAATGTTTACTCTTTCTGGATACAAATTGGCCACTATGTCTTCGTCCAATAGCCACTCCGGATATCCAAACATTACATTAGCTTCCGTAAGCTTTTGTACAAAGGCCCTTGTAGCATCATCAGTCAAGCCGGCATTATTACTTCCCAAATGATTTATAATGCTTCTCCTCACTTCTTCAAATATCTCCTTCAACTGCAATATAAATCATACTTTAATAATATCGCGAAATTTCGTATAATTATAGACTATAAATCAACTTTGAAACTTGCCTTGTTTTGGTTATCTTTCGCAAAATAATTCTTAGCGTAGGCATAGGCAGTTCCCACGAATAGACCCGGCAAGCATGTCAATTTGCTAAATAAAACATTTCATTATCAATGAAAATAATAGTATCTCAGGACTTTCATAAGAGAAGAAATCTTACTTTATTGAAGGAATTAAAGAGAACGAAATGAAATTACTATCTACCAAGCCAATCGTTTTTGAAATGTAACGCAAATTGACGTAATTCTCTGAAAAAATAAGTCAGTAATTACAACGCTGAAAAAGCTGAGTATAAACTGATAGTATTTTTTTAATTTCTTACCAATAGTATTCACAGAATTTGTACTTAGAAGATTAAACAAACTGTTGAAATATGACTCTTCTTTAACGATAATCTCGAGACTACTTTTAGGTGCTTCCAAACCTGCTACATTGAAGAGCTGTCTGATAGTTTTTTCCCACTCGATCTGAAATAAGTAAACAGAAAAAAGAGGTTTATTTATGGAAAATAAATGTGCGTGGTACATGGTCAAAGTGTGACTTTAAGAAAATTTGGCGAATTGGAAACTTCTATTTTTTAATCGCGTGAATAAAAGATTTGAAAAACATTATCTCTGTAATTGCTTGTTTAGAATTTGATGTCAATGCCTTACTCTTGCGGTATCATGTCCGCGGGCTTTATCGGCCCATCTACGATCCCATTCTGCAATCGAATGAAGTTCTGATGAGTTTAACTTTCCCTCTTCTGCTCCACCTCTACTTCCGTGCTGTTGTATGTTCTGAAATAAAACAAAGTCTGTAAAATTCGCTGCGAATCTAAAAGATTGTTTGTGTAATTAATATAATATAATATAATCGTTACCCTGTTTAACTCATTTAAGAAACTTATTAAATCTCGAGCACTCTTTGATTGATAGCTAGTAGATCCGCTTTTTTCATATTTTATCCCAAACAATGTTCTTATTTCCAAAATGTTATCAGTTGGCGGAGAAATCTAAAAACAGTAACAAATATTAAATAAAACTGATCTTACTGTATTTACAATAATTTAAAGAAAATTAAATGTAAAATGTCAAATCCATCCTACTTGTATGTAACGCATTTTCGATCTGATGTTGTCATTGATTTGGATTATTTTGAAGTTGAAGAAAGCGTAACCGTACCCTTTCTCAGCATAATACCTATCAGAGGATACCCAATGTTCGTTCCCTGCGTGGTGTTGGACTTCAAGATGTTCGAGAATCTTGGCTTTCTCTGGAAGGTTCTGGTAATATTGTTTTTGGTCGTCGACATTTCGCAAACCTACAAATTTTTATACTTTAAAATAATTATCTACCCCTGCTAGAATCATTATTTGTTATAGTATATCTAAATTTTTCATTTAAATTTTTTTCGACTATACCATATTTAGTACAACTATTGAATATTTCTCTTTCGATATCCAACGATCTTATCTTCACATTGACGGATAATGGTTGCTTCAAAATATCTGAAAATTAAAAATTTTTTTATTTAGAGTAAGGTAAATCATTTAAATTATTATTTAAAAACTATATAAGTTGCTCACTTACTTCTAAAAATAGTATTATCATTGCTTTCCACTGTATCCAGATCATCGAATCCGTCCGCAACGCTCGTTCCACGGCCCCTGGCATCATTATGCGAACCGCAGGTGTGCTTACGAAAGTCTTGACACGGATGGATTTTGTAATTGAGTCTCTTGTCTAATTTATTAGCTGTGCAGAAAATTTAAGTAAAGTCAATTTTTAACATGTTTAACAAATTTTATTAAATATTTTTAGTACGTTAAAAATTAGTTCATATTATTAAGGGGTTTACTCTACTCATGTAATAATGTGCCTTATTTATACATTTGGTACTTTATTTAAATGGCAATAGGCGAAATTATCGTAGATCTTAGACAATCTAGGTATACAGAAGAGAAACCTCAAATGGATAGTTAAAATTTCTAAGAGATCGATTATGAGTACAGATTTTAATAATGAACTTTAAAGTGCACAAATTGTAGGCGATTTTATTAATTATAAGAATTTTGTTTTTTGTAAATCGCTCACACAGGCATCTGATAGTTACCTGTAAGGCTATTACAATCGTGAATCGAAAATAACTTGTGAATAAATAAAAAAATTTATCATAATTTACCAACTCGGGAACACTCGACCGTGTTACATTCATCGAAATCGGAGTACGCCTGAGATGCTGCTATAATTATGGTGACCACCACGGATAACCTTTAAACAAAATTTTATTAGTTTTTCAAATTATTCTGATTATTTTAACCACTTAAAATGTAAAGAAAAAATTGGTAAATATTTATTGTAAACTTTCAGTATATTATAAATACTTTAAAACGCGCATAAATTGCATTAATATTTGTATCATTGATACTTGATAGAAAAACTATATTCATAATTAGCAGACAAAGAGGCATTTTTTTCACCATCACTGATGAAATATTAACATTTTTTTCGAAAAATTGTCCTTCATTCATTCAAGAATTACTTTTAAATTTTATTGCTGATTGCTATACTGAAGTATTCAACAATGAATAAATACGCATATTCATTCAAACATCTTCACTATGTTCCAAGATAAAGTAAAAAAAAGTGCTAAAGATACGAAAAGTGAATGCGTACCACAGTAGACGTAACATCGTAGGTTCGAGTCGTTCGAGGGAGGAAACTACACTACTGTCATGACGCCTCGGCCGGTCTCTCCTCTTATTTTCGGAAACGTTTGTTATTTATCATCATCGGCTCCGAGACTTAATTGGCCGGAATTTGATAAATTAAGTAACACCAAACGGGAGTTGTGCCAAGGCCAGGATGGGGAGTTCATATCGTCGCTCTGATAAATACTTGTGTACCGTACACCCGAAATTCTCCGGGCAGTGGACGGGGACCCAGCATCTTTTTCAAAATTCATCAATTAGTATCCCGCCGCTCCGTTTGTCCGCGCGTGCATCGCCGTATCTGTGTGGGAGTTCAACAATTAAGTAGGCAAAGTTTTGATAATCGTACTTCCTACGATTTTTTGCACACTGTAAAAATTAAAAAAACCGCGATTGCGTAATCTTTGGATTTTAATGAGTAGAAGCCGTGGGAATTTCTGTAATTGTTACGAATATGCTGATTAAAGAGAATTATTATCATAATAAAAAATTTGTCGGTGCTATATTTTTAACATTACCTTTTACAATTTTTTGTGTTTTTAGAGACAAACAAAATATAAATAAAAAAAGACTAAAAATATTTTTAAATAATTTCGGCAACGTTTAAAATTAAGTGAATGAAACATTTTACAAATATAAATGAATGCGGAGAGAAATTCGTTCTATCTCTTAGACTGTTCGAGAATGAAGCGCAACACGATGCACTCGCTATCATCGTTAGGGCAATGCCTAACTTTTAATCTTCGAACAGAATACGTCGTTGCCCGTGATAACTTTTTTTAATTGTTAATCTAATTACGTATTCGCTCAAATAAATTAGTTTCTCCTGTAGGTATAATCATTAATTGTATAATTTGATATCATTTATCGTTACATAATTAAAAACAAACTAATTAAATTAAAAAATATTTTTGTAGCGGAAAAATTCTATTTTTAAATAACCGAACGAAGAAGTAAAAATGTGTTTAATGCTTACACAAAAAATCTATTTATTAGTAATGTATTTATTATTTATGATTTAAAAAATTGGGGGAATAACCAGCTTAGCCATTAAGATTACAAGATCAATTGAGCAACATGATCAAATCATCTCGAGATGACGTCGTATCTCACGCGCAAGTTTGTCGAGACTGCGGATTTCCCCGGTGTGGCATTTACCCGAGAGAAAAAAAGTAACCTTTGAGTTTTAAATCAAAGAATTTCTATTTTCTTGAAGCCATCGTCCATTTTGCGTCACGGTAGATTTTTACTCATCTGCGCCGGCGCCCGATGAGCTGCATCCGGATGAGCTCTTTATTTTTTCGGTAACATGTGAATTAGCAAGCAAGCGCCTCCTACAATTCATATATCCTCGTTATCATTCATTGTTAGTTCCTTACTTGTGAGACACTCGGTATACAACTTTTGGATTACGTGACTTCGCTCATGCTTTGGAAACTAAAATCACCGACCTGTCGAGTAAGAAGCCGAGTAGCCACTTGACAGGGCATAGCTAAATTCTTTGTTTTAAGATATTTCCAACGATTTTATCTTCACAATGTTCAATAATAGTTACTCCAAAATATCTGAAAAATGAAAAGTAATTATTTCTGAATAAGATAAAAATTTGAAGAACTAAATAAATTTTAAGCGTACTTCTGAATTTGGCAAGATAATTGTTTTCCATTGAAGCCAGATGCTGGATCAAAATTCTCCATTACTGGGATTTTCATGAAAGTCATCACAAGGATTAAAATTAGATGGATCAAGCGAGTTTTTTTATAGTTGATCTAGAAAATTAAAATCAATTTTGATTAAAATAAAATTAATGGACTTAATAAAAAACTATAACTTTTTTAAAGCCTTTTAGTATGCTTATCAGATATTAATAAAACGATCAAACATGTTAACTATTATATTGATAGTTGCATGGTTTTTTAGAGTGATGCTGAGAGCCGCATCGGTATACAACAGTGGCTGTAGTTGTGGTTACTACCGCGAACGACTTTGAAAAATATTAATAATTTTATCAGTAAATGATTGCTTTATTACTAAAATTGATTTGTTGCAACTTCATTCGTATAATTATTTGAATAAAATCTGACTTTTAGTCTTTACGAAAACATGAGAAATTAATTGATATATAATATCTATAAATTTATAAACTTGTTCCAATCTTAACTAGTAATCCTATATCAATTAATATTATTTAAATATCCTATCATCTTAAAAATGCTAATTGCAATATAGGTTTGTATATAATAATAAATTCGCAATTAAACTGTACTAAATTCGAATTATTTAAGTAGTCAAATCAAATCAAAATTTCAGGTTTTGGAAGCTCACATGGGGCCAACTGATAAGGCATATGTTTTCCTGGAGCAATCGCGTCTCTAGGATACAGCCGATTTTGAACTGATAACGCTCGATGAACTGCTTCTCATTGAGTACTATTTTATCCTCTCGGTAAGATATTCAAAGAAGGCCGAAGAGCATGTGCAAGAAAACATGCACGAGACTCCTCTTAGTAATGCACATACATTGGTTTGTTATCGCTCGACAGTTCCTTACTTGCGAGACACGCTATATTTCACGTTTTACGTTAAATACGTTATTACGAGGTTTGGTTCCGCACTGAGAAGCAAGGTGAGATTAATGACCGTTCCTCGCTTGGTCTAAATCTCTGTAAAAAAAGTAATCACTGCTCGGAAAAGCGCCTACAAGGATGTACCAGGAGAGGACGGTGAATTCTGACTATACTCACCGAAGGTTAACGTACGAGACCTTACAAACTAGATGGATAAAAGCTGAATGCGTGAACGGTTTTGTTGAAGGATGGACTTATAGGAAGATTCTTTATTCTGGAAAATAAATAAATTGAATAAATGTTTAATGAGTACTGTTTAATGAGTATAGTAATATAAGAATCACCTTCTAACTATTTTTAAAATATAAATTTACATATCGTTAAAAAAATTGTTTTAAAAATTTCATTTTCCAAAAACCGTTATGAAAAAAACTACCAATAGCATGCATTTATCAGTATAAAATAACGTAAAATAAAGAAAAAATTGTTACTGTTGAAACATTAATGTTTCAACGGGTTGCATTTTTGCTTCTTTCTGTTTACGTCCTCGCACAGGAAGGTCTCTTGAAATTCTTTCACGTTCGAAGCAACTAAGTTTATGCACTGGAAAGGCTGAATCTCGGTGTTCAAATTGTTTGATTGGTCATTCTTATTTTTGCACACAGTCTAAAAATCAAGCGTTTCATTAGTAATTTATATAAGTACATTAATCGAAGGTGTTATGATAACAATTATATTACCTTGGCGAAAGAGAGAAAGAACAGTTGTGAATTGGGTATCAGTCCAGATTGATTGAATCGAATCATACTGTTTTTGTCGCCATCATTCGTCGACCATACTTCGTAAGATGTGAGCAAACCCATCAAGAAAGCCGTCGCCTTACGTTTATATTCGGATACCTACAAATTGATTATTTATTAATCTTAATTTATCGTTTTTTATTAAATTTATTTTGAATTTTTTCTTTTTCTTCTTTGGACTTACTTGTGCTCTTGTAAGACCCCAAGGCAGTTGGCTATTCATGCAATCAGTAATATTATTGATGTCCTCGACTGAGTCTACAAAAAAAAATTTAGAGGATCAGTTATGCACCGGATTATAAAAATTCAATTTATTTAATGTTTTCTTGCATACCCAAGTACTTTATATAGATCTCGGAAGCCAAAGTAGCAGCTACGGATCCGTAATTCATCGAGCTGCGGAAAAAATACTTAAGTTGATAATCTCAGAACTCTACTTTCAAATCGAAACTTACTCATAAAGTAGCGAACTGAAGAAGGGGAAGTTTGCCTCGCTGAAGACACGAACGGGTATGACTGTAAAATATGTTTAATAAGAATAAATATTTAAATATCTTTTGAGCTTATTTGAAATTAGTAGGATTTTACCTATTTCGTTTGTATTTTTTTCAAAGACTTTAATTTGGTCTGATTCAAAAGCTTCGAATAATTGATTAATGCTGCAAAGTAAAACAAAATTTAATAACGTCAACAAACGATTAATACAAATTATTTTACTTATATGAATACTAACTCGATGATGGGGAGATTGTAATCAACATAGGCCTTCAAGTTATGCTTTACTAATAACTTATAAACACCTTCCACGTTTTTGAAGTAACTCTCATTAACGACCATCTAAAAAAATTCATTTAAAATAAATCAACTTCATCGATCATCTCCAGTAAATTAAACACACAAAGAATAAAAAATTCTTTACATTGTTCGGGTAAAAATTAGCCACTAGCTTCTCATCCAACAACCAAGATGGATAGCCGTACATTATATTGGCATTCTCCAGCTTATTCAGGAAGGACTTTGTATTTTCGGAAGCCTCCTCCCAATTGTAGCCAATGCTTCTCATTACATCATTTCTAATATTTGCCCTCACTGCTTGTATAATCTCCTTCAGCTATAACAGATCATATGCGTCATATTAACGATGTCTTGAAATTTTACGTTATTTTACAAATTTAATGCTCAAACATGCCTTATCTTGGTTTGACTTCGGGAAGTATTTCATAGCGTAAGCATGAGCAGTACCTACAAACAGGCCTGGGGTGCATACTAGTTTGCTAAATAAAATTCTACAATTAATTAGAGTTCGTAATAGAAATTCAATGTCTTCATGAGTAAGTTATCATTACCTAATTATGGAAGGTATTACAGAGTACTCAATATACTCATTGTCCACCAAGCCAATCGTTTTTGAAATATATCGCAAATGAACATAATTCTCTAAAAGAAATAAGTTAGTAGTTGTGACGCCGAAAAAACTGAGTGAAAATGTTTTCATATCTTACCGAGTGTATCTACATTAGTTGAACTTAGAAGTTTAATCAAGTTAAAAAAGTAATTCTCTTCGTTGACAATAATGTAAATATCGTCATTAGGTGCTACAACGCCTGCTGTTATGAAGTGTTGCCAGATTAACTTTTTCCAATCGATCTAAAATCAGTGAAAAGTAAAAAGTAAAGGTTTAGAAATGGAAAACAGAAGTGTTGCTTTGGCAAAATTAAAGTATGTCAAAATTTTTATTGTTTTGATGCCATCATAATAATCAAAGAACTTGGGCAAAACTTGAATACATTACTGGCTTGATAAGATACTGTTTATCCATGACTTACCTTAGAAGTATCATGTCTACGGACTCTGCTATTCCATTTACTTTGCCATTCTGAAAGCAATTGAGGCTGGTCAAGATTCACTGCACCTTCTTGATCGCTATTCTGTAGTGTGATCTGAAATAAAGTAAAAAGACAATAAATTTCTCGAAAAATAAAATAAAAAATGATTTTATAACTTATAAAATATAATAATCACCCTGTTGAATTCCTCTAAGAAAACTTTCAGCTTCTTGTGTGATAATAATGTTTGTTTAGGATAATTTTGTCTATCCTGAGAATCGTATCGCTTGGCGAAAAGACTGCTTATTTCCAAAATATTATCAGTTGGTGGGCTTATCTAGAACAAAGAAAATTATGAATCAAAACTTAATCGTTTGAATTTCAAACTTAAAAACGGTGGAGTCTTGCTTATAGTTCTATAATTCTGCATCGTACTTGAATATAACGTTTTTTCCGTCTGTTGTACTCGTCAGTGCGCTCGATGATTTTAAAATCATAAAAAGCGAAACCGTAACCTTTATAAGCATATTCCATATCAGAAAAAATCCAATGTTCTGTAGCTTCCTCAAAACCACTTCCTTGCTCGAGATTTTTGGCATTCTCTGGCAGACTTTCGTAATATTGTTCTTTATCCGAGTCCATGCGTACACCTAAACGATAATTTTTAATTTTCAATTTTTAAAATAATATTCCTCTTCATAATTTCTAAAAAATTTAAAGTTACAAGTTTCCATGGTTTACCATTTAGAAAACATTTGTTGAATATCTGCCTTTCGATTTTCAACGAATCTACTACGTTCTCATTTGGATCGTTGGGTCCTAAATTTGTATCCAAAATACCTGTAGATTCAAAAATAAAAGATTAAGAATTTTACATAAATTATTGAAATTTTAAATAATTTGTAAACGTACTGCGAAAAATATTTGCTTCTTGATTTGCCGTATTATCCAGACCACGGAGTCCGTCTAGAATATTCACAGTGTCAAACGTAATAGTATTGCTAGTAGTGTTACTTGATCCGCAGGTGTACGTGAGAAAATCGTCGCATGGATTGATTTTGCGATCAAGCGAGCTTTTTAATATTTGGTCTACAATATTTAAATAGAATTAATTGATTGAGTTATAAACAGTAATTTTATTAATTATTTTTAGTATTTTTATAGTAGGATTTACCAACGCGATTGCACATGTAATTGTTGCACTGATGATATGATCTTCTAGCTTGACATGTCGCTATAATTGCGGCTATTACCGTAAACCACCTAAAACAATAAAAATTATATTGATCATTTTAAATTATCATTGAAAGACACAAAATGATTTAGCTTGCAGTAAATTTTAAAAAATTTAGCCAACTTCTCAAATAATGACAAAAGAAATTTTAGCTATATGCAAAATGTGTGCTTACCAAATTAGGCGTAACATCGTAGATATGAATTGCTCGACGAAGGAAACTATTCTATACTGACAGGACGACTCGGCAGGTCTCATTTTTTATTTTTAGAATAACGTTAATTAATTTCTTATTATCAACTGCTTCAAATTTCATTTTGCCGGAAATTGATAAATAAGTAACAAAATGAGAATATATTTATCAAAGACAAAATGAGAATCCATATCATTACTCTGATAAATGTATGATGCACCACATAGCACAGACCAACGGCTTTTTTTCGAAATTCATATCATACATTTAACCTACTCCTTCTTTGGAAATGCATATCTCAAATTTAATTGCTCGTGCGGACAACGCTTTATCTGAGGTTCCTTCTTTTTTTGCCTGATCTTCGGCTTTCTTTCGAGCATCGCTTGTATTCCTTTGCCTTTTTAGTAAATACATGATCCAGTAATTTTGTTCGTTACTGCCGATTTTCTGCAAAAAGAATAAAATTTATATAATTTTTTTTCTAATTTATGGACAAAAATAATTTTGTATCACCTAAACAACAACCGAAATGCGTGTAAAAAGTTTTTTATTTGTTTGTACATCTGTCACACTTAAAAACTATAAAAAAAGTAATTAAAAATTATTTTTAAGTGCAAATATTAAACCTATTATTTAATATTAAATTCGGTATATTTTTATTAAAAATGCTAGGAACCTTAAGATTACGAGATCAATTGAACAACAATTGTATAACCGAGCTTAGTAATAGGTACTTGCGTTTCAATAAGAGAAAAAGCAACTTCTACAAATATAATTATACGACCAATGGACAAGACACTAATCCTCCCGTGCACTGGCAACTTTTTACTCAACCGTGGCAGCGCCTGGTGCGCTGCATCCCGACTCGCTCCTTTTTTTCTTCATCCCAACAACGTACAAAACAAGCCACGAGGCGTGAAGAGCGGCACGCTAGCCGCGTGTACAATTCATCGGCCTGTTATCACTCGATCAGCTGCACTTGCGAGCCACCGTGTATATCGCGCGGCTCCGCTTCGCAGTGGTGGAGTGAGAGAAGGGATCTCGGAGCAATCCTCGGTCAGTCGGTGGCTCGCAGCGAAAAAGGACGCGCTGCGCCTGGGACTGCGGCTCAGGGTCAAGGATGCAGCAGGAGGCGAAGACGGCGGGCTCCAATGCACCGGAGGTAAATGTGCGGGGGAGGGCGGAACGGACACGCCCAAAATAAGCGGCAGGAAGCTGAGTCGAGCCTGTCGGAAATCGCGCGCGCGGCTATTTTAAAAGGCGCACGTGCACGCCTGTGTTTTCGTCCGCGGCGTCGAGGGGACAGAGTACGCGTTACATCTCGGTGCCCGGTTGACGGATGTTTGCTTTCGCGCCGGGAATATGTGCGACGGGTGGAAACGACAACCGTTCATATCTTTCTAGACTTGCAGAGCTTCCGTCCTTGTTTCATCCCTTTTTTTAGCAGAGTTGATCGCACGGTCGATGAACGGTTATCTTAATAAACTTAATTAAACAATTTATTATATTTTTTACTGCAGTTTCGTGTAATTGTTTAGTAATACGGAACAACCATTTTTTACTGCCTTTTCATTTATAACTACCTGTTCACCATCTATTCCTGTCACGCTCGCACAGCTTATTAATTTCTGTTTAGTCATCATTACAAAACTTCTTACGATCTCATGGCTCCAAAAATGAGAAAACTCAAGCTTCTCGTCGATCTTTATAATGACCTTGTGTGACATTTATCATTGCAACATTCGATGATGAATGTGCACTTTATAATCTCCAAGATAACAAGTTATTAATAGCTAAAGATGATCTGAAAATCCAAATGACCATTAAATATTAAAATTCGCAATTGAATAACCTCTACATGAATATGCGAGGCTAGCGCGGCAACTGCATGCGTATATCCGTATAATCGGGACTCATTAAAATTTCAAATACTTAAGTAAACAAACAGCTTTTACTCATACCTAATTTGCCTTCACTCAAATCGCACTAATCGTCACATTATCATTTCAATCGATGCACCGATACGACGAGATTAAAGCCCAATAAACGAATGACTAAATTCCGCTTCGCACGCTTCTGTAAGTCCAGTGTTCAGGCACCCGTGCATCGTTTTCACATACACGTATACATACTTACATGCGAGTACGTCGACCGCGCCTGAAAAGTTCTAAATTGGAGAGCACGCCGAAAATTGCTCGCGCCGGTCACCGGCGCGGCTTAGCTCAAGCTCAGCCTCGATCCTATTCCGTAACAATCTTCAACTCTTGTGCAAACGTAGGCCTCAATATATCTCGGAGCATACGTAACAGACGCGCGTCGCTCTCCAGTCAGAGTTTTTTCGATCCCACCGCGGACCTTTTTATTCGCCTATAGTAGAGTATACCTACTCACGGGCCGACCTTCGCCGGGTGCGCGGTCTTCGTCTTTTACGTGTCTGCTGCGTGCGCGCGCCACTGTACATACTTCCATATATCCTATATATCACTCGCGTCGTGGGCATCGGGCGAGAGAACCAGACGACGGGAGAGACGAAGAGACCACGTGCTAGCGCTGGCGCCGCCGTGAACCCCGCGACCACACACCACCGCACGCACATCCAATTTATCTCCGATGTCAAATTCACAATTGGTAATTACTGAATCGACGCGATCGAATTCGCACTTACTTATTCATTCGTTTGGCTTTCGATGCAGGCTTGGCATGCCTGCCGTGGGAAAGCGAGGCTCGCGTTGCTCGAGCGGCTCCAGGCGCCTCTCTCCTTTTTCATATCAGAATTCCTCGGAGTGTCCGCGAGGCGTTGCGGCCTCCTACATTCAAATGCATTAACCTCAACTCCCCAAGGCTTTTTCCTACCTGACTCGTTGGGAATACAAAGCAATTTCGCTTGAGAAGCAGTTTCTTGTCGCTCGCCTTTTTTTGTCGTGATTTGAAAAATGGCTTACTCACTTTTGCATTGCTGATGAGCGCTGCGTTTTTTCCATTTTTTCGTTTTGGAGCAGACACGAATATTTTACTGCTTAACTCTTTTACTTTTTATAAAGGTTGTTTTTTTCTTCATTTACTGATTTTGAACTGATTTGAATTGCTTTTATCATTTCGAAAGTTAATCTGATTCTATTGTAAAAACAAATTAATATTGATAGCTTATTTATAATTTAAAATATCTTTATTGCATCACTTTTTAAAATTTCTTAAAGTATTTAAAATGTATTCTAATGCAATAAAAGAATTTGCAAAAGGAATGTAAGAATACAGTGCATTCATTCTATGGTACATTGTAGACTAAAGTTATTTATATAACTTCTAGGTCCTGCCAGTGTTGGCTGCTGTTGGTACATTAATAGCAGTTGGTGTAGCAGTTAAGTTATACCTCTCGTTCAAAGATGACAAAAAAAAGAAAGTATTACTTGTTGAGCCCACAGTAAAATATAGTCTACCTCTAATTGAAAAACAAGTTATAAGTCATGACACTAGGCTATACAGATTTGGATTGCCAAGTTCAAAACATGTTCTTGGCCTTCCAATTGGACAACATGTGCATTTATCGGCTAATGTCAATGGAGAAGTTGTAATACGTGCATACACTCCAGTTACCAGTGATGATGACCATGGCCATGTAGATCTTGTAGTAAAAGTGAGAATAACTTTATTAAAAAATGTTGATATTAAAAGAAATTGCACTTATAAAATACTTTGATAACCATTTTCTTGTTTAGGTTTACTTCAAAAATGTCCACCCTAAATTCCCTGAGGGTGGAAAAATGTCACAGTACCTCGAAAGTATGAAAATTGGAGATTGTATAGATTTCAGGGGACCTTCTGGAAGGCTTGTTTACAATGGTCAGGGTAAATTTTCTATTAAGCTACTGAGAAAAGAGCCTCCAACAGTATATTCTGTTTCCAAAGTAAGTGTTTAAAAAAAAAAGTAAAATAATTAAATATACATGCCAAATACTTAATTTCGATGTCTCTATTTTAATAGGTAGTGATGATCGCTGGTGGTACAGGTATTACTCCAATGTTACAGCTCATTCGAGCTATAACTAAAGATCCTCAAGACAAAACAAAAGTTTCCTTGCTTTATGCAAACCAGACTGAGAAAGACATTTTATTAAGAAAAGAATTAGATGAAGTAGCTGAAAAACATCCAGATCGAGTTAAAGTTTGGTACACAGTTGATACAAGCAGTGATGGGTGGAAGTACAGTACAGGTTTTGTAAATGATGAAATGATCTCTAAACATATGTATCCACCTTCATCTGACACTCTAGTCCTTATGTGTGGTCCTCCACCAATGATCAACTACGCTTGTACACCAAATCTTGATAAGTTGGAATATGACCCTAAACTACGATTTGCTTACTAAAGTTCCACTTGCTCATTGAAGAGTATGGAAAGGCCTTAATAATTACTTCAACTTTTTTTTACAAAATCTATAAATGTATAAAATTTGTTAGTAATTTTTGTAGCTCAAATGTTTTGTAGTAGATACATCAATCCCACACAATGTACAAAAGTTGCAACTGTTTAATTATAACTCTTGAAAAAGATATTTATTAAAGTTGTTAAAATATTTGATATAAATAAAGGAATCAAGATTTTTTAAAATAATTCACAGTTTTGAACATATAAAATATGCAAATTTTATTTTTCTTAGTAAACTCTTAGGTGATATTGTTTACAATCGTAGAAAATATTAAGCTTAGCATCGTTTAAAAATATTTAGTTGCAGTATGGAGCACATTTTCCTTTGACAATGAGTAAATTCAAATAGTATTATTCCAGCTTCTTGTAAAGCTTTCATTTGTCAACGTATCAAAGGCTATGAATTAGTTGTAAAGGTTTTGATTTAATTAAAAGAAAACGTGCAAATATAATAAAAGTATTATTAACCTTTCATCTTCCGACAAGTAAATAATCGCGACATGAGGTAATGAATAAGTTCAGTGAGAAATTCGCAAATAATAAATTTAACAACGACCGTGATCTGGGACTCGCTTTCTGGGTGCCGCCTTCAAAATGTCATCAACTCGAAGAATCATTTCAGCGGCTTCCGCAGCACTAAGAAGCACTTGTCTTTTTACAACCCATGATTCTGTAATACCCAATTTCTTCATACAAGCGATCTCTCCCTTGTCCATGTCTGTAAAACAAAGGAACATTAATCTAAAATTCCTAAAATTATTTAAAAAAATAAAAAACTAAACCGTACCAAGTCCCATGGTGTAAGCCCCAGAGTTGTGTGCAGCTCTGAGTTCACTGACGAGCTGGGCGGAATCGTAGCCACCATTATCAGCGATGACAGTAGGCAATTGCTGGAGAGCGCGAGCGAAAGATTCCATAGCTACAGCCTCTTTGCCAGGGGTTGCAGCCGCAGCCTTCATAACGGCGCAAGCCATGACCATTTCACTGCAGCCCCCTCCGTACACTATCCTCGATTCCTTGACTGTCGATGTTAGGACGCACAGAGCGTCGTGTATAGATCTCTCAGCCTCGTCCAAAATTTGTTGGGTAGCTCCTCGAATCACGATGGTGCAAGCCTCACCCAGTGCTACGCCTGAGAAACGGATTATCGTGTCTTCACCAATCATTACCTAAGAGTAAAAATAATATTTTAATATTTTTCTTCATTGCTTCTCTCATCTTTGCAAGTAAACGAATATACCTGTTCAATCGTAGCGCATTTTCCAAGTTTGACCAATTCAGGATGATCGAATGTGCTTACAATCTCTCCACCAGTTACAAGAGCTAATCTCTCAATTCCATCGAAATCTGCGTGCTCGATCGCCATTACACCGGCATCGGCAAACAACTGCTCGGGGTAATTGTAAATCAACTGCCTGTTGATGAATACATTGCAACCATGCTTAATAATTTTGTCTACTTTATCCTGTAAAATGAAAACAAAAAGTTAAAATTGTGAAATTTAATTTTTTTTTATAGGTTTACTCAATCAATGTACCTTCATCTTTTCTTTTTCTGCTAGCTCCAGGTCAGCAATCTTTGCCATAGAATCAACACGAACCCTTGAGCCAAATACCTATCAGGAAATGGATTTTTTATTATTTATTGCTATTGTGATTAAAAGACACAATTTTCTAATAAAACAAACCTTTATTTTATCAGTGTCCATGGGAGTATTTGCAATGAGAATTTTTGCATCTGTTATTTTCTGTGGCTGATGCACACCAGGTTTCTTGTCAAGAAGGAATCCTTCATCTAAGAATGAATCAGCCAGTGTTGCTCCTCTCTTTTTAATGATCTGAATAGCTGACAAATTACCAGATCCCTTCAGACGGAGAACAGCATTAACAGCCAATTTACTGAAATGTTCTTTATGCTGTGACAAAATTTTGGAACTGAGAGTCGTGCGAGCAATATTCAACAAGTCTTCACGGAAATGTTCTACATCTGCTGAGTTGTCAGTTGCTACATTCTTCAGAGCTTCTCTAGCTACTGCAGTTGCATTTCTCCAACCAGCAATAATAGTTTGCGGATGAATCTTTTGGCCGATTAATTTTTCTGCTTCCTTCAATAATTCAGAAGCTAAAAGTTTCAAACAATAAAATTAATATATTAGCATTTAACAACTTTTAAAAAGAAAAATTTTATTAATGATAACTCACCAAATACTGTGACGGATGTAGTACCATCTCCAACTTCGTCATCTTGTACTTTTGACATATCTACCAAAATTTTTGCTGCCGGGTTATCTACACCCACACTCTTGAGGATCGTAGCACCATCATTTGTGACCTGCACCTGACCTGCACTACGTCCAGAGGATACTAGGATTTTGTCCATACCTTTCGGACCTAAAGTAGACTTTACAAGGTCTCCAATGGCTATCGCGCCAATGAAAAGACTCAACCTGGCTATTTCAGCCTTTTCTTCTTCAGCTTCATTTTTCAAAATTCTCACTGGATTTAAGGACACCTGTAAATATTGCATAAAATTAACATACACAGATAATAATCTATAACGTGCATTGGCATCAAGCTTCAATTATAACCAACAAAAAAAGTAATTAGTCATGTCATTAAGACTGCAAATAACACTTGTAAACAACGAGTTTACGTTATTTTTTATAATAACCAATAGAAATTTGTGTAGTAAGTTTTACATCAAGGGTCACTCCCTAAATGAATAAACGTTTTCTCGATATAAACGAGGCACGTGCGCCATTTGTCACTGCAGAGTCGGAGGGCCGGTAGTCTTACGATTTTCTCAGCGAATTGTTTGGCAATTCAGATTTTTTCATGGAAGAAAGCAATTACCGATTATACAGAATTAATTAGACATACTTACCATTTTGTTATTTCTGTTAAATTACTTATTTTTTACACGAAAACCGGGCAAACTATCACTAAGAGCTGATCCCACTCCCACTCAAGAAAACACGAGAGAGACGTCTTCTTGTTCACTCGCTCTCGACGGAGACGGAGTCATGGAGTTCGATATCGATTCACTAGTGACGAGGGAATATTGAAAGTCCAAATTTTTCGGATTATTCATTCATGGAATGGTACGCCCAATGCAACCTTATTTTAAGACTTAACAAAAAACAATATTTCGATGTTAAATAAATGGAAAAATAAAAACAATCAGAAAATTGTTAGTGAATGTAAAGCGACTTTTTGTTTTCGGAACAATCGGAGCAGCAGAACAAAAGTGTACATTCGAGCTATCGAAGTGTTGCAGCGGCTGAGGGATAGAGGGCGCGAGGAAGGCGATCACGTGGTCGCGAGAGCGTGCTGGCTCCGAATTCGATTCCTTATAAGGTGATAATGCACGTGTTTGCATCTTTGTACCTGATATTGTTTAGAAACGCTAAAGAAATTTATAATTTATTGAATTTTGAGATAAATGTTGATAATTCTGCATTGCAAAAACTTAATTTCCCTATAAATTTATATTATTAATTCTCTTATTACATGTGCTTATCGTTTCCACCAATTTCTTATTGAGTAATTTTATTCAAAGTAAATAAATAATGTAGGCGTAAATATTTTTTTATATTTTTTTGTTCATTAAAATTACAAAATCTATACCTACTCTAGTTTTATTTCGGTTTATAAATTATATATAAATTATATTCGGTTTATAAATACTATTCGTAGACATAGATACTTGATATAATGGATGATATATACCATTAGGAAAAATGACTTATTTTTTAATCAATTATTTTTGGTATTAATTATATTTTTAAAAATTAACACGTGGTTGTACGCACAAAACGCTTATGTCTCTAGGTAAAAATTTTTTTTTCTTTTTTACAGACACCTAAAGTTACAACCATTCCCAAAGAATTCAACTTTCACCTTCACTGGGGTTTAGAATACTGAATGAACACCTCCATTCATACGTCCAAAAATCTACAATTTGCACATCCTCAGTCATGCTCAACCGAAACTCCAAAAAGCCCACAGTCAATTACCGCGGGAAACTAAGAAATCGCCAACTCCTAACAAAGACAACACCTCGGCCAGGAACTCCTCGCTCGCCTGAGCCCCGAAACAAAAAGCGCCTCGTTACGAGCGAGCGCGCCCGGGCCAATTACTCATCGGCGCGGCGACAATGGGCCATGTATACGCGCGAGCGCGGAATCTCGGGCGGCGACTTAAAGACTCGCTTCCGCGCCCGGGGACCGGACACAATGGCCCGCTCCGGGCGCGCGCTCGCACAATCAATATTCCGGAGAGCGAGGTAAGGCCGCGCGCAGCCCGTACAGCCGAGCACATATGCGCGCGGCGTAACGGTTCCTCGCAGCTGTCCCCCATTCGGCCGAGGCGACAATAAGGGTGCGCCCGTGACCAGGCGCTCCCGATCCTGCTGCATCCCTCCCCACCGCGCGCTCGCGAGTGCTCCTGACGGGCGCGACGGATCTTGGATATCGGTCCAGCGGTAGCCAAAGGTGGTGCTTTTAAATTCTTACTTTTTTTCCAGTGATCGAGCACTTGAGTTTTGAGATGTACATACGATTTTTAGCTGACTTTTAATGGAGTGAGATTTTTTAGGTAGCTTTTTTATTAAATAAGGGGAGGATCTTAATTCTTCTATTCGATTTTGAATGAGCAAATGCACATCTTTTTTTTCTTTTTTATAAATTTAGAATTTGAATTTTAAATTTGTTTACTTCGAGAAAGCGATATAGTTGAGCGTGAGTGACTAATCCATTATATTGATGAATGAAATAAATCCACACGACTTACGCAATTTAATTGATAACAGGGATCATTGACTCATAGTTTGCTCCGTGACGTAAGCAGCGTGCTCACCTCGTCCGCTATTTACTTTGAGAAAGTCTTATATTTACCCGACCTAAAAATTTCGGTCTCGTCTAAAGCCAACAAACGCATCCATCCAATCGATAAATCGCTCAACAACAAATCTACCAAAGCCAGCTGTCATCTCGCATACGAATCAAAGCAATAAAAGAAAAAATTCTCTCGCACACCGCAAAGGAAGTGATCTCAGCAGAGGCGGCTGAATCAGCCGCGTTTCACGCGCGATCGCGAATTCGCCGCTTTTCAGCCGAAAGGGCGCGCGAAAGCGGTCCGGCCATTCCACGCCGGTGATCTGTACGGGCGCACGTGCGCTCGGCCTCTCATCGCTGGGGAATGCGAGCGGAAAATCAAAGGGGGCAAGGGAAGTACAGGCACGCGCTTATACCTGCGACGAGGAAACGCGGCGCGTTACCTAAGCACCCGATCGCGCGCTTATCGGGAAAACGCGCGGTTTGCGAAACGCACCGATCGGCAGCGATGAATGAGTCGGTGATTAGAGCCGCGGCCGCGGACGTTGAAGGCTCGGCGCGGGATCGTGTTGTTTGATTTACAGAGCGCGAAAAGGGGTGGGAGGTACGCACCGCACCGGGAAGTGGCGTCGATTAAGATTCGACGTGGATAAGACGTGCAAATTGCGCTAGCGGATTTTAAATGCGGAAACTCGTTTCGATTCCTCGCACGTTGCAGTAGCTGCGGTCTGCGCGAGTATGACCTATTTCACGGTGCATTGATTTATCGGGAGTACTGGAGGATTGAAAATTAATTAAATATACATCCTTATCGGCGGTTAGTTAATTTACTTTTTTCGTAAAAAGCGATAACGACATTTTAACTTGTACATGAATCACACTCCGCGGTTTAAAAAAGGATCCAAACTGTAAGCTATTAAGTGACTCAACCGACGATCTCTACATTTTCTTTTTATCTCTTTAGGGATACACATCATCGTCCTCGCAAAAAAAGAATCACTTCCAGCGCAGTTAGATTACGACTCCCACACCGCCTCGCAGCAGAAACCACAACAAAGCAAAGCTCAACTCGACTCTCATCCGCTGCTCCGAAAGCGCATGCCGCGATTCGAGCACTCCAATTCTCGCGCCGGCGTCGCAGTACGCTAAACAAACACTCATCCGAATTTACGGCCCTCCATAAACCCTCCTCGAGTGGCCCTCAAAGGCGCATCGTATCCGGCGAGACACTTTCCACACCCGCCGAATAAAAAACAGGGAGGGAGGGGGGAATGCGTGTGTGCGCGTCGCGGAAAGAACCCCCCGAGATAAAGATCGGGCCCAGGGCGGGGGAGGGCAGAGAGGAAGCGCTCGAGGGGGGGAGCGGCGGCACGCGCGTCTGGAAATCGTCGGGGCGAGCGCGAGGCGAGCAGATGCACCGAGCGGCGCGTGGGCCAGCTCGCGCGGAACGCGTTTTTACGGGCGCGCGCGCCCACCCGCTCCTCTATCCGCGGCCGACCCCCGGCCGCTCCCGTAGGGGTCGGCCGTCACACCTGGTGCCCTCCGAGCGACGGGGTCGGTAATCGCGACGATTCGCGCGAGCTCCCCACGCTTCTCGATTATAGGCCTTTTTTTGGGTCGACGCTCGGGATTCCGCTACTGAGATGTTGGTTTTTTGTAGTGTTTTAATTTGTCTTATCGATTTTTTTTTTCGCAGAATTATTGATTTTGTGCGATAAGAGAGTATCGAGGTCGTCCCTTTGCCTTATTGTCCAAAGAGTTTTTACTGGCGCGCGGTGTCGAAAAAAATTTCAGGGAAATCGCGATAAGGAACTTACTTTCACTATAGAGAAAATACTTTAGGTCAAATACTTTGTCAATGCGTTAACGAGGATTTTTGAAATAAGATTTTTCGAAGAAAATGGAGTCATAAATCTTATACCTTTCATTTTTATTACTAAAAAGTTTGGAAAAGTTATTCCAATTGTTTTCGCTGGTCATTTATTAATATTAATAAATAAAAAAATATTGTACCTCGGAGTAACGCAAGAATAACATTGAAGAAAAATTTAAAATAGTTTAGCTATATATTAGATATAATGCCTTATATTTCGGGGGTATATACGGATTAAGTAGATTCGGGGCTCCGGCGTGTGTATAGCCTTGCCGCGGCGCTTCTATTCGTTCTTTTTTTATCTTGTAGTGCTCGCACTCGCTCTTCTTCCGCTTTTGACGCAAATTCACATACATTTGTGGTCGCGCATGCGGTTCTAAACTACGGACCTAATTTTAAAATAATACCAACAAATTTATTAACTTGCCAAGACAATGAACCCTTTATAGTAAAGCTGCCTTTAAAAAGATTTACGCCGCGCAAAACAAATAAGCACACTATGATCTACTACCCGAAACCATCTAAAATATTCGCTGGATCCCCCTCTAAACGCCTAAAAATACCGCGGATCACTCGGGATCCCAATTAAAACCTCGGCCTTTAATGCCGCCACATCCTCCTGACTCCTGAAACTCGACGCCGCGGCTATTTAAATACGTCGCCGGCGCGTTTTTTAAAGGTCCACGAAGTCGTTACGCCCAGCGCTCGACTCTCTTTCTTCTCTCCCCTCGCGGGCTAACTATAGCGCGAGGGGCGGCTCCGCCCGTTCTCCGCTCTCATCCCCCGTGCGCGTCGGGGGTTGGAAAGTAAAGCCGGCGCTCTACTCGTTTTGGCGGTTACAACTCGTAGGTATGGGCGCGCTTTTCGATGGGTCTATACACGCGCTGCGTGCGCTCCGTCGATTTTACGCGCGCGATTTCACGCCCTATCCATGCGGGCTGCGACGGTTGGCCGCGCGACGCTTTGTTTTATCGCTTTGTAAATATGGGGCAACTGGTGTCTTCGAGGTTCTCCGGGCTGCGGAGAAGGTGCAGGCCGCGGGCGCGCCTGATAAAGAATCGGTGATGCTTTTTATTTTGTTAGATTGCAGGGAAGGCAAATCTTTGGAGGCTTACACTTGCTTTTATTGTTCGCAGATAAAAGTGAATGGTTCTTTGTATCACCTGTGTAGATTTAGGACTTTTTTTATTTTATAAAAGTTGAATCCGATAATTTATTTGAAACTGCGAAAAAAATGTTTTGAATGCTCACAATTGAAACCTCAATAAATGGTAATAATATTAATCATCGTCAAAACCTCAAATTATAATATTTTAATAAGTAACTCTAACAAAAGATTTCATTTGGATATTGAACATCGGGAAACTCAATATGTAACAGTTTCTTATACAAGAAAGTCGATAATAATCCTTTTTCCATTAAAGAAAATCCGCCAAACAATAGAGGAAGCCCAAAAAATTTGAATGAAGACACTCAATATTGACACCACCGCCCATCGAGAAGTCAACCGCCCAGTGGAAACAATCATCAGGCAAGAAAACGCGCGCCTCCTCAAAGTAGCAGCAGTCGTCAAGTCGTCGGGCACCAGGCTTTGTCATGGAAAATCCTCCCGTTATACGGCGTCTTAAAGGAAGGGCCCCCCTTCGGCGCATTAGCATCGCGCCGACCGCCTCCCGTCGCTCCTCGAGCCTCGGGTGCACAATGCACGGGCACTGCAGCCCAGGGGGAGAAGGACGACGCGCGCGGAGGGGAGGAGCCGGCGGCGACGCTAGGAAGTCGGAAGCGCTCGCCGGAGCGCTCGTCCGATCAGTCGCAGCGCGCACGCCGAGCCGAGCGGTGGGTGTACACGCAACTGACGCTGCCCCTCTACTCTCTGTGCACTGGTTAGTCACCGTGCCGGTGACTTCACGTGTGATCGTCTCTGGCTAATTTACGCGAAATTTTTTTTATTTCGCTTAATTGTGCGAATTCTGTTGCCCAAGTGGCTGATCGTCGATCGGGAGATTTTGGAGAAAGAAGTGCAAAGTTCGGTGGCTTGCAAGAACGAAAAAATTTTTTGGAGCAAACAAAACATTGAAATAAAAGTGAAATAATTTTGAGAGACAATTCAAGCTGCACAGTGTTTGGACCTCAAGTGAAAATATTTCGCAGTGGCGAAAGTTCACGTACTTGAACTTGGGCGCATAAGCCGGTCCGGTACTTATAAAACCGGGGAAAATCCGAAAAATGCCGGCAGAAGGCACGCCGGGCTCAGCCGCCAGGGGCCAATAAAATCGCAGCTGCCGCGGGGGATACCGTTGCAGGGGAGGGCCCTGCGCACACCGGGGCGAAGACGAGCCGGAAAAATTGTATACCTGAGCGCCGAGGGGGTGTCGCGCCAGCCGGCGAGCAGGGGCCACGCGCCCGCGTGCACCAAGGCGTGAAACCGCCGACTCAGCTGTCGCGCGCTTCTTCGCGCGTTTCTGTACTTTACATTTCGAGCGTCCGCTCGGGGGGCATAAATTTAACGAGTGACCGAGCGCCGAAGCGAGGATGAGCGGGTTCAAGAGGTACCAGAGCAAAGTCTTCTGGGGGCAGATGGAGTCGCGGGACCTGGGGCTATCGCCCGCGAGGCCGCAGCTTCCCCTGAGAGACGAAGAGATGCTCTCCCTGTCCCAGGAGGAGGTCGTGGATATCCCCGAGAGCGATACTACCGACGTCGAGAACATCACCGTCATACACATCGAGAGGTGCGAGTCGCCGGCTAACAGGTACATTTTTCGTTCTTGAGTAAATTTTCAAATGCCTCGCTTCATTGGCGGGATTTTTCACTTTCAGTTTCTTATTGACCATGAAATTAATTGTTTGCCAACGATTCGGATCGCACGCTTTTTTTGTTTTACGTAACTAGTTTGCGCTACTGCAGTTAGTTACACCTTGGCACGATGAAATTGAAATTTTATCGTATGCGTAATTACTGAAACTAAGACCTCTGGTTGATTTGCTCTAAATTAACTTAAAAAACTGCAATAAGCCGCTGAAAAATAAAATTTTTGTTTAATTTGCAAACTATTTTCTTTGGCGCATAATCCTTTTGTGAAAAAAATTCACGTTCACTATGGGAAACCTACAATAGATTGAATACAACTGCGAAAGGTTTTAATGAGCAGCTCGGTTTGTAAAGACGAGCTTCTAAAGAAAACAAACGACTATATCGTTAGCGTCGCCACCGACAGCTTGTTATCAAGATTTAAAAACCCAGTTTTTTCAGAGGACTCCATAGCTTACGCATATTTATGAGTCATCAAATGTTTCGGCCTTTCAGTACCGCGGAGAAATAAAAAATTTCAATTTACATTCCAAAGACGTATTTTAGGGAGAAACTAAGATAAAAATGGCATTACTGATGTGCCCACAATAATTGATTATTAAATATTTAATTCGGCAACGTTTAATTTTTTATTTAGTAACACCTGCGTAGAATGAATAGATGAAAATAATATAATGCCATACAAATACTTCCTACAATATCTTATCTCTGACAACTATGCAGCAAGAATTTAAAGTATCTTATTTTCTAATTCATTGTTGACTCAAATTTAAAATTTGTATGTATCACAATTACATAAACGTTTTATTTTAACATCTAGATCTTGTTTTCTAAAATTAGAACATTTTGAAGATTTCTGATTAAAAATCCAGTCAAAGTTGCCGTAGGAATACTATTATTTGCCTACTGATACTCAAAATTTAAAAAATATTACAAATAAATCAATTCACTCCCAGTACAAAAATTTTTATTCTATCCTCAGCCTGGAGCAAGCAACGGGTGAAGCAGCAGCCCTGGCGGAGCGCTCATTCAGCTCGGCCAGCCGGGGTCAACCGAGCCAGGACTCAGGCTTCTCAGACTCGGGCCGATCAGACAGCTCCGGGGCGAGCGCGTCACCACGTCGACGGCGCCGTCGACGCAGCAGCCGTCGTGGTCGGGGACACCCCCGGCTCCCCGAGGTGCCCGCCCACACCTCCACGCCAAAGCAGCCCGGACGGCCGGTAGCTTACCTCGAACTACCCCCGCCGCCGCCACCGCCCAGACGCCTCAATTTCGACGACCATAGGTAAGTCTCTTGTTGCTACGACTGTCCGACAATTTTACGGACGAATTTCTGACCTCATAGTGTGCGGTCGCTCTAAATAATAATGTTACACTGCTAATTTTGATGATTTTGTTGCGTCTCCGAGAAAAGATTATTAGATTTTGTACACGGAAAATTGGAGCAATGCGGAAAATTAGCGGAAATTTATGGATACGTGTAATAGTGTTTGAAATAATGCTTTTAATGGGGCCAATTTATATAACTTGCACGATATTCAAACGTTAACTGATAGCGGTATGCGAATGTGTTTGCGTGCTCGTCTCGTGAGTAACAATATCAATAATTATAAAACGATAAAGTTGCCAAACAAAACTTACACCCGGTGGAGTTTCTAAAAAGGTCAATAAATAACACGTTAATTAAATCAAATAACAAGCATTAGCCCCGCGGCTAAACACATAAATTAGCACTGCGAACAATGACATTTTTTTAAACAATTGCTAATTACGAACCACACTTGCGTAATCGTCCTGTGAGAAAAAACAAGCAGCCTGGAATCGAAATGAATTGCAGTTAAAGAAGAACTGTGCACACGAACGGTAGGATACGGTGATATCGGAGGGCCTCTAAAATAATGGGACGGGCATCTCATGGTCGGTGTAAGGCTACTCGCCGCGACCGATAAGGCGAGTCGCCGCTTCCCACTAATTTAGCGATTAGCGTCGGCTCGTCCTCGCATTGTCATGAAGTCCACGCGGCGGTGGGTGGGTATATTGGCGATTCTCATGTTCCCCTCTCGGAATCAGCGACGTAACATCTTCGCTGCGATCTTTCCGGAGGAAGACCTCCTTTTCGATTCTCATCTTTATCCTACTTTTACGATAATGGTACCGTCCAAGATTTCAATTTTTGATAAACTTTAGAAACCTTAAAAGCTTCTCGAGAAATGAGAAAAGTTTGTATTAAAGTATTCATTGAATTTGATATTTGATAAAGTTATATATAACGTTGAGAAATATAAATGGGTTGATCCTTTTATCCGTTTCAGTTGCAGACTGAAGGTTACTCTTCCACGCAGTACCGCGCGACAATGAAAAATTACAATATGCGCATCTACTTCATTAAGTTTCTTTTACGGCGCGCTGCCTCCTAAAATATGAATGGCTCATCGAAAATTCATTTTTTTTCAATACAGCTTTTCAAACCCATCAATTCAAATTTAAAGTCAATTCGAGATCGCTCTCGATTCAGCCACCCGGAAGATAAGCCACGAATATACTGCACCTAAAAATAAATCGAACTCGTTAAACCGTCGCACATACGATGCGCAAGCTCCTCCGGCAACACCTACGCTAGGATCTTATCTGTAAGTTGCTGTTAAGATGCCGAGATTGAGGTGCACCTATTACTCGATAACGGAAGCATCCGCGTAGCCCCAAGTCCGTCGCTACTATCAATTTCGAAGCTTTTACACGGCTCAGCTTTCGAGTGGTACACTATAAAACGAACGATACGAAAAGAGACGCGCGCAGATAAGTTTAATCGGCACCGCGACGTTTTGTTTACAATTACGCGATGATTTATTCATGAAGCGGAATGATTTTAAATGAACCGAGCCGGTGCGCGCGCCGCGGCTGACTCAGGCGTGCATTTATTTCGAGGATTCCGAAAGAACCAGTCGATTTATTATGCAACCGAGTCGAGAGCCTCGATTGATCTATCGATGACACTCTTCCGAGCCGCTAATTATAAACGATGAGGTCACGGCTGCACGTCCATATCCGGTATCTCCCATCATCGCATTGAAGTTATAAAAAAAAATGGTACATGTACCTCGATCGAAACGTCAATCGCAATTTCACTCTCGCGAAGCGTGCCTTATCTCCCATCGCCGATCATCTCCGCGAGCTCGCGCGAACATTTCCGCGCGATGCCGCGCGCGTCTCGCGAAAGGAGAATCCGGGGAGGTCGAAATTACAGAAAAAAAGGTCGCACCTGCGGCCAGCGCCACGTCCCGCCGGCCGATACGTGAGTCAATGCGGACTCATCGCCCGGCCCGAGTGTGACTAGCATCGGGGATTGTGCTCGCGCGGGACGAGCCAGCGAACCGGCCTGGAATTTTGCGCGCCGCGCGAGAGTTGAAAAGTCGCGGTAAAAGAGCGAGAGAGGAGGTGGAGGGAGATAAGCCGCTCGCGGATTAGTCACTCGCTAATCGGCCGAGTATTGTGAGAGCGTATATCCGCCTGGGAGATCTTGATTTCATATCCCCACTGCAGATTCTTTTTCCTTCCTCTCTCGCTCCTTTAGTTCGTAATCAACGTCGCGGGCTTGCAGAACGGGGGAGGCGTGTCCGAGGACTATTACGTTTTCACGCCGTTTATTAAATGCAAACGTAATAAAGTACAAGATGTTTTTAAATTTACAGAGTATTTATAAATTTTTTAAATATTTTTTTTAACTATATGATAGCGTCTTACATAATTGATTATTTAATTAATAAGTCACGTTTCATATTATTACTGAATTAAAAATAAAAGCATAAATTTTGTTTTTTTAAGCTGCACCTTTACATTCTAATCGTATCATTCGATTCTAATCAATCGTCAAATCTAAAAAAAGATGCCTCACTAACCGGTAAACATTCTAAAACCAATATTAACACGTGCACCGATATACCTAATCGCCTCGCTTCCATGTCAATGCACCGCTGATTTCTCCGACTGCTGCGCGTTTATCCGTCATATCGGGACAGCTCGTAAACCCGATGCACTTTGCGGGCGCGCGTATAGAAGGGGGCGGTATCGAGTGGCCGTGGGTCAAGCTGAGCGGACGCGGAAAAGCGGCTTTTCCCCGATAATGCGGTGCGCGCCGTTTGCGGCCAGGTGATAATGCGAGCGCGCGCCTACTGTACCTATGTCGAGGCCGGCGCAGTTAAGGTCGCGCCTCTCGCTCGGAAGGACATTGCGATGACTCGTTGCCGGCTATTTCGCTCGTAATTGCCCACATTTTTTTCTCCATTAAGCTTTTGCGCGACTCGAAAATTCGAGCGGAAAGGCGCTTTTTTGATGAGAATCTCTTTAATGACTTCCAAGGAATCGGTAGATAAGATATAGGTACTTATTGGATTGCGTAAGGGCTTTTTACTTATTAGGATCGTTTGAGCGGATGGTTTCGATAAATAAATAAAGGCTCACGAGGGAATAACAACATTTTTCCTTTTGTTAATAATAATTTTATACCAATCAATTATCGATAATAAGTATAAGTATCGCTCGCAACAAAAAAAAAAGCGGCGAACACGCGTCTTGGGAAAAAATCTAATAACCTTGGTTATAGCCGTTCCGCAATGCATTTTCCAAGACAAACCGCCACAAAAACGTCACTTTTTTCCTTCCACCACGTCCGCGCTAAATCGCATTTTTCCGCGTGCCACTCGGAAAAATCGATTTCCCAACACAATAAATAAATCCCTCGCAAATTCTATTTTTACTTCACCCTTTCATCAATCGCTTTTAAAAAAAACGTATAACTTTTTCATCACGACCCAATTAACCGCGTCACGTTCTCTGATCGACAGCCGCGCGTCCTCGCACGCCTCCGAATGCCTGGACGACTTCCTGTACGCCGTGGAGCCGGCGGAGGACGAGCACCAGCCGTCGGCGTCGAGCTCGCGGCCGCGACGGCCCTCACCCACGCCCCAGGGCCTGGACGTGCGCGCCCCGGTGAAGCTCTGGCTGGAGGAGTTGCAAATGGACACCGAGGACGAGTGCATGGCGACGCTGCAGAGCAAGTCGCTGCCCAAGCGCCGTCTCCGCGACGACGAGCCGGAGAGCCGCGACCTCAGGTTGCTCACGGCCTCGGCGACCACGGCGGCCAAGCAGATGATCGACTCCGCCCAGAGGTTCGACGCCCGCTACCAGCAATTACTCGAGTGAGTATTTCATACATATTTTGATGCGGAGTTTATTATTTTTCTTTTTTTCTCTTTGGTGGGAGGCGTGAGATTTATTTGGAGGATTCGCACGGTGTCCGCGTTATTTTAGAGACGAAACTTTAGAGGGACAAGTGGTTTATTCTGAAATGGTAACTTGTTGAAGTGCTCGTTAAATGCGCGATAATTTTGGGCTTATACAATTAGCGAGCCATCCTGCCGGCGAGTGAAACAAAAAAACGAATTCATTAATGTTAATGACAATCGTTTGAGTGATTCACGTCTCTTATATAATGATTTTTTAATACCGTGAAGGAAACGTACGTGACGAATTGTTTGTTTGCTCAAGGTATCCATGATGATCGAGAGGTGTAAAGTAACAAATATGATTCTGTTTAATTAGGTCAATGAGGGATTCACAGAGCGGTATAATAGACAGAAATCTACTGCAGTCGATGGAGAGCGAGGCAGCCGGAATTCTCGTGAAACTCGGTGTTCCGCCCCCTCGTAGGATTAAGCCACAGGATAACGTGCACAACCTCGTTATTCAGCTTGGACGGCTGAAGAGTACCGTAGACAAAGCTATGGATGCTAGACTGGACTTTTATATTGAGGTAATTATATTTGAACACATCATTAAGAAAATTAATCGAAATTATTCTTCGAAATTTTTAATTGATTTCGTGGAGTCGGCATTTTAAAAATTTCACTAATTATTTAAATCCCGCAAATAAATACGTAACAGTATGTAGAAATAAATTATGTTAAAAATATTTGATTCGATAAATTAGTTGATAAAACGATGAGTTTAAAAAATTGAAAAAGAAATAAAAACTAAAAGAAAATTTGAAACCTCCAGAAAGTGGTACGAGGTCTAGAAGACGCGCCGCGCGAGGGTGGAAGTGCAGCCCGCGGCGCTCTGGCCGCCCTAACAGCTCTGGGCCTGGCCGGTGCCCGAGCGGGTGCGAGCGTGGCGCGCTGCTTCGGCATCCGCGTCCTCCTCACGAGCCTGGTCTCCTCCGGGCGGCTGTCCTCGGAGATGCGCTGCGCCTGCCTGCGGGCCCTGGCCTGCGTCTGCTGCTGCCTGGAGGCGGTGGACCAGTTCGTGGCCGAGGGCGGCCCCGACATCCTGGCGGAGATGCTTTCGGCCGAGGCAACGCCCCACACCGAGAAGTCCGAGGCGGCGGCCCTCCTCGTCCAGGTGACCGCGCCCTGGATGGATCGCGTCGGCCTGCCGTACGTCGAGCCGTTCGCCCAGCCGCTCGTCGCCGCCCTCACGGACCTCGCCGAGAGCACCAGCTGCAAGCAGACCCTCCTGCTGGCCACCGCCGCCCTCAACAATTTGGCGCACTCCGGCAGATGCGTCGGCGCCATCGTCAAGTGCAACTCCATTAAGAAGTTACTCAGGTGAGTTTCTAGCGTGATGCAGTTACACGCACGAAGTTCCGGACTTTGATGGAACTTTACCTTTAGTTCAGTAGGTTTTAATGCAATTTTAAATGTGATAGCTAAAAATATTCATTTTTTGTTATAACTACGATTCATGACAGTTTGATATGTATACAATTCTGTCGATTGCCGGAATTATTAATAATTATATATAGGTAGCTGCAAACTTTTATTTTTGGAAAGTGGATAAACACTACACAGATCGATCCCAATTAAATTTCACCGAGCAATGTACAATCTTTCAATATACAATCAAATAGTTTATTTCTCTTCAAATATTTTTTCGAAAATTGCTATAATACTTTTTAAAAAGGTAATTAATAAATTTAAACAAATTTAAAAAAGCAAAGATCTTTTCTAAAATTGCTATTTTTAAATCAGAACACAGTAGCAAAATATCATGTCTTGTGTGGTCACTAATTACAAATCGATAGTACTTCTTGAAATAATAAATTAATTTAAAAAAAAAATAAAAAATAAAAGAAACTTTATTTAAATTTCAGATGCGTGAAAAAATCGAACGGGGGGAACGTCTGCCTGATGGAGCAAGTGGCGTCTCTGGTGGGCCAGGTGGCTCGTCACCCGCAGGCCCGTGTCCACCTTGCAGAGACACGCGCCTCGGTGGCTCTCGTTTGCTTCCTACGCATGCAGCCGCCGGGCCTGGAGGACGAGTACCGCAGCCTCGAGGAGACGGCGTGCGAGGCTCTCACGCGGCTCTGCGTCTACCCGGAGATCGCGCAGCAGGTCGTCGCCGTTGGCGGCTCGGACTGCCTCCCCGGCAGCTCCGAGTGTAGCGGCCTCGGCGCCGAGTCCGGAGAGGCATCCGCCTTCAGGAGCACCAAGTCCCTCAGGGTCGCCCGTAAAATCGCCGCCGAGCAGATCGACATCGCTCGAATATGGGACACCAGTACTCAGTGAAGTTTATTCCGCGGTTTTGGAAGGTCTTCCTCTCTGCGATGCCTGTGGCGCTTAAGCTCCGATGCTTAAGCGTTTTTCAGAGCAGCTACGATGATTTTCGTTGATTCGCGCAAAAATAAGTGGATTATTTTCGCACGAAGGAACGAGAATTGATTTTAGCCGGGTAATGGAAATCGCGACGACGCGCGACAATTCACGAAGGCGCGAGGAACCGCCGGTGTAAATATTATTTCTTTCGAAGTGGAAATCGGTGCCAAGTTTGATTATTGTGTAAGACTCGCTCACGGAATCTTTTTGTTGTTATTTTTTAGTGCACGAATGAATGAGAACGTGCGAGAGGATGGAATGTTGCGGGAGGCTATATGTCAAGCCAGTCATTGTGGGATTCGCATTGATACCAAATTTTAATATTGCACGAAACGTTAACGATTATTTATTTATCGTTTATTTATATATTATTCAATGACGTATGGAAAATGAACCACCTCGCGAGAAAATTTATCATTGATTTTACCACTGACGAGAATGACAATCATATATAATGCGTTTCTCAGTCAGTAACTACTTTTACAAATATATTATACGAATATAATTTTATAAATCTTTTATTATAAAGAGATAATTATATATACATAGTTATTTATAAGAAACCCTTATCTAGTCTAGAATATTATTTTTATATGAATGTAAATATATTTAAATAAAAACAATTTTATTTAAAAACTATGTTTGTTTATTGTATCCTACTTTAAACATTTAAAAAATAATTTAAACATGTAGTTAAAAATCATATAAATTTAATAAGAACGTTTGCAATCACATAATTGAAAAAGTTATAAAAATATGAGAAAATATTAAGATTAAATATTTACATAATAGTCTCTGATAAAATTATTTTTTACTTATAAATTAAAAGTGCGTAATTCTAATATACGAAGTTTAGTCATTTTTATATTTACAATGATCTCTTTAACATACATGTGAAATAGTTAACAGGAATTCTTTCTGAAAAAAAGTTCAGAAATGAATTAATTAATCTGTAAAATTAGCTGTTAAAAATTTACCATTCAAAAATTTTTTAAATTAATATTTCATTTACTGCATTTTAATTCAGATCATAAATCACACATTTAGAATAGCACTAAAAATTAAGGCATTGAATGAAAAAGGGAGCACATTAATAACAGTAGACATGTGTTTCTGTTCTATGCCTCAATTGGTAAATAAAAGACTTCATTAAAATAAAGTTTCAATTTACTTAATAAATAAATTTAAATCTGATAGAAAACTTAATGTACCTATCATTTAAAAATTCATGTTGTCATTTAATTTTCTCTTGAAGTTGACTTTGATGGAAAATATCAACAATGGTTTCAAGGCATGGTCTTAATTCAAGATCACAATATCCTAGTACAAATTTACCCTCTGGAGGTTTGAAATAATCTAGGCCACGTCCAATCTTTATCATCCATCCATTACTAAGTCTAGAATACATATTAAAAAACAATAATATTATGATTATATAATCATTATATAATAATTATTAATTATAATTCTTTACCTTAAAATTTTATTATAAAGTTTTAAGAAATGAATAAGTAAATACTTACATAATTTGTCTATCATGAAGTGTCTCTGAAAACTGAATATCCAATGTTACAAGGCGACTGGCTAAACTTTTCTTTAACTCTTCTAATCTGGACACCTGTGAATTTTTGTCATGTGGGTCACTTGTGGTCGTTAATAAGATTCTGGATAGTGATTGGCATTTTTGCACAGCCAGTTCACAAAATCTCAAAAAATTTTGACACTAAAAAGTAAAGATAAAAATAAATTGATTATTGTTTAAATAACTGATTTATACAAATAAATTTAGACTAACCTGATGAAATGTTCTTATATACGGTTCTTCAATACGAATCTGTGTTACAGTAGCATCTAAAAATCTCCCAAATATAGAATTGTATCCATGACCTACTGCACCACTTTCAATTTTCATATGCTCTCTATACTTTCCAGATGATTTTCTTTCTTCGATTAATGCTTTTACTCGTTCTGCTCTATCAATGTATTCACCAGCTCTGGTCTGAAAATGTTTTTTCCGTACAGGATCCTTTAATTCTGTGCATAAAAAACATATCAAGAAAAGGTCTCAAGTTATAAATAATATACGTTTTTACCTTTAATAGTATCAACAAGAACTTTAATGCCTTCTTGATAAAGTACCAAAGCCATTGTATACTGCTCCTTCTTGTCCATTTCGACAGCTCGTTGAATGATCGATGCTGCTACACTCTCCATTTTTATCAATTTTATATTTTATCTGTAAACGAGTATATTTTTAAAAGCGTAACGGTCACAGAAACATCTTTTACTTTGAGAGCTTACAGTTTAAAATCAAAAGCTAAAATTTGATGAAATTGAATTTTGATTATCCATTACTTCATTTCGTTATTTAATTCCTTTTTATATTGTATTTACTAACTCGCCATTGCGGTGTTTATCTCGCATATAGGCATAAATGTATCCCTCTCAAACATCTTGTGTCAGCAGTCAACACTGATGCACAACTGGCAGCTTGTACTGTGGCCAGATACAGCTGTGTGCGTACTCCAAACATGCATGTGCAACGGCCAACGGGAGTATAGTCAATGGTATATAGTCTGTATAGTGTATAGGCTCTACGGGTAAAAACACTATATAGGTACCGTATAAATACACAATCCGCGCGTGCAGCACGCGGCGTGCTCCTAGTTGATCGCAGCGCCACAATAGCGGCTACAGCGGTCGATGTGATCTAAAATGGTGCTTGAGTTGTTTTGAGATAAACGTTCAGAAAAACCTTAAAATTTATTTTGAAGTATATATTTGATTTTATACAACAAGGTAAGTGTCTGATATGCAAAGATTGCAATAATATTACATATTTGTAGATGCTTATAGTTTGATTGAATTAAAATGATACAGAAATATCTTGGAATGTTCGCATTGAATAACCTATGTGTTTCGAAGTTTTATTTAGTTTAGAAATATACGTTTTTTCTCTTATTTTGCTTGATACTTTGATAATATCTTTAAAGTACAGACCAAATCACATAAGATGAAAATATTGAATTTATCTTTGAATTTTCAATTTATGAAATAATAGCTGCATATCATGTTTATTCCTCTCTTAAAATGTAACTAAATTAAAAGATACTGTGTTCCTAAAATTGATGAAATTAATTTATTTAAATAAAAGTGAACTGTTTGATACTTTTTAACAATATTAATATTGAATAGATGGCATCGGCTGTGGGTAAACGTAAGGCGGACTCGCAAATTCCAGCTGAGGAGAGCGATCTGCTTCTTATTAGACCTCTAGGTGCAGGTCAAGAAGTTGGTCGTTCCTGTATCATGTTGGAATTTAAAGGAAAGAAAATTATGCTTGACTGCGGCATCCATCCTGGTTTAAGTGGCATGGATGCTTTGCCTTTTGTAGATATAGTAGAAGCAGATGAAATAGATCTTTTGCTGATTTCTCACTTCCATTTGGATCATTCTGGAGCCTTGCCATGGTTTTTGCAAAAGACTAGTTTTAAGGGTAGATGTTTCATGACCCACGCAACAAAAGCCATATACAGATGGCTATTGTCAGATTATATAAAAGTCAGCAATATTGCCACAGAGCAGATGCTTTACACAGAATCTGACCTGGAGAGCAGCATGGATAAAATAGAAACCATAAACTTTCATGAAGAAAAAGATGTCTACGGAATAAAATTTTGGGCATACAATGCTGGACACGTATTGGGAGCAGCAATGTTCATGATTGAGATTGCAGGTAAATTAATTTGCATGATAGAAAAAAAAAGATTAACAATTGTAAAATTAATAATAACTTTAAAATTGTAGGCGTGAAAATTTTATACACTGGAGATTTCAGCCGGCAAGAGGATCGGCATCTGATGGCTGCAGAAATTCCAAACGTCCATCCGGATGTTCTGATAACGGAGTCAACGTACGGAACGCATATTCACGAGAAGCGTGAGGATCGCGAGGGTCGTTTCACAAATCTGGTGCATGAAATAGTGAACCGAGGGGGAAGATGTCTAATTCCTGTGTTTGCACTTGGTCGAGCGCAGGAACTGCTACTAATTCTTGACGAGTACTGGAGCCAGCATCCTGAGCTTCATGAGATTCCGATTTACTACGCATCGTCATTGGCGAAGAAATGCATGGCTGTTTATCAAACTTTCGTAAATGCGATGAATGACAAGATTCGCCGGCAAATCGCTATAAACAATCCGTTCGTTTTTAAGCACATATCGAACTTGAAGGGTATCGATCACTTCGAGGACATCGGACCATGCGTTGTAATGGCCTCACCGGGTATGATGCAGAGTGGGCTTTCGCGCGAGCTCTTCGAATCCTGGTGCACCGATGCAAAGAACGGCGTTATAATAGCCGGTTACTGCGTAGAAGGTACACTTGCCAAAACGATACTTTCGGAGCCGGAAGAAATAACTACGATGAGCGGACAGAAGTTACCTCTCAAAATGTCCGTCGACTACATCTCATTCTCTGCTCACACGGACTATCAGCAGACTTCGGAATTCATCCGCATCTTGAAACCACCCCACGTTGTTCTCGTACACGGAGAACAGAACGAGATGAGCAGATTAAAGGCGGCTCTACAGCGCGAGTATGAGGATGATCCCAGCACCAACATGGAGATCCATAATCCGCGTAATACTGTCGCCGTGGAACTTTACTTCAGAGGCGAGAAGACGGCCAAAGTAATGGGTGCCCTGGCAATGGACAACCCGAAGCCCGGTCATAAGCTGTCGGGAGTCCTCGTGAAGCGGAATTTCAACTACCATTTGTTGGACCCCTGCGACCTTTCCAAGTACACGGACATGAGCATGAGCCAGGTGGTTCAACGACAAAGCGTGTATTACTCGGCCTCCTTGCCTACTCTCAAGCACTTGCTCACCCAAATCGCGGGGAATCTGGAACTCATTGACGACAAAAAATTGCGGGTCTTTAAGAACGTAGACGTCACGATCGAAGGCAAGATTGTCACGATGGAGTGGCTGGCGACTCCTGTAAACGACATGTACGCCGACGCAGTCCTTACCGCACTCCTCCAAGCTGAGACCATGGACAACAATCCGAAAATGCTCACAGCTCCGACCAAAATGGATCGCATGCACTTCAAGGAGTGTCTTATCGAGATGCTCCAGGAAATGTTTGGCGAAGACTCCGTTCCCAAGATCTTCAAGGGTGAAAAGCTCTACGTGAGCGTAGATGGGAAAAAAGCCCACATCGATCTTCTCAATCTCGACGTTGTCTGTAAGGAAGACGAAACCCTTCAGCAGATTGTTCAGACAGCTGTTTCCAAACTTCATCAGTCGCTCGCTCCTCCCTCAGAATCCAATTAATTAAGTTATTGTACGCAGTTAAAGAACTTTTTAACTTATAACTCTAGTTTATAATATAATGTTTGATATACTATTTGAAATTCGATGTAGTAAATGAAATTATGATTTAAGAAATTTCTTAATGAAAAATTATTAATACTTAATTTTGGATAATAGTTAGTTAATTTCTTAACTTTTATGTAAAAAAATTCATATTAATACTGATAAATATGAATGTTATAAAAATAATTGTAAATATTGTAAATAATGTAAATGTAAGTTAATGCATTAGAATTATAAAGTAATTTTAATTTTTATAAGTGAAATTTAACGGCGTGGTAGCTCTTTGACACAATTATTATCAACGATTTTTTATGTAAGAATTTAATAAATATATGTATATTCTAATAATTTTTTTAATTTGTTCAACAATGAAATTACAAACCTTCTAAATGTATTTATTTATATGGTTTCTGTATATGTGGGCAAATAATTTTTTAAAGATCAACAGCATTTATTTCTTAACATAATTAGGTAATAATACACAATACAAAATAACAGTTAATAAGCCTTTTGTTTACAATAAATTAATTTATAGACAATAAATTGGTTTATCAAAGCAACTTCAAAAGAATCAAGCAATTTTTTTATTAAAGACACGAATAGAAAAGTAAAGGCTTGCAGACTTTTAAATAATTAATAATATGTGAAACCTATAATAATTTAAACGTCGCCAAGTGACAGTCAGCGCCAACCCTCCCCTCCATCGACACTCTCACGGCGAATATTCGTTATTATGGCAGTACTGTTCCAGCTCATTTATACTTACTCACTGCACCGCATATGCATGCTGGTGCAGTCAGACAGTGTGCCGCCGTATGCGTGCGCAGATGCATCTTGCGTTAGCATCATAACCTTAAATTTTCAATTGTGTACAAACAAAACCTCTCCACCGAATTGTTTTATAAAAATTCATTTCAAGCTTATTTTTTGTTGTTATTTTATCAGTTATGATAGGTCTAAAGGAAAGGTAAATTGCTTAAACGGCGTTAAGTGATAAAAAATGTTTTTCGTTATCCTAAACATGTTTGACAATGAAGTAGCAAAAATGTAAGCCATGCAAAATATAGTGCACCTGTTGACGTTTTTTTCGGCATAAATTTCCTTTGATCATAACGTTTGAAAATTCAATATGAAATCAAGCAAAAATGTTAGCACTGGTGGATTATGGGGTGAACTCCCAGTTAGAGAAACACATAAACAAGAAGTTATTACTCCAGATATTATAGAAAATGTTTGGAGACAAGTTATGGATGAATCAAACAATTCAGATTGTGATTACCAAATGCACAGGCAACCTGAATATGTACAGTAAGTTTACATTATCATCAGCTCCAATATTATTTATTAAAAATTTATTATAAACTTGAATTTTATTTTTCTAGAATGCCTTTGGGAAATCCACATGTATTAAATACTGTAAATTTACGGCAGCAAATGAGAGCAATGGTATGATAATTATTTTATATTTTTACTCTGTTCTTCATTAAAATTATACATTGTTATAAATTTTTCTTCAGGATGATGGAGCTATTTTAAGAAATATAACTGTGATTGAAGATGAATCTCTTGAAGAAATTTCAAAAGATTCATATAGTTTTACGATACCCAGAAAACCAAACAGGAAAAAATTTAAAAATAATGTCAATATTACATATTTAAAGCCTTCAACTGCACAAGGATTACTAAAGCATGCAGTTATTATCTTATTGGCCCATATTGGGTTCGACAAGGCATCTGATTGTGCTATTGCAACTCTTACAGATGTAGCTGATCACTTTTTAAAAAGGATAGGTCTATTGTTAAAAATTGCATCAGAAGAAAGAAATTATGGATTTCCAGTAAGCATTTTTTAAAAATATTTATTGTTTAATAAAAATAATTGAAATATATTTTTAACTACTATTTTTCACTTTAATAGGATGCACTGGAAAAAGTCCTTGTTGAAGCTAATGTCGGAGGAATTGCAGGTCTACACAATTATTATGACGAATATGTTTTAAGGCACGAAAAAAATGTTAAAAGAGAAGTAGAGAAAAAAATGGAGCAGCAAAGGCAGCTTGAATTGAATATTTGCAATGCAAAGTATGAATTTTGTATTTTAAAATATTTCAAAGTATTAATTTTCAAGATATTAATAATTATTTTTTTAAATTTTCTTTCTAGGATGGAATTAGATGAAGCAACAAATAATCTCCAATTTGATGATCTTGGAGAATTTGGTAATGTATACAGAGAAGTGCCAACATTACAATTACTTGATCCAGAAATGGGTTTTCCTCCAAGTTTGGATGCTGGCTTCCAAATGTTACATAGCCTTGAACAAGACGAGTAAGAGAAGATTTTTTAAATGTACTTAATAAAAATATTTTCAATAGTATTCAGTCTGTATATTTTACAGATTAAATAGCTTAGAAGTGGATGAGGAGGATGTAAATGTAAATGATTCGCCAAGTACAGGGCAACAACGTACAGATTTTATGAAGAAATAAAGACTGTTTAATCTACTAATACTTAAATATTGTGTAATATTTTTGAAATTTAATACGTTTATTAACTTAAGATATTTAAATAAAAATAATTTAAAAAAAAACATTATACTCTTTCGGAACGAATCGATTTGTATGAATGCATGTACAGGTGCACCCTCTAGTATGTGGGAAGCACACACTATTCTACCTATTAAAAATTATGTAAATTGCTTCGGAAACCAAAGCATAAAAAAAGCATTTTTTCATTAATTATTATAAATAGTTATAAACTAAAAGTTCCCTATTTATTTGCGCACAACCTTTTTCCGTTTATGTTGCGACATTCCGAACCAATCTACTAATGTAATCTACAATTGTAATTTTGTTACAAACAGAAAACAGCTGCAAAATCATTTTTATCTAAGCGTAAAATTGCAATGACGTTAGTGATATAAAAATATAAAAGGATTAATCTATTGTATTAAGTTTGCTCTCGAGTATAACTATTTTAAAAATTTCGGTATTCAAATATTTGAATAAGATAATGATTAGTTTGACTAAATACAAATTATAAGTGCGTGGTCTGAAGCCGATAATAAAACTCAAAAAAGAAAAAAGAAGTTGCCAGTGTCAATTATATGATTTCTACTAGTGTTGGGAAGGAAGACCACGTCTCTATGGGCGGCTGGGCTGCAAGAAAATGCCTCAAAGGGGTAGAAAATGTAGAGAAAGTTTTGGCCATTGAATTGAATACTTTTGCGCTGCTCAAGGACTCTACCTTAGAAGACTGCGAACATCTACGAAACCAATAGAAGCTAATTTTCATTATACCCTCCTGCGAGATGCTGGTGTCAAAAAATGGGATGCCGATCGTTTTATGATACCCGATATTGAAATTGCCGTCAAACTGATTCGGGAGAAATCCATATTGAACTTGCTTCAACCTTATTTTGCTAAATGGGCGAAATTGGATCCAAACAACAACTATACTATCTTCGATGAAATGACAAATAAAACATAAATATTCGATAGGTCTAGATTATCAGCAAATTTTATGTTTATATTAATAAATAAAAACAATGTCAATTAATATTTTTAACACACTTGTATTAATCGTCATTGTTATACATCATCATTAGTAATTATATTAAGTCCGTTTGTTATATGATATAAATAAATAATTCTAATAAACAATAGAACCTTTCTTTATTAACCCTTTTCACATAGCAAATTTTTTTATTCCCTTTATAGTAATTTTACAAATACCAATTTTCAAATATTTTTCTCTACGACGTATGTATGTAGTACCTCATACAAATAAGATTTGCTTGATTTGTTTGTTGCGCGCGCTTTCTTAGCTATAGTTTCTGCTTTTATGCGACGCATGCGCGTGACAAGAAAAAAAACCACTGTACTACCTATAACTCTTTCCACGGTTTATCGTTTATTACACGTCAAAAATGGCAGATCAAGGGCCCAGTAAAAGTGATATCGAGGAGGTTTTTAAAAGATTACGTGCTCTTCCAGCCAATAAGGTATGTGTTTACTCTTCGCACGCTTGAATTAATTGTCCATGGATCTTCAAAATGATTAAACTTTTCTCCAAATTACTCCAAAACGTCAACTCACGTTTAACAACACGCCGTTTCTCTTTGAATTTTTCCACCATACGTGTACTTTATCGCTAATTATCTTCGTTAGGCAGTTTTTATTTTGTAGCCACACCTTTGATAGCAATGTGTTTGATTGCAATGGTAAAATAAAACTGGCTGACATAAGAAACAGAAAAGTTTTTTAAACAGCTGTTTCTAACAATTCAAAACGACTATTAATGACTCATAATTGGTCTTTATTGATATGCAGACTTGCTTCGACTGCAATGCCAAGAATCCAGCATGGTCCAGTGTTACTTACGGTGTATTTCTGTGCATCGATTGTTCAGCCGTTCATCGCAATCTTGGAGTTCACTTGACATTTGTTCGTTCCACTCAACTTGACACCAATTGGACATGGCTTCAGTTGAGAAACATGCAATTAGGAGGCAATGCCAATGCTGTAAGTTTATTTCCCTGTCAATATTGATGAGTAACATGTTTCTTAAGTCTTTTTAACAATCTTGTTTTTTTAATTTTGTAGAGGAAATTTTTTACTCAATATAATTGCACAACTTCAGATGCTCAACAAAAGTATACATCAAGAGCAGCATTGCAATATAAGCAAAAATTAGCTCAAGCATCATCGCTATCAATGCAACGTCATGGAACTAAGGTATGTATTTCTATAACAAATTAAATTTATTTTAAGTGATAGGTTATTTTTAATCAATAATAAAGTAATTATTTGACAAACCTAAAAAAACGTTATAGGTTCAACTACCTTCAAAACCACAAAGCAAATTATCGGTGAGCTGCGAAAATGTTTTAATTTTTCAAGCCACTGAATCAATTAATTAATTCACTAACTGTTTTATTTTCATTTAAAAGCTAATCTTTGTTTTATTGAATGAAAAATCTTTTTGAAGGATTTTGGTCTTGATTAAATTTTCATGTACGAAAAACAATATTTCAAGGAGATTTTTAAATTTTAAACTAGTTTTAAATTTTTGTGCTGTGATGTTAATTAAATTAACATTATTTTTTTTAACACCTTATTATCAAATTTAATAATAATTTTTATTTTAATATTCTAGCTGCACTTAGAAGAAAATGTTGAGCCAGAAAATAATCAAGTAGAAGTAGACTTTTTTGAAGCTCATGAAAACTTTGATGTAAATAATTCAGAAACCATTGTGCCTACTAATCGCGTTCACGCGGACACTATAACGAAATTAGTTAATGAGGATCACAAAATTCACGATTCTGATAATATTCATGAAGTACCTATATCAAATGAATCTTCTTCAAAAGAATCTTTGGGACCATCTATCAATATTTCAGATTCTGCTATGCTTGGTGCATCAGACAGGAAGCCAACAATTGGCGTCAGAAAACCTCAAGCTAGGAAACCAGGAGTAATTGTTTATTTTCAATTAATTTATATTTAAAAAATTTAATTACTTGATTAAAAATTAAGCGACATGTTTATTACAGCTTGGCAAAAAAACTAGTGGCTTAGGTGCTCAAAGAATTAAGACAAATTTTGAAGAAATAGAAAAGAGTGCGGCAGAAGCTGGTAGAGAAAGGAGAGAAGTTGAACAGCCAAAGAATGAAGAGGAAAAAGTAGAAATAGAAAAACGGTTAGCTTATCGTTATGAACAGAACTTATCAGAGCAAGCAAAAAAAGTTGAAGAAAGAGCTCGTAAAATGGATCCCTCAAAGGCTAATCAAGCTGAGCGTTTAGGAATGGGCTTCAACACAAAACGGTAAAGATATTGATTTCGTCGAATTAATTATAGAATAAGTGAAAAAATTTATAATTTTTTAGGGGTGCAAGTCATTCAGCTGTAACTGATATGCAGACGATAACGCAAGAATCATCCTCCAAACTGATAACAGCTTCAGAGCCGAAATTGCGAGATGTGGATATGGACCTTGATTACTTGATCATTGGGTTTGAAACTCTCACAAATAATTATTCAAGCGGTAGTTCATCAAACAACAAACCACGAAACGATGAGTTTATAATTGAAGAAGAACCTGATTTACCACGACGCGGTGTATCAACGCAGTTTTCCAATGCGTCGCAAGTATCTTCGCCATCGTATAACAGAAATTCCAGTAAAAGTAGTACTAACATCAAAACGTCCGAAGAAGGAGAAGCGCAAAAGAAATTCGGCAGCGCAAAGGCCATTAGTTCAGATCAATATTTCCGAGATAGTAATAATGATAGTTCGGTAAATTAAAGTTTATTTATTCTAAAATTAAGTCTATTCTAAGTAGTAGTATAATGATTAATAAGCAGTACTTTTTTCTAAAAATTTTTATTATAAAAATGAATCTTTGAATATTAATACAAATGTCATTATTACTATTTAATTTTTGAATTAATATAAAGTTTTTAAATGGACAACGTAATAACAAACAAAATTAATTTCAGTGGGAGACAAAAAACAATTTGCGTCGTTTCGAAGGATCATCAAGCATTTCTTCGGCAGATTACTTCGGTACTGGCCAGTCGAATCCAACTTCTCCGACATCATCACTGTCACTGAACATTGGAGGAAGAGGTGGTGTGGACTTTGATGACGTTCGCGAAAGTGTGAGGCAGGGTGTTAACAAAGTGGCTGGGCGACTTAGTTCACTTGCCAACGCTGCAGTTAGTTCTATACAAGACCGATATGGAATATAAATACGCAAAATTTATTGTTACTCAAGAAAAAAATGTTACGCGGAATAAATTTGTTTTTTGTCCAATAAGATCGGGATTGTAAATAATAAAAGCATGGAAGAAAAAATTTTCAAAAAAGTTTGTCACATGAAATGAATGCTTTTACTTATAAAAATATTTATAAACTTCACGGTGTACAGCTCTAACAAAAAGAATACATAATAAATACAATAACAACGATATCGGTTACAATAGACGTACACGCGATGATCACAAATCGATTGTTATTTACAATGGTAGTGGAAGAAGTATTATTCCGGGGTATCTGGTTTAGCAGGAGGTTCTCGACAATGAAGGAGCATTTGTGAATACGGTTTGCCGTGGAGAAAACAGACTAGAACGACTGTCATGTTGTCACATCCAGTACCCATCAGAGCATCGGGCGCAAGACAGTGGCTAATAAGCTGCTCGCAAATTTCTTCTGGATCTACAGGTGGCGTTTCTTTTCCTTCCTCGCTATCTGTTGCTGCGTCGGCAAAGCGTTTTCTAATAAAGTTTATAACTTCTTCGCTACTCATCACGTCCCAAATGCCGTCGCACGCTAAAATAATGAATTCCCAATCCTCTGTTATGTCATGGCGTTGTATTTCAGGAAGAGCTAGAAAGAAATTAATTACATGTAGTCAAATAAAATTTGTTTTAAGTTTTTCAATAAATATTTTGATTTATTTACCGGATACTATTTGTTCTTCAGGTTTTTTACGTTCATTCGTTTTGAACATAAAGTCTCCTAGAGCACGCGATAAAGCTAAATGACCATTAACCCTATTGAATTCTACCCAGCCACCAGCTGCGACTATACGTTCTTTTTCTTCTTTTAACATAGGCTTGTGATCATAACTTAATGGTACAGCTACTCCAGAAATACTTGCTACAGCTCTACTATCACCTGCGTTGGCCTGAAATTTTTTATATTTTGTTTGATTACATTATCATCATTTTGCAAGAATATACTCAATAGCATCATTATCATTTACTTACACTGTATAAAACATTATCTTTGATTAAAACAGCAATGACAGTGGTACCAGCTTGTGCATTTTTTAAGGTTTCATCCATTTGCATTGTTCTATCTAATTCTAAAAATCCTTTCTTCATTGCTTCTTCAATATTTCCTTCTTTATAAGCACTTTGACTAGTTATGTACTCGTGTAAATGTTTTCCTGCATACTGGGCCATTACAGCACCTGTGCCAGAAGTCAAATTAAATCAATTGAAAGTAAAAATGAAGAAAATATGTAAATGTTAATTACCTCCGTGACCATCATAAACTGCAAAAAAAGCAGCATCTGGGTCATCTGGTAAGGATAAAATGTGCACATGACAATCTTCCATTTTTATTCTCCATCCTTGCATGCAGGAACTGCCCACTCGAAATTTAGAATCTCGACAGCAGGCAGATTTTTTGGTGGTGACAGGCTCGCTCAATGTCTGACCCATTGCTGCACTGCAAATCAGAGAAGAGGGTACCATCAGTTAACAATTATTAATAAACACGAAGAGAAAAAAACCTTAAAGTTTCTCAGAAAAATAAACGTTACCTGCTACTGATACACCAAATTTGACGAAATTATGTAATTCCACTTTTTTTCATCCATGCATTTTATTTTAAGCTCTTATCTGAAAATAAAGCTATCATTAGCCAAAAATGTACGCTCCAATTGATCACATAAAACGTTCCGGCGCAGCAACGCAAAAGCACAATGAAGCTCGGTCTGAAGGCGAAAATTGAAAAGCCTCAAGGCGAGAAAATGTTTATACACGATTCGCGCAAGTTAGAAAAGTTAATGTGACTCATGCTTTCTTCCCTCTCGTCGACTCGAGCAAGTTAACCTCTGCGTCCGTTGCGCCCCGCGTACGCGCGCCCGATATTCTAGGTACTCAACCGAGTGAATCAGCAGTCCGCTCCGCAAACAACAGTCAATGAAGCATCGGTGCAATCGATTTGTTTACAAGAAACAATTACGGCTGACATGGGAAGCGAGCGGGACGCGAGTATCGTTTTTGCGCTCTGGCTGTACCTACGAAACGGGCACACACAATACTACAAGCTCTGCTTTTGACTTGTCGCTCAATGCCTTAAGCAGTGTGCGTGTATGCTATATAGATGTAATGAGATCAAGAGATATTTTCGGCAACGGGGGAGGGAATCGCTTCCCTTTTTATCTAGAATCTCGTCTTAGATAAAAACATTTGATTGATTTCAAACGTCACGTTTTGCCGGATAAAAGACCGTGCCTTTAAATAGTTCATTGTATTTTAAATGGAAACAGCGCGATAAGTTAAAGTTGACCCATTTTGTTATATCAACACATAAACGAACGTTTATGCTAACTTCTTTTTCTAATTTTATTATTAAAAATAGAAATGACACAATTCGTTTTAACGACTTCATTATCTCACGAAAAATGATAAATTTATCGATTATTAATACGTATGTAAGTGATTGTAATCATTTTGTAACACTTGAAAAAATAACGCTCAATCCTCATAAAAGTATATTTTTTTAAATATTGAACAAGGTTTTTACTCTTTCTTTTTTTTAAATATTAAATAAAATGTTGAAATACTACAAATATACATGTGATACTTCCATTATGTATATATGCACATACAAATGTATTAGAGAATCAATATTGATGTATACATGTCATAGTTACATGTCACATTTAAAATTTAAAAGCCAATTTCAAAATGTAGTTTGAACAATTACTCTTCTACATCTAAGCAGTGCTCAAGGAAGCAGTACTTTTCTTAATGAACCAAAATATATAAGTAAAAAAAGAAATTAAAAAATTAAAACAAAGTTCGCAAAATATGAAAAAAGAAAAAAATAAACGGTGTGTCTATTCGCAAAATAAAACGCAAAAACGCTGGTTTTATAAAATTCATTTCCTCTCGGTAATTCTAGTCTACCCCATCCCCGCGGTTAAACACCATAATGGGAAAAAACGGGGGCGGGCGTAGAGGGCGAGGTAAGCATCCCCGAGAAAGTCGGCGAGGAGGACCGGGTGTTCAGGGGTGCGGTCGGCCCGCGCGGAATCGCGCAGGGGGGCGCGCGCGCAGAAGACGCGTCTCGCGCGAGGGTGGCGGCAAGGAGGAAAAAGCGGAGGGAGAGAGCGAGCGAGACAGCGACGGAGAGAGGGTAGTAGGAGGAGAGGAGGGTGGCTCGGCGCGTTCTCCTCTCGTTCGCCACGCTCTTTGGAGGAGGCGGCGGATCGGGCGGATCGCAGCGTGGATCAATACCCCCTTCGCGCGGCGCTCCCGCCAGCCCTCTCTTTCTCCTTCTCTCTCGCCTTTCGTCCCCGTGCTGCGCCGTCGCCGCGCGACGTCTTCCCGTCGCCGCCGGGCCCGAGAAGCCACGCACCGACGCGGTCGAGTCGCACCTTCTCTCCTCAGCGGCGTATACGCTTGCGAGACTACCCTGGTGTTACGGCGACGAGCTGCGCGGCCCGCTGAGTTTCGCCGCACCGCAGAGTTCAGCGGGGTCCTCGCCGTTTCGCCGCAGCTTCGCTCCACGGCTTATTGCGAGCGTACACCCCGTAAGTGCCGTGTGTTGTGACACGCGAGTCCTCGTACATACGCAGTTGTGGGAACGAGGTGAGCGCAGGGGCTGCAGTTGAAGGGCTGTCACTCGATCGAGTGCTGCCAAAACAAATAGCTCGGCTTCACCCTCGGCCTCCTTTCCATGCCTGACGTGTACACCTGCCGCTAAACACTCGGCGTCCACTGCAGACTAAAAAACGAAGGATTTACGAGTTATTACGTACATTTGCTTTGGTTATAGTCGATCAAACCGAAGGTTACACAGAAGCACTGTTCGCCGATTCGGTGCATGCAAATATTAGTGCATACGCACTTAATGGATCGCTTTGGCAGCTTCATTATTTCGCTTTGCAGTAACTGAGTCATCAGCATACCAAGATGCACTGATACAGATATCTGGAGATCGACTCAGTACTAACAATAATAATTCACTTTGCAGCACTAATTTATCCTTGCAGTTAAAACAAGCACGGGAAACAGTATGAGTTATTTTCACGTTGAGAACTGTTTCCAATAATTTTCATCGATTTAGCGAAAATGTACGTTTCTTTTTTACATTCAAGGTTCGCACAAGTAGAGCAGCCCTTACACGTCCGTGTGGAACTTTAAAGTCGATTTTGTACGAGCCGTTCAATCATGACTTCCAAAGTTCTCGTCAAACTTCCAGTAGTACCTTTTTCACAAGTGAGTTAATAAAAACCCATTTTTATAAGTGATTGTTTTTAACACGATAAATATCGATTTTAAATTTTACTCTAAATTGCAGCGAAAAAAACCACCGCCAGAGATTATTTCCTTACCTAACAGAAATGAAGAAAACGACGAGGGACGATTTCAAGGGCAGTGCAGTGACAAAGTGACTCAGCTGGAGCAGAACATGAAATTCCTTCAAGATCAGCACCAGGCAACCTTGGTCGCTCTTCATCAAGAAGTGGAAGTCTTAAGACAAAGAAACAGAGGTTATTAAATATTTTTAAAAAATTTGAGAAACTTACGATTTACAAAAAGTAATAAAATCATTGTTTTTTTTAGACTTACAATTTCAGTTGGTCTTCTCAAAAGGGACTAGTACCGCGAATAGTCCCTCCTCTCCCGAAGATTCAGGAACTGGGTTTGTGAAACCAAAGGTAATTTTTTCGCCGTTTGACAATTGAATTAATTTATTAACTTTGCCATGGTACTAAAAATTCAAAATTGTTTGTTTGCAGCAAGGAAGTCCTTCAAACGTCAACGTCACTTCTCTTCAGGTTGAATTGTTAGAGAAGGACCTGCAGGACATAAAAACCTCCTTGAATGAAGCAAAAACACGTAATTTATATCTATCAGAAGTTATCGAGAAGCAAAAGAAGTAAGCTTACTATTTATTATCTGTAAATTTAAACTGTCGACTCGTAGCTTAAAAGATACACGTCACCTTCAAAATTTTTTAGAATGCTGGAACAGCACGAAAAGCCGAAAGAGAAACAGAAGGTGACGGACGTGGGGGTGCAGGTAGACAGTTTGCTGGAGTGTCAGCAAGTGGAGCTACGAGCACGTCTGGATGACGCGGAGGCGTTGGTAAAGAGATTGCGCCAGGAGAACGAGGATCAGCGAAAAGAGATCGCCTCTATTAAATCCGCAAGCACATACAGTAACGGTAACAGTAGCCGAAGTGGCGGCAGCAGTCGTAGCCGAGGCTCACAGAACTCCTACCACAATCGCGGCTCGCCTCAGGAGATTCAAGGCCAGGATGACAGCTATCACAAATTTCCACCCCTACAGACACAGAGCTATTGGCACAGAGCTTCCAGGGGCAATCACAGGTTAGATATTTCTGAAAAATAAATACAATCATTAATATGGACGAATTTACTGATGATGAAAAATTATGAAATTGTAGTTATGATCACAACTCACAGTCAGATTACCACAGAAATGGAAGGCATCACCAGGATAGACAGGATCTGGAAGCTGACTTAGAAAACACAGTATTGCCGCAACTTCGAAATGGCAGTGTTCGTGTAGACAATAGTTCTAGCTACCCTCCATTTTTCAGATCAAGGGGACACCACAGTGGTGGTAATTATTATAAGGAGGAACGAGGAGGCAACAGAAAATACAGAGGTCAAAAATCACAACGAGATCGTAGAGATCAAGAGTCTAGAGAATACCACAGAGAGTACAAAGATAGAGAACCAAAAGAAAATCAACGACAACAGAGAGAATTCACAGAGTCTTCTAAGGGAACACGAGATTGCAGAAACGCCCAGCAGAGACAGTAATAATAAAATTACATAAATCGCCATCAAATTCTTATACTATCAAGAATCGCTTGCATGATAATCTGTATATTCGTTAGATTCATTCAACTAAAACAAATATGTAAAAGAATTCAATTTTTGTTAGCGTAATTATATATTGACCAAACAATCAAGGTTTTTGCTGAGATAACATCACAATTAAAGAATTCTGTCTGTATTGCATGCATGCACTATTAGCGATTCCACATACTGTGATGAGATTGCAAGAAATTTATAGCCAGAGCTTTTTAAGATTTTGCTGATTTCGATTTGCAGCATGCTAATTAATTAAAAATTTAGATTACAAAACAAAATAATCTAAATTTTAATAGTGCCAACATCAAAGTTGGCTAATGCAGCAATTAAGTTTAGCCAAAGGAAATGATACATTTGTTTAATAAAATTAGGTACTTTGTATAAGTAAAACGTAAGATGAATTAATTAACATGTGACATATATTGCAAGGGACCTTATTATATTTATAAATTATGATAGAACAGTCTCTTTGATCTCATGTCACTTGCTCATGCGATAATTGTGCTGTTAATTATATTATTATAGATATATATTATATATTTATAAAGTTTTTTAATTATGTATATTTACTCAAAGTTTTTATTCATAATTTATTTGACATTTGCCAGATTTCAACATTTATAAGTATTAGTTTTTTAGAAAAACAATTTGGAAAATCAAAAGCATTGATGTATTGCTTCTTAAAAATTGACAATATTGCATTTATTCCATAGAAGTCTCAAATTATGAGATTGTATTCAATGTGAATTAATCATTTACATTTCAAGAGTGTATTAGTCTATAGTAAATTACATAAAAATGAACTTCAGTATACGTCTGCAATCAATATGCTTATCAAATTATTTAAATTTAAAAATGTAATTGGCAGTAATGGAAATATTACATAAAGTTCTAAAGTAAAAGCTATACAACTTTTATGCTCTCATTATACTCTTTAATAACAATGGTATAAGATATTGTAATACCTATCCTGTGGACTGAATAATTAACATCAATATATTATTGTATTACCTACAATCAAATTTGTTGAGCAGCTATCTAATATAATTTTCTCCATATGAGACACGAGACTTGTATGTTTGAATGGGTGATATATATTAAATAAATAAATTGAGACACTGCACAAGTACATACAATTTTAAATTCTATAATTTATATTTATCTCAACCAAATATCATTTACATTAAATCTAAATAACTTCAGCTTAAAAAAAAATTTATTTACAGTAAATAAGCAACCGAAAAAAAACATACATTTCCAATTATTTTAAGTTCAGCATTTTAAGAAGGCAAAAAGCAATCAAAAGATTGTAACAAAGTTCTTAGTTACTGCTTAAATATAATAAACAAAAGGCAATGTGTTTATACCTAAAAAAACCTTTGGAAAAAACCCTTTTTTTTTCAAGGCTTACTGATGTATAATCATAACTTGTCATGAAACTTAAAAAATATTAAAAATGAATTTGAAAAAATATATAAAAAGAAGGATTGTCAATTCCTCAAACCATTTTAGCGTCTTGCTCGCCTGTTGGAGAAGTCAAATGATGGGCCCCTGCGGTTGCCCATTCTTTGCTCAAACATTTCCGAGAGCACCATTGCTTCAAAAAGTCGGTAAAGCATTGCATGAACGGAGAAATTGACATAGCCGAATCCATTGGGGTGCTCCTGATGTTGGCATCCGCAATCGTAAAACTCATCGTCATGGTCGTAGTCAGACTCCTGGTCGGACTCTTCATCAGGGGGCACGTAAATCGCCACCTCCCGGCAGGTCACCTGCTCCTGAGGAATGCCCGGGTAGCTTTTCGATGATTTTCGTGCCCTCTTTTGTTTCTTTTGTTGATTCGTCTTCTTCTTCTTACCGAAATTTTTGCGACCCATTTTTTCCTTCCGATCTGGATTGAATATCACTTGATTATTGATCCTGCGCAATTTATTACTTTTTAGAAAAATATTATCTTACCTACGACTGATTAACAGACTGCGCAGTTTGCTTTAATTGTCTTTCATTCTACATTCAACTTTCTTTGTTTACGAAACGTAAATGATTACATCGGATCGGATTACCTTGTTATCGCGTGCATTCAGACTAAATAAAAGTTACTTAGGAAGCAAACTTATTAATACATTGACTAATAATTTCATTTATTGCATGTAAGAAACGATTTTTTCATTATTCTAAATTAAATTTTCATGCAAATGGATTTTGAATAGTACGAGAAAATATGTCACTTTGACAAATCGCGAAATCTACGTCGAATTTCAACTTCGGTCTATTATCTTATCGAAAATAAATATTTTATACAGGTATGTATGTGCTCACCCTACCCTTACTGGCAGTTGGATTGAATAATGATGCTTCTTGAAACCGGATTTCACTTTAATCGTTGTTGTTTTCTAGCGCAAAAATTAACGAACTCCTTGTAGCCGATCTTAGTAATAAGCAGTGCTCAGTTCGGTCTTTTGGAAACAAATGCCATAAAAGTATGCAATAGCCGCGCCAGTCTTGTTTAAAAACGTGACAGTGTTGCCAATATTAGCGACAGCGCCGCTATCATCTACATATATATTATACTTCTTGGAATTTATATTCGAGATTTAACGTGGGAAATTCAATTGCACAATTGCTTTTGCACACCCGAACACAATTTTACCACAATTTATAAAAAATAATTTATAAAATAAAAAAAATACAAAAAATCTAAAAAAATTCTCAGGTAATCTAAAGAAAAATTTTTTCGTATTAACATTTTTTTCTAAAATTTACATATATCAAGTTGAAAAAAAAACTTTATTAAGAAAACCGCCTGTAAAAGCGTAAAGAAAGTCGAAAATAATTTTAAAATAATGATTTTCAAAGCTTTTGGATCAAGCTTTTCAATTTTCTTTGTAGAATTATTGTCAAAATTTTTGTTAAAATACGGTTTCAATATAAAGAAGAGAAAAATCCTTAATTTATACATTTTGATTTTCGGGCAAAAAAAAAGTGAAAAAATAAAAAATCGAATCTGCAAAATACACGATTTAAAAAGTCTTGCATCAAGCTTTAAATGAGCACTCACATAGGTTTGTGTACAAATGTTAATTTCGATCAAAATTATGAAATTTTTTGTAACGGGTAATTGAGTTCAGGTGGGCAAAAGCAATTGAACAGTCTGTATGTGTACAGAGTGAATAACAATTGTACATACTTATTTTATTATAGTTATTTGAAAGTTTCACGACATAGGTTCACTTAGTTGATAGTTCACTGGGGCCTGTCTACAATAGATTCCTTTCCATGCGCTGGCCGCTGCGCCGTGTGCGCACCACCTGAGTGAGTCTACATAAGTGCCGGCGCAGAGGGAGCAGATATCTATATATAGTATGTATATAGTTATACTCACAATGCAAATGTTCCTCTGCTCCCTCTGCGCCGGTACTTATGTAGACTCACTCAGGTGGTGCGCACACTGCGCACGCACTGCGCGCACACGGCGCAGCGCATGGGACGGAACCTATTGTAGACAGGCCCCTGTATTCCTGGCATTCGCGCTGTGCGCTGTGCGCAATGCGCAGATGCGCTTGACGCGTCGGCGTGTGTACTACATAGCAAGGCGTACACGAACTCGTGGATAAGGTCGCTCGTAGGTGTCGTATTGACGCTCGGTGCCTGTCAGCGTTATGCTCGAGCCATCCTTGGAATCGCCGGAAAAATAGCTGCCTGTTTGCTGAACGCCCAGGTACTTGGGGTCACAAACCGCAGCGATGCTGCGCCTACCCCAAGACTGATAGGAGGAGTCTCTCCTTCATCCTTAGTCTTGAACGGTGCGGAGGGCAGGTGAGAGCGAGAATTAGGTTATATAGTGTTGAAATAGCACTTGCAGTTGTGCTTGGTACACTACAATCTGCTGCCGATTCGGCCGGGCTCCGAAAGAAAAGCGTTACTTGATCATACACTGGTTGTCGTCGCGCCAGTGAATGCTCGCTCTCGAAGCTACTTATAGTCACCATACTGAGGGTTGGATGTTGGACCAATGCGTGTAGAATGTGAGTAATAGTTCAGTGTACTTGAGGCTGTTCTTTCCTTTTCTTTTTATCACTGTTGATAACAAAAAGCTCTTTTTCTTTAATCTGTAGTAATTGCTGTGCCTGTGGAGATGTTTTTTCAGTCATTAATCAAGGTAACAGTTCTTAGTTTCTGTCATTTTTGTTACAGGACTCTGCCTAACTAAGTAGAGTACAGGAGTGCAATCGTCAGTTGCTAGACGATTTATTTGTTTTGTTTGTGAAAGTGCAATGAAATAAAGCCTTCAAGATGATGGGCGATCAGTTTCGCACCAAGGTGGAACAGTATTCCCCAAAATCTTCTCCAAGAGGTGCCCGTTCTCCTGTTGTTTCAAGGCAGGACTCAACAGGCACTTTAAAAACTACCATTTCGCTTGGAAAAAATCCATCAATTGTTCACAGTGGACCATTTTATTTGATGAAAGAACCTCCAGGTGTGTGTGTGTATCGTTAAAGTTTATATAAAAATTTTGTTAAAAAATAAATAGGAATCAATCGATTAATGAATTAATTATTATTGTGCAGGTGAAAGTGAGTTGACTGGAGCTAAAAATTTAATGGGTCATTATGGTCTAGAACATTCATATAGCAAATTTAGTGGAAAGAAACTGAAGGAACAATTGTCTTCTTTTTTACCCAATTTACCTGGTATTATTGATACTCCAGGTGATCAGGATAATAGGTAATGGGGAATATTCATATTTAGTATAATTACTATATAGATATTAATATTTATTCTTAAACATGTTATCTTTTTATTTCAGTTCCCTTAGGTCTGTGATTGAAAAACCCCCCATTGGAGGTAAAGAACTTCTTCCATTAACAAGTGTACAGTTAGCTGGTTTTAGATTACATCCTGGCCCAGTAAGTATTTTACTGTTTTTAAAATTTATTTTTTGCATAGGGGGAATAAAGTATTACCGTCTTTTTATTTGCCCGACTGTGAAGGTCATATTTTCTTCCTCACTAAGTAAAAAAATATTGCATGCACCATGGGAGGAAGTAAAAATGTCATGCCATTTGAATCATTTTTTACATTCTCTCCCTAGGTGCATAATGTGCTATTCAAATATCAAAAAATATATTAAATGCTTTTTCCATTGCAGTTACCTGAACAATATCGTTATATAAATCAGGCACCACAGAGAAAGCATAAAAATAAACACAAGAGACACAAACATAAACCTGGTGAAATTACAAGTGGACAAGAGACTGCTGTAACGGATATAAGTGGTGGTGACACTCATGAAAAGAAACACAAGAAACAAAAAAGGCACGATGAAGAAAAAGAAGCAAGGAAAAAACGTAAGAAAGAGAAGAAAAGGAAAAAGCAAAAGCATAGCCCTGAACATTCTGGAGGATTGACACCTTCGCAGCATTCAAATTCGTGATCTTTAACAGACCAGTTTTGTTCAATTGTTATGTGCGAAGAGTCTTCCTCTCTGTCAAATATGGCTTTTGAATAGCTTCATGCAAAAAAGAATTTGTTTTTTTGAAGTTATTTTTACAAAAATAGTCCTGTCATTTATTTATTACAGGTATACTCAACAAATTTCTTTATTTTGTATTTTTTATGTGGAATGTGATATTTTTATATATCACTTTCTGAAAATGTCATTTTTCATTTGAATCGTATAATGTAATCATTGTAAATAAATAGTTCAATTCACTTTACTTTCTATTTTTTTCTTTTAGAAATTGCTTAAATTGAATTGCAGTCAAATTTGTGAATAGTAGTAAAATTCGCAAATGCAATTTAAGCAAATGGAATTTGAGCAATTTTTTGTAAATATAAGTAACAGATAATTAGCATAATTTTAAAATTAAGATGAATTTAGATGTAATTTGTATATAATTGGTTACCAAATTAAAACCAATTATTATATTTCATAATTTACAAATAAAAATTTTAATATTGATAAGGGAAATTGAGGATCAAGGTTTTGTCTTTAAGAAAAATAAAACCGTATAATTCTTAACTCTAAGGACTGTTTTTTATTAAAACCTAGTTTTTATAATTAAATATCAAGAGAACAACTTAAATCATTGAGGTGGTTACGTAGAAGCAGCACAGTCTTTAGTAAACTTCAATACATATTATCTCTTGACGAAGAAAGTACAATTCTTTCTGTCATTATAAACAGGACACAAGTTTGTGTATTGTGATGTGCCTAGTTGCACGGATCAACTTGAAGAACAGCCGTTTTTGCGTAAAATGGAAATGTGTAAAAAATGAGAACATGAATGCGACGCGTCAAAAACAGGTGTGTACTTTAAGAAATCTGGAAAAATGTACATGCTCGTTGCATATTTATATGCACATCGGCGATTCAAGTGATGACTTATTTTTGCAACAAGAAAATTTAATATGGCCGTTGGCGATCACGATCTCTGTCTCCTCGACTGCAAGAGAGAAAATACAACATTTAAGTTAATTTATTTATGAAAGAAATAAATCATTTAAACATTTATAAATTTTTCAAGCATGATTTTAAGTTATTAACACTAACCCTCCGCCTCCTCGCATAGGTCCACCTCGGCCGCCGCCGCCGCGACCACCTCCCCTATCTCCACGGAAGCCTCCTCTGCTTCCCCTATCGCCGCCTCGGCCACCTCCTCGGTCACCTCTGTATCCACCACCGCCTCCTCGGCCACCACCGCCTCGGCCGCCACCGCCGCGACCACCACCGCCGCCGCCGCCGCCGCCTCCTCCTCCACCACCACCCATACCTTCGGGTTTCGAACTTTTGCAGAGATTGCACTGATCACGCCAAGCGAAGTTAGTGTTACCGCAGCTTGGGTTTGGACACCTTTATTCACAAAAAAAATTATATGAATAATTAAGCCTTGAGTAAAAATTTATTTAAATTGCATTTAATTTTATTATTCGAGTAAGCGGATAATTAATTGAGAAATAAAATAGAACCTACCGCCAATCTCCACCACGGGAACCGCCACCGCCACCGCCACCGCCACCTTCGCGTCCTCCTCGGTGGTCTCTATCCTCCCTGTCTCCTCTGTCCCTGTCTCCACGGTCGCCACGATCACGGTCGCGTCCGCCTCCTCCTCCACCGCCGTATCCACCACCACCGCCACCACCACGTCCACCGCCTCGGCCACCGCCACGGCCACCTCCTCCACCTCCGCGACTGCCCTGCCAGCTGCTCTTGTGCTGAGCTATCTGGACCTTAATCGTGCGGCCCTTGAACTCCTTGGAGTCGAACCAATCGATGGCCGAACGAGCGGCGTTTTGGTCATCGTATGTCACCGTTGCCTCTCCCTTGTTCTTGCCAGTGCTCTTGTCCTTGTACATCCAAATCTTGGGTTTGCCAGTGCGCTTATCATTCTATTATTTTGAAAGTAAATCATTAATACCCACAATTTTAAAACGTATTTAAAAAAAATGAAAAGGATTATAAAATTTTAATAGCTCACCTTAATGAGACCAATAGCGCCAAAGTGCTGGCAAATTTCTTCTTCAGTAACAGCAGAGTCCATTCCTGAGATGAAGATAGTGTCTTCTTGGGTAACCAATCCATCATTGTTGCGGTCACTGAATCCTCCTGTAATTTTTTAATTAATTAAGAATAGTTCAATTTACAAATTCAAAGATCAAAATTTCCTACAACTATTCCAGATACTATACTAATTTTCAAAATTGTTTTAAACTTTATTATCAAGCTTTTTATCAAACTCTTAATGTAAAAACTATTATAAGTATTTTATAATTCTCTAAAACTTTACAAGAGATTACTACTCAATAAGACATTTTTTTTAAATATTTCTTTTAAAATAACATTGCATTTTGAATGCAATTTGACTTAAAATTATTTTACACCGATTTGTTTTTAACAATAATATCCATAGTAGTACAGTATAACTTAAGTGTATTTTTCAATTTTCATTTCTTACTCCATTACTTTTTTTTTGGTTTAATACGTTCTTATTTTATACCACAGCTTTATTGATAAACTCCAAATAACTACCTAAAATAAGGAATTTTCACAAAACAATAAACCAAACCAACAAACAATTTCACTGAGGTAAGTTTTCATACTTTAAAGCTTAAACTTAATTTTCATCTTCAGTATCCTAACATTTTCAAAATCCTTTACGTAACACAGATGCTTCAACTAAAACCCGTTGGCCAGACTCTCGCTGTTGCAATGAGAAAAGCCCAATGTGAATGACGATTTATTATACTTCAGATAGCAGCTTCACATACAAAAGGGCTGCAGCGTTTCCTTGGCTATACTTCATTTTGATGTTTGCACGCAATTACCATTTTACTTTTTTATAGACGATTTTTTTCTTATATTTTCCACCAGCTGCCTTTTACTGCTCTCATAAGTTTAAGAAACCACTTTTGTACCTTTTATTCCTTTTTATTTAAGCGTTATTGTATAGGAATTCAAAAGGTGTTTTTAATAAACTCATAAATTTAAAGTTGCCTTATTTTAAACCACCCTACACCCAACCTTGCTATGCATAATTATTTTTTATAAAATAACAAGTAACAATTTTAAATTGTTTCTCAATACGTTTTTGTGTATAAAGTATTTAAAAAAAAGTATTTAAATTTTATTTTTTAAGTTACATTATTGAAAGAAAAATTTGATAAAAATAAATAGGTAAACTCCAAGTTCTTTACAACTTGCTTTTATACACAAATTTTCCATTGAATTGGAAAAAGCAATTGGTGATTAAAATATAATCTGATCTATGCCAATACTATTCAGTGGAACTAATTTAGTACTTCTTACAGGGAAATCCTTAGGGATTATAGATACACTTGTTTTTGTGCCAGCCCTTTCATATAATCAGAGCAACCGGGTATTTTAATAAGTCATAAATATTAGAGTGAATGCATGAATAGCACCAGACTTGTACAGAGAGTCTGGTGCATTTACCTTTGTTATAACCACCACGGCCACCGCCACTGCTAAAACACAGAAGCAGATATACCAATTGAGTCGATTCATGGACAGACTGAATTCAATCGATGTGTGGCTACTCAAATGCTGGTTCGCCACCCCTTCATATTCTTCTTGATGTACCTACTGTCTAAAGTCTTTAATGCCACATTACAAAGTCTAGAAGTTTGAATTTAAAATTTACTTGTCTCGTCACAGTCCTTAAAGGTCTCAAACATGTAATACTTGAATAAAATAATAAATGTTACTTTACACAAATTGATATTAAAAATTAAATATTGGTCTAAATTTTTTACATCAGTATCTTCTTACATCTTATATTATACTTGGCAAAGATTCTCTCATTCACACACACATGATGTGAAAAAAAAGATAAAAGAAATAAAAAAAAAAAAAATAAAAAAAAAAAAGAAAATATTAGAAAAAAAATTTAATTAGTCATAAAATAGACGAAAAGATAAAAGAAAAAATAAAGTAAAAGCAAAATTAAGAAACATTTTTAAAAGTTCAAACTTGTCAAGCCAAAAATATGTTAATATTTGTTGAAATGTTGTTTGTCCACTTAAATTTCTTGTATGTTCTTTTAAAAAAAAAATTGATATGAGTAATGGGACATGCAATTCTTATGGAATACACAATTTTCTTAAAAATATACAGCATTGATACACAGAGACATATGTTTAACCTTTTTTAATAATTTGTCAATTTGTCATATACAACCTGTCTATAATTTTACCTGTATATTTCTGTGTATATGTGTGTTAAACCTGTAGACACACTTCAAATATTAAACCCCCAAGAGGGCATTAAACGATTGCATAAGGTATATGTTCATTCACCCATATTTGATATAAATATCCTTTGTTTCAGAAACTGTATAATTTGAGTTACCTTTTTCTTACTTAAGTACCATTCCACGCTTCCTTTTGGACAAAAATTCATTGTCCATGTGCGTAATAATGTAATTCTCAGTTTGTTATCTCTTTCATATAGTTTAATGAAAATTGAAAATTGAAACTTACTTGTAACTGCCACCCGAACGATCGCTGTATCCCCTTCGATCGTCTCCACCACCATATCGGCCACTGCCACCACCACCACTTCCTCCTCCTAAATTATTGATAATTAAATTAAATTCAATTATCAATCTAAGTCTACTTTCTCTAAATCTACTAAAACTTCTAAATTTATCAAACTATCAAATAAAGTATAAACAAAAAATTATCCTTACCACTACTATATCCACCTCCTGAGCTACTTCGGTTGTATCCACCTCCTCCACCTCCGCCTCCACTACTTCCTGTGTTTCCACTTCCGTAATTACTGCTGTAGTTATTGCTACTGCCATTTGATCCTCCAGAACCACCGTAACTGCTTTGGTTGTAGCCGCTTTGGCTTTGCGATTGACTGTAGTCTTGGCTACCTTCGGTGTCTTGGTAGCTCTGGTAGTTTTGGTAGTTCGGTGGAGGCTGGCTGTACTGATTGTACTGAGTACTTCCTCCTCCTCCACCTCCTCCTCCTCCTGTACTCGGTGGAGGGTAGCTAGTGTCCACAGTTCCAGCCGACGGAGGCGGCTGGCTGTACTGGTTGTAGCTTTGCTGCTGGTAACTCGCGTACTCTGAAAAGTAAAAAAAACATAAGTCCCGCCTCACCCTTTTCAAAAATAGCAAATAAATGTCAACCCCTCAAACAATCAATGGCCTCTAACCCATTGTAAAAAAAATCCGCGCGAGTCCTATATAAAAGAAGCCCCGCGGCTTCACTACTTCGATTAATTAAAAGTAAATTCTGGCATCGATTTTTGCCCAGCACGCATCACTTGCGTTGCCAGTGTCGTTGCTTGGCGTCATACATGGCGCGCGGCACACGCGAGCGTGAATCGTCGGGCCGCGCTTGTTTTTTGTCGGGTGAAACGAGCCCCGCACTGATGCGAAAAAACTTACGATTGTCCGTCATGGTGGAGTTGATGGATCAAGCAGAGTGCAGAAAGAAACCGGGCGTAATGGCGGCTGGAAACGCCGCGCGCGCGATTTGTCGGCGATTCGTCGGGTGACCACACGGCTGCGTGTGCTCTCCAAACGAGGGGTAAAAGAGGAAGAGGCAAACGCCGCTTGCGCCTCGATCGCCTGGTATCGCCCACCGGCGGCGCACTTTCTCTCTCGCTCTAATCGTACCCCCTCCACCGCGGCCCGCGGGCGGAAGCTGACCCCGACGCCGGAAGCACGCTGGCGGCATCTGCCGTGCGGCACTCAGCCTCACCTCCCATAGTCCCATTGGGATTGGTCAATGGTCTGGCGCTTTCGCGCTACTACGCTATCCACCCTTTTTACGCTTTTACTGCGTTGCTCCGCTTTGTTTTCTTTACTTTTTTAATCAAGAAAGATAATTTTGCGCTTCATAGTAATATTTTTAGATTGTACATAACTTGCAATAAGCGTCGCTGATTCGCTTCTTTATTGCTTTTGTTCTTGACAAAAATATTTCAATCTGTGAGATTTTGGAGTTGACGCGAGTGTAAAAGGATCGAAAAGCCACGCGCATCGCATCTTTTAGCATGATGCCGCGCTCCTCGAATTGATGTGTACAATCAGGTACAGGCATACATACGTACTTTCACTTCGTACGCTAACCACGCTAATGAACCAATGTCCTGTGGCGTTAATCCTTTAAAAAAAATAACCAACGTGAAAACAAAAATAAAAATTAATCTTTTCTCTTTATTTACAATTCTGCCAAAAGGACTTTAAATCCCACGGAAACAAATCAAGGGGGTAGCGTCTCTTGACCTTGCGTCCGAGGACGTGACATTCGAAAGGGCCTATACGAAGAGTGGACGCGCTTATTTACGTCCAGGCGGCCGGCCAATGGGAGCTCTCAGGCGGGCCGCGCGCTAGAACGAGACTACCGACCTCCGAAATGCGACTCCGAAACACACATCTCATAGTCAGTCACTACTCACTAGTCAGTCTTCTCTCAGTAATCAGTATCGCATCGTACACTGTAGAGTGCACACGTAGCCGTGTATAACATACACACAGCGCGTTCGCTTCTGGTTGCTGCCGTTGACAGGCGAATAAAGGAGGCCGCCGCGGCTGACTGCACAGGCATCGGGCGCAAGCGCGTTGCAACGTAGCTTATATACACAGCCAGTACACAAGGTACCGACGGCGGTGCAGGTACGAGGGAGACGCTGCTAACTGCTGCCAGTGTCACGCTGATGTGACAGCAGCCGAGACTCTCAGGACCCTTCCAGCTATACGTGCGTATTCTCGCTGCAGCGGGACGCGTACGTGCTCGGTAAACACATACCACGGTTTTGTTTATCGTCGCGGGTGAGCGACGCTGGCAGTCGCTTGCAGGTTTTCGACTGCAGCCCGTGGTCGGAACGTGCGTAAGGGTGTGCGCTCTCAGCTGACGCCGACGGCGTGTGTTCGCATCGCGTCCAGGATCTGCGTGGACAATAATGAGGTGAGGCTCGACAAGTGGCCGGGGGGACAAAAAAAAAAAGAAAAAGGAGAGATCCGGATGTGCGTGTTTTGTTTTCGGAACAGTCGCTGAAATGCTTATTTACGCGTGAACGGTGCGCCCCGTGTAAGGGCACACCACGTGAGCACTTTGACGTTTCGGAAGTGTGCGTGCGCGTCTAGCTTGGGATCGGACACCTGCGGTGTAGTCGGAGACCGGAGAAAGTGTAAACAGGAGCGTCCGCGGACCGACATTTTGCGAGGTTGACAGCCGCCAGTCGTTGGCGTCTCAGTACGTGAGGGTGTACACGCGTTCGACACTTGCACCTGTGTCCAATAACAACGCGCTGCCTCTTGTTTTTCTTTACCGAGCAGACAAAGAGGGCGGATTTGTTTTCTTTACCGCGATTGTCTTATTGGAGCGGGGTTTTAAAATGTTGATGTTGATAGTGGGAATGTAAACATTGATCGATTTGTATTGTTTTTTAGTGGCAGACCACAGATGACAACCATGAATGGGAAGAGGCCTGCGTCTCTTCCCCAGAGACACCATCCAAATGATGCTACTTCGCAGCATTTTGATTTAATCAAATACATATACGAGTGTAAGATATTTTCTTATTAAATTTATCAAGAGAATTATTTTTTAAAGAGATCCTTTTATCAATATATTCGTTTTACTTTCAGCTTGGAATTCTGTATCAAAAGAATTAGATCACAATCAACAGCACGGAAATTCCTCAAACTACAGAAATTCTGCTTTAGTAACATATTATCAGGAGCATGAACCCAATCCACAATTAAAAGGTAATGCCTCCAATATTTATTTCTAATTAATTATCTATATATTATTGTCTTATTCTATTATTGTCCCAATTGATTCAAACTTGATTTTGGAGCAGTTGTTGTATGAATTTAAAATGTTACTAATATTTTACATATTTTACTTTAATAATGTTATAATCCTTTAATAGATGAAAAATTGAGAATTTTTTATCAAAATTTCAAAAACAAAATTTTTTTGTATTACAGATTTTAAACAAACTATGAGAGTGGACCCTCGCCCCAATTGTACTCAAAATCCATATAAAAAATTAAAGTCAAGTTTGGATGACCCGCAATAAATGTCATGTTGTTCAATCTTTGTACTTTTTCAGATTTTGAACCATTTGATTTAGAAGCATATTGGAATCAGCGTGGAGTACAAAGCATTTCTCGAAATTCGAATTCATAGTCTTGGATTTTAATGAAGAGATACAATCTTTTATTCTTAAATAGTTCTAAGATTCAGAGAGGAGAGAGAATAAATTATTTCATATATTTGACAAACACGATAATGAATTTTTTGTTTATAAACTGTAACTGTTTGTCAATAAGCAAATTAAATATTTATCAGTCAAATTCCATTGTGAAAAAGAAAATTTTATGTAAAAAAGTTAAAACGATGCTAGAACATTCCAATCATATCTTGATAAAGCATTTATACAACAATGATTTCTCTTTTCACAGAATTTGGCATTTTGTTCAATTCACAGTACCTGTCCTTTTCATTCTTGAATTGGTATTGCGAACTTTCATACGAGAGATATCGAATTATTTATTTTACGACGCCAGAGTTGTAGGAAAACGTAATTTTTTACTAAGATATAAGAAAAATGTAAAATTTATATAATATATTATAAATATCAATTGTAGTAAAGTGAAACGAAGATCTTGCGCATAACTAAGTGCATGTTTATAAAGTTTAGATCACGCATTTCAATTGTTAAAGAAAGAGACATGTCATCAATTTCGTTAATTTTTTCAGAATTAAATCGAAATCCTTACTAACTGGTTGTTCTTTTTATTAATTCACATATCATAATCAATTTCATTAACAATTTTTTTAAAGATAAAAATACATGTAGTCATTTCTCGAAAAAAAATGTAATAAAAATTGTAAATTGTATTAGATTGTATAGTAAAAAACTCTTCACGCGAGGTTGCATCAAAATTCAATTTATTAATTAGTCGTTTGCATTATACAGTGGTGTTTAAGGAGAAAACGGCGGTAGAGCTTCTTTTTTAACGACCTTCTTATATTTGATAGAAATTATGTATAAAGAAAATTTTAATAAAAGTCGTTTAATGACATAAAATAATTTTATACTAAATAACTAAACTAAAATTGATTCTGTCTATCTCCTGTCTATCTCTGCAGAGATAAATGAAATGCATGCTTCTAAAATTTCCAAGTAGAAAGTACATTTAAAGTTTGTTAAGCAACACTTGCTAACGTACTCTCCAGTAGATAAAATTGACATAGTACAGAAAATACAAAGAAGAAAGAAGTGCACTTTACTTATTTAGGATCGTGGAACTGCTACTTTACCAGCAGACGCTTATCATGTACAATGTGAACAATATGTATCTTTTTCCTTAATTGATTTATTCTTTTACTTTTTATTAAAAATTGCTTTTATTATAAAATATTAGTTCTTTCATATACCTGATTATAAACAATAATTCGAATTTGTATAATGTTATTTTTTATGAATAAAAAGTAATTGATATTTAATATAATTTTCAGAATGATCTTTATTTAATTTCAATACTGATGCCTATTTCAATGTAATATAATATTCCTTTTTTTAAAATAGTTTATTTTGAAATTTAACTACTATTATACTGACTTTATAGAACCGGTCATGTAGGAATCGACAAGTTAGGTACTACACAAGCCCCTCTAAATTGCAAGCGCTACATTTTTCAAGCTACTTTCGTTACCCCAGTTTCTTCAGGATTATGCATACACGTGTATACATCACCGTACCTATACGCATAAGCATTAAGTGGTACGAGCTGAGTATGGTAAGACAAACTTGGCATTTTCTAAGACGTTTCTTTTGTTATTCAAACGATTTATTTTACGTTTTTCAGTGATATTGATTAAATAATTTAATAATTTAATAATTTTTAATGATTTGATTACTTTAGACTTATTTTAAATAAAATTTGTTCTCGAAGTTACAGAGATTAACTTCATTAATTTTAACAAACGCATTAGACTTTAAAGAGTTCATTAAAGGAGATAATTTATGTGCCTCATTTCGAGAAGTCCATGTTTCAATTTTCTTTCTTTTTAAATCCAAATTGAAAAATAACTTGGCCTAAACGACAAGAAATTCGCTAGTTAGAGCAAATGTTACTTCCACCTCTCATGACAGGGAAAAATCTTTGTTTTTTCGAAGAAATATTTTGTCGGGGCGGTCACCCCTTAGCTATTTACCTTAACGGATGGGGCTTTCTTGCGCCGGCACGAGCAGACATTTTTTATCTTGGATACCAATAAATTCGAATCTAGAAAATTCTCTTTCAAGTTTTGACAACTTTTTTGTCTATTAATCTTGTTTTATAAAATGAAGCTTTTATCCCTTTACGTACCTACACACGGACCCTCCTTCGAAAATTGATTACAATTAAGCTACACTTATTTGGTCTATAACTTATTGAATTCGATGTTCAATTGGTTTCAATGTCTATTAAACTGGAAAGTTTCCCCAGAAGCTAGGTACTCAATCAAGTAATTGGTTCTATTTTACTACTATTAATCAAACTAATTCTACGTTAATTGCTCCGAACGTCGCAATTAATCATTGCAATGATAAATCATTAATAATTAAACAAAAGATTAAAATGCAAATTAACGCACAATCCCGAAAGTAATATTAATCGGCTCTCTCAAGGCCCCGTGGCCGTCATTAGCAGGCGTTCCAGCCCCTTGGAAAGGACACCTCCGGGCAGCGCTCCCCTTTACACGCGGGGAAAGGGCGCGGCCACCGATATTCCTCCCGGAGCTTCCATTAGCAGACATCAAAAAACACCTCTCGAGGCGTCCCGGCGTGTACCCGTGCGGCGCACGTATACATAAGGAAAGCCGGCGCTTTATGTCGCGCGCTCCTCCGTGCGCGCGACTCCCTCTCGCCGCCGGGAGAAAAGCGGAGACGGAGACAGCGCGAGAAAAACGCGTGCGCGCTGGTCCAGGGGGCGCGGTCAAGGAGATGCGCGCCGCCGCCGCCGCCAGAAGCTCGCCCTCTCTCTCGCTCTCTCAACCCTTCCTCCCGCCCGGCGAGTCCTCCGCCAGTAGTCAGTCGGTCCGTGCACCCCGCGCGAGGACGGAGCAGCTTTCCGCGGTTCTCCGCGTCTCGCCGCTGCAGCATCACGCCTCTCCTTCGCGCAAGAAGTCATCGTCCGCAGCTATTAGCCAGGAGTACGGTGCGACACCAAAGTGCAGTCGCAGTCATGCAAGTATAATGCTTTGTTTCTGGATTCGAATTTTCGACGGTTATTTTTTTTATTTTCAATTCGTCGCGGAAAGATTCCTTTGTGCGCCGCTGGGCTGTGTGCGTGCGGAGCGGGACTGGCGGCGCCGCTTTTCGCGAGTATACGCGTACGGGCGGAGTTGCCACGGGACGTGCGGGCGGCGAGCCCGCCGAGGGGAATTCCGGGAATGTATATATATGTGTAAGTTAAAGGGAAATTTGTTTTCGAGGCAAATTCTCCCACAGTGTCTCTTGGCGCCAGGCGATAGTAAGTAGCATTCACCCCACGGATCGGATGGAAGAGCTTGCGGGCAAAAAAGGGACGCGGCCGCGTGCGCTTGTTTATTCGTCCGGCGTATTAGGCGCCTACGACTCGTCGTTACGAGTGCGAAGGGTGTAAAGCGGGGCGGCGGTATACACGTCTACGTGTTGGCTATTCGCTCTCTCGGACAGTGTGCAACTATTAACGGATTACGCCGTGGATTCTAACGGTTAATTTTGTGAACGCGAGATTACCTTGTCAATGGTGCTCGATCAGTTTTCATAGAAGGTAACAAAGTTATGATTTTCAAATAAATGTTTGCGTACCTATTAAACCGTTTTGATTTTGCGTTTTAGTGTTTTATGGTTTTATTATTGCACGTTTGCCTGTGCTTTTCTATATCCCCACACAAAATTAAAATACTCTCGAAATTTCTCAGAAAAATTCGAAATTCTCTAGCTTCCAAGAATACGAAATTCCTAGAAAAAATTTTTCTCGCGTTTCTACGAAATTTAATCAAATAACATTCTCTTTATTTTTGCAGCTTTATACCGCTCTGTAGTCTTGAAAATTTAAAGCGAAACAATCAAATTAGGAAAACAGTAACATACTTGGCTTTAAGAATACCAGACCTGAAGATTCGACTGCGCGCCACACTTATGCAAATTTTTCAATAGCGCCATTTTCATTTTATTTCTCAGGCGAGTAAGTATATTACAGCAAGGTACTTTTTTCGCGTGTTTATTTCACAGCAAGCGTTGAAAGCAAGCGTATCTCGTTCTTAGTTTCATAACAACTTTTCTCGCTCTCACTTACGGATTAAAAATATTTCTGCTTGGACTTTTCTAATAAAAGTTTCAATGAAAAATATAAGCGCGTTATAAAACAATGTACTTTTGAACCTCTACAAAATTAGTGTCTAATTAAATAAAATAAAAAAGTTACTTTTTCACAAAATTTGTCAAAGTAACAACTTTCCATTTACTTATTGTTGTAGAAAGTTTACACTTTGATGGATTTCCTAAACTAATTAGCTGCAAAAGACTGTACCTATGTAAGTAACATAACTCTTATATTAAAAATTAATTTGTTTTTTTATTATATTTTAAAGTATTCTAATTTTATTTTAATTTTTTTTAGGAAAGAGTAGATAGTATAGATTTGCTAACTCTGAACTATGAAACAGTACACTGCATTTTCGTCAAACCTATATCCATATTGCCATTTAGCTCGAACGGTAAAAAACGATTCGTGCACTTTTGTCCTTAACCGCAGAGTTTAGTTCAAAACTTCGTTCTATTCAATCGGAATCCAGCGTTGCATTCAAAAAGTACGAAAGCCATTTTTTACGTGTGGTCGTTTTCTATTTCAGCTCCACTATTCATCTGACAGATTTTACGCGTCAGGCATTTTTTTTATTTAGAGAGCCTTCACATTTATTGTAGAACATTTCCCTTAGCCCAGGCCTTTCCAGCTAAGCTATAGAAGGTCATTTTCTCATTCTATTTTTGCTACGGCAAATGTTGAAAGATCGGAAAAGCGGTATTTTATAAAAAATAGAGCTTACTCAGATATGCGGTGTTTATACTTCGTACCTAAAATATTTGCAATAGCGCGCCCGTCGTGTCGAGGAAAGCTGTTTATATCGGCGATCGCCGCCGCAGCGGTGGACATCCCGACGATCCACGCAAAAATCTTACGTATGCGATTGTGGCCGAGCGTTCGAGGGATTCCCGTCCGACGCGACGGTAAACAGAATTTTCCGCTTTTCTCCTCGACATTTGCGCGCGCGGCTTATCTTCAAGGTGTGGGTAAGGATCGAGCTTGTAGGTCGGCGACGCCCGATTTTTGCGGTCTCCGTCCCGTGCGCGTAACAAGTGCAAACGGCCGCGGCGAAACGACCTTCGCAACACCCCGGCGATACATTTGTTAGTTTTACGAGCAACCGGCTAACACGAGAGCTACCAACGGGTGGGGGCATAAATTTTGAACGTACGTGCCCCGGGCTCGGATTAAAAATCTAATTAAATTCGAATTTTGCGCCTGGTCGCAGGGGAGAGGTGGGTACAAGGTGACGTGCGAGTCCCGCGGACGATCGATTATGAAACTTGTTAGGTTGCTGGGAAGTGAGAGATTCACGAGAAAATGAATTTCGCGATTGGAATTCCATATTTGGTGTACACAGTTGGTATAGGAACTGTGTTATTGCGCTATTGGAACGAGATACGCCGAACTATTAAAAGTTTCTATCTCCGCCCGCGAAATTGTACGGTTCGATTGGTAATGCTAGCGTCTGTGTTTGAAACGTGTTCGATCACTTTGTTTACACGTTAGGAAAAAGTGTCGTTTTACGTAAATTTAGATTCGAGTCTACGCGAAATCTGTGACAGAAATTTACATACAATTTGAATAAATATATTCAAATTTACTTCGAATTTTCGGGATGCTCTTTTGTTCGATTGTATAATTTTATCTTTATTTTTTCCGAAACTTTCCTTTATTCTCTCGATTGAGCGTCGCATCATTAGCATCGTCAAAAGTAAACTTTCGATGCAATATATTGAAATTCAAATGCCTGTTTACAAGTACTACACTAAAAGCTCGCTCCTGGTCGGAAATTTATACGTTAAGTTAAAAACACTTGTTTCTTTTCATGTCCCCGCCTTTAGGGCTAATTTAATAAGAGCAAACTTTTCAAATTGTATCTCATTTTAAGTTAATCATTTTTAAAAAAGCAATCACATCATTGCAAACGACTGAATCTATATCGGTCTGAGGCTCAATCAACTTCCTTTAACTCACTTTTACTTTACTTTTCCCCTATCGCCGCGTGTGCCCCGAGCACCTATACAGAAACTAAATCGTCAACAGCTGCAGAAACAACTTGTGAGATTTCTATCATCAATTCATCAATCGGCCAATTTATCTTCCATTTGTCAATTTTTTCTGCTCACGTGTCTCGGTCAGCGTCGAACGCGCGCGACTTGCATTATGTACCGCGAAGCCTTCATTTCCCCCGGCGCATTATCTCGTGCGCCAGCCCCATTCACCCACCCACTCGCGCACGATTCGGAATCATTAATTTTTCAAGCCTTTCGTCGCACGTTCCTGTCTCTGTCTCGTCCTTCGCCATCCCCGCCCTCCTTCACCATCTGCTCCTCAGTGTATCCTAGTCGACTCGTTTCCCGCCGACTCGCGTGCGCGCCGTCTCCGGGTCCACTCGAACTTTCGCCCCGACTTCGCGACTTTAATCCCCTCGAATTTCCCGTCCCACTCGGCTGTATTTAAACTTCCGCTCCTCGCCTTCCGAGATCCTCGCTCTCTGCATTTTCAAACCACTCGCGCGCGCACGGGGTCCTTCATTCCTCCGCTCCACTGCCACTTTTCGCGACTCACTCGCTCGCGACAAGTGTCGCTCCTTCTCGTCGAACAATGATCTATTTCATATCCTAGGTTCTGAGTTTCGCTCTTAGCGCGCTACTCGCTTCCGAAAACGTTTTCATTAAATTCGCCTCACTCGACGTCCTAATTTTAGAGACCAGCGACGGTTGTTAATCTCCAATTACTTCCCTTGTCGCTTCCATGCCCGGCCTTACGAAGAAGGTAGCCCGTAACAAGGATTAATTTATTTCACGCTTCGCAAGATTCCCGATGCTTTTTTTGCTCGGGGGTATATCCACCGCAAAAAATGCGGAATCATATTTTCATCAGTTTTTAGCCGGAGCTCGCGCGAGGGGGTGATTGATGACGCCAATTTTACAGCGCGGGTTCGAGGGAGAAGCGCGGACGCGCGCTCCAACGACTGACCATTAATAATCCATCGTCGTTTTATTATGTATGTATTTAGTCCTCGAAAATGGCAGTAATTTGTATTATATAAGTATATATGGGTGATTCCACTTGGACAGTCGCGAATGCTATAGGCGACGGGGAAAAAGGTTTAATGGAAAATCGTAATGAGTCTGCTATTGCTTGCATTATTTATCGCGTGAAAAATTTCACGGAGGGGGTCGTCCCGGCGCCGTTACCGCTTCACCAATTTATTTCTTGTCGGCGTTATTACTCGCTTTTTTTTTATCGCGCTCGAGACCTTGTTTGCTCACAACGACGAAACTGTTAATTACTTTCGAGACGTACAACTCGCTCCTTTCTTTTTCCCCCTTTTTCAAGGAAACATTAAATTTATTACGCCACGATTCGTCTCGAGCATCATCTCGCAAAAGAAAAAAGGAGGCGCTCAATTAAACAGCGAGACAAACGAGATCGAGCGGAGGGTGAGTGCGAGCATGACACCGTCGCAAAGTTATTGAAAAGGTATTTACGAGCGTTGCGCGCGGGCGCAGGGAGAAAAAGGCTCAGCGGGAAAATCGAAGGCTCGAAAGCTCCGCGGGCTTCGCCTCGGACATCTGTCGCGTCGGATAAAAAGAGCCGCGGCAAAAATGAACACGCGCCGTCGCGTCCGCCCACGCGCGGACTTCATAAAAATACTCGGGGGCGCGTCGCTCGCAGATTTTTCATTCGCGCGCCATCGACTCGGGTGACAAAGTAAAACATACAACGAAAGTGAAGGAGGGGCGTGCGCGCGGGCGAACGGAGGGGTTGCTTTCGGACCGATATCCAATTGTCCTTATGGGTCCGGCGACGGCGCCGTTCGATCGTCCCCCTCGGGAATCCGATAGCCGATATAGCGTATACCTATAGGAGCGCGTTTGCGCGGGCTGCTTTCGCATACGTTGCCCTAATGCGCACCGCTTTTATTTCACCGTAATTACGAACGCCACCTCCGGGTCGTGCTTTTTAATTAAAATCTAAGATGCCGGGGATGAAGGCTTTTCTTCTTCGCTGTGTATAAAGGATTGCCTGCAGTTTTTTTCCTCGTTACTGTTTTGCCGCGAGAAGAATAAAATGTGAGGGGCTTTAAGTTAATTTAAAGAATTTTCTTTTTAAGTAATGGAAGGTATTACTGTGGTCGTTAAAAAGTTTTTTACGTTTACTTCTCTACAGGGTGGGTCGTATTCGTTATTGCGGTAATTGTGTGTAGTTTTGAAATTGTACAAAGTTTAACGAATAACCATTGCAGCCTTTCCTCGCCGAGTCAAACAAAAAAAGTCCGATTTTAATCGAATATTCGCTGAATTTGATGTCGCAATATCTGCATATTTACATTTCCTAATTGAAAAAAGCTCCACGTACTCACTTTTTGCACGTATGAAAAACGTTCGTTCAAATAAAACCATCGATTATCGCGAAAATGTCAATTAAATTACACTTTTTATTATTCAAGTGATAACTGCATACTTACTTCTACCATATTGAATTTGTATAAAGAGAAAACTAATAAAAAATTTTTCCTAGTAGCGCTAGAGCGAAACTTTTTTTATAGCTGTCTAGTTCTATTTACTTCGCAAGCTTCAAACTTTAAAAGTACCGAGGCGAAAGGTACGAATATTGGCAAAGCCAAGTACAACTTCGAAAAAGAAGCGCACAAAAATCATCCTCTCGAATATGAAAAAGAAAACAAGAGGTACATATGGTTCATGTAATACAATGGAAAGAAAACGCGACGTGTATCAGTCCCTCATTCGGAACACCAAAAAGCTCGAAAGTCTCGCGAAGGCGGCGTACATGCCCCCATAAAAGTATCCTCATAAAGTGAACGGTCGTATTTCTCATTCTGTCGCAGGTAGCGTGAGCGGGGAGGAGGAAGCAGCGGCGCGGAGTCCGTCCGGTGACATATCTCTCCATTAGGATGGCGAGGCCGGGCAGCGCGCGAGCCGACGGTCTCACGAGGTGTCGTCGAGCAGCGGCCGGAGCGCGTGGCCACGTCAGCCACAGCAGCAGCCGAGGTACCATCCGCGCCAGCTCCACGCGGCGCAGCCACCGGTAAGTGCGAAACTGCGCGAAACTTTTCGTCGCGCCCCGCAAAATCCGAGCCACATCGAAACACTCCCCCGCCCCCTCTTTAGGTGTGGAAGCTCGCTGAGCTTTTTATCGCATCTGCTCGACACATCGTGAGGTATGGCTTTTTATGGACGGCTATTTTTTTTTTTCAAGGACTCGATAAAGAGGAAGATCCGTATATACGCGAGCGAATAATTGTAATGAAGGCACTTGGCGGAGATTAAAAGAGTTCGCAAGGGATTTTAAGAGATTTCAGAGTTTTCGACGCTTCGCGGTGGCTCTGATGGTTGGGATTATTAATTAAGGCGCTTTGCGGAATTTTTAATGGTCCAATTTTATTATATCGGAGTGATTTCTCTTTCACGGATTTAAGCCTCTTTGTGATGGATTCATTTCAATATCAACGATGAGGCAATCGAGTGACGATTTTTAATTTTCGCTTGAATCCTGATTGAAGTTTCTCCTGAGATTCGATAAAATATTAGTTTTTCCCTTTAAAAAAAAGCAAAAAAGAAAAAAAGAGAGAAAACGGTTTGGTGGTTCAAACGAAATTCAAATTTTTAACGGTGTTGACATTAGACAGTTTTTTAATCAAAAAGAAATCGATGCAATTTATCGGGATTTAGTTACTCTCACAGTTTCCTTTTGAAGTTGTAACGGATTTTCAAAGTTTTTTTAATGAAATTGACGATGAATCGAGCAGACAGATCCATTTGAAACTTTATAAATATTTTATCATTCAGTTAGAAAAACTTTAAAATAGGTAACGAAATATACTGGGTTACAGCAAAGGTGCACTCTCTTTACGGTCAGCACATTTTGAAGGACAAATGAGGTGATTTTTCCGCCCTGGGTTTTAAAGAAACTTAGAGGATTAGGAAAACTTTTTCTTCTTTACGTAGCCAGGCTTCGCAAATTTAATAAAGCTATTTTTTCCTGGTAAAATTTTTCTTAATTATTTGAAAAGTACTATGTTATATGATAATATAGTATTAATACAAGTCTACTAATTAAATGTTTTGGGTTCATTCATTTATGTCCAAAGCTGGTGTTTATCGGAGCTTTTTATCATTAAGTTTATTGCTCTTTTTCAATTTTCTCCTTTCCAATATTTTTGTGATTGCGCCTCCTCGCTTATACACAAAGCTTATATAACTTCAAAGAACATATCTTTCGCTAGCCCGATCAGACAGCTATCAAGCTTGAAGCTACGGTACTTTTAAAACACCGCTAAGTCGGGCTTTGTCAATCTTTTTTCGCTGAAAACGTATTATCGACACTATGAGTTTTAAATGTACGCGACTCTTTCATAAAGTCTATGAATAATACTACGAGTCATTTCAGTAATTGAAATTGATACACAGTCATAATATTTTTCGCTGATTGAAATCAGTACTTTATAATGGACATAAAGTATTATCGCTATAAAATGCGATCAGCAATTTAAATAATTGTCGCACTTAATTCTTCTTTACGATAAGTATTTAAATCCAATTGTTTAAATTCTTCGAATTATTGATTTAAACGTACGCGGTTCTGTGACACGCCTGCGCAGTGCTAAAAATTTTTATACAGTGCTCCGTTTTTTACGGTCACTTGAAACAGCTGATCGTTAAAGTGTAACTGCATCATGCGGTTGCGTACGTCGCAGCTACCAATAATTTATCTGAATTTCCATTCCAAAAAATCGCGGTAAAAAATTGAAGTACGAGGAAATCGAAGAAATTGCTCATCGCCTTCACAGAAATTTTGTTTATTTCGCGATCCAGTAATAACGTATGCATACAGAAATTCGCTCGCGGACGAGTACGAGTCGCCAGTCTGCTTGCGTCAATCACCGCAACAAGTGTACATCTCGAGTCATATGTCGCTCACAAATGACGAGGACGCGAGGGCCATTTTCAGGCATCCCTGGCTCGGAGGAGCCCCCTCTCGAATTATTGGCACTTGCGAGGAGCCCCTTACCTTGGATAAAAACGTTTTTTTTTTAAACACCGCAACGTGACTCTTGATGTGAAGTACGACTATCATTCTGAAACTGTAAAAAGCAGCCAAAAGTTCGTCGTTAAAGTTCTACAGTTTCGAGAGGACAAGTAATTATCGTACTTTTTTTTAAAGTTTAATAAAATATTTTCTTTATAAACACAGCAAAAGAGAAAGCTAAAGCTTTATTTATCGTGAAATTGATGGAACAGCGACTCGCCCGAGCCACTGACATTGCAGAATGACCTCGCGGATGACTCAACGATGCAGGAGGAGGTCTATTTCTTCGATAAACTTTACCCTCAAATGACGCGGCCGATTTTAACTCAGTCATGGGGCCCGGAATGCTTCCTGGCGAAGCCGGACGCGCTGGTCTTCGATTACCTTCTGATGCGCACTTACAAGTTCCAATGGGATGAGCACCATGACGAGAAAGCCGTGAAGGCGATTCTGCGGACGCTGGCCTACTTCCTAGAGGCGCGCCTTTAAAATATCTTCCACCCGAATGCCTGCCGCAAGAAGGTATTCGCGGGCACCGGGAGGCACGCTCGCGCCACGAATGTCGGCTTCGAAACTCTTGCCGTCCTCGCTGCGAAATTCAGTATGAACGCCAGCAAGATTCACAGGATCTACTAGTACGTCTGCGAGATAGTTAAGCCTAAGAAGGGTAAGTCATCGTCTATCTCCTTTAGTTTCCGGCGTCTAACCAGCCATGAAAATGCAGGCTTCGATGATTTAACGAAAACTTGAACCGCCCGGAGGGCGGCTGCCTTTATAAAGCTGTTAAAAATTCGGGACGGCGCTCACAAAGGCGGTAAAAGTTTCTTCAGAAATTCCGAGCCCCCCGTCGTATACGGCGGAATTTCAGCCGGGCATATTTCATATCGATCTTGTGACCCCCAACAGGCGGCTGCAACGTCGTGTGCCACAGCAATCTGCACTCCAGGAGCAGCGAAGCCTTTCGTCGTGTGGACGACGCGAAGCTTTGCTGTACCCTGCTGAATTACGAACTGCTGCGCTACGCATCGCCGACGACGGACCGGGCAGTGATTCTGCACTCGCGCGCGGCATCGGAGAAGCTGGGCGAGATTGAGGGCGATTTGGTGGAGCAGTATACACGGCGACGCTGCGCTGCGCGCTAATAAGGCGAAAGCGCTGAACTATGAGGCCATTCGGGTGAATTACAATGCAAATAAATTAATGGGAATGGCATGCGCCGCCGTTAGAATGGCCACCCGGCGTACTCGACGGCTTAACGAACGACCTGGTCGGTCTGGAAAAATGGTTTTTCCACAGCCGAATCGATCGCTATCTGGTGATCATGTATGGAGTAGGATCCCGATTATGAAAATCGGATGAAGAACCAGCTGAAGAGGTTTTTCAGCGAGGCTGAACGGATGAATTTGTGAAGTTTTGTCGCTTTTGTGGAAGCTTGATTTTTATGCGCGGATTATTAAATTCATTTTTTATATTATTTAAATAGCAATTAGACAAGCGGTCCGTTTCAAACGTTAATTTAAGGAAAATTGATTTAGACGCTTGTGCTATTTTATCGGTGTATTCTAAAAATGGATTTTTCGCCCGGTGCTTGCGGCTAGAAAAGTCGATGAGAAAATAAAAGTTCTACGCGCGTTTCTCCAATATTTACTTATTCAACGAATATTCGTTATTTCACTGTGACACTTTCAAACCGTTACGTTAAATTACATCATTTCTTTGCATTTCTTTTACCCGTTAGATTGGCCAAGCAAATATAAAAATAGTAAAATAATTTTAAAAAATTTAATTGTTATTAATTGAAAAATCGTCGTTAGCAAAGTATGTTGTAGGCGAAATATGAAAATAAGTTATCGAGAATAGCGTTTACCTATCGATATCTTTATCTTGTAACTTTTCGGTACACAGACGGGTCGCATGTCAAAACATAAATACTTATAAGCAAGAAACGGAGTTTCTCAGTGTCAGTATCAGCTGCACGATTACGCCGAGTGTACGCCGGTATAACCTCAAAATACGATGTCGCTGAGCCCAGAAGATCTGGAGAAAATCGCGACGATGGCGGTTAAGTCCAAGGTGAAGGTGCTCAATCACGAGATGGTGCCGTTCTCGAAGAGTCGCCACGGCATCATGGGTGACCACTACGCCCTGACTATCCGCACGACTGGACCCAGCGAAACGGACTGTCGCACTCTGCAGCTGTTCGTCAAGATTCCGACTGCGGACCTTGTGCTGCGCGAGCGCATCGTCGACCCGATCGTCTTCCTCGAGGAGGTCAACTTCTTCTCGAAAGTTGTGCCGCTTCTCCGTCACGCATATCAAGGACCCGCCTGGTGTCCCCTGCATTATATAGCCAACCCGTCGGTGCTGGTGCAGGAGGACCTGCGGGCGCAAGGATATGCGATGCGAACAGAGAGCATGTTCGACGAGCCGACACTGCAGTCCATACTGACCACCCTGGCGAGATTTCACGCCTCCACACTGCTCGCCGAGAACCTCGTGGCCGACAAGTTGAACGTTGGTTTTCCTGAATTCTTTAAAGAGAAGGTATATACCGAAGTCGGTAAAGGAGGACTCGCCAATAAACTTGGATTTGATACTATGCAGCTCCTTGCGCAAAGATTCGGTATGGATGGTAGCATACTTCCGGAGGTCTTACTAAAGATCCGAGAACTCGTGAAGCCCGTTGAAGGTTGGTATCCAGTTATAATAGAGTAACGAAGTAATAATACTTTAAATTAAAAATTTTTAGAAACAATTTATATCGGTTTTCTGATATTATTATTCATTGAAGTTGAATAGAAATTCGTTAGAATATAGATACAGTTAAGATAAGGACCGCGTCTTATGTTCGAGTATGTGAGATATTCGAAACGCGTTTATAAATTTTTATTAATGCTTTAAACTAAGAAAAAAATGTTGCAACAGCTAAAAATTTACGATTGCGCGTTACACGATCCCTATATGGATTTTATAAAATATTAATAAATTTTTATGCGTTTCCAGGTCGCTGCAACGTTATCTGTCACGGCGATTTATGGCGCAGCAATCTGCTCTTCAAGGAAGAGGATTCGTTAATACGTTGCATACTAGTGGACTTCCAAATGCTGCGCTACGCGTCGCCGACGATCGACGTGGCAATGCTTCTCTTTGTTCACGCGAGCCCAGAGCTCCGCAAAACCTCTGAGACGAAATTGCTGTATTACTATTATTCGGAAATGCAACGCTCTTTCAATATGTGGTATACAAATGCCTTAGCTGCACGGACGCCGACCTTCGAGGAGATTCAACAGGACTATAATGAGCGCCGAATCATAGGGATGGCTTATTCGGCGCAGCGATGGCCGCCGGCGGTGATCAACAACAGGCACGATGTCGATGCTCTCGAGAAATGGTACTTCCACAACCGCATTGATACATTTAATAGTCTTATGGATGCCGATCCCGAAATGGAGAATAGGATGAAGGGTTATCTGGAAGAACTGATTCAAGAAGGCCATCGAATATTAAATAGCTCAAAGGATGATAAATAGTTTAATCTCCTACGCGGAGTGTGCATCAGCTGTGACTTTCTTACTAAAGAGTGTAAATAATGTATTTTCATTCATAAAGATATTTGTACATTTTATTTAAATTTTTTAATTAAACAATTTATTTTTAGTAAATTAAAGCGGCTTCATTTCACTTCAAACCACCTGCCAATAATGATGATTTTGACGACTAATAAGTAACTGATATTTTGAGTCCTTACAAATACTCCTCTCCGCAGATAAGATCGACGACGAGATAAACCGAAGATGCGTACGTGGGCCAGTATCATCCTGGCAGGCTTGCTCCTGGCGAGCTGCTGCGTGGGCGAGGAGACGGGCGGCCTCGGCCTCGGCAAGGTGCAGCGCGGCGGCAGCGGCATCAAAATCGGCAAGTCCGGCCGCAGCGGCGGTTCCTCGACTGCGGCAAGCACCGGTCGCGGCAGCTCTGGTATCAAGATCGGTGATTCCCCCAAGCTCCTCAACACCACGAGGCTCTCCAGGCCCGCCCTCACCACCTCCATGACCAGCACCAGCATACCCCTCTCCTACGCCTCGCCGCAGCCAGAGAACTCTGCGGGTAGCGGCGACTTCAGCAACGGCACTAAACTTCTTAAGGTTGGTTGTGTTCTTGTGAATATTTGAGAGGTTCGAACGTTTCATTTTTTGTTGATTTTTAGGTAGAAAAATGTGGTAAGTCATTAAATTTCAGAAGAGTTGAAGCAAAAATTATTTAAAGCGTATTTGTAAGTGAATGTGAACGTATTTCCGAGAGATACGTTTCACGAAAGTAATAATTATTGTTATTATATTGCGCTGAAATTTTAACTTAGATATACCTATAGGAACATTTACCTAAAATTGAAGTGACAGTATAACAGTCTCGGTATATAATAGACACAAGCACTCGAAAGCTTCAATTTATTGACGTATTCGTGTAAGCAGCGCTAAAATGTTTTTGTAAATTTTGCAAGGAAACCTTCGCGCGAATTAAACGAAGTTTCTCGCTTTAATAAATTTTTCATTCATTCATACAAATAATCCAGGAGCATTTAAAGGCGAAAATTTTCACTGACGTAAAAGTTGCAAATTGTACACCGTACGTAATTTGGAGAGATTAATTCCCCAGAATTTAAATTGGAGTATCTTTTCAATCCTCTTAAGAAAAACACTGAAAGACTAATTTCGTAGAGTCTATGAAATGAAAAGATTCACGATAAGGCGAAATTAATGATGAAAAGAAAATACGGTAGTACTTAGGTACACAAAAGATCTGCCAACGTTGTTTTTCTGTGAAACATTTTTGAAGGGCATTTCAACATTGTTAGTATTTTTCGAGAAAGTAAATATTATTTTGAATATTATTTTGAATCTCGTATAATTTACTTTGCGTGGCGCGGAAAAGAACAATATTGTATACCTGCGAAATCTAAATGTAAACTGAATATTACTGAAAATTTATTCTTTTTTTTCATATTTATTCGTCAATTTAGCGAAAGGGAAAAAAGAAACTAATGACCTATACCATCGCAAATCCCAATATTATTTTTCATTCTCCTCTGCTTTAACACAAAACAATAGAACAATTAAAAAAGCAAATGCACTAAAAAAATAGGAAAAACGTGGCAAAATTCTCGTTAACTAAAAAAATATCCGTTTCATCAGAAAAAGCAATGCATACTTTTTTTTCGAATATAAAAAGCGCAATTTTTGAACCACCAATCAATATCCGAAAAACTGTTACTCGCTATAATAGCAACCGATACAATACTGCCTCTCTCACTAAAAAAAAATTACGTAAAATTCCAAACTCATACCGCTGAAATACTTCGCGCTTTGTAACACGCTCCTGCAAAAAAGGCAAGGCGAATGCCGCGAATTCTCATTCCACCTTGGTCCGTTTGCTTTACCCCCGGTGCAAACGGGAAAATTCGCGTATTTTCCCCGACCACAATTCCACCTCGCGTTCGTTCTCATTACGATGTTAATCGAGCCTCGAGAGCAGGAGCGCACGCTAACATCGCCGAGGAGTCTCTAGCCGTCTACGCTCCCGAACGAAGTAGACTGCTTGTGGGGCTTGCAGAACTCGCCAGATTTTTCAGCCGAGAGAATTGGGTTATACAAGCCCTCCCCCCTGCCTTCCTCAGGGAAAACATCGTGGAATAAGGGAGCGAAAACAGTTTTTATGTGCCAAGAAAAATATTCTCCGGGGCCTGCGTTGTCGGGGAGATCGATGACGGTAGGGAAGGCGATAAAAGATTTTACGTTTAAGAAAAGGGAGAGGAATTGAAATTTACGAGATCTGCCGGTGAAATTCGGCGCGACGCACGTCGGCAATATAAGTTAGCCGCAGTTTAATAGTCTCGTCATCCGTTCCAAGGTGTATTTGCAGTTTCTGCAACGTGGTTAAGGGAAACTTAGTTAAACTTGGTATATTTGTTTGCCGGAATGCCGCCGGAATATAACGGCCGATATTAAAGTAAACAGTCCGCGAGCATTAAGCACTTAAACAAAGTGATGGAGAGCGTCGATAAATAGCAGAAAAAGCTAATGGATTTCGGAAGAATCTTGGCGGACATTTCTTTTCCTTTTCCGATGTTCAATTAAAACTTCCTATAAGATATATAACAGAAAAACTAATAAGCGCGATAATCCTTTTATCCGATATTTATGTATGCTCTGTTTATGTTGTATAGTAACCGTGACATTCTTATTATTAATATTTAATAAATAATTCGCTTTTGACAATAACTTCTAATAAATTTGCAATGAATTCCATTTTAAGATAAGAACGTGAAATTAAAGTCCTAGTAATTATAGTATAATTAAAAGAATACAAATATTAGACGAATAACCAATTTGCTGAACTCCGAAATCTAAAGCTAATCACGGTCAGTGGAAATTTAATTAAATTCCAAATGCACTCCCGGGTTAAGCAAGATACTTGCAAACTCGCGAACTAATTAAAGCCGGAAAGTCCCATTGCGGTAAAAATTTCTCTTGCGGCTACCCAAAGCCCTGTACTCCGAAGAGAAGTCAGCCATCGCACGGCACACACGGAGCCAGACCAACGCGCGCACCTAGATCCCCGCGTCTCGGAAGATCAACAGAGCTCCGGGCGTGAGTTTCTCCGGCGCGCGATTTCAAGGCCTACCCGTATATCATGCTCGTGTGCGGTTGATCCAATTAGCCCGGGGCCGCGAGCGATAAGACACTCGCGCGAGAAGATTTCGGATGCGCTCCGACACCCCTCCGACGCTTATCACACGCGCCCGCGCGCGAGCGATTACACGCGGGAGTGGGGGAGGCGGAGGCGCCGTCAAAGCGGCGTTTTACGCGCGCGACTTCTGCCACGGTATTGTAGTACGCGGAATTTTTTTATTGCTTCGACGGCGGGTATCCGGTTTTACGAGGCGTCGGAGGCTGATATATTAAAAAAAAAGAGAGCTCACCGGCTGTCGGGATTGAGTTACGCGGATATTGTGAAAATTCGCGTGGGCGTGAAATCGAAGCCGCGCATGCAGCTGTGCCCGTGCCCGCGCCCCCCAGAGGTCTATATTGGCGAAACGGCGAAATTCGCGACGAGATTATCGCGTTAAGAGGATGACGAGCGGAATTTATAGAAAGAAGCGCAGGTTGAATTTCGAATTGTTATCTGCAACATTCCGGGCGAGCTCAGTTATTCATGGGATTCCTTCAGCTAGGGGGTGGAAAAAAAGTTGCCTTCAAATTTGGCGGTGATTTAAATTTCATGGAGCTTATCACACCTGACGCTTTAATTTTCTCTTTTAAAGTCGATTCTTCACTATCCCTCGTCGGAAAAAACTTGGTGGCGCAGCAGGTGAATAAAAAGAGGGTTTGTACAGCGCGCGTACTCGCTTTCACCAATTCGCATTTAATTTTGTGTATCCGTGACGTCAGTGCTTTCGATTCTTTGGATGCGCGAATAATCAAAATGGCTAATTTAGCAAGTTTTAATGATTCATAACTATAGACTTGGTTACAACTATTCACACATTCGCTAATGAATTTACGAGCGCGTTGCCCCCGCCCGCGCAATTAGCTGAGGGAACTTTTGTCGCCCAGCCAACTGCAGCGAAGAGCCGTAAATAAACCCGCCCAAACAAGAGAATTAAATCCATCATGGAGAATAGAAAAGTCCCCCATAGACTGTGTATCGATCCGTGACCTCTCCCCCGAGGGCGACGTCCTCGGCCCGGACGAAGATTTAACGCGACGTCGCCAATTTTTACGTCCGCTCGTACTTTTTCGGCGCGAATAGCGTAACTGTCGCCGGCTGGGAATAGTTCAAAACTCGATCGGCCTGACAGCGCCGCTGTAATTACATAGGGACGTCAGCTAAGCGGAATTCGCGGACTACCGCGATGCGACCGTTTCATCTCGAATTCTCTAGCTGCAGGTGTTTTCGACTCTGTGTTTCGCGTGGCCCTTTCGCGGCTTGCAACGCCAATGGGACGCGCTACGTGTGCCACCTACTGATCGCCCCGACGATATTTGGAGGATCGTTTGTTTGCGTCGGGAGTGTTACTGCTGCACCACTTTACTCCGGTCCGCTGTCGAGCGTTTCCACTGGAAGGCAGTCCGAGAAAAAATGCGAGGGGATGAAATTCAATTTGGATTTCGGGATTAAAATTTGTATTCGAGTTGAATATCAATGAAGCTGTTTTAACTTCGTATCTATTTGTCTATTGTTCGTTGTATAAAAACCTATTTGAAATAATTGAGCGGAGAAGCTTTTTTAAATCGCGTATGGAATCATGTAAATTTAAAAAGAAGCGAGAGGATAAGCGTCGCGAAGTATAGACAGATTTTTAATTGAATTTCTTTTATAAAATTCAATAAATAAAATTAAAACGAGTTATGTAATATGCGGTACCTGAATCCCTATAATAAAATGAATAAAAAGTCGGACAACTTTAAAAAAAATGTTGAATTCATCAGAAAGCTAGCCTTTGAAATCGAAACACAATAAACTTGTTCAACGAAAATCCCGAAAAAATATCAATCCATCTCCCGCAGAAAGGGATATGCCGGGAAACCTCAAACAATCCCATTTACGCCACGCGACGACCCGCGTCACTCGTCAACGCCAGAGTCAGAGATAGAGATAAAGAGAGAGACGGCTATATAGCAGGAGTGATTTGGACCGGCCCGGGGTTGTTCTGCCGGTCGCGCGTCGCGGGTAAACAAGGCCTACCGCCGGCACTCGAAAAGTTTCGGAAGCCGAGGCGGAGGCGGTCGAGCCTCGGTTCGACTTTCGAGGCCGCAAGCCGCAGGTAGCTTGTCGTCGCCGGGGCGCGCGCGTACACAACCACCCCGTCGTCACCGCATTCCGGACTTCCATTAACGACGACGCGCCGCTGCCTGCTTTTTTGACTCTCTCCCGCGCGCCGGCCCTCGAGGGCTTTTATCGGTCTAGTGAATTAGTGATACGAGCTTGCGCAGAGCTTTCCTGCATTACCGTCTGGATTATTCCGATTTATGAGGAGAACAAGGGAGTTTTATTGGGATAATTGCGTTTAATGTATGGGATAATTGCGGCTCTGAGCTTTTGCTTTTCATTATTGTAGCGATATTTGGTAATCTTTTGAAAATAAAGAAGTGAAATTTATTCACTTTTTTATATCAAAGAATGAGTGCGAATTCAATTATTTTTTCCTGCAGTTGAGTATTTTGTGTTTTCGTTTTTCTGTGTATAGTTTAGAATGTTTATTTACATTGATTTTACCTATTGACTGATATTGCCATTTTTTCTTGTACTTTTTTGAAGAGTTTTCAACTCTTTTAGAGAGCAGAAAAGATAAATATTTATGGAAAAAACGATAACAAAAAAAAGTTAAAACAAATATTTCCTCTTTTATAAAATGTAAACAAAATGTAAAAAAGTATATAAGATCACGATTAATGTAAATATCATCTTCATGATATTGTAAACAAGATGTATATACTACGGATAAGAATCAAGTTCGTATTCATCTGAAAAATGCATATTTCATGATGTCAGCAAAAGTTTTTGTGGGTTTTGTTGTGCAGGTGGGACTGGCGGTGCCGTACAAGGCCTTCGGTTATCGGGAATACACGCGAGCAGTTAGCCAAGTTGTGACCGCATTGCAAAAGAGCACGAAGCGACCGAACCTCGGCCTCTTCCAGCGCTATGACATCTTCGTCAAAGTCTCTATGCAGGAACTCACGCCCAGCCCCATGAGTAAGTAATAAAGTTTATCATTCAAACAGGATTTTAATCGGGCCGATTGCCTGCTCTTTTTTCTTCGAATTGGCATTAAATTTAAATAAAAATACCGGTAAATTAGTTTTTGAGTGAGCGCGAGTCTGATGAATATTAATTCGCTGCATTACGTCCTTTATTGAATGGGAAATCCAATTATGGCGCTTGTACCTGTGATTATTGTATCATCACGTTATATAGATGTACAGGTTTCTCATTTTCTATTTTTGATCAAAATTGTGTATTCAATGTTCAATACGCCACTATTCATTATAATGCCGTTTAGTTGAATCTTCTGAGTAAAATTTACAATTAAAACATGAAACGAAAATCGTCTGTTAAAGAAAAAAAATCGTACTAAAAAATATCTTTTTGTCGGAGAGGCGTAAAGTTGCAACGCACGAAGTTGGACTCATTATAACTTTTTAATTCGAAATCCAGCAGGAGGGCCGCTACTAAAACCGTTAGTTTTCGTTCACAGATATCCTGGACTCGCTGTGCAAGGAATTCCTGTCGCTCAACGTGTCGGCGATTCTGTATCTGATGAATTACGAGCAGTACGGCAGGAGCACGGCCAGCGCCCAGTACTTCCTACAACTGGCGGGTTACCTCGGCATACCCGTCATCGCCTGGAACGCTGACAATTCCGGCCTAGAACGAGTGAGTCAAATCAGCGCGCGCTCCAACCAACAGCGCGATTTCGCTCATATTTTTTTGTTTGTTTTTTTTACAACTAGATGTTTAAGTGTTTAAGTATTTTAACATGAGATCCACGGAAATTTATTTAATTTTATCTTTGTAATTATTATTGTAATTATTCACCGATATACGGTGGTGGAAATATCGATTAATTTTTATGTTAAATATTAAAGGATTTCGACGTGTGTTAGTTTATTGGCTCTCGGATAAAATTAAGTGCTTAATTTCTGGTGGAGACTATTACCGAACGTATTAAGTGAAAAGCTGCTTTATTAGATTATAATATACCAGCTTTAATTCTGTGGTTATTATGTACTCGTCTATATTATATAGCTGTACGTGCACTTAAAAGATATATGTGTATTAACTTTCATTCTAAATAATTGTTATAAAGACTTATTTAAAATAAGGCAAGCCTGCATTTTTCGGATTAATGCGTTTTCAGGTATTTTCTGAAAATAATATCATTAATATTTTCAATTAATTCATTCCACTTTTTCATCTATCAAATATTTTTGGAGGATGCTGGCTTTCATAATATAAGCAAATTAAATTGATTACTCTTGCATGGTTATTTAATTTCATGTTTTAAAAATAATTAATATAAATGTAAATATCATAAAAATAAACATTTAAGAAAAGACTCTGAACATTTTAAAATTTAGTATTGGCATGCTGGTAATTAATGACTTCATTTCATCGTTGAACAATGTTTACACATCATGCACATTTTTAGAAAACATTAAAAGAAATTATACATTATTAACAAATGAAACAATAACGAATTTACATTTTGAACATTTGCATGATTTTTACGATAGATTATTAATATCCTCGCTTTAATTTAACAACACGTATTTGAAATAAATTTTTTCACAAGAAAAAGAAAGCACACAACCCGCAAAAAAATCCGCATAGCTTGCCTGAAAAAGTCTCTGGGTGTACTTTGTATAAATAAAAAGTACGTGTAACGAAAGCGTCTCATAACAACCACAAGAATAATCTCGAACGCAAAAAACCCCCGCACGATCCGCGCGCTTACGTAGCGCACGTCGCAGAGCATCCTGCACCTGCAGTTGGCGCCGTCGATCGAGCACCAGACGGCCGCGATGCTGAGCATCCTGGAGCGGTACAAGTGGCACCAGTTCAGCGTGGTCACCTCCCAGATAGCCGGCCACGACGACTTCGTACAAGCGGTGCGCGAGCGCATCTCCGAGACGCAGGAGCGCTTCAAGTTCACCCTGCTCAAGGCGATCGTCTGGACGGAGCCCCAGGACCTCACGGACCTCATCAACAGCGAGTCCCGGGTGATGCTGCTCTACTCGACCAGGGAGGAGGCCAACAACATTCTGAGGGCCGCGCAGGAGCTCAAGATCACAGGCGAGAATTACGTTTGGGTCGTCACTCAGAGCGTCATCGGAAACCTGCAGCCCAGCCATCACTTTCCCGTCGGCATGATCGGTCGGTAGACTTTTTCAATTTCTCTCTTTGTAGTATTTATTTGCAGAATTTTCACTGTTGATGTGACCTTTCATTCATTCCTTAATGAAAAGAGTAAAGTCACTCGATTGGCGTAACTTCTATCACGCAAAGCGATTGAAAACTGAGCCAATCGAAGTGCAGTGTGGCTCCATTTCCACTGTGAAATTAACTATTAGATTTATTCAGCTTTATTGAAAAATAAAACGTTTATTCCGATATAAAATTGAATCGGCAATTTTTGTTTGTACTGCACATATGTACGTTTTTGTCTGGTTAGTTATTGAATCATTTACACTTTGATTTCTTTCAATAATTGTTATTTTTCGTATTACAGTTTTACCTTTAATACATTGAAAATATTTATTCAATTTCAATATTAAACGAACTAGTAAAAATTGCACAAATTTAAAACTCAATAATCTTGCCAGCGATCGCGATCCAATTAAGGCAAAACTAAAAGCCAATAAGCGTTTAAATAAATCCTCGAGTCAAATGTGACGAAAATCAAATGCGTAGGCTTTACTTTAATTGACGTAAAAATTAATCGACCCACTTATCCCTGCAATCGGGGTACACATATATACATCCATGCGCGCGGAGCTATCACACGCGTTAAATGATTTATTCATGAGCCCTCCTTGCCAATGATCGAACGCAAACAGGGAATCCCTTAATGCTTTGAGCGTTGACGGCCGGTCGTGCGCAATGATTTAAGCGGCGTACCGGCCACGCGGCGTAAATCGAACTTATGCGTTTCGTGGTCCGAAGGCGCCCTGCTTCATTAAGTTTTCATTCCCTATCCCCTGTGGAATAATTTATAAATCCGACGAAATTCACGGCGAAACGGCTCCCGACTTTCGATCAGCCGGGCACATGGCGTGGAGATAAAAATAAAAAAAAAAGGAAACGGACTGAGTACATATATAACTGGCTGATTTTACTTTCAGGGGTGCACTTTGACACGAGCAGCTCGAGCATCGTGAACGAGATAGCGACGGCGATCAAGGTGTTCGCGTACGGCGTGGAGGACTTCGTGAACGACAGGAGGAACCGAGACTACAGCCTCAATACTCAGCTGAGCTGCGACGACCTCAGCAGCGAGTCAAGATGGAGCACTGGCGAACACTTTTTCAAGTGAGACATCTGCGGTGCAATCGTGCTTTATTTAGTCGTGCTTCTCGCCTGGAGGATTTTTTTTTGTACGGGGATTGAAGGAGAGCGGAGTTGAATAATGTAATAGTTTCTTTTTTTACGACGTCCCCACGCGCACCTCTTTTTCGGCACTTGCGCGGCATTTACATGGAGACAGTAGCTTCATTTGAATGCGAAAGTAAAGGGTGCCTCAAAAAGGCCGAGGGGATTATGAAGGCAAAAATTCTTGTGAATTTACATCGTTCGCATTTCTTTTTATTAAAAAGTAAACGGGTTGGAGATAAGATCGCGGATAAATTAGATAACATTTTTAGTGTTTATATACTTCAAATAAAGGGAAATTCTGCGGGGTATACAGGCAGCATGATTTATCTAACGCCGGATTAAAATTTCAGTCTCGCGGTAGAGTAGAAATTTACGAGGTAGTTTCGTTTTACAAGAGATATTTCTGGTTATACCGTCGAAACAAAAAATTAAAAAAAATACTTCCTCCGGTGTGTTGGAAAGGTTGACGCTGAATAAGCGTTTCTCCAGTCGACAAGTATCTCAGAGTTTCACCGGTTTTCTCGTCGAGGACGAGATGGAACCGACTTTCCGAAAGCGCGCACGCGCTAATTAGTCCGGCGCCGACGTCAATTATAGCACTGCCCGTCCGCGCCCTCCCGGAAAATCCGCACGGAACTTCCTTGATACGAGGCTCCCCGTACTCTGATAATCCATTCACGTTTTCGGGAAATGCCTCCCTTCGAAAAGATTAAGAGGAGGAAGAGTTCCCGGCAAAATTAAACTCTGTAATTGAGGATCTTAGGCTTCTATGGTAAAAATAAGGGAAAGGGTTTTATCGAGGGCCGTTCCGATAATTTAGCGCGCCCTGGAGAAAATTCAACAAATTTTTCATTGAACGACTTTCTGGCAGGTACCTGAAGAACGTGTCGGTGGAGGCGGAGTTCGGGAAACCGCACGTCGAATTTACCCAGGACGGAGTACTGAAGTCGGCCGAGCTCAAGATCATGAATTTACGACCCGGCGCCAGCATGCAATTAGTCTGGGAGGAGGTAATCGACTTTTCTCGAGCGCCTCGCGTTCTACCCTCCTATACCTTTCGCCTGTTGTCTCTTTATCCTATCAGAGTGTAAGTGAGTGCATGTCTCGTGTGCTATGCAAAGCGATGCCGGGTAATGCAAAATAGGTAGAGGGTAAAAATTTAGTGGGAAATTTTTTGTTTAATTTAGAAAAATATATTTCAGTACTAAATAAATTAAGTAAGTCATAAACAACAAAGAAGCAATAAATTGCAATCACAGGAAGTTAAATTTAGTGTCCATAAAACCGCTTACTGATACGGCTTACCGAGCGACAGTTCTTTTCTGATATGATAAAAAGTGATCTTCTTTGTATTCACCGTGGGGCTTAGATCGGCACGTGGAAGTCATGGGAGAAGGACGGATTGGACATCAAGGACATAGTGTGGCCGGGTAACATGCATACACCGCCGCAGGGGGTGCCAGAGAAGTTCTACGTGAAGATCACATTTCTGGAGGAGCCGCCCTACATTAACCTGGCGCCGCCGGACCCCGTCACAGGCAAGTGCCTCATGGAGCGGGGCGTTCACTGTCGCGTCGTCAAGGAGCCCGTCGAAGGAGCAGCACCGGAGTGAGTATACCCTGCGCGTCTTCAATCTCGTTTATCTTTTCTTACGCAGCACAAGTGGGGCAAATCGGGAAAAAGCAGGAATTTTATGACGTAATGAAAGGAAGCTTCGCTGTGGCGCTGTAAGCTACCGAGACTTGGCTGACGCTACACTGTTGTTTCTACTTAAGGTTTTACATTTACTGCTCGGACGTTTCAGTGGTTTTCTTTTTTTTTCTTATCTCGATCATGTTTTAATCGAGTAAAACGTAACAGAGTTTTTTTGCAAATAATTTTCATTTTTTATAAAAATTGCATTTTAGCAGAATAAATTTTTTGATAAAAAATATTTGAATTGTCAAAGATAATCTACTGATGCCTTAATAAATTCTGTATTTAGAGAATCATTTAAAATTCATAAATCGTTCAACAATGCCAATTATGTGCAATACCGAATTTCCTTGTTGAAAAATATTGTATTTCAGTTACCTTTTATTATTTAACTCTTCCACCAAAACTCGGTTCAATGTAGCATAGTTAACAAATTGTAACAAAAGGCTTCTAATTTTGATAAATTATGATAAATAAAATTATTGATTAAACCGACAAACTTATACGGATTTGTTTTCAATGAAAATGCAGATATCGAAATCCGATAATGGATGAAACAAAAAGAAAATTACTAAACAACAAATACATCGCGAAATACCGAACGAACAAATTCGACCGTGTCACTGTACCACAAAGGATACCAGTGAAATTGCGACGAAACTTTATATTTCGCGCGCATTGAAAATTCACGAACGTCACCGCGGAATTCCGCCGGCCAGCTTTCGAACTAACCTCCGTAACTCCGGTCGACAGAGCGGACCTGCAGGGATCCGGTGGCCAGCGCAACGGCAGCACGAACCAGTGCTGCAGCGGATTCTGCATAGACCTGCTGCAGAAATTTTCGGAGGACATGGGCTTCACTTACGAACTCGTCCGCGTCGAGGACGGCAAGTGGGGAACCCTCGAGGTACGTTCCTCTTTACACTCCTTTTTTATTCCCTTTTAAACCCTCCTCGATTGTCAGGGGGCGCGTCCGACCGACAGCCTCATTAGACGGCTTATTAGATTTTTCAGGCGCGCCGCCAACCGCTCTTTCCTCCGCGTTCTCGGTGCCTGGCGCTCTTTTTTTTTGTCGACCAGGCCACCAGATTGGATAATTGGCCTTTTGTTGAGGGCGACGGGCAAGTTTACGCGGACGCGGACTTTATCGAAGGCTCCTATACTATTTTTTTTTATTGAAATACTTTTATTGATCTTTTTTTAATGTTCTTTATCAATATTTCGTTAAAGGATTTATTTTGATCCTCAATAAAACAGAAAAACAAAATTGATTTCGTGCTAGACATACTTTTCGAAAAATCATCGAAACTGCCTGGGGTGGCGAAAGAATGGGGCGATCAAATTGATCACTTAAAAGAATCACGTTAATATAGACGGGCAAAATTTACGAGGGGCGCGCGGAATGCCAGACAAAGTATATATATTTCGCTGCGAAATCGAAAATCGACTGGGGGAGCAGGCAGAGGGGACGAACGCGGGAGGAAGGGTGGGAGGCGTTAATAAATAAATCTACTAGGCGCGCGGTTATAAAATTCCGGCCTTTTAACGGTGCGATTTATACGGAGCTTGAGCATTCCTTCTTTGGGCGTAAAACGCGCCGCGGCTTTTTGATAAAAGAAACAGCGTGGCGCGAAGCTTTTGATAGATTTTTTTATGGTCCGCGAGACATTCCAACAGCTCGGCTCTTTGTAGCAGGGTCTATATCTGGTCCGGGCTCGACACTTCACTTAAGCTGACCAAGAGAATTGAGTCGTTATCGGTCGGGAGGTTTTATAGGCCGTCTTTTATTGTATTTATTGAGAGTTTACTGCATCTAATTTATTAAAGGTTTTTAAATAATTGCCGAAGGAGCTTCTTTTATTTCATTGAAAGTATAAAGATTATTTATAAAGAATTGTAAAATTTTAATTTTTTTCTAGCAAAAGCTTGATGTTACGCATTTAGAGCCTGTCAATGTTTTTAAAGAAAAAGATTGTTTTTAATTAAATAACAAAAGAAAAAAACTATAATTTATGTTCTTATTTTCTAACAAAACTTTATAATGTGTTTTATTATTCAAATGGATGATACTCCTTATTTAATACCGATATGTCAGATTCTTTACTTGAATATCTTACAAAAGTGAATTTTAAAGTTCAGTAAGTTCAAAAAGAGGATGGTAGGTCACTAATACAAATTTTCCAGAACGGCAAGTGGAACGGATTGATAGCGGATCTGGTTAACCGGAAGACGGACATGGTGATGACGTCGTTGAAGATTAACTCGGAGAGAGAGGCCGTAGTCGACTTCACGGTGCCGTTCATGGAGACCGGCACCGCCATTGTCGTCGCCAAGCGTACTGGAATCATCTCGCCTACGGCCTTTTTGGGTTAGTCGATGGAGGAGGGGGGAACGGATGCCAATGTGCTCCTCAACCTCCCCTTCCTTCGTATCACCTGCATTTTTACTGCACCTCTATACTTTACATTTTTTTTATTACATATTCATCGTCGTGATGCATTTTGCAGTTATTAGTGAATTTTATTATCTTCCTCTTACGTCTATCACGTTAAAAGGATCGATTTAAAAAGTTTACAGTTAAAATATTGTAGTTTTCTTCCGTCGACTTAAAAGCAAAGCGCATTCTCCGAGCTTTCAAGCGAGCGCACTAAAAGTACAAAGTGTTAAAATGCAGAGCCGTTTTATTTCGAGGGTGTCACTTTGAGCGCGAAGAAAATCTCGTCGCGTTGCATTTTTTTTCGTCCATGAAAATTGAATTTTCTCGCCGGATTACACACCTCGCTGCCTGCACTTCCTTTATTTTCAGGCTAATTTTCCAAGATGTTTACATCGATCGACGTCGATTTGCATTCGCTGTTAAAAAAAGAAGAAGCGCTCGGTGCCAGCTGCCGCGTCCTGGTGCTCTATGAACGGGGACGAACTCGACGTCAAGAAAACACCCTCCTAAAGTTTCTGAGGAAATCCAAGGCCCGGAGGTGTCGACACTTGGCTGATAGTTCAAAAAGCGGCATGTCTGTGCTAGTCAAAGTGTTCGCGCGCATTTCCGAACTAAGCGGAAAGAAGCTTCGCAAACCAAATTATTGCGAGAGAAAATTTCGTGTCACGAAAATCTTTGCGAAGTATTACACTCTTACCAGGCAATAACAATGTCATCGTAAAAACGGTAAATTAATAACGTCAGAAGTGAAAAAACGGTAAATAAAGAAGTGGCAATTAGCGCGAGTAACATAATAGAGATATACCGAGCTGTCATTGTCGAGTACAAATTGGCTGTCGAAAAGCGGACAAAGGGCCGACGATACGGGGGGCTCGTTAATTTCTCAACGTTGAACTCCGGAGGTGGAGGGAAGCGCAATCGCGGGCTCGGAGAATGTCGCTGATTAAAATTGTACCAGCATTAAAGGAGCTCACCTCGAGCGGGTAGTGCACTATGCATAGGTTTTTTTTTCTTTCTGTGGAGAGAGAATGAGAGAAGCCGCGACGAGGCAGCTGCAAATGTACCGCGAGGGTCCTCTCTCTCCGCCCGATCTCGTAGAGACGCTCTCGTAACCCTTTTTGTCTTTTCAGAGCCGTTCGACACAGCTTCCTGGATGCTCGTTGGCTTTGTGGCTATACACTCGGCTACCTTCATGATTTTCCTCTTCGAGTGGCTCTCGCCATCTGGTTTCGGCATACCCGATTATACCGCGGGCTCAAACCGAAATCCGGTATCTTTCTATTTCGCATTCTTCCTCTTTTTTTTTTCCTTTCTTTTTGGAAAGACTCCTTTTTAACTCTTTTTTTTGTCTTTTGTCCGCCGATGTCGTGTTGATCGTCCTTTTTGTGTGCACGATGTGTATACGAGCTGGGACACCTTCATCGGCGACGCTCTTGTGTTGCTTCTTTTTTTCTACTTCTGTCTTTTGTTCCATCGACTTTTACTCTTTTATCGGTACCAATCAAAAGTGATTAGAGTTACTTTGATCTATTCAAAGACACTACTGAATGGCTTGCAAACTTTCATTATACAAGTTCAATACTTAAGAGTTTTCAATTCTGAAAATACTTTGATATCTATCTGAAAGGCACAGAAGCTACTTCTTAAATGATTAGAAAATCAAATATTCTCAGCCACTACAGAATTTAAGATCTGAAAACAATTGATTATATAAAGTGTATTTATGTTAAAGAATAGTTTATATTTAATGTAATTCTATCAATAATATAAATAACAAAAAGATTTTTTATGTTAAATATGTATATTTGAGTCAATACATTTTTTGTTTTTATTTGTTCAGATCACCATATAAGTTAATAATAAAATAATTGTTAAAATTTCAACTTTGGAAAGCTTATAAGCTTTATATATCTATAAGGATATATCCTAACTTTTTTATATTTATGTATAATACCCGGAAATCCCACAGAAATTTCCATAAAAATAACTTCTGATTGGTACTCGAAAGAAACTGTGTTTATCAGCTTACGCTCAACCTGACCTCTCCATCACAGAGCTTGCAAGCATATACAAAGCAGCAATTTAATTTCGCCTCGACGCTCAAGCACTCGCCCCGCCTGCCGTATTCACGCATGCGTTAGATTCATACACACCTAGACTTAGCGCACCACTTAGGAAGCCGTTAAAAAAAGGTAGAATAAAGCTCGCAGGACAAAAGGGATATCCCGGCCTGCAGTGGAGGCTGCGCAGTAAGGGTAACGTATATGTGCACGAACATACATCGCCGTTTCCTAATGCACCGAGCGCATAATTCACGGGGCTCGGCCGGCGGTCCGAGCTTTAAGCGTTTAAAGCGACCGACCTGCGGGCTTGGAGTGGTATGACTATAGAGATTTTTTTTTCTTCGCCTTGCCGCCGAGCTCGCACAATTGCGAGGGGCTCCACGCCCGCGGGTGCCTCGCGTATGACGCTCCCGTCCCATGACCTCCCGCGTATGACTGTGTATATGTGTATATGTATATTTTAGCCGCGGCGCGGCTTTTTCCTTCGGTGCTTGTTTGCGCGGGTTGCTTGTCCCCCTGGATCATCTCGCTCGCAGAGAGCGCAGGTTCTTTTGAGAGCAGCCTGTTCTTTTTTTAAGCGGATGCTCATTCTTTTTTCGCGCCTCGTGCTTTTTTATTACCTATTTAAGTGGAAATTTTTTCCTTCTTATATTAAAAAAGATTTATTGTTGCCGTCTATATTCGGAGAACGAAGAGATTTATTTGCCATTTAGTTTTAGCACTGTGTTATATAACATTTTCTGAGCTTTTTAATAGATTTTTATTTTCTGAGTTCGGATGTATTTTGAATTAATGATTAATACTTAACAAATTTGAATTTAACTTTAATATTAGTGAATAACAAATATCAATTCAATAATTTAATAGTAACTATTGATTATGCTTCAGTTGCGAATAATTTATTATGAACCTTAAAGAAGAAATATAATTTACGATTAAAATTATATTTTTACTGTGTAATACATTTGGAAAAAAGTCGAAAAACGGAAACGAAAAGAATAAAACTAATCCCCAACTTTATGCGTCCTTAAATCACACCGAGCCCTAAGAACCTAAAACACGCAGAAGCATCGCGTACTACGCCATAAAGTGCTCCCAGGCGCCCTCCAAAAAGCCTCCTATATATATCCACGAAAGAAGAACAAGCTTATCCCAGCCGCACGAAGCAAGCGAGCGAGCAAGCACCCGGGGTTAAAGTGTAACGCGTACCGCGCCGCGGCCTCGGCGTCGCCTCGGCGATGTCTCGCCGGCCCATCTCAAGAGCGGGGATTAATTTGTGCGAGCAGGCCGGTCCGTCGCAGCGTCACCGCTTCTCCCTGTGTCGGGTCTACTGGCTGGTCTGGGCGGTCCTCTTTCAGGCGGCCGTGCACGTCGACTCGCCCCGAGGATTTACGGCCAGGTATAACGCCGACGACGAGACGCGCGCACTGTCTTGCGACCCGTCCACGGGCCCCGCCGCGGATTAATTAATGCGAGCCGCGTGTATAGGTCGCGCGCGACGCCTCACCGTTATAGCCGAGGCGTCGTGAAGGAAGGGGCGAGGGGGTCGCGATACAACTTGCAATGAAGCGCCCGCGAGAGATTAAGCCGCCGAGTCTCCGCACCCTGTCAGCGGTGCGGGCTTTACGAGGCGCGGAGTGCGAGGGACGTTTGGAAAATTTTAATGTAATTGAATCACTGCGCCAACGTGTGGCTTTAGCTCTTAATGAGAACTGCCTTTTCATTAAATTAATTCTGCATTATTTTTTCACTCTGCAGTTTAATGGAAAATTTAATTTAAGAATAATTGAATATTCGTCGGGATACGGCAATTTTATTTAGATTTTAATTTTTCGAGTATACAGAGTTTATGAGAATAATCTACAGCGGTTGAATAAAGTAAAATTGGGTCAAATGGTAGACTTATTTAACATCAAACGTTGAATTAAACTAAAAGTTAAATAAGTGCTTTATTTATCTTATTTACATGGAAATTGATATATAAATGTTAGGAATATTTAATAAATCTTTTTTCATTATTAAGATATCTGAAGTTAGAAAAAAATACGAAGTTAAATATTAATTTTTTTTTATGTCTTATTCTTGCAGAATTTATTAAAAGTTACATCGTTGGAAGCCTTTTTATAGGACCTAACAAAAATATATCGCCGGTAATAGTAAGGAAGTAAAGCATTTATTTTCACTGATAAATTGCATCATCATTCATTTTTACGGAATATATAAAAAAACATCCACCCTCATTCTGCAGTATACATTTACCCATGTTAATGAAAATGCATACAGTAAATAAAAAATACGAGAAAGGGAAGAGGGGCTCGTTTCGGGTGAGCATTTTCCGACTCGACGTAAAAAAAATCAATGACTCCGCATCAATTTATGGAGCGTGTACCGCATCAGCATGTAACGCAACGCAAGAAAATGGGCAAGCAAGGCAGCGCGCTCGCTCGTCGAAAAACTTCGTACTTGGGCGGAGAGTTAAAAAAGACAGAAATAACTAAACTTGCAGATTCATGACGAACGTGTGGGCGATGTTCGCGGTGGTGTTCCTCGCCATCTACACGGCGAACCTCGCTGCCTTCATGATAACGCGCGAGGAGTTCTTCGACTTCAGCGGGGTCGACGACCACCGCCTTGCCCGGCCCACCTCCTACAAGCCCATGATAAAGTTCGGCACCGTGCCCTGGACTCACACCGAGAGCACCCTAGCCAAGTACTTCAAGGAGATGTACAGCTACATGAAGAACCACAACAAGAACAGCGTCGCCGAGGGCACCGAGGCCGTGCTCAGCGGGTGAGCGCAACACGTTTCCACATGAGCGTCGCTGCAAAATTTAATCGGGACGTCTTTATCGATTATCGGCGCTGGGGGGTTTTAAATTATTTGTACTTCGTTAATTACACAAGAGTAGGGGATTTCGATTGCGTGTAATAACGTGTTTACTTCATTTAATTTAATTAAGTTTGTTTCGTTTAATCGAGCGCGGCTTTGTTCCGTTCGAACGATACAGTGTTTGCTTTCTCAACTTTGAATTGATTATTAAAATTGTTGACTTTTGAACTAATAACGAGTAGACTGTTTACTTTTTTGTCCGATCGTTGCGACGATTCGCTTCATTTTGAATTTAGTTCGTTTCAGTATCTACTATGGCCATAGTACAAATTGTATGCATTGTAATTTTTTGTATAATTTTATTTTTTATTTGCTTTTATAGTGAAAAATTCAACATACATTTAGATTTTTTAATAGACGAAAAATGGCCGGAATCGTAAAATTTTTTAAATTAACAAGTGAATTGACTGATTTATGAAAAATTCATTTGACTTATTGTGAGAGGAAATGAAACATTAATTTAATAATTATCACGCTGCAGAGAACTGGATGCTTTCATATACGACGGCACGGTATTGGACTATCTAGTATCCCAAGATGAGGACTGTCGATTATTAACGGTCGGCTCTTGGTATGCAATGACGGGTTATGGATTGGCGTTTCCACGCAACTCTAGATTCCTAAAAATGTTCAATCAACGTCTGCTTGACTACAGAGATAACGGTATGTATTACCAAATCTGCATGCATTTAAATCTGTAAATTTTACATTAAAATTGAGAAGTAAAAGTTTGAAAAATTAAAATAAATTCATTTTATTGAATATAAAATTTTACAACTAAGAACTTTACTGCTTAACAAGAATCTGAAGGACAAGTAAAATGTTGAAAGGAAAAGAAAAATGTCAAATGAAAAAGTTTCACGGGACTATAACATTTACGTTTTGAAGTACAATTCAAATTAAATAAATCCGACGAAGTGGCGCGTAAACCGTCCGCGAGAAAGCAATTACGTAAAAGTTCCGGTACTATGCAATTGAAAAAACTTTCGCCATCGCGGCGGGGCGCAGGTGACCTGGAGCGGCTACGCCGGTACTGGATGACCGGCACCTGCAGGCCCGACAAGGAGGTCCAGAAGAGCAGCGACCCCCTCGCGCTCGAGCAATTCTTAAGTGGTTTCTTAATGCTGATGGTTGGAATTCTCATCGCTGCGATCCTCTTGTTCCTCGAGCACATTTACTTCAAGTACATTAGGCACCACCTCGCCAAGGACAGCCGAGCAAGCAAGTGCTGCGCCCTGCTCAGCGTTGTAAGTACACTGTGCGAGTTGCATCGTGATTCTGTCTCCCCAAGCGAGTCTTTTTTCCAGTTAAAAAGCTTTTCTTTCTGTCGTTTTAGCGAGAAATGTTAAACCCAGAAATGGATGTTAAAACTTAAGATGTTAACGATGTTGACGAGATGAAAAAAAGAGAGGAATAGAAAAGTTCGAGGCGCCCTGGACGTTTTCCTCGTGGCTTTTCTCAAACGAGACACCAAGGAGTAGATTCGGCGGAGATGCGAGGTGCCGAGAGTGAATATGTGGCAGTTTATAAGTGTTTAAGCATTTGTATTAAGAGCGGTGTTGTTATCCATATAATTTAATATATCTCCAAATGTTCAATATAATAAAGGCATATTCGTGTGTCGCAAGCTGACTCTGATACTTTCTTCGCCAGTTCTCTCATCCGTCCTCATCCGTCCTCTTCGTAGACGACACCAAGCTGCCGGCGGAGCTCGTCTTCTATTTCAGCGATGAGCAAGGAGTGTGCGTGAGTTATTTTCGAGCTCTCCTTCAGACCTTCAAGAGAGAAAAAGAAGATTTAATCAAGCAGAAGTTGGAACTTCGAGGCAAAGGTCTAAGGTTACCTTTCAAAAGGCACTCCCGTACTTCGACTGCCTCGTAGGCGAGACCCGCTGTATTATTGCAGTAATGCTTGTGTTTCGTCTCGGGTAGCGGCCACTCCAACACACCGCTGGGTAACTCGATTCGCGTGGGGCACACAAACTTCGGCACTGAAATCGTCCCCTCGGTGCCGATTATCTCAGCGCCGTTATAGAGGTCCACCTGGGCCTGGAGTATGAAAGTCGCGGTGCGCCCGTTTTCGAAGGTGAGCGACGCTGAGACAGCAATGTCCACTCCGTCCTCGTTAAGATGACCCGCGGCCTTTATCGTAGTTGGCCTTTCGTGGCCAAATACTAGCAGAGCGAACTGTATCGCGTAAACGCCCATGTCTAGAATTAACCCTCCTCCTAGATTCTTTGTCCTAAAAGTAAGCTTGCAATTTATTTTAAACTTCACGTGAATAAAACATAAATTAATCGAATATCTATATAAACTTGAAAGGTTTTGTTAACTAAAACGACACCAACAGAATTAATTCTTGATTTTAGATCGATCATTCTGATAATACTGATATAACGGATAAACTGATTACGCAATCAAGTGCAATTCAGAGATGTGAAAAAATCGATACAACTTTACAAAGGCTAAAAATTGTATACATACATGATTCTAGTGACATCGTATTCAGGGCGCACTTTATATCCGAAGGCGATGAAAATTTGCTTTACGTCTCCGATAGTTTGGTTGACAAGTTCTCTTCTCAGTGCTTCGTAGGCGGGGAAGCAACGACTCCATACGGCTTCCATGAGAAACAGATCCTTACTCCTGGCTAATTCCGTGAGTTCTGTCGCCTGCTTCAAATTCATCGTGAGCGGCTTCTCGCACAGCACGTGCTTGCCCGCGTTCAGCATCATTTTACTCAGTTCCAAGTGCGACGGATTCAACGTTGCGATATATACAATCTCTGCCGGAGTATCTTATTCAGTCGCGAGTTCGCTCGAAAGTTTTAAGCTCAGTTTCAAATTCAAGCCAATGCGGGAAATTATGAAAGTTACGAAAAATTAGGATAATGTTTGTAATTGAATAGTCGACTTGAGAAGTTTACAAACAAGTAAAGTAGAACCCTTATCATGAAAAAATGACGGAATTTTATAATTTTATAAAATGCTACAAATATACGTCCATTTCTAAGTAATTTAATAGATTGTGCCATGATATTTAAAAAAAAATTGCTTTGTAACCTACAATCGCGCCGACAACGTTGATTAGCACACTATAACACCTAATCTGAAGGACTGATTTTGAATATTATATCATTTTTGAATTTTCTTATCCTTTTTCTAAATACCCTCAAAATAATGATAGAACACAACTCCCCAGTATTGGACATAGATTGTAGTTCATAAAATAATGGATGCCGTATGAGAAAATAAAGCAATTTTTCTTAAACATGAATTGAATTAGGCAATCTGTATGTCATGAATAAAAGGGGCTAATCTGCTGCATCATTTTGAAGTTAATTTTTAAGATTATCAACATCATAAATTATGTCATTTTTTCACTAGGGAGTAACAACAATTTAATAGGAATCTCAACATTTATACATTTCGTGTGTTGGTTTAAATTTAGATATTCTTGTGTGATAAGTCATGTTTAGGGGGTTGCAAATCAAATGTGGGTCACTGAGTGATTCATTGTATCACGTGTGCAAGTTGGCCCCACCCTCCCCTAACTTGATTTATATACCACAAACTATACGAAGACTTACCGACATTCTTATCATTAGCAAGATCCTCATAGCTGCCATAAGCAGTAGCAATGTCGTGGACCTGAGCAAAATCCTTGGCTCGCGATATGTCCTTAGCGGCGATGGCGACTATTTCGTGATCGGTTTTCGGCAACGTTCCAACGGCCGATGCGAAGTCGTGGGAGATTCGGCTCGCGCCGCAAATACCCCATCTCGTTGCCATCTGGGAATTTAAACGATAACAAATTGATTGCATATCCAACTATTATTTTTAAAAATGAATTCTAATTTTTCCAATATTTTACAATAATTGCAATGTGGCGTTTGCGATGACTTGCATCTTAGCTTACAGTTGACTAAACTCGATAGCATATTTTCAATTTTATTCATATTTTTTATCACAAGCCGGCGATTTCGATAACAAACATTAGACTCGATATGATTTTATCTAATTATATCGCAAGAACTGTCTTAGTTTCATTTCATTGACTAAAAAAATGCATGATCGTTTTTTTTCCAACAGTACTATCGATAACGAGTCAGAATGTTATCTACTTTCATAAGAGCTTACGTGATTATGAACTTGATGCAAAAATATGCATTCGTTCGAACAAACAACAAACAATAAAGCAACAAAGCAATTCTTACTGTAACATTACATTGCCGTGAACATTTAGAAAAATAGATCAATATCGCCCCTTTACTTGTCCGCGTCGTAAATGTCTGCAATTTGTCTTCGCAACACTGCATCTTCTGTTTCAGCGATAAGCAGGGGATCGATATAAGTCATTTTCGAATTCCTTCAATCCTTAAATAGCAGAAACCGCAAAAATCAACATCAGTTATCTCCGTACTGTATACGCAAGATGTGATAAATAAAACAATTCATCATTCAAAAGATACTCCCACACATCATCCGCCGCAGCTCAGTCCGCTGCTTATGACGTAGTTTAGTCTGTGCTGAGGCTCGGAAAGTTCGAACGCCTTGGATTCACTGGGGAGATTGATAACAGTTGGGCACCAGAGTGATCTTACCCTCAGGCGTCGATGACCTTACCCTCGATGGGTACGCCCAATGAAGCGAGTTAGGTGGAATTCGTAGACAAGTAAACGCGGTATAAACGGAGCGAAATTGACTAATGTGTTATACCCTAAGCGCTAGGAAATTCGAAAAGGACGAAAAATTGAACCTCCCTTGGAGATAGGGATCAGAAAGTTTTTCGTAAGAACTTGAGCATTTATGAATTCCCGCAGACATTCCAAAAGTTGCCTTCTTTATCTTCCATTTTATTATGCATCGATTTATTATGCACATATTGTACAATTTTTTTAATTCATACAACGGTATTCTTAGAAGAATCGATATCGTGGATAGTTGTCAAGGTTGTAAAAGTTTGCACGGTAATTATGATTCGTATTAGATCATTATCTAGTATGTATATTACAAGAACTTACATAAACTCAAATAACATAGCCGTAAAACATACAAACAATTGACTTTTATTGCTATAAATTTCATTTCCGCATTTGAAAAATTGATCGATAGCCGTCCCCTTTACTTGTCCGCGTCGTAAACGACTCCAATTTGTCTTCGTAGCTCATCTTCCACTTCGACGATAAGCAGGGAATGGGCGTGAGTCATTTTCGGACTCTCCTTCAATCCTGAAATAACAAGCCCCCCAAAAATCAATATCGTTCATCTCCACGCAATCCACATATGATTTTTCTTATAAGAAAAAAAGCTGTTACCTTTCTTGAGACATTCGCGTACTTCAGCGGCTTCGTAGGCCAGGCCGGTGCTGTTAACGAAGTTGAGCTTGTGCTTAGTCTCGGGGAGTTTGAACTCCTTCGGTCCACTGGGAAGGTTGATGACTGGGGGACACCAGAACTGCGGCAGGGTGATCTTGCCTTTGGTGCCGATAACATGAGCCTCATTGGGAAGATCCACTAGGGCCTGAGTGTAGATGGTAGCGGTGCGACCACCCTTGAAGATCAGCGTGGCTGACATCGACATATCAACCCCGTCTTCGTTTAAGTGGCCCGCCGCCTTAATCTGCACTGGTTTCTCGTGGTTGAAAACCAGCAGCGCGAATTGGATCACGTAGACGCCCAGGTCCAGTATTGTACCGCCACCCAATGCCTTTTTACTGGAGTTACAAGCGTCATTAATTAATTTTAGAAGCATACACCATGAACGATGTGTCTGTCAAATAATTTAAGGACACAAAATAAAAAATAGTATTTGTTGATAAAAGATAATAAATAGTATATTTGTTATCATACGACAAAATTATAATTGTAAAGAAAGGTTTGGATACAACATTTGTATTAAAATTATCTGTATAAGTGATGTATTGTAAAGTCAATTATCGATTATTATTTTGTCTTTTTGCAGGGCCAAAACGTGATCGGTAGAATGATATTTGATTATTGCAGACTTACACAATTCGTTCGTGGTCCATGGCGAATCCGAAGCCAGCTGTGACCTGCTTGATATCCCCGATACTTCCTTTGGCAATTTCCTGTCGGAGAACTTCGTACGCCGGGAAGCACCGGCTCCATATAGCCTCCATGAGAAACAGACCCTTGCTCCTGGCTAATTCGATCAGTTCCTTCGTCTGCTTCAAGTTCAACGTCAGCGACTTTTCACACAGCACATGCTTACCAGCGTTAAGCATCATTTTTCCCAGCTCCAAGTGCGAGGTCATCAACGTACCGATGTATACCACCTCTAAACAATTGAATTATTATTACTTTTTTAAAGGTAAATTTTATGTTTTAAAATTATTTTGATATTTAATTCCAAGTGATTTTAGGGTGTAAAACAAGTGTTGTGCACGTTTTACAAAGCACAGACTCACCATGTTGTACACGATAGACAGTGCGCGTTAAAATTTAAATTAAATTTACATTTAAATTAAAATTTCAATATCGTTATAATCAATGCACCATTATACACTTAAATTTAATTAACTGTTAATTAAAATAGTTGAATAATTCTCATTAAAAATGAAATAAAACTTTTTGCGTTGCAAAAGTGCTTATTAAAAATGCACGATAAAATATACGGCGATAACGCACCGAGTCTCGAAAACATGATAGAATCAAACAAAAGATGAAAATAAAGTCGAGTCAATCGCGGAAATCGAATCGTACTGGAAAAAGTTTCAGCGAGCTTCCGAGTTCACCTTTTTCTTTTTTTTTCTAGTTTCGAGAAGAAAATTTGCCAGAGTCTTACCGACATTCTTGTCGTTGGCGAGATCCTTGTAACTGCCGTAGGCATTTGCGACTCCGTGAACTTTGGCGAAATCCTTGGCTCGCGATATATCCTGGGCGGCGACGGCCACCAGCTCGTGCTCCCCCTTCGGCAGAGTTCCAACCGCGGCAACGAAGTCGTGGGAAATTTTCCCGGCGCCGCAGATGCCCCATCTCGTTGCCATCTTTTAACACAAAATAAACACTCGCTTCACTTTAATCGTTAGCTTTTACTAGGTTTTTGTTATTACCTCTTTTATCTAATTGTAAAAAGCTAAAATTTTAACATAATGTTAGGCTTTTTGACGATTGAACTTACTGCTTGATGTTGTTATATCCAGTGCCAGGAAGTAAATGAGATTAGCAGACGCATGACAGGCAGTTAAATCATTGGCGTTATAATTTATCAACGGATAACTTGCTTTTTTATCTAATATCAAAGTTTTGTTTGCTTACGTAACTATCAGGAATGACATGAATTTTTCGCTGAAACGATATTCGATTAAAACGGAGCACTATTAACTCGATGCGACCCATTGACCTTCGCTATCAAATTCACGAGTCAATGATTTTAACAGTAAAAAATTTCTTTGATTTCATCTCTAAATGTTCGATTAACTTTTAAATATCGTAATGGTATAACACGACTTTGCAGTTTAAATGCGCCCTTACTTCATGTTTCAATTTAATTTCTTTTTTCTTTTGGCTGAAATTTCTCTTCTTACAATTAAATACGTGCACTTGAGATTTTTCTCTTTTCACGCATAAAAATGTTAAACAGCCCCGGGAGCTCAAAAATAGGCCGTTATATAAGAGCCACTAAGTAAGTCACCCAAGGGTGAAGGCCATCGTTTCATTCACTAAAGACCTTATCAAATTTCATTCGTAATAAACGGTAAACGCTGACTTTTAAAACACTTCCGGCCGGTAAAACGACGAGAGCCGGCTCCTTTTCCCGTTAGCGCGCCGCCGCCGCACTCTGTGCAAACGAGCTTAATAATTCCACGTTAAACGCATTAAAGCTACATCGCCGACGGGCGATTGGCCCCTTTAAAAATTCATGCGCGCAACGCAATTTAAAAGAATAGCCTCGCTATATATAATTAATTCGCCGACGAGCGAGCGTAGCGAGTAAACCGGGCGAACTTGGAGATAACTCGTTACCTGCGTGTTTCATCGGAAAACTCGGAAGAGATGAAACCTCCCGATCGATTCTTCCCCCCCGATAGCGGGTCGCTTCCTCCGGCAAATCGAATTATCGCGGAATTCCGGCGGAGCGAAACAATGCGCGCCGCGGAACTTTCGTATCGAACTCTACTTTCGCGCGTCGGATGAAAAAAAAAGGGGAAAGAGAATGAGAAGAGACCGGAGGGGATGTCGGCGAAGGGAGCCGCGGCAGTTCGTTACCGGTCGACAGGAGCAGCGCGGGGGCGGAGCTTCCGATCGATTTATCGGATATGGCGATTCGGTCAGTGCGGCCGACGGACGGCCGCGGGACTTTGACTAAATCGCGGTTGAGGCGGGAGCCGCGTGCACTATACTAGCGCCTAATAGCTACGCGCGCGTTTGTCGTTGCGGGGGTGGGCGCGCGCGCGCGGCCAGGGGGGAGGGCACGAAATAATAGCGGATTAGCCGCTCAAAAGCCGATGCACGGACAATTGCAGCCACTCCGCGATTGCGCTGTATTTATTATGCATTAGCTTTGTTTTGAAGCGAGGATCCGGACGGAGCGAACCACGGCTTGTTTACGGTGACGATGAATTGGGAGCTTGCGACGGATCGCGGTCGAATTTATATTCCTGATTAACGGGGATTGTTTATTTCGCTCGACACCTTTATAGCTGAAAAATGCAATTGCTCTGGTCGTGGGAATGATTAGTTGGTGAGGCAACCAAAGCAATCAATAGTGGTACTTTTAACTTTTGCGTAAATTGAAGGAATATTTTTTTAACAATACGTACTTATATAAAAATTTAAAAGATTTGTGTTTCCTAAAAAGTGTGGAAAATGCAAAACTTTTAAAATTGGATTCCGAAGTTTGGTAAAGCGTCAAATATGTTTGCTACAGTTAAAAAAAAAAAACACTGATCCTTTTAAGAGTTTTAAAATTTTTATTTTTTTCTGCGATCACTTTTTGCCGAGTCCCATCAATTTCACAGTCAGTTATAAACTTTTACATCGGAACTTTTAAGCATTGCTGCGTTTTATTTTCGCGTGCATCTTGCTTATATAGACATGCATGCACATTTTACGCATATTACATTTCAAACGGGCGTAAAGAATTCACATAAGAAGTTTATCTCGATTGCAAACGTCTCATATCACCTAATTTGATCTAAGGTGCAATATAAATCTGCGAATAATATATAGCACGATAAATCTGTGCTCCCCTCCGATTATTAGAATTAGATTGGACTTGGATTTATGAATCTTTTTGAATCACCAATATCAAGTAAATTAATGCTAATTTTAATCTTATTTGAATAAAATACCTCGGTTATCAACGAATCATTAACTTTATTGTAGATTATCTATATTTCAATGTAAATTAATTTTTAGTGTGGTATGCGAAACTTTTTTCGAATTTCAACGAATAAAATATCTCGAAATTATCAATAAATTTTTCGAATTTCTATATTAAACAATTTGTACTTTGTTAACATAAATAACTGAAATTCATCGATATTATTCAATTATTTTATTTTATAATATTTAGAGTGAACGCTTATTTTAAGGTAAAATTATTCGCGAATTTTTCTTTTATATAACGAGTATTCTGATTCGAAATTATCTCGCATAATGGCAATTCCGTCGCGGCTTTGAAGTTTTTAATTTTATTAAAGTGCCGAACTTGCAAAAAGTAACTTGGCTTACATCGAATATGCGCGTGCAAACTTAGAGTTCATTCAAACTCGTCTAAACTCCGAGTAAGCAAATACAATTTAAGTTGGCTTTTCAGAAAATGTTATTTACGTCGCTGCGGCTCAAAAAGTTCGACTGAATATAAATACCCGATAAAACTTACGAATTACCGTCGCAGAGAGTTGTTCCTCCGCTAAACAATATGTAGCTTACTGTACCATAATGATGAACAATCGAGTAACTAATTTTCCTGTTACAGAAATTACCTACGATAAAACGAGCCTGGATTTACAAGAGCATCGTCTATCATAAAGAGGATCTACCTCCCCCGTCGCATATTAAGATAGCAGGCCGATAGCGGCGCGGAAAAAAGCTAAAAGTGGCGTCCTCTTTGAGCGGATCATTCCAGTATGTTACGCTGGCAGGCGCGCACTACACGTACCTACCTACCGCTTACATGCTGCACATTCTAACTTGAGTGCCTTTCGCCGGCGCGCCAGCGAAACCGTACAACCTAACTTTTTCGCCTCGACGACGACCCGAAGAATTTCTGAAAAAGAAACCGCAAGATGCCTTTTACCTACCTTTGAAGAAAATTAGGAATCCAGCTGCAAGAAGATTCTGGGTCGGATCCGGAGCGGAGTCAGCTGTGATATAAGCACACCGAGTTGTTGACGAACTATAGGCGAGGCTGATCTCTTGCGATGACGCGCGCCAGTCGAGTCGGGCGACCGTTTTGCAACTGGCGTTATCTGGGCGTACGAGCTCCAGTGGTGTAGGAAGATTACCGGTCACCCAAAGGAGATTCGGCGCGCGTCTCGAATGGAGAATTCAAATTCACAGAGTCATTGGACTGTATATAATATTTTTAAAAGTAATCTCTTAAAACAATAGCGATAAACGAAAAATTTAGAAACTGCGAAGTTTCTTTCGTTGCAAATTGATAAGGATGCAAGAATCTGGAAAATGTTTTAAACTGATAAATTCGGCACTTAACTTGAAGTTTCGTCGATTATACGCGTTTTGCCATCAGGTTGGCAATTAAGTATTTCGCAGAAATTTGTGTGACTTTGCGTGACACACAAGGAAGAAAGTTTCATAATTAGCGAAGTTGTTTGACTGTAGTTAATGACGAGGGGCTTCGAAGAGAGAATTAGCCCGGATTATAAAGTAAATTTGCAGAGCTGAAAAGCAAGTGAGCTAGGCTGTACGAATCGCAAGTTCAAATTCGTTTACGCGTGTCGACTTTCCTGTGAATAGCATAAACCAATTATATCGCATGGAGTAATCAATATCGTCTCATCGATGAATCCATCGTTTTCATTCGCCAATTGGTTTACCATTGAAACTTCCCATCTTGCTGATGTTCAAATCCTCTTGACCTCGCCATCAAGTATAATAACAAAAGACAAATTCAGAGTTACTTATTCGCTACGTTTTTCTTTTATTTGTTGTTTCTTAAAAATTATATCGATCGGTTAATCGTACAATGGAGTGTCCGATACATAAATTTCGAGGCAAGCAGAACGCTCGCGAAAAGCTGCCTCTCTCGCGCGCTGTTACGCACTCAACAAAATTTATTTGGTTTGATCTCGCTAAGTTTAGTAGTGGATACGGTATTACATATATAACAACGGGGTGCGCTCAGTTAAGCGCGAGGGCGGCGGCGCACAAAATAAAGATGAACAGAAGCTCGGCGCCGAGGCGGGCCTGGCCATTCCCCGAGAGACCCTGCTGATTGGGCTCGTCGATGTTATTTCCGCCGAAGCTTCCCGCCGCCGGATAAATTTCTTCCGTCGTCAGATCCTGCCGGGAGAAATCGAATAAGTGATTCTTTAGTTCCTTCTTTCTGCGAGACTGATAGGATTTTTCTTTAGAGAGATGCTCGATTTAAATGGTAATTTCGTGCTATTGGTTACTTTTTTATAACAAACTTCAGCTAAAAGTTTTTTAAATAAAAAAAATCAATAAATTATAATATAAAAGAATTTATAAAGCTTATAAATTGTAATTATTAGTTAATGATTATGCAGCGCAGAATTCTCTTCAATGTGCCTTGACAAGTGATTTTATTATGCTTAAAATTAATTTTCTCATCACTAAGTACTTTCAGTTTAATTTACTGCAATTTCTTTGAAAATTATAAATTTAATTAATCATATGCAATTAAGGTAAACCTTTGTTAATTTAAAATTGCATCAAAGTTTGTAGCAGAAGTTTGAAAAAATGCAATTATATTATATTCTTGGAAATATTTTTACATCTTATTTTTGTAATTGCATATTTAACTAAAAAGAAAATATAAAATTACGAATAACGAATAAACAAGCGGCGTGTATACCTGATTGTGAGTGAGCCAAGTATTGGTAGCCCAATCGGGAATTTCGGAAGTGGAGGGTGTAGTGGGGGTGGTCCATGATATGCCTCTGCCGTAGCTGGAGGGTCTCTGCGTGGCCGTGGCTATCGGAACTGAAACACAATCGAGGTCATATTTTTCATCGCTTCCCCTCTTTCACGTCGGGCTTTCCAGCGCGCGCGCCGCTTTTTCCGGGCAACGGAACTGGAGCGCCGCGCGGCTAATACGGTACACACCGGAATTTTCGACAATGGGAGTGTAATGCGTGGGTTCCGCTTTCCGGCCGGTGGTCCCTTCCGGCCTCTCGTCATTGACCTTACCGGACTTGACGATTTGACGTGCCTGCGTGCTCAGCGGTCCCGAAGTCACGGCCGCCTGCGGGTCCAGGACCGGGCGCTGCTCGAAAGCTGCAAAGTAAACAAAAAGGCACTTCTATACCTTAGCGGTCTTTTCTTTATCGGTATAGTTCGTTGTACAGCTTTTTTTGAAAAATTGTTTGACGTGCGTTTGTGAATGTCTGAGAGCAGTATAATCTACGAAGTTTGAGGGTAATTAGCCGTGCGACATTATTCAAGAGCTTAACGAAGCTATAGCGAGTTACAGTGACATTGCGGTATCACCAGACCCACGTTATTTTTATCTTGGACATTGATCGGGTCGTTGTTTGAATTCCACGTCTAATGACACTAATGCCAAATTATAGCGCTCATGAAATTTAATTCGCTTATCGGAGCCTCATCAAACCCATCAGCAAAGAAAAGGCTTTGTAAAATCCGAACGAGAGAAATGAAAGAAATTCCGGTTTTTCTCAGACTGCACACGCTAACAATCATGAGTATCTGATTTGTTTAAGCACTGACTGTTGGTGTAGATGGGCGGTCGTGGGGCGGCTTCGCGCGTGGTCGACTGCACGGTGTTGGTGACGGTGTCGTAGACATCGCTCGCTTTGCCCCGGTAGACGTCGGTGAGGGGCGATTTGCGCGCGGCCGTTGTACGATCCGGCGCGTCCAGGGTGACGCTCCGGCCCTCGCCCAGCCGGCTGATCGACATCGTACTCGCCGTCGACTCGTTTCTCATCATCATAGGGCACTTCGTCGCGTCCGGACTGAAATGGGAAATTTTATTTCTTGTAACATTTGTACCACTGTAGTTATATAAAATATGTTCATGTATAAAAGAAAAGTCTTCGAAACTTATTTTTATTTTATATCTGCGATTGTAAAAATGTCTATACTTATGTAAAGTTAATTGTTAAGTCTTTTAAAGAACTTTTATATTTTTCTGCATGAAAAAAATTGTTACAAAAAATTAAGATATTTTTTAGAAGTAGTCACAGACAGTCAGTCAGACAGACTTGCATTGTGAGAAAAAATTCTGTTTTATGAAGTAGACATTAGTCTAAATTCAGTATATTACAGAAAATTATATTAATATTTGTTCTTTTATCATTTTCGTAAACCATTTTTCCCAGCCCAGTATGGCTTTTTTCGTATAAATTAAACATTCAGTACTAAAAAATTAGCTAAAATTATTATAGGATAAACAATAAACTTACATGTAGTTAAGGCACTGATCCTGAAGGAAGCGAAAAGCCCTGTCGAGTACTTGACGAGAGAATCGCGCGGCAATACCATCCGGCTGGTTATTATCGCACCTGAGCCTGGTCTTCTGTATCACACACGTCCGGAAGTTGTGGTAGGCGCTGAAATGAAGAAATCCCAGCATCACAACACAACCCTTAGCGATTTCATCAAAACTGCAGTTTAATTCGGCACAATTAAGAGCAATCCCCGTCGCCATAAAATACACTCTCGCCGCGCAATTAAAGCAGCAACGACTGTTATACGGGGCGGCGATGGGCTCGTTAAGATCGCCGGTACGAGCTTCCTAACGATCGCCGGTGTGCGGTCAATTGAAATCGCGCCGAAGCGCGGCCGCGCTAATTTTTACCGCTACAGCGCTTCTTGAGCGATTCCAAGCCTCCTCGCGTAAAATACTGCTCGATTAATTGCCATCCAATAAGAAACCGCGACAACTCGGAGATTGGACGAAGGGCTAATTTGCGCTATACTCACCAGCAAAGATTGGGCTTGCGCACGCCCTCGTGCGATACCTCGTTCACCAGGATCGCGTAGTGGCCGCCGCAGTGTTCCGCCTCGATGACCGTCGCCTTTATGCAGCCCGCGTACTGCAAGTACTCTGTGGACAGGCCAGACGCTCGGTAAAAGTTCCCGCGTGCATTAGCATGGGCTAACTTTCCCGCTGATCGCGATGGATGCGCCGAGAGGGCTATACGTACTGCGCCTCGAATCCCGGAACCGAGCTTACAGTTTTACTCCGCGCGTAATTGCGAGCTTGTTACGCGATTTTCCGCGATTTCCCGTGTTATTGATTTTCTTTATGTTCCTTTAAAGCACAAATAAGAACGGGGGGATACTCTTATTTTTTGTATTTTCTTTTGCATAACTTGTGGTTCTTTGAAAGAGTGCTTTGACGGCAAATTAATTTTTTGATGAGTCGTTTAACTTTCTCGGTACTTTACGATGTGTGGATTGCGCTTTAAATTGATCGCGTGAAGTTTTAATTTCATTAGAGCGAGCGTACTTTTACTGAACGAATTAAAAATGAAAAGTCAACGTAGTTAAAGTGTATAAAAGCTTTCACCTTGGTATGATGCAATAGCGTTTAAAGCGTCGCTTTTCTGAGTGACATTACAATAGAATTAAAATCACCGACAGATTCTCCTTCCATCGTGCCTTCTTTTTCAGAAAAATTTTAATTTACGTAGCGTCAATCTTTTTTCCATAATTGTTCTCGCTTAAATTATACATTACTGCTAAAAATTAAAATGTTTTTAAGTGGTACTCTTTTGCTTTACCTGCTTGATACGTAGACACTGAGCACATCTGATGTACAGAGGCGATAGGAGGCTCCACCGCATTGTTAAATTGATCCTTGCGTACTTTCGAGAAACACTTATCTATATATTGGTGAATGCAGTCTACGAAGTTCGACCACGTCCTTAAAAAGAAAATATTTCATTTTTATTTTTTTTTTCAAGAAAGTTACCTTCAACCACTACTTTATGTATTATAATACCTGCACACATTGTTTATATCATTCATATTATCCGGGAAGATCAAGTGTGGGTCCTTGAGCATTGGCTCGCCGATGGCGATGCATTTTCGCACCTTCTCCTCGGAGCAGTTTTGTGCAAACGCCAGGCCGATCGCCAACCCTGTACGCACAGATAAAACGCACTACTCAGAAAAAAATTCCATGACGAAATTTGAATATATAGTAGTGACGAGGTGACCATACCCAGGTACAAAGCTCCGGAAACGAAGATCCGGGACATGATCTGGAATTGCGAAAAAGGCAATCATGTATATTACGCGTGACTTTGATAAAAATCTGGGGAATGTCGCAGGCGGCGATTTTTTTTCCAACGCGCGTCGGGCATATGTCACCGGAGCGTTTCGACGCCGTCAGTAAAAGGACGACCGGCGAAACAATGAGGGCTACCTTGCCTGGCTAACTGGACCGTGGCGAATTCGCGCGTTCAATATTTATGAGTAAGTACGGATAATGCGCATAGTTTTTTTTTCAATCAGATTTCATTATTCCAGGAAGATCCACTGCGAAGTGTTCGCTCACTGAGTTATAGTCAAGAGTTGTACCGCAACTCGATATGTATTCTTAATTATCGGCTTTATTACCGTTTTATCGAACGACATTTTTTCTAAACGCAGTACACGGCAGTTTATTAATTATTTCACGTACGAAATAAAGGTAAATTCCTCCACGATCACGACAACGACGTAATTACCGAAAGGAACCGTCCTTTATACACTAAATTGAATTGAATTAACTATAAATGATTTTCCAACGAGGTATAATTACGCTACTACCTCGAATCATAATTACATTTTCGGCTGGATCACCGGGGGATCGTTAATTTCGGAGGAAATTAAGCCACTCGCGATGGCTATTCGAGAGGAACTGTTTGTTTTTTAAACTTTCGCGAAAGGGCGCAATCGATCCGCCGAAACCACTAGCCCGTTCGCCGACAGGTGTGTGGGTGTGCGTGTGTGTACGCGCGCGCGGGAAAATCCCGATTTTCCCGGCGCAAGCCGGCGTCATGGCCCGGTGCATTAACATAAACCGGTGACCTGGAACGCCGGCGTTCCACGAGCGCCGGGTGTCCGCGCGACACAAAGCGACTGCTTGTCACCGCGGCTGCTTGGATACCCTGGGGAATGCGCCGTATTCGCGCGGGGGAGAACTATTTGCTTCTTTTTTTTTCCGCCGACCGATGAGTTTCTATTTTGGTCGTTGCTATTTGGACATTTGCGCGTTATTTAATACAGGCAGGGAGATTATAACATTTTATTGTCCACACATTCTACTTTTTTCACGAAAACCTCGCAAAATATGTTTTTTTTTTAAAGCCAAAGTAACATCTTTAAAAATTAATATTTACTTTATTTAGAATTAATTTAAAAAAAAATTTTTAAAGAGACAACGGTGTTGATATGTAATATTTATTATTAACTGATCGTGCTTAAAAATAACCATGTAGCTTATGGGCAAACAGTTAATACCTACTGAAGCTGATCGAGCACGCCTTCGCTAATCCAACTTATAGCCGCGATCTGCTCTCTCCGCGTGTCACGCAAAAATTAAATTTCGTTATGAGGTCTAATGGTTAATACAACAGGTTCGCCAATAAAGGCAACTCCCCGCCTTATGGTTCAGATAAATAACTAATCCCGATCCTCAAAGATTAACATCGCGGGCCCACGGGCGATACACGCAAAGCAGCCCTAATTAGAGACCGATGAGGGAATTCGTCACCGGCTCTTTCGTCTTCTCGAGGGGCACTTACGGCGAAAGTGGGTTAAATGACGTTTTCGGGCAATAAAATATGCGGAGACAAGGGCGGGGGTGTGCTTTTTTAATCCTGGGAGATCTTTATCGATGTATTACCGCGGGAACGTTACAGAAATAGGTTAATGGTTTTATCAAAGCCGCGGCGAGATTTGGAGAAACGCGCTTGCCTTTTTTTATACTTTTTACATCCGCACACGAAGCAGAAACGCGATAAAGAAATTCACGAGTGATGATGGAATTTTATGAATACTGGAAGAGCTATTTACATTTTTATTGTGCCGTAATTGCCTAATTATATTTTCTTATTCCTTCGAGATATTTGAAAGTCACCTTAACAAAAAAAGCTCCCTGAATAACTAAATCTACCCGTTCCGTCGTCCATATCTTCAATGCGACAGGAAATACCAACTCGCTCGCAAAAATTCATAATATTAAAAAACAAATAAGACATAACTTTCGTTACGTAAAAAAACAACAGGAAGGAAAGAAAAGTTGCGTTTATTCTACATCGCTCAGGTGAGCACGCTGCCTAATAGCGCGCAAAGACTTTCGCGCGGGCGACGCTTACGCGTGCTTTCGCCGGGTGCACCGAACTCTTCTGCCGCCAGCCGTATAAGGCGACGTGCAGGAGGTGTGCCACCCCCGCCTCCCCCTTTTATTCGCGATCGCAAGCCGCCGAAAGCTGCCCGGGGGGGAGCATCACGCGACATTCAATTATTCACTCGGTGCCAAAGTGCAGGTAAGTCGGGCGTGAGTGGGTGGCGGGGGCGCCGATCCGATGCGCCAAGTGCACGGCTTACCTCGGCTGCGGCGACGACGGCTTGCTTTCACAGGCGATGCTCCGGCACGTGCGGCTGGGATTCCGGTGTGCTCGAGATTGACATGTTTCCGCGGATCCTGAGTGGCGACGGCTCAACCCTGTTGAGCGATTGGGAGGTGAATTATTTGGAAGAACTGGTCTATGCTTTTTAGTTTTTTAGGCGACAGATTAGTTTTTGTTTGATGATGATGGAATTGATGGTGAAACGTTGTAAAGGAAATTTAAATAAAACTTAATAAGGAAATCGTTTTTCAAGATTATAATCAATTTACAATTGTTAACATTTACAATCGTTAGGACTAGTCATTTTATATAACTATATTAAACTTTTTTTACAAAAAATCGGATGTATACCGGTGCATCGCTTCTATGTAGCAGAAACCAGCGAAAATTTAGCAAACGCAGCTTTTCCCAAAATTGCAAAAGTTTCGCGCACCATCCCTCAAACTTAAAACAAATTACACCTCACTCCCCAAAAACAAAAAAAAAGAACGACAAAAAAAATCCACTCGTACCATGAACCCTAAATTAGTGAAATTGACATCCCCAACTCGAGGTATAAAAAGAAGTCCAATTGACAGTAGTACCGCGTCTATAACCGAAGCAACAAAGTAACCGCGGGCGAGCAAAAAGCGCGCGTACACTCGCGGGCGCAGGTGAGTAACTGGCGGCTCGAGCCCGAGTGTATAAAGTGCGCTGCTCTACTGGGCCGCGCTCGTAGGGGGGGCCCCGTCGCACGGGATCTACACCCCGTGATTCCGCGGCGCGCTGCCGTTCTTTGAACCCATCGCGCGTGTGCGCACAACTGACCGCCGGCCCTCGGCGCCGCATGCATACGCTTTGCCGCCCGCGCCTTTCGCAATGTGCGCGAGCCCAAGGGACAATGGGGACACCTGCGCGCCATGGCGCTGCTGACCCCCCGCTCCTGCTGCGGCGTTCGTTTCCTCTTTTTTTTTTCATCGACGCAATTATGCCGCGCTTGTTTTCACTTGCCCCCTACCCGCCGGCCGCGGAGGAAGAGACGCGGTACCTTTTTGCCGGGAGCGGGGATCGATGGGTCGTTACGGGTTTAAAGAGGAAGACCGGAGGCGCTATCGCTTTCTATTTTTTTTAAGAGACGAGCGCACGGCGGAGCTCGTTTTGGAGATGGATTATTGCACTTTTATAGAAAAGTATTTGATTGAAATTGATTGACTTCCGAAAGTTAAGATTACGATATAATTTAATACGGTTTTGTGTTTTAGGTAATTATTTTGAATTGGCAAAATTTGCCATGGTTAGTTTCTTTTTTAAAAAGTTACTATTTTTTTTTTATAACAAAATATGATCATTTTAGAGAATAATACTGATGTTTTTTATAATTAAAGGAAATGTTAGTTTAACATCTGCCTTATTAAGTATTTGATCTTACAAGAACCTTATTCGAACCTATTAAGAAAGTTGGAAAAAATCGTTCACTCTCTCTTTGAATAGATTGCAAAAGCACTACGGCGGAAGAAGCGATTTTTAACGTTTTTTTTCGGAGAAACGAGCGGCGAATGCGGCATTAGATTCGCCTGCGTGCGAAAGGTGCACTTGTTACTGGGTTACTGCAAGATTTGGTACAGATACGGATGGCCGTTTTTCATTTTACTGGCGCTCATTTCGCCGCCACCCGTCGTACGGCTTTATCGTGTCCATCGTTGAAAAATAGTTTTTAGAGAAACGTCGCCTTTAAAATTGGTTGTAAATCGAAAGTTGCACTCCGACTTTCCTCAGAATTTTATCTGATCACCGCTAAAGTTTAGATCAAATCCATTTAATGCGTTAATGTGCGCGATGTGCTTTTGAAAACTTGGAAGATTAACGCGGATAGCATCGATTATTTTATATGAAATACGAAGGAATAATGAGATCTACCGATAACGAGAATTAATTATATTTAATTCCTTAATCAGAACACTTTATAATTCATTGTTCGTGTTAAATAAAAGAATTAAATTGCTTCCATTTCTGTAAATTTATGAGCAAGTAGATCGTATTTATATACTATATCGTTAAGAAACGTGTACACGCAATTACAGTATTACAGTAAATTGAAAAACTTATAAGAAAATGGTATATCCTTTTAATTTTTAATGTACCATTCAAAAAATAAAAATAAAACAAATTAAAAAATAATTAATAAATAAATTCATCTCTTTAAATTTCTTCTTTCGTTAAAACTTTTTAAAAGCGTGACGTGAAGTAATTGCAAAACCAGCAACCCTCGATAAATGACGCAAAAAAAGTACGTATAAAACAAATTAACAGTTAATTAAGTTCGAATCGCGGATCGCCTCCCCGCGAATTAACCACTTTATACATTTTTTTCATTATCCCACGTCCGTAGACTGCAAAAGGCGGTTACGTGCCTCGAATTTTCGCAATCTCCGCATCTTTCCAGTCGTTCGCCGCAAATCGCGCGACTCGCACTCGAACGGAATATCTGAAATTGCATCTGTTGCTCGCCTCGAGCCACTGGAACAAAACAATTTCTATCCTACCCGGAAAAAGGGAGGAAAAGTCCAATAATCACAGGCGCAGCAAATCTCAGATTTAATTAAGCTAAAGTCAAAACCACGGCTATCAGGAACCGCTGGACAAATTTGCGACAGAAAAATCCCAGGAAAAATAGGAGGAAAGTGGCGATAGGCGTGAGATAGGCAAATGACCCCGAGAGAAAGAAGGAGCGAATATATCGCGAAGGACCTCGGCTATCGCGTCGTAGCGGCCGGCCGTCTTGGCGGAGTATACTGACCTTAGGTCCGAGTCGATACGGTGGCCAGTGTGCGTGCCTCGTCGGACCTCGCGTGAGCGCGGCACATTGCTCGGCCGTCTTGCACCGCCCTCCCGCCAAGGCGGAGAGATGCGTGCGCTCGTCGTAATCTCACGCCGGGAAATGCGAAAAATAAATGCGCGAGGGAATACAGATGGTGAGCACATGTGGGTCAGCTGGGGGCGGTCGAAAACCCCACGGACATTCGTCGCTTTTTAAGGCGCTCTATGTGGAAGACGCTCCCATAAGCCGGGGGATCTTTGTCCTATCGATTGCGCCGCCGCGCGCTTATGCAAATTAACCGGGGTATTCAAATTGGGTGATAATTCATTTTCGCAAAATGGAGGGGACGTGGACTTTTTTGTCGGCGAGTGAGATATTTGAGACGTGAGGCTTTTTTGTTGGTGGATTTATTTGTTATTTACACTTTTTTAAATCGTGAACAATGCGATTACAGAGTCAATCTGTAATGCTACTTAAAATAGGGTTTTTGCTCTATTAAACCTTATACATCCGGAATCCAACAATTTTTTTTATTCACATTAGATATTGATCCTACGTAACCGATTATTAAATAAATACAATCACAACGTTTCTTTTCTTTTCGTAATTCAATAAATTAATCTTCACAATCTTTGCCGAAAATCTATAAGTGACTTAAATGACCTGAAGACTCATATAATAAAGCTTTCAAAAAATATCGGTATAACGCAAGGTCTATGTGAATTCGCGATGACTTCGCGATTCAAGGGCAATAAGAATTATGAACATTTCTCAAATGTAAATAATATGCATTGCCTAAAGCTAAAAACGTATAAATAATAATGTCAATAAAGAGGTCGACGCAATAAAGCAAGTCGTTCTTGTTCTCATCCTCAACGCTGATTGACTTAAGCGTGGGGATTTCGGAACTTCTCGCCGGCGAACTTGGCGTTGGCGCCGAGTTCCTCCTCGATACGGAGGATCTGGTTGTACTTAGCCAAACGCTCAGAACGGCAAGGCGCGCCGGTTTTGATCTGTCCAGTGGAGAGACCGACTACCAGGTCGGCGATGAAAGTATCTTCGGTCTCACCGGAACGATGCGAGACCATGGTGCCCCAGCCAGCACCCTTAGCCAGCTTGTGGGCGTTGATTGACTCGGTTACGCTGCCAATCTGATTCACTTTCAGTAGCAAGCAGTTGCAAGCTTTCTTGTCGATGGCAGTCTTAATTCTACAAATTTATTGTTATTGTAATATAAGAAATCTTTCAAAAATTTTCAATTCATTAGATTGATTTTTTGTCAACGAAGATGAATTTCTTTACCTTTCCGGGTTGGTGACAGTAAGATCGTCACCGACGATTTGGATTGGAGTAGCGGCTGTGATGCTGGTCCATGAATCCCAGCCATCTTGGTCGAAGGGATCCTCAATGGAGACAATGGGGAATTCCTTGACCCATCCCAAGTACAAGTCCTGCAATTTGGCAGGTTCCAGGTAGGTGCTTGGGTCAGACTTTTCATTTTTGAAGTCCAGATCGTATTTGCCATCCTTGTGGAATTCAGATGCTGCTACATCCATGCCAATCTTGATTTTACCTTCATATCCAGCAGCCTAAAATATATATATATTACAACTCTTTATAATAAACTTGCAAAATATGCTTTTTTTCAATAATGCATACTTTGATGGCATCCATAATGAGGATGAGGGCCTCTTTGTTTTCCAAAATGTTGGGAGCAAAGCCACCCTCGTCACCAACAGCAGTAGCATCAAGACCAAACTTCTTCTTGATGCCAGCCTTCAAGTGGTGGTAGACCTCACTACCCATCTTCATGGCCTCTGTGAAGTTCTTAGCACCAGTGGGCAGGATCATGAACTCCTGCATGGCAAGCTTGTTACCAGCATGAGAACCACCATTGATGACATTGAAAGCTGGAGTTGGCAGAATGATATTTGTATTTCCAGCCAATTCAGCAATGTACCTGAAAATTTGGCACGAAATATTATTTTCATTTAATAAAAGAGAAATGTATTCAAACATTTTTAATAAAATCAACATGTTTTCTATATATTCTAATTCATGATATTATAGAAGAAAATTATGACTCACTTGTAAAGAGGGATTCCCTTCTTGGCAGCTCCAGCCTTACACACAGCCAGAGAAACACCCAGAATGGCATTCGCTCCAAGCTTGGCCTTGTTAGGAGTTCCGTCAAGTTTCAAGATGAGATTGTCAATGTCTGTCTGTTGGGTGACTTCCAATCCAGCCTAAACAGAATCAAATAATACTCATTTCTGTATTCTATTTATAAAATTTAGTTTGAAAATAAAAGTTTACCTTCAACAGTTCAGGTGCAATAATTTTGTTGATATTGTCAACAGCTTTGAATACTGATTTTCCATGGTACTGCTTCTTGTCGTTGTCTCTCAATTCCAGAGCTTCGTGAACTCCAGTAGATGCTCCAGAAGGTACAGCAGCCCGGAAGAGTCCATTTTCAGTGACGAGATCAACCTGGAATAAAAAAAAAATTGCTCGTCAAAAAAATCTTCAATGAAACAACTCCCATGACCTTGACCTTGCATAATCTTTCCAACAATGCAAGATAATCTCTAAAAAGTAATGCACAATGCAGAGTCACGCTGACAGAAAATAATCACACCCAGTGAAAACCAAGTGCCCACTGGAACGAAATAATTACCTCGACAGTGGGGTTTCCACGAGAGTCGAAGATCTGGCGAGCCTTGATGCTTTGGATCGGCATGTTGTGCAGAGTCCGCTTGAAGGGTACCGTCAAAGTCCTGAAATCAGATCACGATCGCTTTTAATTCGGCCAACAATGTCAAGGTCCGCCACGCGATTATCGTGTCGAACGCTCCGTTCTTTTTTCGTCGCGCGCCGAATTCACGGACGGCAAATCATGTGGCAAGCAGCACCTTCCCCGCGTTCGACTGCAATTATCTTATGTAACTAAATCAATGAGTGACGCGCGGGTGCATCCCGCCTGTGCACGACCTTGAGCCGGTGCACGAATTCCCGTTGGGGGCTCGCCCGGGGCTGTACTTCTTGCACTTACGCGCCCACTGATAAGAGTGACCTTGCCAAGGTCATCGGAGGATAGGCGGATCTCTGGAGTGCGTCAGCTGCTCCGGAACGCTCGGTGGATCGATCCGACGACTACTGCCGAGGGACGTGGCGATGGCCAACGATACCTCGTCGTGTGGGATAGCGAAAAAGCGCGGAGATGCGTTTTTAGCGAGAACGCCGCATGTGCACCTCGGCCTTTGTAAGGGAGGTGCGGCACATTGCATTTTCGGCGGAAAAAAATTAGGTTTGAATAGTGCAAGGGTGATTTGAGGGAAGGACGGATTCGAGGGAGAGATGCGCGAATTGTTGATTGTAAATTAGCGTAGATTTTGAGTGAGCTTACCTGAACAAATTCTCGATCGATGAACCGGGTCCGAGCGTTCAAAATGGACTGCTGAAATTGCAGACTGGCAGAGCTGCGGGCTCCGACTCGAGCGCACCAAGACACGACACTGTCTAGTGACTTTCGTCATTCACTTGGTTTTGTTCTTCGATCAGCGTGGCGCGAAATTTGTTTTTCGTTCAATTGTTTTTTAACATTTGGTGGATCTCTTTTATTTTAATTGTTATCAGATTGCGAAGGGTATATCTGATACAAACAACAGTCTTTTTTTAAAGGCATAAAATAAAATAAAGGTAAAGTAAATATATAAAAAATCAAAATGTTGTTCTACTCACTAAATAAATAACCCTTATACTAGAAAATATAAAATCAAGAATTTAATTTTTCAGATTGAATTTTATTTACATTTTAAACAATGCCGAATTTGTAAACGCAATAATCTCATACAAAAATACGATATGTACAACTATAAATAGCAAGAAATTTAAAAAATTGTAATTCATTGTTTTGGTGAATCTTAAAATTGCTTAAAGCAATAACAATACTCTACCCTTAGTCACATTTGTAAATACTTAAAATTGAAACTATTACTAAAATTTTATAAACCATGATCTACCACTGTGGAAGTCCAAACTTTTCTATTCGTTTCGCTTGTGTATCCAAATCCATTTGTACTTTCTTTCGCATGTAGAATATGGGACAATCCCGACTGAAAGAAATAAATCAAATTCATTAATTTTAATGAACAATAAAGATTGATTAAGAAATTGGAAATACAATTCACCTTGTACAAATTACTTCTTGATGAAGACTTCCCTGACATCTTTGGCACTCAGCCCATAATCTACAGAATTTCTCTTCCAACTTTCTGCCGTTATAAATTTCATTTTGAATGATTTCAGATTCTTTTACTTCGCAATACTGACATAAGGCTTTTTCTTCCCGATCGGTAGGCAAAACTGCCTTACAACCCAGACAAGCTTCCTTTTTACGCGTAAAAGCTACCAAAGCACCGACTTTCGAAATAGCCACTGACTTTGTTCTCGTGTGCTCTCCTTTTAGTAACAAGGACTCAGCTTTCTCACCAAGGATAGGTTCAAAAATACGAACTAGCGGTTTGGACAGTTGGTTTTCCAAATAATAATTAGTATCTATAGGAATGTTATTTTCCAGAACGTAAATCGGATCTTCGGCTTTTTGATAAGCCGGTACACCCTTTGGTCCGCTTATAAATACATATGGAATACGGTCGCCTAGTTTTGGTGCTGTGCCGGCATCTCGCTTCTTCATTTTGGCGGCCAACTCTACATGCGCTTGTTTCGCTGCGTAATCGGTTTTAGTCAATTCTTTGGTGACGACTAATTGCGAAATGTCGATGCGATTACACAAAAGATCGCTGATTATTTGTTTAGCGTAGTCAATTGCATCTTCGGGATTCCTGTAAATATTTATTCGATAAGTCAAAATTCTTATTGCAAATTTTGTTTATAAAATATCAAATCTTACCTATCAATGAGTAATTTTTGAAGGCAGGTATTCATCATGTTAGCAACCAAAGGACAATTGTCTCTTCTGACTGTTTCCAAACCTTTGCAATCCATTTTATCATATTTAACAGGCTTTGTGAAGTACAGACCAGCATAACGCTTCTTATTGATGAGGAGATATGGGAAATACACTTTTTCGAATTCTAATTTGATGGGTTTGATAAATTTGGAAGTCACGTAATCAGCAGCTTCTTTTCCGAGTTTCATAGCATCCTCGATGTTTTTCACTCCGAATTTAACCATCACGGAGTCAGTGTCACCATATATAACAATTGCATCATGTTCGTAACCGTTTTCCTTTTTGTAATGAGTTTCTACCTCCTGCTTTGTTTTCTCAATCATCGTACGACCGTACGCGGTAACACTCTGAAATAAATAAAATATAATAAAAAAGGTGTCAAATAAAAAAAGAAAATTAAACTATTGTGGTTGTCAACTTACGCCAGATATTTCTAAACAAGGCAATTTTCCTTGCTGCGCTCCAGTAAAACCGTATACCGAGTTGGCCGAAACTTTTAACGCGTACTGTCGACCATCGAGTACTTTCTGTTTTAAGGGATCAGTTTCCTTCTTTAATTCCGCTTTGGCAGCTTTTCTCGCGGAAAGTAAGTGCTCCAAAATTTCCGGTAGTATTCCTTTCCTCACGTTACTTTTAACGAAAGAAGAATTTGCCGGAGTTCTCGTAACATCATCATTTGCAACTTTATACTGTGTTTGAGCTGCTGGACTCAACAGCGTCGTATAACAAATATTATGAGCCATAATAATACTCGGATACAGAGAACTAAAATCGAGTGTAGCAATTGGATCGTTGTAGTATCCGCGAAGAGGCTCTATAACGGTAGCTCCTTCGTATTGCTCGTCAGATCCTTGACCATGATGTACCGGTATTAAGTATCCTCTTTCAATGGTCTAAAATGTAAAATAAATCACTTAATTTTTATTCCCAAATTTATATTTAGGAATTTAATTTTTGGATTCTTTTTTTTTTCAATTAAGCAACTATGTGTACATCTATACCTTTCTCAACAATTGTGAAACTACTTTAATTTGTTGTCCTCTAGTTAATAAACTTGACAAAGAAACGCCTGTGACTCTTGCCATCTCCATGTATATAATAATGCACATTAGTTTATCCAGCAATCTGAGAGGAAGATAAGCATCTTTTAAACAATACACAGCCAACCGACGTCTTGTTTGAGGATTACCATTTTGTAAGTCAGTAATAATACTGTGATGAACATCTTCTTTTTGTTCTTGCAGGAAATGGTAACTCACTGCATTTAAAGTATAAGATCTTAATTTGTAATCGCGAACGAGTACCTTAAACAATTAATAAAATTCAATTAATGATCTTTTGTCAATTGCTAACTTTTTTAAGCGTATTATAATATCGCTTACCAATAATAAGTCGAAAGGCACACGACCTTCAAAGTTCACATTTTTGTACTCTCTTTTACCCATTTGCTTACTTTGAATGGTTTGATTTTTTATCACAGATTTTATGTTTTTTATTCTACCTAAGAAATTGAAATCTTTAACGTGTAAATGTTGAGCTCGATTTATCAAGTATGGAAAATCGAAGTTATTAATGTTATATCCAGTAAAAATATCTGGATCTAAACGACGAATGAATTCAGCCCATTTCTTAAAGAAAACAAAATAATAACATTTTGAAAACATAATTTTTTTATATAAAATAAAATATAAATATTTGGTTAACATACCTCTAATAATTGTCGTTCTTTTTCAAAACTTAAGACTTGACAACCTACTATTGGAGCACAAGTATCTAGAGTGAAAATATTTTTTAAGAATGGTTCACTTTCCCCTTGTAAGATTACCATATTAGCTATTTGAATAACTGGATCATGTTCTGGTTCAGGAAAGATACCTGTTGATTGAAAATTAAAATGAAAGGGCAATATTAAAAATGATTAAAATTTAATTTCGAATTTTATTTGTATTAAATTGCAATTATTATTAGTTTATTATTGCTTTGTACCTTTGCGACCAGCGCATTCAATATCAAAACTGAGAATTCTAAAGGGTGCAACTCTAGACCATTCTCCTTCTGGAGCATGAGCAATAAATCGATCCCAAGCCACATCTACTTCTATCTGGCATCTAGAAACTGACGGCAAATTATGATTGAATTTTCCTCTTAATTTCCATGTTCCTGGTTTTAATTCTATCCAAGAACATCCCACCATGTGGGTATCAGCCATAAATCTGCAAAAAAAAATTATAAGTAGTGCTACATTCAATCAATGATAGTAATATACATAAAAAGAACCTCCATACCTAATATCAAAATCAATGTTACTTTCAAAAGCTGTGTATTTATGATCTAGTGATGGAAATACAACTTCAGTCTCTAACAATCTTTTGCAAGGAGCAATTAACCTGGGTAAAGCAACTGTAATTTTTAAAAACAATGATTTTTTTTCTCCAGTGTAACCGTACACAGTTTGACGTTCTACAATTTCAACAGCTAATACAAAATCTTGAACATTGTCATTGTTGTTTTTTATATCCTTTCTAACGGCTGCATTTAAAGCATCCTAAAAATTTAATCATGTATTTAGAAAGTATTTGATTAAATTTTTATATATGAAACATCTTTGATCAAACCTTGAAGGGTCTACAGTGTGAATTAGTAAATGAAGGATGAGCAGAGACAAAAAAATAGGGACTAAAACCATGAACGTGACAACAAACTGAATTTCCCTGATCAGTCACACCATACATTCTCATTATAGGAACTGGAGCTACTCTGCTTCCAGGCATATTTGGCAACGGCTGGCCTAAAAATAATTTCATTTATTTTGATTTTAATAACAAAATTTTATTAAATAAATTAAAAAGTCAATGCATCTTACCTGTGTAATGATCCACGTCTATTTGTTGAAAACACAAAGTATCCTTTACTGGATTCAGAGGTGGAGGCTCTGGTCTGCTCCATTTTGCAGATGCAGTATCTACGTCGGCACCCTTAATCATTTACATTCAATATAATAATAATAAATGAACTGATAAAACTTAAGACTTAAAAAATGTAAAATTTTTTGAAAATACATACATCTATGCACATACTCTCTTCTTCAACTTGCATAGCTGCAACATCTAACTCATTGCTGTCAGGCTCCATATCATCAAATAATTCGTCCATATCTTCGTCTTCTTCATCGTCATTTCTATAAAATAATGTACATATAAATACTTACAAAATGCTATTATAGCGAAATATTGGCATTTAAATTGGCTAAACAAGAGTAATTTGAAGGTTAGACATTTTTTAAATGAATTCTCATTCAATTTAACCAGGAATTTTCAAGTGACAAGACAAGATAATCTGCACTTACGCTGTTTTAGGCCTCTTGGCCTGTGCCGAAGATGAAAAACGATTTTTACTCATTTCGGCAAAAACAAAATCTTGTAATAAAAATTGTCTCGAAAGATCACTGTAAACCGGGCACTGCGTAACTCGCGCCTATAAGCATCCAAGAAGTAACAAAATCCCGCGCATTTTATAGGCGTTCTCAAAGTCACCACTTTTGCTCCAACTGTTTTTCAATTTATTAAATTAAATTAATTAAAATAAAGACAAAAATTATGGAGCTGATGCTGATCTCACCGAAGTTAGACAAAACTTTCTAATCTTCTAATCATTTCTGCAGTATATTTAGATAACGTAGGTACATAGTTAAAAATTTTTTTTTAAAGTTTAAAGTTATTAAACGTTGAAGAATTAACAAGAGAATAAGAGAATTTGTACTTAAATAAAATGTATTTTAGAATAATATTTACTTTATCAACATTTGTATTATCGTTATTTCTTATCGGTACAAAATGTCCATGCATATACATACGTGTTTAAAATGTGAAAAATCATTCAATATTACAGCTTACGGTAATAATTAATTTATAATATCAATAGTAGGTAGAAATAGAAAAATTGTATATAAATAGTAAACTCCTCTAAAATATAAAACTATAATTATAAACAATAATCAGTAATAATATACTTTTTCCAAATTTCTACTATTATAACTCCATTAAGTTGAAATTTAATCTTAATAGGTTTCGCATGGACTTCGCTGCCCAGTCATATAACGCAAGCCTGCCTTTTCACAAATTACTTACACCGTAATCCTGCACAAATGCAGCTGCAGTAGTCATGCAACATAGTTTAGACGTCCAACGCGGCAGCGCGGGTGCTGCGGATCCCGTCGCCCATTAGGAGTCCATATATTTTTTCGCCCCGTTCTGCGGATCGTCGACATCGTCGTATTCCGAAGCGCCGCGGAAAAGCCCGAGCCGCTGACGCGAGAAGCTAATGTATAGGTACAGTATGTACCACCGCCTGCCGCCGCGCGTGCAGCCAGTGTTCTTCGTGGTGTGGTGCGAGTGAGAGGGAGAGAAAGAGAGAGAGCATGCGAGTCGGGCCTCGGGTTTGACGTATGCGGATCATGAGTAGATTTAAGTCGACCGAAATTAAACCACGTAACCAGTCGGCACTCGCGCTTTACGCGTAAGTAATCATTGTTTGACAACACACGCCGCACCGCAGCAACTGAGGCCCGCTCGCGCGCCCCGAGGGTCATCGACTGCACCTAAAGTACGCCGATCATGGACGTCCCATTTTTCTTCACTTTTTCATCGTCACCCACGAACGCCCGTCCGTGAGGCTGTCATTAAGCGAGATTCGCGTCGAGAGCCTTGATTTTCGCGTGTCTGCGCGTCTGTGCGTCGGTAGTGTGGGCGGTCGTCCCCGGGCTCCAACATCTGGCTGCTCCGGAAATTAAAGAGCTCGGCGCGCTTGGGTGGGATTGTGGGATGCGAATGTTAGTCTCTCGATAGATACGGGTGCATATCATTTACGAGCAGTTTCCCAGCCTCTGGTCGCGCGATTGTTGGCGACGTAACAGCTGAATATAGGGCCGAGGCTTTCGGAGCGGAAAATTATTTTCCAGCTGCTCCGTGTTTTCGAACCCTTTAAAAAAAATGTACCTGTTCGCCTTGTGACGTGTACCGTGTTCCAGCTGAATTAATTAAAAACATTGCCTCGGTGGCGCGAACGGAGAACATTTTTCAGTGTCAAATAAAATAAATACTTGAAGTATTTGTGTACTGTATTTATTGTTTCTGCACAGGTGTTTCCTTTTTTTTTAAAGTTGTTTGAAAAGCTCGAGAATGATAAGAACGCGGCGCGCGGACAGTGGCGCAAATTCAACGCGTTTTTTTAACGAGATTAATTGTAATCGTATGTTAGTGTTAAAATGTATCATCTTAATTCACGTTACATTTTATAAGCAGCATTTTATAAGACAATTTATTTAGACGAAGAGATAGTAGTTTTTTTGGTAAAGAATTGCTTGCTTTAGGTCGCTTTTTTACGCCTGTATATTATCAATGTCAATACTTAAGCGCGTCCGTTTTCGAAAGGATCTTATCAACATACGTATAGGCAGAGATAAAATGTTCGTAGTTTGTACAAGTTTACGCGCGGTTGCTAGAACGTTCAACGAATTAAAATTTTGCTGATAATATTTTAATAGTTCATTAAAATACGTTATATAATATTATGCCACCTAGAATTTTACACTTTTGCGACTTGCTTATTATTTCATTTTTACTGACACTTCATTTAACAACGCATTTCTTTTTCAGGTAATTTTTTGTGATACATAAGTACAATTCTTTAGAATCATGGGTGACGAGGGTGACGATTTTAATCCGTGCGCCTGCATGTGGAACCATGACTTGGCCATGCAGAGACTTCTGTCTATTGTAAGTTTAATTATTTATTTACAATAAATTAAATAGCATTTGCATAAATTTCTTACTCGCATTCGGGTACGTAACTTGCAAAAATTTTGCAATTTGTAACAGTTTTGTAATTTCCTTGCTTTGCTTCCTATTACTTAATGTTTACTTTTAAACCTTTGAACACTTGCTACATTTTGCTGATGAAGCGTTTTTTTGTTTGTAGTTGCGATTTTATGAGTTTTTAAACACTATTTAGTAGTTAAGCCATAAATCTTTTTTAATATTATTAATTTACAATCAAGAATGTTAAATATTGATTAAATTAAATTTTTTTTTTATTTCAGTTAAGACAATCACAAGCATATTGTACAGATAATGAGTGTCTTACTGTATCCAGACGTAAGTATTTATTGAAAATTTGTGCCTATATACATGCACACTAAATAAAACACTTTTATTAATAATTTATTTTTCTATAACAGTACCAGGTCCAGGGAATGCTTCAAGTGAGAGTGATTTTATGATGGTATGCTTATTTGCTATAGTAGGCATGTTATTGTATGCTTTAAGACCTAAGTCACTACGTCAATCTGAAGATGGTGCAAAATCTAGGGACAATGATCCAGTAAGATCGTTTTCATTCATTATTATTCATTTAACTTTAAAATATTTTTCTGAACTTGACTAATATTTTTACAGGGTTTTGATGGCGAGCCACCACTACCACCACCAGCTGTTAATTAAAAAATAGAATACTTGGCTTGTGGCTGGTTCTATCAAGCCATGAAGTTTTTAAAACCATAACTTGTGAAATGTAAATTTGCTTTAAAACTGCTACACACTTCAGTTTTTTTTTTTGACGTTATTATTGATTTATATTATATTTCAAATAACAATAAAAATGCACTACATGAGACAGGGGCCAAAAATGTTTTAAGTTTGCATTCAAACATGTGCATTTGCACATGTACAGTATAAGAATAGTGGTAAAAGGAATATTATAACTTTGAAAATTGTATCAATTATTTATGTAATAACATTCAATATTTGCATATAAAAATATTGTGTGTGCTGTTTAACAGCAGTTGTAATGCAATATGATCTGACAAAGTATTAAAAAGATTTGTATTTAAGGTAATTAACTGCGTTTTTAAGCGAGAATTGTAATTCTAGTAAGGTTGATATAAAATATAACTGTTTATCAAAATATTTGTATATACAAATGTGGAGAAAAACAATTATTACTAATTTTAAAAAATATGGGTCTTTCATTTTAAGTAGTAAAAAGTCTAAGAAAAAAGAAAATAAATTTTTAATTATTATTCTAACTAAAAGCTTTCTTTCTATTTTAAACGTGTTATATTCTTATAGAGATAAATAAATTGAACATTTTTAGACATAATCATTTATCTTATTTTATTTACCTTACAATATAAGAACTACATAGGTAGTGTATATACGTAAAGAATTTTTTTTACGATTATGACTAACCTTAATTAATTATAAATCATCATTATATAAAAAAGATAACACTTATTTACAAGAATCAAAGGAATCTCCCTTATGTTTTTTGGCAACCTGCTTATCCTCTTGGTTGTCAGAGGATTTTTGTAACCTCGGTATTCTCTTATTTTTCAAAAACGCCATTGTATCAGTAGATGAACTAAAGATAAAAAATATTTATTAAAAAAAATTCATTTTTCAGATTTTGATGTTGGGAATGACATACCGTGCAGTCGTAGAAGTCGCTTCTTTTTGAACAACCAAGTTACCATCCGTTGTGCTTATACTTTGATTTGAAGATTGAGGAATGCTCACTTGTATTGTTATATTCTTAGTTTCAGAAGTGCTTTCTGCCTCTTCTGTTGGTGTAGCCGTTGTTGTTGCAACATTCGCTTTGCTCTCTCCCACTTCACCTTTTTTTTTCGACTCAGTCTCTGCAGCTTTTGTTTCGGATTTTAGCTTTAACTTACCATCTTGCGTAGGAAACGTTAATGATGGCAAACTGATCTTATCTCCTCTAGTGTCATTTACCAATTTTTTGAGCAAATTTGCTAGTTCTTCCCTTTTACGCGTAACAATAATTTCTTCAAACCAATTTTTAAGCGTTTTAATAGGTAACGTATAATCCGAAATTGGTGTCTAAAATGTCAGAAATTATTATTTTTTATTTCTTAAATCAACAATGTATATATAATGATCAAACTTTTTACCTGAAAGAAGCTTTCCACGTACTGCAATACATACAGTCCACAATCCGTAAAATTCGATTGTTGGGGGACTTTTGGACAGGCACCTTTTATTGTATCTTTCGTAAAAATCTTTTTTGCGCCCATTTTTGCTTGATATTCACAACTTAAATAATCCCTTAATGTTGCAACAACTCGATTTCTACTTGCTCCAGTAAGAGAATCAAATATTAATATGCAAGGACTAAAACGAAAATAAAAGCATAAAACAATCTATTTTAACAACAAATTAGTAAATCGAAAATTAATGATACATACACTTTTACTACTTCTTTATTTTGTGCCAGTTGGCAGCTCGTGTTATCATTTTGTTCAGCACTTGTTTTGGACTCGGATTCATTCTGAAGGAAATATTATTCGCAATAATTACATTTGAATGTTATTATTGTGTAAGAAAATAAAAAACTTACGTCTTCGTCGCTGTCTGTCTCCATTTCTTCATCGTCTCCTTCTGCTTCATCACGTTCTGAGCCATCATCAGCTGTATCCAACGTAATAGTACTAACTGGCGTGATAGAAGTATTACCAATAGTGACGCCTTGTAATTTTTCATCTTTTTTCTTCTTATCTAACAATTTTTGATTTTCGGTTTTTGCTTCCACCTTTGGAGAAACTTTTCCAACTAAACCAGGGAAACAAATAATAGCCAAAAACCAATGTGCACTGAAAAAAAATTTTTAATTTGTATATTTCTATTATCAAATATTAATATTTTTTATTTATTTACAGTTAATTGAACGATTTTCAGAAAAAATTTAATACAAAATAAGAAAATATTAAAATACAAAAAATACAAAATAGATTTTTATTTTTATTTGTATTAATTAACTATAATGATGATTTAACTTACTGCTCATTTATAGGAATAACAACAAAATCTTTCTCAAATATATTAACATTTTTAGTCCATTTTTGAACTCTAGCATGACGTCTACCGGCAGCAGAAAGAGTTTCTGAATTCTCCACTCCTTGTGTGTGTGGACTCGTTAATCGTTTATAAAAATATGAACTGAATACGTGAGTCCTTTGATGGTCGATTGGAGAAAGAACTTCTAATGTTAAATATTTTAAGTAAAAATCTATTATGACGTCATTTAAAAATTGATCCTCAGCAAGACATATAAAATCTTCTGTATTTATAGCTATACCTCCTTTGGCTGGTGGTGCAGGATATACCGTTATTCTGAAATTAAAATTAAAAATTGATTAATTTATTTACAAATTTATTTTAAAAATTCTGTTGAAATTTACGTTTGTATAGCTCCATTTGAATTAGTACTATTTGAAGTTGTTGACCGGGTTTTTACTCCTGTTGCCTGTGTCTGCTAGCAAAAAATATTTTATTAATTAATTAAATAATTTAAAAATATGTTAAAAGTAATAAAATTTTGATAATAATAATAGTAATAATAAAGTAAATAATTACCGTTTGTGTTTTAGGAGAGGCTCTTAAAAGAATATCATTAGCTTCTTTTGTATTTAGTTCTTCGAATATAGGCTTAAATAATTCCTTTAGAGCAGTTTTCGAATCATCCGTAACTTTATCGGGAAGAAGTGTTATCCTTTTATGAGTGTGATCTAAATAAAAAAATAATTATTAAAATGTCGTTAAAATTAAAACGTTAGTAAAATATTGTTAATATGTTTTAAATTAACAAAAAGATATCTGGTTGAAGGTACCTTTACTACTAGGATCGAAATATGGACCTTTTGGATCCTGCATTCCTAATAAGTCTCTTATCCTCAATCCAGTGGCTGTATTTGGATAGAAAAATAGAACTGGCATTGTTTTAGAAAAATGTATTAAAACTTTTACCAAGTCTGTATACTTAATATCAACTGTAATAAATGAATTTTCTGCAAAAAAAAAAAAAAAATTATTTATTTATTTGCATTGTTCCTGTTAAACTCAGTAACAAATAACAATAAAAAAAATTTACCATCTTCTAGAAGTGGAACTTCAAGCTTCAAGCCACTTGCCGATATGAAGATATCATTACTTGGAGCGTATTTGTAAGACCCTACTCTCACAGTACGACATGTTAAATTTGTATTTAAATCACTTATGGCTGGATTCGTCAAATGTTCCTGGATCTCCACTCCTAAAAAAATAAAGCATGCAAAGAAATACACTAGTCATTTACAAAGTAAAATTGTCGTGAATATATAACAAAAAAATTTATACCATGCGTTTGAATTGAATTATTGGTGATTATTGGCTCCTTGTCTAGAATTGTATCGCATTCTTCAGTCTGTACAATACTTTGCGAAGTCAATGCTTCCTTACTATTATTTAGTCGTTTCTGCTTTCTATTGTCATCTTCCTCGTCGGATGATATGGTTAAACATTCTAAAAATAAAAAGAAGAAAATATTAAATCATATGGAAAAAAAAATTTAAATAAAAAAAAAATTAACAAAAATTTTTACCTGGCTCCTTTATTTGTCTTGTCCTCACGAGTCCTCTACCTCTGCCACCTCTACCTCTGCCTCTTTTTGCAATTGCATCTCTATCAGCCTTATGTGACAAGGCAGCTTCATTTGTTTTGTAAAATACCTAAATTTAAATTAGAAATTTTTTTATTGTTGACAGCAATTTTGAAAAACTTTCATAATGTTATAAACTTCTTATACATGACAAGTTGAATACAACTAGTATTTGATGAAAATATCAATAGAACTTGTACACAAATTTTGATAAATATTCTTACGTCCACAGGTACGGTGTTTTCCTTCTTAGGTACAATACCAGAAGAAATTGGAATAGCTTTTACATTTTCTGGTAGTTTTCTTTTACACCTCAAACAATAGTTGAAATCAGCCGCACTCATTCCACAAAATGAACACACAGCCAGCATCCCTTCAATATACTTGGGTACCTATTTTCACACAAAAGTTACAGTAGAATTTTTCTTTTACAAATGAATTATATTAATATACATAACCCAATTGAAATAGTAGCAAAATTCTAAATATAATATTTTTTTCAATTCAAAAAGTAGAAAATTTGATATACATGAGTTTTACGTGCAAAACTAGAGGTGTAAATGAAAAAAAATGAAATGTAAATCTTGAATATCGATAATTTTAGGCAGATTTAATTTTAATTATATGTGCTAATAAACTCATGGACATATTAATTAAACTTTTGTATGAAAATAAATACCTAATATTTTAAATGCCATGAAAAACAGATTCTCAGTAACTCTGTTACTGTTTTGGCAATAAAAAAAAAATATAAAAAAAACTTGCCATGATAGAGATTATAACATTTTCAACAATAACTTTAATAAAATGAAAATTAGCTTTAAAAAATAATAAATGACAAATTATATATAAGTTATGTAAATCCATGCACTACACTATAATAATACAAATTAACTGTTAAAAATACATACCCTTGGACTTACTGTTGGTTGAGGTATCACTGGTTGACTTTTCACCCTAAAAAGAACGTTAATGATAATATGCATTATATTTAACTGCAATAACAAAGCAATATGTTGTATTTTCTCAAATTACTTACGGTGTTTTAGGCTCAACAGTATTTATTGCAGTATTTAGTGCAGTTTCATTAGACATACTTTCAACATTTTCTTCTTCGTGACTTATAGATCTAGTAGCAGTAACATCAACTATATAATTTATTCCAAGAGTCGGATCTGATACTAAAGACACCTGAGGTTCTTGTGTAGAAAATATATTTGCCTAAAGAAATAGTATAATTAATTATTGATACAGTAATGCAGTATGTCAGAAAATCTATCACTCAAAATTATTAAAGAAACTAAAAAAAATAAAAATAATTTATGACCGTTACTTGTTCTAGAAGATCCTGAACAGTGCAGTCCTCTTTAGGAACTTCAAAGGTTATTAACCTTTGCTCGCCATTTTCTAGAATTACAAGCATTTTTGCTTCATTTCCAGAAATTTGGTTTTGCACTATTGCCGTGTGAGGGTCATCAATCTCCTGCTGTAGGTAGGCAACACTTTCACTTGAGTTTTCTTCAGGTTCTGATTTTACAGTACAATTGAGCTGATTCAGTCTTTCAAATTGCACTATATTATCACTATCGACTTCCATTGGCTGCTCGATATCTTCGGTCGTCGTAGAGACCTGAACCTGTCGACTCTGTGCAGCTGCAATTTGTTGCCTCTGTAGCAAGTGCTGCTGCTGCAACTGTTGTTGCTGCTGTTGCAGCTGTTGCTGCTGCTGCTGCTGTTGCAACTGCAGGTGCTGTTGCTGCCTACTCGAACTAAGTAATTGGCCCATTTTTCTCTGTGTAGGTGCTTGTGCAGATTGAATAGGTCGGGGTGTTGGCGTAACAGCCATCACAGGCTGCTGCCGCTGTATGCGCTGTTCATTGCTTTGTTGTCTGTGCTTCTTTATTCTTTCGCTTAGGGAGGTCAATTCAGGAATTGGTATAGCCGGAGCGCTTTTTGGACCAGATACAGAATTTCGCTGTGCTGCATCTTGGTGAATTGGTGGTCGCGCCTGTGGCCCTCGTGGGGGCGTGGTTAATTGACTCGTACTCACTCCACCTGTCGATACTCTCGTACGTGCGGGTAATGTAATATTCGGGTTATTTGCAATATTAGAGGCACGTTTCATCTTCCCTAACTTCGCAGCTTGAAGATTTGTCCCTTGAAGGGTGTTCCTCAAAATTCCAACTGGTGCACTAGAGTGACGTTTGTTCAATGGAACCAGTCTTGTTGGCTTCTTCTCAGATCCACCTTGTATTACAACATTAGGTGCTGGGATTGGAGCCTGTATTTAACAAATTTTTTAAATTTAATATACAGATTGATTACAGAAATAAATTATTGTTTTGTGAAGTATCAAAGTGAGAATACAAACCGAAGTAATTTGTTGCTGATTTCTTACAGTATTTGTAATAACATTTTTTACAGGTGAAGCTTCCTTTTTCATAACAAGCTCAATTTTTTCATTCAACCAGTTACCTGAAGATTAAATGCAAATTAATCTATTTTGATATAACAAATTGTATAACATATTCATTAATAAATTACCTTTGCTAGTAGATTCAGTTTTTGTGTAAATGGTTGGTTGAGTGGATGAATCATTTGTTTTAATTATGTACACTTGCCTGAAATTAATTAATAAAGATTTTAATAACATACAAAATATCAATATATAAAAAAATATACAGATAAAAGAAAAGTTTCCCTTTTTTATACTAAAAAATATTATTTTAATATTTTTAGATGATGCAGTTTTCAGATAAAACAGATTTCCTAATGATAAAGGGAAAGATAGCATAGAAAGAAATGGCAACACTTTGGATATGCAACATGAAATTACCGTTGATCCAATGGAGCAGTAGTGAGGTGAGTCCCTAAGTTAAGAGACTGTTGCGAAAATATTGTTGTCTGCTCACTAGTATCAGGAGCAGTCGCATATGTTAAATTTTGTTGTGCTATTAAGTTATTATCATCGACAACTAGTTGGACACGTGGTCCATCTATTACACATATTTGCTGCACATTTTCAATTGGATCTATAAGTGTGTATGTACCATTTGCATTGGTCACCAAATTAAAATATTGTTCCATAGTATTTAATATTTGATCCAATGGATACACAAGCAATTTTGCTTAGCTGACTTGAGTTCAGGTCAGTAGGAAATTGTTGCTGCCGAGAGAATGTTGCAATGCAAAGGTCCATTTAAATCATCACCTTCAGCTCTGGATATCTGCAATTTGAACCTACTAACAAAAAATGTGAAATTACATACAATACTAAAATATTTAAAACAATTATATTTACACTTTTAAGAAACTTTATAACTACTTTTAATACATTCTAGGTAAACAGCAACAATATCCTATTACAAAAATGCAATATATATTTAATTTTTAAATGCAACTATTAAATTTTAAGACTTATTTACAATGTTCTGTATTTGAATGTTATACATTGTAGTCTTAAAAAGACCTATATATACAAAAATTTATAAAATTTTCTCAACTAAGAATATTTGTATTTTATAAATAAACATTACTGTTACTTTAAAATAAATAACTATAGGTCCTAATGAAAACACTGAGCCAATAATGATATACAGTGTAATAAAGCTAAGCTAGTAATCTGCAAATTTTTAGAACAATGCACATCGTCATAAAACTGTTTCAGAGCACTGCGTAGATAGAGCACTTTGCACTACTAGAGGCTCCACAAAGTTCCAGCCTCATAAATTCCATAAATCTTACATAGAAAAATATCAAAGAATTTGCTCTTCTCATACACGTCCGCGTGACAGTTATAGAACTCCCAATTGCAATTACACAACACAAAGAAAAATTACGGGATCCTACAGGCACTCCAATGACAGTAAATATCGCAAGTGTCAAAACAATCGCAGCTTCAAAAACAAGCTGGTAAACAAGTCCCTTGAAGCGAGATAGTGATTCAAGCCTACGGAAGGAGTTTACGAGGTGCCAGGTTGCGTGTGCTCGAATGATTCCACGACAGCATAACCTCTTCAAAGTAGACGCGCGCGCTGGTAACTACGGCTAAATATATTTCTTTACATCGCCCAGTCGACCTCGCACCTGTTACACGCATTTCCCCGAATAATCGTAGCACTCTCGACCTCAGGTTCGCAGTGACTATGCCCTGCACGCCTCAAGACTCCAGGCGCAGCACCTGGCACGAGGCGCGGGATCTAGAAGGCGACGTCAGGCGCGAATTCCCCTGCGCAAGGGGAAAAGCGGAGATCTGCCGGACGCCGAGCTGCCGGCCTTGGAGGGTCTACATTGTGCTTGTGGGACCCGGGGTGCAGCTATACGAGGTGTGCATCGAGCGCGACTTCATCTTGACATACGACTCCACGGGGACTTACGTGCAGGGAGGTGAAGGCTCTCCTCGCTGGGCGCTCCTCTCCTCGTACTCGGCGCGAAGTCCTCTCACCGACCCTCGTCGACGATGCCCTGCTGCTGGCTGCGGTGACTCGACGGCGGACGGTCAGCAGGCAACATCGCGCTTCCTAGCGCCCCGGTCGTTCGCTTCTCCGCGCGAGTCCCAGCGCCGCGTGCTATCACCAGAGCCGAGGTTCTTGGCCGAGCGCTTTGCCGTGCACGAGGGCCGACGATGTCGGGGATCGCCGTAGTTCTCGGGGACGACCGTCTTGGATGCCTCCCGTGCTGGAGGGTCCTGGCGAGCCGCACTTGCGCGCGCGCGATCCGTTTCCCTTCCTTCGGTTCCTCGGTTCCTTCCTACGTTGCCCGTGTAACCCGTCGGGGCACGCAACCGTATAGTGTCCGTCTACCTCTACGCTGCGTTTAGCACTGCATGTGCACGGCGCGCCGCCTCGAGTGTAGAGTTGTGCGGCGATCGTGCGCATGTGTGCGCGCGTTCGCGACTCGCGAGAAGCTGCACAGTAGTGGAACGCAGGCTCCGTTTCTTTTTACTTTGCCAGTGTGCTTCGAAAATCGCGAACCTGTGTGAGGCGTCGTAAGTGTGACTATGCTATTGAGTATTGCTGTATACTGCCAACGTACGATTTTTGCTACGATGGCGTGCACTCGACATCCTTTGCCTGTTTTGTACTAGAAATATTTTTTTTAAAGCACTCCGTGGATCAATGCCTTCAATTGTTTCAAAACAATAATTTTAATTATGGTAGAAACTCTTACTGTTATTGTTTAAAGGAAAGGAGTCGCGCTTCTTTAGACGCGAGAAATTCATTCATTCGGTAATACGATCGCTCGCTTGCACACTCGCGGAGTCGCGGCCGTGCAATCGCTCTCGATCTGCCTATGTCATTTATCGTCTCGGCAAATACGACTGATAATACAGTCAGTAATTCAGCTGCAGTATTGAAAGTAGAATTGCATGAATACACATACGTGCATTTGCACCTATTCCTACTATTGACAGTAAAAAAATTTCTTAATCTGGACTGTTTGTCAACAGCCGGGGTGAGAACCGGCGAGCAATTTTAAATGCAGCATGCCCGCCTGCCGCCTGGCGCCTGTAAATAATAAATAAATCGCTCTCGCACACCGGGTCACCGGCGCACATACACGCAGCCGCAGCCTCATCAAAATAGCATTGGTTATCACACGTTGGAGGTGCGCCTTAATGATCCAATTGAGCAATGGCCACATTGAAAAGCGACTTTTCGCGATTTTTCCCCACGGAATCCAGCGAAACACGCGGGCAGCGGGCTCCATTTCCCGTAGAGCCAGAGCGAATTCCCACGAAGTGCGGTGATTCGCCGTAATAAATCGCTCCCTTGCATTCTGGGTGTAATGTTACTTGAGCGTTATATATAATAATGGCGACCGTTTCAAAAAGACACCACGTGACCGGAGATCCGCGGCGGCGATTGGTCGCCGCGGAAAAGATTCCCGGACACGCCGCAACTCGAATGCGGAATTTAAAACTTCTAACGCTTCTTTCAGACTCCCATGCGTCAACTGTCGTTTTTTGTCGACACCGCCCGGGAAAACGAAGCGCAGTCTTTGTCGCAAGTGTTGGTCTGTTTATTTACCTTGGAAAACAGTGAAAATGAGTTTTCGCGATTCCCGGAGTTCCTAGGCGACGTGCGGAGAGAATTTTGCGTGAATTAATTTCGCATTTGTTGCTGCTGCGGCGAGACTTGGAAGCTGTGCACCAAGTTGTGTTGTGGTCAAGAGGTTTGTAATGTTTATTTCACAAATTTGCTTTAGTGTGGGTTTTTTTATAAATTTTTATTTTTTTTGTATATTTTGAATTATCTTCTGCTTTCATAACTAAGAAATTTATTGTAATTACTGATTATAATATGAAATTTAATGAAATTAAATTGTAACATAAAATTTTAGGTGAACTGTTAAGAACCCAAATCTTAAAAAACTAATTTCAATTTAATCTATTGTGGTAAGTATGATAAACTCAACGATGTAGAAAAAAAAGTTTCGATTTTTATTATAAAAAGTATATTTTTTTTTATAGATGGAATCTCGACTTCCTAAACTGAATTTCCAGTTTAAGGTGCCTGCTAGAACAGTGAATGGAAGTGAAAACATCAGTTCACTAAAAACAAATATTTTATCTAATGCAAGTATAACATCAAACGTAAGTAAAAGTATTCAAGATCCACCAAAAACAAGTGCTTTATCCAATGACAGTGTAACAACAAACACAAGTAAAACTATTCAAGATCCACCAAAAACAAGTGCTTTATCCAATGCAAGTGTAACATCTAATACAAGTAAAAGTATTCAAGATCCACCAAAAACAATGAGTTCCAGTGTTATTACTAAACCAGCTGATGAAAATAAAGCACCAGTAACTCGATCAACAAAAAATAATATGACTACCTTATCAAAATCAACGGTTACAATAGCTCGGGGAGTTCAAAAACGACCTGGCCTTGTTAATAATACAATTGAACCAAAAAGAGCTAATTTGAAAACAACGATGAAGGCCAGTGCAGTAAGACCAATTAGGCCAGCAACCACAGCGGGAACTCTTCCAGGTACTAGAACTGTGGGAGGATCTGCAGCTTCAAGTATGGCTGCTGCTGCTAAACCAGTAGGTCCAAAACCCAGCAAATGGGATCTTAAAGGACGTTTGGAATATACTACTAAAGAATTGACATCCTTGAAGCAACAACATAGGGACATAACAACGCAATATAATGATATTCAGGATGAAATTATTAATCTTAGAGAAAGTGAAAGTACTAATAGATTAAAAGCTGATCAATTAGAAATTACTGCAAATGAGTTAAGTAAAGAAGTAGAGACTCTGAAAGGAGAAATAGATACTCTTAAGACAGAAAGAGATGATTTAATCAAACAATTACTAGAATCAAAAGAAATATGTGAGAAAACAGCTGCATCTTTAAAACAATATGAAGACGATTTAAATACTAAAGCCATTTTATTAACAGAACAAAGTAATCAGATTACAGAGTTAAAGAGTAAATTGGAAATTCAAGAAAAAGATAGTTATGATAAAATAGTAGCATTAGAAACAAGAACACACGAACTTGAAAGCTTAGTTCAAAATCTTGATATGGAAAGAAGAGTTCTTCATAATAATATACAAGAGTTAAAGGGAAATATTAGAGTATTTTGTAGAGTAAGGCCAAAGATTCCAAAAGAAGTATCAAAAAGGTATTTAATTATTTATTTTTTGGAAATATGTCATTTAATTATATAATAAATTTTGTTCGTGAAATTTTGATTTGTTTTTAATCTTTCCAGTGAATGCACTATTAATTATCTTGATGAATGTACTTTGGAAGTTGGCAAAATGGAAGAAGGTGTTAATAAGTTAAAGCCTCAGCGCCTAGAGTTTTCTTTTGACAAGGTGTTCCCACCAAACACTTCTCAAGCGGATGTTTTTGAAGAGTTAATGATGCTTGTGCAATCTGCCCTAGAGGGTTACAATGTGTGTGTATTTGCATATGGCCAAACGGGATCAGGTAAAACCTACACAATGGAGGGTTTACCTGGCACAGAAGATGAGGGCATGATACCACGAACGGTATATATTTATTTAAATTTATATTATACTGTTTGTATGTATGTTTCTGTTTATAATTTTGTCATTTAAATCATCAGGTAAAACACATTTTTAATGAAATGAAACAATTTGAATTACTTGGTTGGGAATACAAAATTGAAGCAAGTTTTCTTGAAATCTACAATGAACAAATAGTGGATCTTCTTGATTATACGCGAAAATCGCACGAAATAAGAATGGCGGATAGTAAAGGAAGTGACTTATATGTCAGTAATCTTTTAGTACAAGAGATTAATAGTCCTGAGGAGCTCAACCAGTGTTTATTAATTGCTCAGCAAAATCGTGCTATGGCAGCTACTCAGTCTAACGAAAGGTAAAATTAATAATAAACATCTGTTAATTAAAAATTCGTTACTTCATTTAAATAAATAATCAACACAATTTTCTTGCAGATCTTCACGATCTCATTCTGTTGCAAGAATACGTCTCATAGGTACACATAAGGTGAAACAAGAAATCTCCATTGGAAATTTGAATTTAGTTGACTTGGCAGGTTCTGAGCGATTGAAGAATGAGGAAGCTGCAAGAATTGCAGAAACGAAAAATATAAATAAGTCTCTTGCCAATTTAGGACATGTCATTTTAGCTTTACTTCAGAAACAAGATCACATACCATACCGAAATTCTAAGCTCACTCATTTACTTATGCCTGCATTGGGAGGCAATTCAAAAACACTTATGCTTTTAAATATTTCACCGTTAGAAGAATCGTACAATGAAACGTTAAATTCATTAAGATTTGGTTTCAATGTGAATAGCTGTAAAACTGGTACTATTAAAAAGGTTAAGACTGTTTTATAAATTCTTGTTTCAAATTTGTTTTGATTAAGTTCAATGCCGAAAAATGTAAAAAAATTTTATTACCAAAGTTAACTAAAATCAAGTTTTATTTTGAGACTGATCTAACAACTTAACTTTGAATAATACCCATGAAAATTTTTCACTCAAAAGAGAAAACGACCATTTTTTAAATTCTGAATCTAAATTATAAATATTATTTTTAATTCATGCCATAAGTATAAAAAGGCGGATACGAACTGTCAGCACTTATTAAGATTTTATTTTTAATTTTTTTTTTAATTCTTGACTATAAAGAAATTTACTTATATCATGTATTATTAATAAAGATATTAGATACTCGTCTCAATGAGCTGTACAAAGTGATTTATAATTTTATATAAGTAATCAAAAATGTATCAACTGTTTTGATTTAATATTATATGTATTAATGTGAAAAGAAACAAATAGTTATAATTTTTCGAAGTTGTTTCATGAAACTTTTTATCAGAAATATTGCAGAAATATTGTCTGCATGTTACAATGCATTTGAACATTTTGACAGATTTTTAACGATATTGTATAGATAATAAATATATAAATTTCTAAAAAAAAAAGTAAACCTAGTATTTAATTTTTTAAGCTAGTGAGATTCATGTTTATAAACATTACAATATAAAAAAAGAAATTTTACAAGTAAACATTAATAATACTTTTTCTTTCTAAAAATAATCTTAATAATTTCTAAAAAACATAATTAAAAAAATGTTATTCTTTTTCTATCTGCATGTTGAATTTTTTCATAGGTTTTAAATAGTATTACTCTTTAATGCTTTATAAACTAGACCTTTTTATTATAAAACAAATCTATTATTTAGCCAACAAAATACTAAGTAATATTCATTAAAAAGATTAGTAAAAAGTAGAATTTTTACTAAGCTTCTTTACTTGTCATTTTCTTTACCTCTTTCATTTACTTCTGACACTTAATAACATTTTTAAAATTGTACTTCTTTATTTGCATCTATTGGCTCCAGCATTACCTGTTGGCTGAATGGTTCAATAGGTATTTAATAATGTCTTATTCCTCATAGGCTTAAATATTCACCAAATTTGCTGAGTGTGATCTTAAAATCATACATAATATCGAGGATGATTAATCGTTTATCTTTAATCGTTTCTGTTTTCTACCGTCATATTCCTTATCAGATGATATGGTTAAACATTCTAAAAATGAAAAAAAGAAAATATTAAATAATCTGGAAAAAACATTTTAAAATAGAAAAAAAAAAGAAATTAACAAATATTTTTACCTGGCTCCTTTATTTGTCTTGTCCTCACTAGTCCTCTACCTCTGCCTCTTTTTGCAATTGCACCTCTTTCAGCCTTATGTGACAAGGCAGCTTCATTTGTTTTGCAAAGTTTCTAAAATTTAAAATATAATTTTTCTAGTAAGCAATTTAAAACTAGTATTTAATTAAAATATCAATAGCACTTATACACAAATTTTTATAAATATTCTTACTTCCACAGGTACAGTGTTTTTCTTCTTCTTAGGTAGAATACCAGAAGAAATTGGAATAGCTTTAACATTATATGGTAGTTTTCTTTTACACCTCAAACAATAGTTGAAATCAGCTGCTCTCATTCCACAAAATGAACACACAGCCAGCATCCCTTCAATATACTTGGGTGTACGATTTTGTTTTTTTGAAACTGTTGACTTCCTTTCCTGTTTTAATATAGAACTATACTATAATTTTTCTTTTTCAAATTAATTTAATCTTGATGCAAATAACCATTTACAATGATCAAATCCTAAATATTATTTTATATAAATAAGTAGTACAGAAGGTGAAAATATAAATTCTGTGATTATTATTTGAAATAAAATATTGGGTTATTGAAGTTATATGCAAATGAACTTATGGTTGTGATTAAGAAATTACACTTGCACATAAATATACATACCAAATACTTTTTATATCACATGAAAAACAATTAAAACATCAATTAAAACTAATGTTTCAGAGTAGGTGGACAAAGCAAATAAAATTTTAGATTAATAATAAATCAAATAAAAGATATAAAATATATATACCGATGTATTTGCCATTGGTTGAGCTATATGCAGTTCACTATTGATCCTTAAATAAAATATAAATGATGAGCTATTTCTTACTTAATTATCATTAAACGGTGATATTATATATGATAAAAAAATATTTTTTTAATGAAATTTCTTACAGTGTTTTAGGCTCAACAGTATTAATTCCATCTGCAGTTTTATTAGACATATGTACTTTCAACATATTTTATGCGTTATATGTTTTTAAATAAACAGGCAAAGGTTTATTTAATAAGGTCTATTATTTAGTATAAAAACTCGCAATGTTAAGCTTAAGCGTACAGTCCATCACACTCTGAGGTCTATTGCATGCCTATATACTACTCACTTTCGTACACACACTGGTGGCTCACTCTAGGATGCATACTGACTGAGACTGCAGACTTACAGTTACAAATTACAAATTAAAAATGTAGTTCATGTAGTAGCAGTACTATGATCAACTATATCATTATTTGACGAGAAAAACGAGTTTTAATATTTTTCAATTTCAATAATTTTTCTTTAAATAACTAAAAGAGAGAAAATTATAATAATTGTAAGAATGAAAGGAGGAAATGAAAATACATCGCCCTATATTGATATTTATAAAATATTGATTATTTAATTCTGAGCAATTGAAAAATGAAGAACTCACAGAAATCTATTGGGACTTGTTTAAAGTAATTTACAATTGATCTAAGAAGTTCAAAATAAACAGCATAAAACTTAATTTGATAACGTATGTATTAATGTAAAAAATAATAAATCTGCAATTTTTTGAAATTTTCTAAGTCAATTTTATCAGATTATACAGTATTATTATAATAAATTATCCATTTGTTATTTAGAATACAATTGAATTTTGTAGATTTTAATAAAACTATAATTTAAAAAACAATAATAAAAAAAATAATTTAACAGTTCCTCTTATTCTTTATGTTAATCAGTTACGTGGTTAAAAATATAATGGAAGTGTAAACTATAAATTTTTATTAACAAAAAATCTTACTTTATAAAAAAATCTATTTTATTTTCTTTTTTTTTTGAAATATATAAAGTAACTTTAGAAGTAAAGTAGTAGTTTACTTATAGAATTAATTTGTTATACATATATTACAAATGCTCAAAGAATTTTCATTCTATTCCTTCTGTAACCGCGATACTGTCGTTCGAACTTTTTGTAACAAGTCTACCATTTGATCATATTTGCCAGTAGAATCTGGTAAATTTTCAAAATTGATTACATCACAAATATCTTTTGAAAATTTCTCAGCAGCTGGTAATCTTCTAAAAGGCGAACAACTGTGCAATATTGGAGTCCCCACATGTACCGAAATTACAGATTTTCCTGTACATGTTAATACAGGATCCATTGTTCTTGTATCACTTTTCGGGGTAGAATTATTTACATCTGTATTATTTATGTCTGTTTCTTCAGCCTTAGAACATTCAGATTCAAGTTCATCATTCTTTGAAGAATCAGGATTAGACTGAGAAGTGGAATCATCCAACTCAGCGAGGAGTTTTTTCTTTGCATTTTCTAAATCTACTAATGATGGTGATGCTCCTCTTGATGAAGATGTTGCACTAATGTCCTGAAAAATTAAATTTTATCATTAAAAATTGTTAATTTTAAGGTTAACTGTTAAAAAATTTAGAGCAAAAAATAATATGCACATTAGAATTCATTGAAATATCCTCTTGAGAGTGAATTTCGTCATCCTCTGGAGGAGGTGGAGGTGGTGTATTTGAAGAATCTTCTTTTGGTAGAGGAGGAATGAACAGATGTTTCACTGGCAAACACTCAACTGGTGTATCTAAAAAAAAAGGGTAAGTATGCATTCTATTTATAAAATACAAGTGTAGTAATACATGTAACTTAATTTACTACCTTCGACTTCATCAATATCCATTTCACCTGGATTTACGTCAGTCCTAGGTTTTATATTAGCAGCATTTGGGAGCTTTCTCCTTTTATAACCATCTTCAACTTGTTTACAGCTTAAATATGATAACATTGAACTTTTACTGTTTTGTTCTTGCAGTGAAGATCCCCAATAATCCTCTACTTCCTGAATAAAATTTTTAATATTAAGAATGTCTTTTTTATTCCTTTAGTTACTTATGCAATTGTTAAAATGATTACCTCTCGAGTTCCATGTGGAGGTAAAATATTGAATCCAGGGAAGTCAAGAATTTTTTTGATGTCATATTTATCTTTGTCACCAGGAGCAATAACTTCACCTTCTTCGTCTGAACCTTGCTCAGCAAGACCTTGGGAATCAAACAATGTTAATCCAGAATGCTGTAATCTTGCTTCTTCTAACCAACCAGGTGGATAACCAAGTACTCTCATTCTGAAAAATAATATTGTATTTGAATAAAAAGATATACTTATTAAAATATATACATCTTCAATGAATAATAAATTAAATTGTTTTACCTATAAACATGCCTTGGAAGTTCATTATCTCTAATACCCAAAGCCTTTCTTAAGTTTGAACTAATTTGACCTGGAACAAAATGACCAAACCTTTGATCATCATCTAAATGATATCTAGCACTTGCACTTCCCCTTTTTGCGTTATAGTCTTTTCTATTTTTGTTGATTGCTAGTGGATTGCGTGGCTCTACACAATCGCGCAAACTATGATTACCCAAACAATTAAAGCATGTCATTTTTGGTGCAAAGTCATTTTTAACTTCAATTTGCTCAGTTGTTGTCTCAAGAGTTTTGTTAAATTTCTAAAATACAAAGAAAATTACTTTGTTTACATGTCAATTCCTTTTGTGTAAAAAATTCTTTAATTAACCTATACCTTCCCATACATAGGAACGTCAAGTTCATCTCTCAAATTGCGTTCAGTATCAACAGTAAAAAGAGCATCATTAGATTGTTTTTCTTTGCCGTTATCATTTGATTTAGTCTTAGAAGTATTTGTACAACTGCTGCGAGACTCAAATATTTCTAAATCCAGATTCTCAGCAGATGATTTAATATTTATTTTTCCATGTCTTGGTTGCACCAATTCCTTTAAAAATTTTTCTATTTTATGACAATAATTTCTGAAAGAAAATTGTATTAATATACCTTCATAAACCGAAAATATGCTTAAATGGATACAATTTAAATGAAATAAATTGTTTTACTGTAGATTTTGGTGCAACTTACATAAAATCGTTGGCACTTCTAAAAGTAACTTTGATAAGGGGTTCAGTTCGTTCGCCGTCAGGCTCGTCGTTGTGTCGTCGTTTTTTCGACGGTGGCGTTTCCGTAGATATCCTGTCCTCGTCGAGGAGAACGAAGCCCTCGGGCGCCGCTCCGGGCGGTAGGGTTTCCTCGAAATTTACCACCGTCTTCTCAGCGAGGTCAGTCTCGCTCTCGTTCGGGTCTATCATTTCGTAGCTAGTGTCCACCTTCTCTGGCTCCGGCGATGCCGGACTCTCCAGCGAATTGCTCATATTTCCCGATGTCTGGTCAGGTGTTCCTGGTCTAGGATCTCATTCGGGAGTCGGTCTCCTGGTCGAGGCACTTGTGTTTTTGTTTTGTACACACCTTCAAACTCGCAATTTGCCCAAGCCACAAAACCGACACTGTCCACAACAATCGCACGATTATCACGATTCACGCGGTTTTCGACTTTTCGTATTATGCTGCATTTTCATCAATATTCCGAATCCGCAGTGCGCTTTTCGCCCACTCTACATTTATTATACTTATACTTATTACTTTATTCTATATCTATATATACAAGGAACACCATTATATATAGATATAGAAAGCATCATATTACGTTACAATATTGTGTACCGCCACCGGGTGTAGCCGCGTGTAGGTTTCTACAGAAAGGAGATTTGGAGCACATTCGCGCCGATAAGAACGTACCTTCATAAATCGAGCGTCCGCCCAAGACACAGCTGTCCAGAACTCCGACTAGTCCGACTACTCCGACTACTCCGAGTGTAATTGTTTACACACACAGGTGACTTTTTGCTGTTTATTGCGATTGTTTCTACCGTTTTTGTTGGCGCTCTGTTAGCTATTCGTTCGAAAATTGCAATAATCCATCTCCATCGTTGAGCGGACAACTCACAGTGGTTAGTGTATTTTCAATTTTTTGTGTTTCGCAGATATTTAGCGTCGCTTTTTAACCTTATCGCTATTCGAACTTTTTCCATTGAGCAGCAGATCAAAATGTCAAGCAAAGAAATTTCGCCGGAACTAGCTAAAGAAATATTCGCCAAAGTGACTGCTAACAAAACTGAAGAGCTGAAAGCTCTGCTGGCCGCAAATAAAGTTAAAATTAACTTTGCTGACGAAAATGGCATGAATCCACTTCAACATGCTTGTTATAAAGGTAATAAGGAAGTAGCTCAGTTGTTCCTGGATCATGTAAGTTCTTTTATGATTGAAATATCCATTTGATTTTGCACATATTTTACTAATTAATTTGCTTTGAATAGGGAGCTAATCCAAATGAATGTCATATTGAACACGGATACTCATCCTTGCACTTTGCTGCTCTTAGTGGAAATACAGATTTGTGTCACCTTTTAATGTCACATGGTGCAAAAATATCTGCTACTAACGCTGTAGGAAGAACCGCAGCTCAAATGGCAGCTTTTGTTGGTAATCATCAATGCGTCACTGTGATTAACAATTTCATCCCAAAAGCAGATATAGACTTTTTCATAAAGCCCCAAGGACTGAACAAAGAGCCAATGCTACCTCCACATTTAGCAGATTCCTTCCATTTATTTATCATTCAAGTTAACGTTCACCCAGTTAGAGTAATATTAAATTTACAAAGATTTCCAGGTTTGATGGAAAATTTACCTATGGTGAGCATTGCAATACTAATGCCAATAATTATATAAAAAGATATGTAAAGTAAATTTATTTATTTTTACAGGTACAAAAAGTTCTTGAGTCAATGTGTAAAAAAGAAATGACAAGAGGTGCAGAGACAAATGAAGTAATGTCTTTCAAATATCATTATCTTGGTTGTATTGTTGCTGAAGTAATAAAATCTCAGAAAAGACAAGAAGCTATGAAAGCTGACAAAATTGAGAAAGAGAAAGCCGAACAAAAGAAAACTGAAGAAAAAGAAAAAAAAGAAGAAAAAGACGAAAAGAGTGAGGAGAAAAAATCGGAAGTATTGGAGCTACTGATTAAAAGGTTTTTGAAACCCAAAAGTGAAACACTGGAATTTCAGGAACTATTTTTGAGAGAAGCAGTTAGGGAATTCAATTATAGAGAGAGCACTATTTTTCGTCAAATGGTTGCTACTTTAGCAGGTTCTGATCCACCTAGTGCCATATCAGTCATTTCTGCAGCTATCAATGGGCAACGAGTATTTAATGATGACATTCAAATGTGCATTACATGTGGAGAAGAAAAGGCATCAAAGAAATGTAGTAAGTGTAAAATGGTGCAATACTGTGATAGGGAATGTCAAAGGTTACATTGGTTCATTCATAAAAAGGCTTGCAATCGTTTAAGTCAATCATCTGCAACAAATACTAGAGTACCTGAGCCAAATAGTGAACAAATCAGCAATGCAGTCACCTCAAGACTAAAAAATTTGGCTGTCAATTAAAAAGATTTTTATGTGGAAAAACTTTTTTCAAGTTAATTTTAATGGATGTATTCAAAATGTTGTTTTTATGTTTTTAATGAGCTTGCAATTGTAAACACTGCATATGAAACTTTTTTTTGTGATTTTTTTACATTATACAAGAGAAATGTTTGTAAATTTATTTCTAATTATTTATAGAATTTTTTTGTTTTTATTAATTAGAATTACACAAATGTAATCTGGTTTACTCATATTATTTATAATTATTTTAAATAATGTGTATAAAATCGATTTTAATTGTAATATTAAATTAAGTATAACTATATGAATGTGTATCTGTAAGCATCACTCCCATTGTAGAGAAACAAAGTTTTTAACAAAACTGAAAAATTAACTCTTATTAAATAAGAATTGGAAAAGTAATTGTTTATTTCAATGTGAACATTAAACTAGTTTTTTAATGTTTTATTAACAATGCTTAAAGTTCTAAGAGTAAGAGTACACATTTTACATTCTATGTATTAAAGCAATATATAAAACAAGGAATTATTTGGATGTGAATTTAGAAAGGCCTTCCAGCAGACCAATATATGCTGTGTGTTCATAACTTGTACTTAATTCAATAAGTTTCTCTGCAAACTCATTTGAAATACCTTTTTCTTCCAAGTAGTTCATGAGAAGATCGTACAAGTACTGTAAGAAAATAGTCAGTAATAATCTTGATGTTTAAATTTATGAGGCCAAAATAAAAACAGAAGTGATTAGCTTACCCCATCAACGACTTCTCCACCAACTGCATAAACTTTTTCCGAGTGTTCTCCCTCATAAAGAGTGATTTCATCAATACCAAAAATATCATCTGTAATAGATATTCTTAAGTTACTGACTGTGCAAAATAAAATAATATAACTTTTCATAAAAATCAGATTGTCACATTTTTATGTAGTTCCACTTTCATTTGTTGTAAAATGAAACATTACCCACAAAAATGTGTTAATTTACCAAAGGTAAATTATCAGAACGATTATTGAACTGCATCATTCCGTACTCAACACTTTGGATGAAATTTTGATATCAATCAAAAATACGTACTGTATGCATCATCCGCTCCAGATGCACCTGGTTCGCTATTAAACGAGCAGGTAAAAGACAGAGTCTGCTTCCCCCTACTGATGTCGATTTCGAAGTTTGGTTTGCTCTTCATCTCCCCAATTTCTGGCTTCTCATCTCTGGGATCGATCTCGGGCTCGTTCTCCGTATCCACCGTGTGATTGACATTGAAGTTAATTGTGATCCTAAAACAGCGCAACAAAACAGTACAATTCATCTTTCTTTTCCAAATTCTTCGGATTCCTAACCACCGATTCTTACTTCTCCTCTCCCTGTTGCTTGACTAGCGTGACTTCGGCACCGTCGAGGGACACCTTGAAGCCGTCCAGTTCCGTGGGTATGGTTTTCGTCTTAAGGGCCTTCTTCTCGGCGACGATCTCCTCCGCGAGGAACTCGACGAGCTCCTTCTCGGCTGTGAACAACAAGAAGCCATGGAGGTCACGTGTTTCGTCATCGCGCGAAACTCGCGGTACTTGGATCGATCGCGCAAATCGCCCCGATGGCGACTGACAACCGCGACTCTAGGCGGGGCTCACCTTTGGTGTGGGCCAGTCTGCAGGAGACGCAGCCGCAGGGGTGCCTGTGGTTCCTGGCGAGGTTCGTCGCGGCGGACACGAGGCCGCGCGGCTGGCCCGTCCAGAGCGCCCTGCTCGTCGTCTGCGCGCTCAGTTTGGCCGGCGCCGCCGCCACCAGGTTCTTCAGGCTCGGCAGTCTCAGCACGCTCCTCGCGATCCCGTTCATTCTGTCCGCTGCTCTGGGTCCGTCTGCACGAGGTAATCCGCGCTGCGGATGGGTTCTAACGTTCGGATGGTCGACCGCGTGGTGCGAGATGATCCGGTGCCGGCTCCAAGATGGTGGCGCGATCGTGCTCTCCCTTCCTCCTCGCGCTTCTTATCTTCTGCGCCGATATGCGGGGATCGCTGGCCAATCGACTCACGAGAAGAGGACAAGGTTGAGCGATGGACTAACCGCTGCGTACGACTTGGACAACGAGAAGCAGGACTTTTTAAAGATTTGCCGAGATTGGTGAAGATGAAGGTAAAGATGAATTAAAGCTATTTTTGCGGTATTTTTTTGCGCACAATTTAAACACTTTAGATAAATTAATATTCTTCTTTAATATTAATACTATGAATAATGTTGAATTTTAGAGCTTATAGCGAGGTTTATAGTTTTATAGCTAATAGTAAAAGGTATAATAGTAAAAGCTCAAAACCTAGATAAACAAATAAATAAATACAAGAAAAATCTTTTTTACAGTTATAAAATATAAAATTTGGAAATAATATTGTAGTTGATTATCTATACGTTAATTATCTGTATAATTAGCCCTAAAAAATTATAAATATTAAAAATTAAATAATATTAACTTTTCAGATTTTAAAATAGTTTAGTGCAATTTACTGACGATAACGAAATGATAACGAAATTTTTTTCAAATTCTTTTAGTTTTTGATAAAACCAGAGGTGTTACATATTATTCGTGTTATTTGCATTGAAAAAAAAATTATTGAAATAATATTAAATCTATTTTTTAATTTTTGCTTTAAATTAATAGAAAATTCAAAATGGTTATGTACACTGTAAATTCATAAGGTTTCAATGAAATAAAGTCACGTGTTAAATAACGTTTTAGCAGTGATTTCGTAAGAACGAGCATAAAACTAATGTGACAAATACAAGCACTTCCTAATACTAAACTGGCAATATACCTTCTCCTGTAAATTCGAACTGAATTAATCCCCTTCGATTGCACTCCAAAATTTAATCTTATCAATTCAATTCAACAGTTTTTTGATGATTCTCGAGTCCAGGTCGTTCCTCGAGGGCCCTGTTATTTTTAAAGTACGAGAAAGCGACAAAAGCAAAAACCCCCAAACCGATCAACTCAGCCAAAATGATGAAGCATTTCCCGCAGCTAAGACAGAACATCTTCGCGGCAATCCTCGTCCAAGACTAAGGAGAACCTTGACCCTCGACCTCGGCTAAGGTTTCCTTCCGCCTGTACGCGCAACCATAAGGGAGGAGTGAAAACATCACGTGGAGGTGCACGCGCCGAGACCCGGCGTGTGTAGCCGCATGTGGGGCGTGTACGCCGCGCAAATCCGCGAAAATTGGATTGGCCCTAATCGAGTTTGGCCGCGGGGAGAAGGCCTTGCCAGCAGTGCCGAGGAAAGGAAAAAATAAAGAAAACAGAGCAGTCGGTGGTGGGCCAGCGGTACCGAGTGTCCACTGCGACCGATCGTCGCCGCAGGACTCGCCAAAATGACGAAGAAGTTCGAGTTCAATTGGCAGCGGGAGGTGCCCGAGCTACTCCTAAACGGCACTGTCTTCGACAGATGGGTGGAGGAGAAGGAAAACACGGACTACGAGGCCAACTGCATGTTCAAAGTTGACAAGTACGGCTTTTTTCTTTACTGGAAAAGCGAGGGAAAGGTAAACACTTTTTGCTCCATAAAATATTGAACATCTTTAGGTAAATAATGTTTCGAGGAAATTTAATTTTTTTTTAATTTGTTTAGGATGGCGATGTAATAGAACTTGCGCAAGTGAGCGATATTCGTTACGGCGGATCACCAAAGGTCGATACATTTATATATCCATTTCATTTACACTTTGATAAAGTACTTGTAAAGCAATAATTTATTAAACATTTCCGCATTGTCAGGATCCGAAGTTAATCAACAAATTGAGTAAACACGGAACTCCGGAACAAATAGACGAGAAAAGTATTACAGTGTGTTCCGGGATAGATTACACGAATATCTATTACCAACATCTTGTTTGTCCGGACGCTAAAACTGCAAAAGTATGACCTCACGCTGCTTTAGTAAACAGTAATAATGCTGATACCGTGTATATTCATAAATTATTTATTTTTCAAATGCAGGAATGGCAGGCTGGATTGCGTTTTATTACTCACAATACCAAAGCGAGCAACGTTTGTCCCACTACGCAACTAATGAAGCAGTACGAAATTTTATTCTGGAGAACTTCAATTTCATATTATTTTCAGATTTCAACGAATCGTATTATTTTATTTCAGTTGGATGAAGTTGAGTTTCCAAGTCGATCCAAAGGGCAAAGTACCTGTGAAAGTGATAACGAAGACCTTCGCTTCAGGAAAGACGGAAAAGCTCGTGTACCAAGGTTTGAAGGAGCTCGGGCTGCCCGATGGAAAAGTATAAGCCATTTAAATAATTGTTTTAATAACAAAAATATGCTATTGTTCAATATTCAAATGTAAAATACGTTTAATTACTGTTTTTGCTAGAACGACAAAATAGAACCAGAAGCATTTACCTTCGAAAAATTCAAGACCCTCTACTTCAAAATCTGTCCTCGAAACGATATAGAAGAACTTTTCGGTTCAATGTATGTAAAAGAGACAAAATCGTAATTTGCGCAATTTTATAAATAAAATATCGTATGTTTATGATTGTTAAATACTCTTAGAACCAAGGGAAAGGGTGACACTCTGAGTCTGGAGCAGTTGGTGCAGTTCATGAACGAAAAGCAGAGGGATCCACGATTGAACGAAATTCTGTACCCCCTTTACAGTGACAAGAGGTGTATGGAAATCATAACCGATTACGAGCCTGAACAAAAAAATATTGATGCTAGTATGTTTTACACACTTTGTCTTCTTAAAAAAAAGAAATTAAAAAAACGCATTTTCAATTGATTTATTTTTACAGAGAGATTTTCTAAGGAAGGTTTCATCCGCTACTTGATGTCCGACGAAAACGCCCCCGTGTTTTTGGACAAGCTGGACGAGTGGATGGAGATGGACCAACCTCTTTCTCATTACTACATAAATTCTAGCCACAACACTTACCTCAGCGGCAAGCAAATTGGTGGCAAAAGCTCCGTCGAGATGTATCGGCAGACACTTCTTGCTGGTTGCAGGTACGCACCGTACCATTTTAACGCAACTATACGACAATGCAGATGTTTTTTTTATTTTGAATGCATTTTAAATTTATTTAGGAATTAATAAAATTGGGACTTATTTGTAGATGCGTCGAGCTCGATTGTTGGGACGGCAAGACCCCGGATGACGAGATCATCATCACTCACGGTAAAGCCATGTGCACCGACATATTGTTCAAGGACGCGTTGATGGCTATTAGGGACTGTGCCTTTGTCACCTCCGAGTACCCGGTTATTCTCAGTATCGAGAATCACCTTTGTTTGTCGAATCAGTACAAAATGGCAAAGTACTTCGACGAGATATTCGGCGAGCTGCTGCTCAAAGAAGCCCTCCCAGACTACCCGGTATGCGAAATTTACAATCGATTAAATTGTTGTTTATAAAATGATTATACTGCACGAAAATCACGGTAGTGTATTCTAATCTTAGTACAGCCTGCCGTTATTAGAAGAATTGTAACAAAGTTTTTCTTAATTTCTAGAAATATTAATATTGCTTAGATTTTTAGTTTTTCTTTTATAAGGGTGATGTGTGAATAATTTTAAAATAAATATATTTAAAAAAGCGCTATTAAAATTTTTAGTAAAATTCTTTGTCTGCTATACTTTTTATAAGAGATCCGTGCTAATTTAACGAGTAGACAGTTTATTAAACTATAATTGTAATTTCTAAAAGAGAACTACAGCTAGAGTACCGGGGAAAAAATTTTCTCGATATTTTGTTATTTTTACGCTGGGTTTCAATAGCTGTACGTGGAGGGTCAACCGCTACCGCCGCCGAACGCTATGAAGAGGAAAATACTTATCAAAAATAAGCGGCTCAAGCCGGAGGTGGAGAAGGTCGAGCTGGAGCTCTTCCTCTCGGGTAAATTCGAAGCCAAAGATGAGGTCGTCGAGGACGCGAGCGCCGCTGCCCCTCCTCCCACCGAGGCTCCTAAGGTATAACTTTTCTCTCCTCGCGTCAGCCACCAACCAGCTCTTTTATTACATTTTCTGCAGTAATAATTCCCTTCTGAAGTAAAAAAAAGTCGTAGAACAAAAAATAAAATTTCAACGGTCGCCAAAATATTTAGCGTCTTGAATTCAGCTGTAATCCCGTCTTTATGAAATAAACACAGGAATACCTCTCAAGTCAAGTAAATAATATATTTAATGTCGTCGCGCCGCGAGTTAACGTTAAAACGCGACTAATTGGACGTGCATAATTGTTTGCGATAAAATAAAATGTCCCCGAGTGCATATAACTCGGTCGAACCGACTGGCGCAAAAGTTCACAGGCTATCGGTGGAAGCTTATTTAAATGTGGATTTGAAAATTGAATGTATACGTTTTCAGGACGCGCCACCAGCCGAGGCGCCGCCGGCCGGCGAAGGAGCGCCCGGGGCACCGGGTGCCGAAGGCGGCGAGGCCGCGGCGCCCGTTTACACCGGCAGTGCCACCGCCTGTCACCCGCTCCTCTCCTCCATGATCAATTATGCCCAGCCGGTTAAATTTCAGACGTTCGAGCACGCCGAGAGTAAGTGCGGTCCTCCTTACGCAAGAAAGAAGGATACGAATCATTTATTGCGTGCGAAAGGACGAGAATGACGCGGGTGTCAAAATATTAAATGGTTTTTTACGAGTCATTATAAGGAATTGGTAATTAGTCAGTGTTGACGATTGCATTTTTTCTTTTAATTGGAAGCATTTTAATTCGAATAGGGAAAGTTTGGATGTACTGAGGAATCACTGTTAAAGTTAATTTTCACTTGATAAAACGTAAAGGTTCTTAAATGTGCATTTTAAAATTATCAATAAGACATCCGACAAACATCATTAATTTTACAAACCCTTAAGCCAGATTATGTAAATTAATTAGTACAGGATTACGTGAATTTTGTAATTAAGAAAGATATGTTCGGTGTACCGAAAAAAGATAAAAAATGAACCGCGAGGAATAAATCAAATTACGCAAAGCCGAGCGATTAATCACGCGAGCTTCGCGGCTCGATTATTTACAGAGAAGAATATCCACCACAACATGTCGTCGTTCGCGGAGAACAGCGCCCTGAATCACCTGCAGAAGTCGGGCGTCGAGTTCGTCAACTACAACAAGCGCCAGATGAGCCGAATCTACCCTAAGGGCACGCGAGTCGACTCCTCCAATTACATGCCCCAGGTACTGCGCAGCCGCGATCCTCCCGATCCCCTTTTTCATAAATTTTCGAAAATACCGCGCCGAGCTTGCGCTAGACAGTCGCAGACGGAACTGGATATATCGGCCGGCTCGCATAATTAATGCCTAACCGCGGGGTCGGGAGTTCGATGTGCCGGCGTGAACTCGATTTATCGCTTGATACGGGAATAGCGGCTCATCTTTGGTCTTTTAATTAAATGTCGCCAGGTATTCTGGAACGCGGGCTGCCAGATGGTGGCGCTGAACTTCCAGACGCCGGATCTGCCGATGCAGCTCAATCAGGGAAAGTTCGAGTACAACAACACTACCGGCTACCTGCTGAAGCCGGACTTTATGCGACGGCCGGACAGGACCTTCGACCCCTTCTCCGAGGGCGTCGACGGCGTCATCACAGCGTCCTGTTCTGTGCGGGTGAGACGACTGGATACTTCCGGAGCTTTGAAGCTTTACGAACTCAGAGTCGTAGACGGCTGTGACCTCGATTTTCTGGACTGTCGTCATTAGATTGGATACTAATTAAGGATAGTAGGGACGAGCCTTTTTTGTGTATAATTAAATTGCCGCGTATTAAAGAAATTGCGCTTGGCTAATTGATTTTTCCTTTCGAACGAGCGGTCTTTTAATTTAGTCTTTGCAAAATTTAAAAATGAGCAAGGAAATTGATGATTTTTCTGTGAATTTTGTCTACTCGTGTTTCGATGTTGTGCAAGAAGATTAATGATTCGAGTCGCATAAAATCTCTATTGCATAAAGAATTTTGATTTTACGCGAGGATGAGCATGAAAGTAACGGTGTAATATTGTGCAATGCATTAATTAAACTTATAAACGCATCGAAGCTGTTTAAAATACATCCATTATAAATTCATAAAAAACACTTTTCGGTCTTTCATTCATTATTTATTCGTGTAAATCTCCAAGTACGAAGTCACCAAATTAAAAATTTTTATTTACAAATTCCTAATCGTTCGCAGGTGATAGCTGGCCAGTTTTTGTCCGACAAGAAGGTAGGCACATACGTGGAGGTGGACATGTACGGTCTGCCCGCCGACACGATCAAGAAGGAGTTCAAAACGCGAATGGTCCCGGCGAACGGTTTGAATCCGGTGTACAACGAGGAGCCGTTCGTCTTCCGTAAGGTCGTGCTGCCGGACTTGGCCGTGCTCAGATTCGGTAAGCCACTCGGTTTTTCTCCGCCTCCTTCGTATACAATAAGCGAAACGGCGCGTACATAACGGCACGATGTTTTTCCCGCAGGCGTTTACGAAGAGAGCGGCAAGCTGCTCGGACAGAGGATCCTGCCGCTGGACGGCCTGCAGGCCGGCTACAGGCACATCTCGCTCAAGACCGAGGCGAACTTCCCCATGGCTCTGCCTATGCTGTTCTGTAATATCGAGCTGTCGATTTACGTGCCCGACGGATTCGGAGGTACGCGAATTTCGACCTCCGTTTGCTCGACGAGTTTGCACGAAGCTCGTCTTAAGTTTTTGATGTGAAATCAATTCTACGGGTTACTGACGTTTGCACTAACTGAATTCGTTACCGCGAGTTGGTTTTCTCGGGAGTAGATGGGATCATCTAATAGTTTCTGATCGAGTCGCTCTTAATTCTTTTAAGTCGATAAAACAATTAAAAAATGAGTTCTGTCTAAAATGGTAATAGAATTTAAGTTGGTTTCTGCAAAGTTTAAAGCTGACGTTTATAAAGTAAATAGATTTTCCTTATTTTTATCACTACGCCGCGCGTGGAACATTGGTTATTAACCCGATTAAAAAAAAAGTAAGCTTTATTCAGAGTTTAAAAATATCCACTTTATTAACGTTTTAATTAAATAAACTCACGTAATCACGTAATTATAAAGAAAAATCTAGCGGAAAAAAGGAACGAGTATGCAAAGGCATTAGCGCGAAGCGCACGCGCGCATATATGTGCGTCAGGTCGGCGGAATTAATTCGCGGAAGGCGGCTTTTATTTCGCGTCTCGCGCGCTCTTGCGCGCTCTCGGCTGCGAGAGGGAGCGAGAGGTGGGTTTATGCGCGCTTATACCGCTGGCATATCAAGGTGCTCGTGCTTTCAGATTTCATGGCGATGCTGTCGGATCCGGGAGCATTCACTAAGGGAGCAGAAAAACGAGATGAGGCCATGAAGGGGCTCGGTATCGAGCAGACCGACGCGAAGGCTGAGGCCAAGAAGAAGGAGGAAGAGGAGAGGAAAAAGAGAGGTTCGCCTTATGATTCGCCCATAGGCGGCCGCGCCTTTTGTCTCTATCGCGCTCGTTAAAGGCGCTGCGCGAGAGAGCCTCGTCAATTAAGCGGAACGAAATTCAAACCGATTTCGCAACTAGCGTAAAGCGCCCCGGCGCTAATTTCATCCGCGCGTTTCCGCATAATTGACCGGTCGCGCGAATTTTCTTCTCGTTTCTTTTCCCTCCTTCCCGAGGAGAGGGGCCTGACGCTCCGGCTAATTTACGCTTGCAGAGGAGTTCAAGCTGCCGCCTTGCAACTACGAGAATCTGCGCCGGGAGAAGGCCTTCAAGCTCGGGAAGAAGATGAACAAGGAGCTGGACACGTTGCGAAAGAAGCACCTGAAGGAGCGGCAGACGATGCAGAAGAATCACTGTACCGCTATCGAGAAACTCGCCAAAGGAAAGGAGTGAGTCGCACCGGCGCCTTTAAGGAATCCCGTCGCGCTCACAGCCAGTGATGCAACTTTTGACCGATCGCTTTTTTACCTCCTTGCCTCTTCTCCCGTCACGTAGCTATAAGCTAAGCTCGCTCGTATAGTGGATAAAAAAATGAATAGTCGACTGGGGTATTAAAAAAAAGAAAGAAAAAAAAATGAGGGAGAGAGATGGAACGCAAAGTAACGACGTTTTTCCTCTGCGCAGTAAAAGTGCGCTCGTTAACGACGGGAGCGTGAAGAAACTCATTAGCGAGCAGACGGCCCAGTGGACGCAGATGATGGAGAAACAGCGAAAGGAAGAGTGGGAACTCCAGAAAACTCAATTGGAAGCTTCGCGCGAGGAGATTAAGGCCTGCATGCCGGCGGTGCAGGCGCAGCAAGTCAAGCTGCTCGAGGCTAAGCACGACAAGTGAGTCGTTTTGCAACGAGCGCCGGGGCACACATAACGAGATGCTGCGCTTTGTTTATTGCCCCCTTCGCGCGCGTTGGATTGTTTCGTCGCCGCGGAAATTCCAAAGCTTTCCTCGTCCTATACGTATATTTTACGCCGCGCTCCTCCGTTTACTTTTTCTTTTTCCATCGCGATCGCGACGCTCCTTTATCTCCCGCCGTTAATAAATTGAATCGATCATAAAGGAGTAACCGCTAAATGATTGTTTCGCAAGGCGAGGCTGTAAATTTTCGCGGCGCGGCGCGATGACTTTTTATTTTCGCCCCGGGGGCTTGTGAAAAATGAATAAAAATTTATAGCCGTCGCTTCTCTATATTTTTTTTATCGCCTCGATGAGGTAACCCGACAATCTCCGCGACGCGGTCTACGGGAATCTTTTCCAAAAGACGGAATTTCTGTCTCTTACGTTGCGGCAGATTCGAGGGAGAGACGGGCTGATGAATTCTTTTTTTTTCGCGACAGGGACATCAAGGAGATGAACGCTAATCAGGCGAAGGTGTCGGCGGAAACGGCGAAGGAGGTGATGAACGACAAGGCGCTGAAGACGAAGGGTGACAAGGACCGTAGGCTCAAGGAGAAAAAGGCGAATAACATCAAGAAGTTCATGGATGAGCGGAAGAACGTCGGCATCAAGCAGGGCCGCGAGAAGGAGAAGCTCACAAAAACCCACGAAAAGCAGCTCAAGGAAATCGACGCTGATCTCGATGGGGTACTGAATTTTTGTCCTCGTTAATTTGGTTAATTTCAAGTGCTAGTTCAAAAGTACGCATCCAATTTACGCAAGAATCTGTTTGCTTGTGGTTACAGTGTCTGGTGGCGTGGAAGAACGAGGAAGCTCAACAAGAAATCGCTGCCAAGTGCGAGTTTTACGTGTAAACACTCGGCGAGGATTCCTTGCGCTCGACCGTTTTAGACCAATTTACATTTTTCAATTTCCATACATTAAAAGTTTTTAGACGGACGTTTTACTCATCACATCCGCAGCGATGCTACTGTTATCCCTGCTGCTTTTGTTCTTGTATAAACTGTTCGAGACTCGTAGGAGGCGGGGATTTTCGTCTGCGCGTGCATTAACTCGTTGCAGGGGTGATCGGGATCATCGCCGCCGATAGCCGCGGATAAATGCCCCTCAAGCCGATACGGGTGCGCGAGAGAGTCTATCTGCGGTTGGCGAGCCGATAAGGCGGTCGACTCGTCTTTTTTACCGTCTTCGACGGTAAACGGAAGCGAGTCGAGTTTCTAGCAGGTGAAACGGTTTCGCGAGCTTCCGGCTCCTGTCGCACGCTACGCCGCGAGCTTTATCATCGGTGATTGATGAGATATAAGGAGGGCGACTCTTTTTTCGCTTCCGAGGGGGCGGGGGCACGAATTTATTATTACGAGTGTTGCTGCTCCATAGCATTTTTGACGAAGCGCATGAGTTAGAAATGTTTTTGGAGACTTTTTTCAGACGTCGGAGTTTGATAATATTTATTGTTATTGTATTTATCAATATATGATTATGTTTAATGTTAACTTTTAATCATTGAATAAATATTTATTTTTGAATCGTGTTTTAAATAATTTATTCTCATGAGTGTTTATATTTTTATAGATGTATTTTTGCTTCTAAAGTAACTTTGATTTGATTTTTTTTATAAATTGGCACCGTTCTAAAAAAAGGTTTCTTGTGAGCTAATAGTTATTTCCCTAAATCATATTTATTGAATGTACATATATTATTGAATAAAATGTAGATTTACAAATTTTTATTAATAATTAAGGAAACATTAATTAACTAATTACGGATATGTAAGGAACTAGTTTTCAATAATAAGGAAAGATAAAATCTCGATTGAAACATTGCGAACCAGTTTAAAGTTGCTGACCGCATGGTGTGTAATACACGCGATAAAGGTGCCACTGCTAAAACGAAAAGAAGGCAAAAATTCTAGATAAACATAAATAAAGATACCTAACGTAAAAACTCGTGAACAATTCTGAAACCACATTCGTGCGTCCTTCGAATTCCCGGGAGTCCTCCCTTAACAGACCAAGCGCGCGGTTAGGCGCGGCGCGCGTCGCGTCATCAGTACGCGGATGCCGCGCGCCGGCTGCGAAACTCTGCCTCGTTTTTCCCGCTTTAATGTTTTCTCGCGGTTGCCTCGCGCAAAGGTGCGTCCTCGACAAGCCGCAAGAGCCGAAAAGCCCGGCCGAGCAGCTTGAGAACCCGGTGAAAATCCGCGGGCAATTTCGCGCGCGCAAAAAACGTAATAGCCAAAGGTCGCGGCTTATATACGCTGCGTTTCGCAGCCTCGCGATTTCGTTGCGCGTTTTCGCCGCGACCGTTAACGGCGGCTCGAAAACTTTTTTTACGAGCACCGGCCTATCCGCGAGTACGGAAAGGAGAAAAACGAGCGAGGCCTTTTATCGGCGTTCGGCTTCCTTTCGGTCGAGTTTATTATTTTCTATTTGCCGGCGCGCGGGGCCAGTTTATAATCCAGCCCGTTCCCCGGTTATCCAACTGCGGGGTAAGTAATGGTTCATTGTGTAATCGTGTGATAAGTACAATTTTTTTTCTCATACTTTCGGCAAAGTTACTTGGGATTTTTTTACGCAAAAGCTTATTTTATTTTAATTGCGACGTGCGTTATTTTAATTGTGATGCAAGTTACGTCGCATTCGCAGATCCGTTATAGGATTTAGGAAGTGAAACGTATACAAAATTTTAAAACGTTTCTAATCGAGTTATTCGCGATACGTCACAATCCACGTGTTTCCAATTACTTTCATTTAATTTCTGTTTGTAAATAGGTTGTACATGCGTATATACATGATTTAAATTCACAATACTGAATACGGCCGCAAGACGATATATAAAGTCTGTGCACCAAAGGTCGCATAACCGGCGCGGAAAAGCCCGACTAACAGAAATCAGCAAGGCAAGCGGACAATAAGATACCCCGTTAATCATTATCCCGGAGCGCCGGGGAACAAAAAGCCCGCTCAAAGAAAACGAGCGGCTATGTAAGAGGTGTATACCTACCTGTATAGGCCCCGGTGTACGGAGAGCGCGCATCTCTCCTTCCTCCCGCGGCCGTGCACGGCGAGGAAAGCAGGCCGCGCTTCCCGCGGCGCGGGCTCTTCCTCATTCCCTTCCGCCCGGCGTCGCGCGGAGGCGCGTGCAACTGTGCCAGGCCAACTCCCCGCGACGTTCGCGGGCTAACGGCGCTCCCGGGGCCCCGCGCGCGCCGGTACCGCTCTTCCTCGTTCCCGAGAATCCGCGCGCGCGACATAACGAGCCCCCGAAGACTCCCCCTCCCCGCGCGGCCGCGCTATCGGCCGTTCGGTCGCGGGTACCGTTCGCTCGCCGTGTGCATGTGCAGGAGGATGGAGCGAGAGAGGGAGGGACGGGAGAGTCTTCGGTTCACCAGGTCGGCTCGAAAAAGCCGCGCGCAGCTTCCAGACTTCCTTCTCCCACTGCGGCGCGCGAAGCGGAGCAGCGCCGCCGCCGCGAGTTCCCGTGACCTATCGTCCCGGCGGAGTTCATCCTTTCTACGCCGGGTACCGTTTTCTCTCTCGCGCGCTCTTTTTGCCGAGCGGGGGAGAGAGCGGGCGCGCAGGTGTGCCGCGCGGGTTGGCCCGAGGGCGCGCGCGGGCAACGGGGATCCGCGAGGTCGCCGCCGGCAGGCGACGTTTCGAACTTCGTATCTGCATACAAAGACGAGGCGACTGCGTGATGCCGGTGGGCTTCGAGCGGAGCGCGGCCCATTGCGTAATTGTTTGCGCAAGGATGTGCCGCGGCGCTACGGGAGAGGGATTATGTGCGCGCATGCACGCTGCTACCCGCGATGGAGGCGATTTTTCCTTTTCGGGGATTTTTCTTTTACGAGGATGATGTTGCGAGGCAGAGCCGCGGTTTCGCGAGTTTGCTCGATTGAGCTGTTGGCCGATTTAATTGCGGGTATTTATTAGCCGTCGGGCTTAACGGCGCGATGCCTCAACCTGGCTGACTTGGAGTTTCGCCTTTTAAAGTGCTTTTGCAACTTTGAAAGACGATTATTTTTGTCGCGTCCCTATGTGTTTACAAAAGAATTTTTATTAGTTTCGCTTATTTGCCGAAGCGTGGAGTTTTCTTCATCGGTAATCACTGGAGAATTCTTTTTGTTGGAAGGGCGGTGCTTGCAACATGTTTCTCAGATTGTGAAATAAATTTATAACGGAAGATTGCTGCATAGTTTAAACTACTCTAAATCATATTTAAATTTTCTTAAAGTGTTGATTCGACATTTTTATGTATATACTAAACTTATTTGAAATTCGTGATTAGTTCGCACTACACTTTCTTCCAATAAATAAAGATGCATGCATTTTTACTTCTATCTGCGCAAAGTAATAATTACTTATTTTCCGAGTTAAATGAAATTGCTTTTTATTAATATTTTCAAACGAAACAAAAATTTGATTCATAATAGGATCCGTGCTTGTTACTGAATTCGTCAAAAAGATGAAGCAAATATAAAGCGAAAAAAAATTTCAATTTTAAAATAGCGACTCTATTCATGCATTCAAAGGAAAAAAATCACAAAATGCAGCGGCCGTCCATTTGGAAATGATCCTAAAATCATCGCAACCGCTGCTGTTAAAAAAAGCGAAACATTCACCACCTCGACATCTGGTCTCTCTCGCGTCCGAAATGCACACACACTGCATATAGGCGGACGCCTCGGCTCCGCACGCTCGCTCCTCGCAGCAACCGCGATTGTTCGGGCCTTCCACGTCTCTCCCCGAGATTACCTTTTCGCCTATAATTTTCCCTTTGTAGGTTACGCATGCACGTCGCAGCTCACGGCGCGCGGGCATTTCTCACGATTACTATTCGCATGCGGCTTCCACGAAGGAGCCTCATCCGCCGCGCCGGCCTCATTGTCGCGCGCGGGGCGCGATGATTTAGAAGTTCGCCCCCTCGCCGTCGAAGAAAAGCACTTTGCCGCATTATAATTTTCTCCTCGACAGCCGCCGCCGCCGCCGCCGCGAGAGATGACCCGAGGAAAATCCCAAAGATCCTGCTCCCCCCCTCTGTTCACGAGTAGGTAGCGCGCGCGCTCCTTTTTTACGACTCGTAAGAGAGCCGGTGGGGGTGGCTATTGTGCGGAAAAAAAGAGCACGAGAGGAGAGAGAGAGGCTGAGGGCTTTGCGCGCCGCGGCGGCCACTCTAAGTGATGAGATCTGTCGCGCGCGAGCATTAAAGTATTGCTGCGGTCTCGGGCTCTACACTTTGTTTTCGCTCTCGCGCTCGCGCTCCTTTTTTTTTCCCCTTTGAACAATGACGCCCCCCTCGCGCGCGCTCGCCGGGGGAATATAGAGGCGTCGTGTGTGCGGGAGAAGAAAGAGACGCGGCGGCAGTCACTCGCCTCTGATTACACGGGCCATTATGCAAGCACAACGGCGCCCGCGCGCGCGCGCAAAAACAAGAGGACGCGGGCTGAAAGGGAGAAACGCGGGGAGAGCGACGCGCAGCGGCAAGCGGCCCGCGCGACCTATCACTTCGGAAGTAAAGTATATACATTCTGTGTACGCCGGCGGTTTAGACTGTCGCTCCGGGTTTTCGCCGGCGAGATGCGCGGGTAGGCTCCTCGCCGCGGGCTTCAAAGGGATCGGAAATTAACGACGGCTGTGCGCGGGGGGTTGGTCTTTTCGCTCGGGTACGACCGGCGGGGGATGAATTTTGCTTTGCTCCTTCGCCCGTGGAGCCGCGGAGTTGTGTGTCTGGAGAAATTCGGAAATGCGCTCCTGAGTGCACCGGGCTTTCATCTTGGCTCGGCTTTTGTTTCGCGATAGTTCGTTGCGGAGTAATTTCGTTTGTGGACATTTTATGTCGGTATATTCATATTTTTCGAGATTGTTCTAAAGTGTTTTTGGTAATTTTTTCATTTTTATACTTTTGTATCGGTATTGATTGAAACGCACACTGCTCTTAAATTTATCTTGTTGGAAATGTTTAATTACACTGAATTTTACGTTTTAATGGCTTAAATTATGAAATAATTTAAGGGTAATAGAAACTAAATGATGAATAACCACTTGTGCGCTCATGAAGACGCAGTCCCGCTGTGTTTGCTTTTATTGTACGAACGAATAAAAAAAATTAAAACCAATTTTTCTTAATATAGAATAGTAGGAACAGTTAATTACGGTCTTAAATGCTCTAACCCATCAACTACCTAATTCTAATGATTTAAAAAAATAATATAAACATAATTTATTCTCTCCATTTCTCTTCGGAGCTGTGACTGATAAAGTAGGTCCACCATATCGACCCCGTCACCTAATAACTACTCCGCTTCAAAAGTATCCTCGCTGCTCGCAGCTACTAACAAGCACGAATAGCTTATAAACTTAGACTCATCAACAAATAGCCACATTTCGGTTTCACTTCCAACCTACTCGTCGGGGCACAATAAAGCATCGACGACGCGCGCGTCTCTCCCCGCCCGCAAACGAGAATAGAAATCCAGGGGGGGTTGAAATCGATGCCCAAAGGATCGGGCACCTCGCTCGTCTCCCCCTCGCGCCTTGGCTCTAAAAAAAGCAGCACATCCGCATACCCCATTAATTTCCACCCTTCCCCTCCAAAAACTCGTCCGGGAAATCTCGCGCGCGCAACAAAAGCGTCGCATTATGACCGGCCGGTCATCGGCGACGGGCAGTTTCCCCCGCGCTGCTAACTCGCGTGTAATGCCGCATAACGCGGCGTAACGCAATTTATCGGCGAATTACCGAGCGGGGGACTCCCGGACTCGGCGAGCGCCAACCATCTGCGGGGAGCCGCCGTTCTTCTGCGCGCAGAGAGTAACGCAATATTTTCGGCGTGCGACCCCCGATGCGCTCAAGGTCCACGCACACAATGCAGGCGTGCGCGTTGACTTTTTTTCTGTCGAACCTGCAGAGCCGCAAGCCTTGCGATCGAAAAGAAAAAAAATCACGCCCTCGGACGTGGCGCGTCTCCCCCGTTTTGTAAGACTTCCTGGGTGACGCGCGCGGTGGACGCCGGTCGAGCCGCGCGTCGGGGCGAGGCAAGCGTAAAAAATTTCGTGGGCCGGGTATCGTGGCGGTGGCGGGGATTGATTTACAGTTTTTTGGATGAATTTCGATGCGGCGCGATCGGGGGGGCTTTTTGCGTGACTGCTGCGGGGATATGCGTGAAAGTGATCGCCGAATCATGTGGATTTTTACGAGGCGCAGTTTATTTCGAGGCTCGTTAAAATTAACGAGGGAACCGTATGTAGATTATATTTAATAGATATTTAATAGGCTATTTTACAATGAGTGAATATCGCAGAATTTTGCATCGACGCAGGCATTTTGAAACTACGTAGTTATTAAAATACTCATGTAGCATGTGTGCAACAGCACGTAATAGTAAAATTATATACTCTTGTCTTCTTATTTCAATATTTTCATTGGAAATACATAGTTATTTATTGTTATAAAAAAGAGGAAAATAGTTTAGAAAGTATTACTTATGAACCCTTTTAGTATGTAAATGTGCTTGTGTTGAAATATCATGAAATTCAATATAATTCTAGCAAAATTTATAAATAACAGATTTTTACGGAAAAATTGCTGTTAATATAATGTTAATTTATAAAACTCTTTCCGAAGTTATGGGACATTATAAAAAAAATCTTTCACATTTTATTTTCCTTAGAATAAAAATTATTGACCAGTCATGCTACTAACTTATTAACATCCACATATAAATAAATATCCATTAATATATTTTATGTGCTAATTTTATATTAATCAATTAACACACACCAGCTCCAGAAATTCTGAAAAGTCAGTCAGCAGCAATTAAAACCATAAACCTACAAAAAAAAGATCGTAAACCGGCACCTGCCTCGCAGACCTCGTGTGCGTCGCGTCAGTAAAACGCAGCGTAGAAATAAGTCGTGTGCGTAACGCTCGGTCGCGCGGCGTGCACGCGCCCCGGCACCGACGCTCGCAGGAAGCTGCTCGCGGCGGAGGATCGTCAAAACGCGTCGCAGCCATCGGGGGGGTACACACGAGCCAGAAATAATGCAGCGGGTTGCTGCAGCGCTCCGCCTTGTTAGTGACTCCTCTCTCTCCACCCCATATGTGAGAAATCGAAGTAATTATCCGACGGGCGCACGTGCGCCACCCTCGGAAGGACCTTTCACACGCGCGCGTCGTTCCTCGGGGCCCGGCGCGCCTCCTCCATATTCTCCGCTCTTGACGTCTCCCGGTGAAAACCGATTAAACGACGAAAGTCGCGTCCCCCTCGGCGCCCGGGCCCTTTGAGCGGACCCTCCCCCTGCGCCGCGATTATGCGTCACGATTTAAATGGCTCCGGCAGATATTATTATTAAAGTGTGCGCGCGGGGCGCGCGTGTGTCGGCGATGATCTGAATATCCGCGTCGGGGCTTATATAGGAGCGATATCTTGGATTATTCAACGAGGCCGAGCGCCGGGGCTTATGCAGGCGTGCGGGTTCGAAAAAAATGAACGAGGGGTGGATCGAGCCGATCACGGCGGGGAGGCGAGAGATTCGTAGAGTTTTAAGTTTGACCGAAACCGCGGCAAAGAGGATTTTCCGCAGCCAGAGATTAACATATTGCCGCTGATTGCTTATACTGGTGCCCCCGATAATTATGCTCGGTTACGCTAAATGAAAAATCGAGTCAATGTTTACTGCGCTGCTTATATAAGAATACGAATTGAAACTTCTTAGCGAATTTAATGATTTATTTAAAAACTTGATTATTAATAAGTTAAATTCAGTTTTATTGACATGAAAACACTGCAGGTATTAAAAACGTTAAAAATTGGTTTTGTGCAGGAAATTTTCAAAAACACATTAAATTAATTTCATACTTGTAAATTTTCTGATATAATCTTTTATAAAAGTTATATAATATATTCTTTAAATTGAATAATAAGACGTTACGAAAAAAAATCAAATACTAAAAAGATTCACTATTAAAAAAAATCATTTATAAAGTGGCAACGAGTTTCCTATTAAATGTAATCCAACCGCAGGTAAAAGTCCGTTTTCCAAAGCATCGGCGAAAATTTTTCGACTCATCGTCATTATTCGATTTTTCACGGTCCTGCCTCGACGAGCAAACATAGAGAACCTGACGTGACTCGGGGCAGAAAACTGCACGTGTAGTGCATAAACCGAGGGCCTTCGAGCGCACTCGCGGCAGAATACCACAAAATAAACGACGAGAAAAGCTACATCCCGTTCCCACCGAGCGTCCAATAATGCCGGAGCCCCGGCAGCGTCCACTTGGCTTCGGAAACGAAGCCAATAATTTTCCGTGCGGCGCACACGTCTCTTACCCAGAAAGCGGACCAGCGCAGGCGAGCGAGAAAGAAAAGGAGAAAAGAGGAGAAAGAGAGCAGCAGAGGAGAGAGAGGAGAGCGCGAGCGACGCCCCGGCATCCAGGAAAGAAAAGAAATCACGGCCTTGCGTTATTTATCCGTGCGCGGAGATTCCCAAAGGGAGGGCCGGGGCCACGCATAGCTGCACGCTCTCTCGGAGGCGCAGGTCCCGCGCGCGCAGGTGCAAACACAAAACCCTCGGCGCGCGAGAGGGAAGCCCCGCAAGCGGCGGCTCGGTGGTCCCTTTTTCTCCCTGCCCGCCGCCGCGGCCGCCTCCTCGACCCTTGCCGCACGCACCGGACACCGGATACTTTTAAATTCCAGCGGATCGCACGAGAGTCATCCTCGCGTGTCCCTGTCCTCGGATGGATTTCGGTTTCACCGCGCCCGAGGAGGGAGGATGTGCCTCGCGCGCGCGCGCCTCTGCTATATAGCGCACGCAGCGCACAGCGATGCAATAACGTGCGCCAATACCTATGGGCTTATGTATATAGCGAAGAAGAAAGGACAAGACAAGACAGTTTTTGTCGCACGCGGGCACGCTTACGGCCGACCGTCGTTCTCTCCTTTTTTTCTCTCCCTCTGGCTCGCCCGCCGCGTTATGTATATGTTCGCCGGTTCCCGCGCGATTTTTTTCATCCGCCTCGGCCCCGATGTGTATCGGTTTCTCGCCCAGATGCGTCCGCGGGATTTCTGGGGAATTCGTCGGATTTTTCTGGGTCGCCGTGCGTGCGCGTCTGGAAAGGATCGCGATCGATTCGGCGATGCGGGTTCCGTTAAAGAGCGACTTTTTGTGCGCTTTCTCGGAAGGCCGTAATTTTCGTCGGATTTTTGACACCGCTCTTCTATCCTCCACGATCCTTTTTTCTACCTTCCTCCTACTCCTATAAATACGAAGATTATCTTTTTGCTTTGAGCGAGCCCGCGCGAGCCACTCGATCGCGAGAGGAAAAAGGGAGCTGAAAAGAAAAGCTGGAATTTATAGGACCGCCGCTCTCTCTCCGCGTCTCCCTTTTTTCCGCGGGCAGCCCCGCATAAAAAATGGTTTAACTGGTTTCTCCGCTGGCCCTATGCACAACGCGGGCCAATTAACCGAATTCTACATCATGACACGAGAGCGCGCGCAACCACTTGAGGCGCTCGGGGAATCACGCGCAGCTTGCGCCATATTTACACTGACCCGCGAGCGCGGGCGGAAAAAAAATTAAGACAGCGGGAGTACGGGGGGAATGGGGGGAAAAACTGCTGAAACGCGACGCAAGTGTGTTCTGGGAACGGCCGAATCGAGATACATAATATAGTGGCGCGTAGATCTGGTCGCTCCATTTTTCCATCGGGCGCGCTCAATCATAAAGCTCTCGCCTTCTTCACGTCCCTAAACAAACTCTCCACATGCGGGCAGTGCGCTGGCCTCCGTATCTCACGGTATCTCGTCAAAGTCCCCGCCGACGACGGAACGACGGCGCAAGACAGATCCGAGAAGGAAAGAAAGGACCCGGCGGGGGGAGATCTCCGCCGCTCTCCCCCCGTCCGGTAATATCGTTTTCTCGCATCAGCCCGGAGAAGAAAGGAGCTCGTGGAGTCGGTCAAAAGTTCGGCGAGCGCGCGCCAGCTCGCCTCTCTAACGACGAGCCGGTGACAAATGATGCGCCGAGGCCGTGTAATGGAACCTCCCGCGGCGCGACGAAGCCCCGACGTCGAGAGGATACGTTCGGGAAAAAAAGGCGCGCGCGCGGGGGGAGAGAGAGAGAAAGAGCCACAGGACGCAGTTCCGTTCCTTTTAAACGTCGTAAAACCTGCTGCCCCGGTAGGTACCTGCCGCTGCGCACCCGCTTGACCTGCCTCTCGAAAAATCGATCCCTCCGAGTGATTAGTCCCGCAGGTCCTCTTCAGGCGTGTGTAATACGGCTTTCCACGTATACCTGCGTCGCCGGAACGCCCACCTCGTCAACCCGACTGCACCCAGAAACTTCATTATTTTGCATAACGCGTACCTGTTAATTGCACCATTGTGGTTTTTTTTTCGAGGGGGAAAACTTTGCTCCGATACTCCGTAATTTATACCGAGTTGAGCCGTCCGGTAACCGGCGGGAGGATCCACCGCTCATTTCGCTCGTTTACGCGGTGATCACGATGGGGCTGCGGGTTTTTTTTTGTGGAGCAGCGCACACTGAATTCCTCGAATGACTCCGGCCTTTCTCCGCCTTCTTCCTTTTTTCCAGGGAGAAAAAAAATGTACGTGGAAAGCGCGTCGATGCGCTCTCCTCTCTCTCTCTCTCCGGTAATCCTCGGCAGATTAGAGCCGGTCCTCGGCGGCGCATTGACTGGTGTGGAAACAGATTCCTCTCTCCTCCCATCGCGCTTGAATCGGCGGCGACGGACTCTCGCTCTCGACGGAGGGGACATTGTGCGCGCGAATACCCCGGGACCACCCGGAAAAGCGTTTTGTGTCCCTCCGATTTTGACGCGCGGAGGATGAGAGAGCGCCGGTGTCCGACGAGGAAAAATTGAGCGCGACCGGCGTCGTGTTACACGACCACACGACACGAAGGGAAGACGCATTATTATGCCCGGGAGTACTGCGCCGCGACGCTGACGATTGCTGTAAGCGCCGCCGATGGCTCGTAAATTTTACGGCTTTTAGGAGAACGCGTTCCGTTAGGTCCTTTCAGCTTTTTTTCGGTAGCTGCACGGGCATGATGTTGACGGGGATATTGCTTTAATTAGTATTGCAGTAAATCTATTATAGACCGGCTACTTTTTAGGCAGTCGTAGATATAGTTGGATACCCGTCGAACTCGAGTGTGTCGGTTAACGAAAACTAGTAGTGGACGATAAGATGTTTTAAATGACTGAAAATTTTGTTTTTCTTATTAGACGATAAATATCCGTGGATGTGATATATTTTTTTAAATAAACTAATTGATTAAAACAAACTTCAAGTAACGCTAACTTTAACGATTATTAATTGTCTTTAATAGATTATTAAAAGGTCAACTTAAAATTTTTCTTTTATGAATATGCATTTATATAGCGCAAGCACCAAATTTAGAAATTTTTGGAATTAAATGATTACGCTTTTTTTATGCAACTAATTTTATACGTCAGGTTGTTGCTGTAATTATTTATGCATTAAATTTTTATTGAAATATTTTAGCGCTATACTACTGTGTTATTTAACCAACAACATCATCTACTTTTTAATTTTGGAGTACATAAATTCTCTACACTTTTTAACTATTAGCATCTATCAACTTTAATATTTCGCTGCATCAGAACGAGGAATTTACAAACACGAAACACCAAATAATTCTTCGTCTCGATCGTCGACAAGCGAAACACAGCGCATAAAATTCAAATTATCAATCGAGCCTACCAATCGCTTCCAATTATCCTCCCGCTGCTCGTAGAATCAATGCTCGCTGCGTGACAATCGACGCGCGAACGGAACAAAAAGACCTCGGAGCCTTCCGTCCGATAAAACTTGCCCCCTGTCGACCCGAACGAGCAGCATGCACGAGAAGGCATCGAATCGTTTTTTATCCCCATCGATTTTTCCGTTCGCGCGGAAGAGCCGCGGGAGCCCGGGGCACAAGTGGCCGGGGCGAACCCCCCGAGCCCCAGTGCGCAGAGAAAGCTGCAGCGGAAAAGCTCCGGCAACCTGCAGCCGGTCTCTCCGCACCTCCCAGGAGACGCGTAGCGCGTGTAAAAACGAAGCGGCGATGGCGTCACCCGACACCCCATATTCCGGGCACGGGGGCGGCTTCCCGTTACCCTATTTTCCTCTCCGATCGTCATCCCCCCATGTGCGATCTCGTGCCATCTGTGCGCGCCCGGCGATCCGTCGGGGCGGCCGCCCCCCTTCCTTCCTCTTCCCCGCGTGCCCCGGAGCAGCGCCGCGGCGGCCACAAGCTCCGGGAGGTCGGCGCGTTTTTAACGGCGCTGCACGTGCACCGCGCGCGGTGAAACCCGATAAGCCGCACCAAAACACGCGCGAGCAGCCCGTTGATTTACGAGCCTGAGAAAGTCGCGGCGCCTCTTCCCGAATTATCCCGAAAGGCGAGGCGAAAGAAAAAATGAGAGAGAGAGGCTCGTTGGGAGAAAAATCTGGAGCGACGTCGGTGCACCGATTGATACCGCGCCGATCGTCTCAAGGTTCCCTCCGGCGGCCGTCATTGGCGGCGAATCGGCCGGAATTCCTCGGCGACGCCGAGGCGTGCGAAGCGAGCGCCGGACGACGATTTAATGCGCGCGGCCCGAGACAATTGCCCGGGCGCGCTGCGCGCCTCTCCCTCCCGCTCCGGCAGTAGCTCGCTCTCTCGGTCCCCATCAAGCCTCATCAGGGGTGATTAGCGGGCAACGAGGTACCGGCCGCCCGCCGGCCCCGGCAGCCTCTCTAGATTAGCCATTGACCCCCTTACCCTTCTTCTCCGCGCGCTCGCTTTCTTCGTCTTCGTTCTTTCGGGACCTCGCCGCGCGCGCGTCTCGTATTTCTTCCTCTCCTTTATTCACGCGCTGCCTTATACCCGCCAATGTATAAAGCCCGGAGCGCCGCGTTGTGTGCGTGCGCGCGACCGCCTCGGGTCAATGACATGTCAGCGCGAGCGCGTGGAGCTACTGTGCGATGCTGCCGGAGCGCCGACTAATTGAAACACTCGTGTTTATAAATATTTCTGCGCCTCCTCTCGGCTCGTTGCTTTTTTCTCTTCTTTTGCCCGAAGCGCGCGAAGAGGACGGGGGAGGAAGATCGCGGCCGATCGAGGCTGCTCCGGGGATGACGGGCCCGACGATCGAGCGGAATTTCGCGCTCCGAACCGAGCGAGCCTCGGCTAATTCGATTAGTGTGCGTGAGCGTGTGTGAGGACGAGCGGGTGAGGAGTTAACAAGCAGAACTCTCCGAAGTCCGAGCGTGCGATTTGGCTCGTGGCCGGAGAGAAGAGACCTTTAATTGATAATTCGTCGCGTTCGCTCGACTTTATATTCCGCTGACGCAAGGAGATCCGGGATGAAGGGTGATGCTTGTACTTGCATTGGCTCTTTCTTCGTTTATCTCAATCTTACGTCGATGTTACCAGTTGAGAGAAAATTTGTAAATTGTCCTACTATTCTGTCAGCGTCATCAAGGGCTAAAAAGGTACTTTTAAATACAGAATTGAGTTTTAAGCATTATCCTCAATTTGTACAATACTTACCATTTAGTTTTAGCAATTTACAATACTCAAGTATGCTATTCTATTCCGTTTTATAGTAGATTAATCTTAGAGCCAAGTTTACCTTCGAAAATAATTTTTATAATATAATTTCAACTAATCTGGTTATGATCTTAAGACAATATTTATGTAAAGTAAAGCATTAGAGTAATATTTATGAGCAATATTATTTTTATGAAGTTGATGAACAAAAGGAAGTTGACGTTCTTCAACGATAAGTAGTGAAATCGTGCCGCTCGAAAAATTAGCGATGAAAATAAAGGGGAAACGACGTAGTGGGGTTTGGACAACTACGTATTGTCGCAGACGGGGTTGATGAAAACGAGCGAGTTCTTTTAAAAAGTCAACGATTGGCGTAGGCGGCCTCGTCGTCGCCCGGCGAAAAAAGGAGGACTTTCGAAAACACGGTATCTCGCGCGCCGACGCTGTATTACGCGATGCGCAGAGCAACCGAGGCATGAGGAGAGAGCCTCCCGACAAAGTCTCTCGCCCCCAAAGACAAACAAAGCGGATTTTCGGTTTGGTAACCCCGGACGCCGTGCTATATACACACACGGCCACGGCTTTTATAAAGAGAAGCTCGCGCTTCGGAGCCAATGGACAGGAGATACACGCGGGCAAAAAAAAAGTTGGGGCACGCCGGAGCAGCCGGCCAGGGTCTCTCTCGCTCTCCGCTCCTCTCTCCTCGATATGCCGACTTCAAAGCGGCCAGCGAGCTGCGAACGCTGCCAATCGGGGTATAAAATCAGGGAGCACACTCTCCGTCTCTCTTTCCGCTCGTAATCAATATCAAACGGGGCGCTGCTGGTGTGCGCCCCCCCCTGGCCGCGTACGTGCGCGCCGGCCCGAGGGGTGGCAGCGGCGTCGTCGTCGTCGTCAGCGGCGGCGGTGGTGGTGGTGGTCCAGATGAAAGGGGGGAAGAGAGCGCGAACTTGTTTGTCGGAAACGGGGTTCCGCTAATGCCCTGGTTAGCGCGCGCTCGCTCGGCCGATCTCCTTTGTGACCGGGGGGAGGGCTGGGGGTTACATCCGTACGCGCCACCCTCCTTTATACTTCCAGCCGGTGCACGCCAGAATGCAATTTAAGGCCACGCGCCCGTGGTGTGTATATGTACGTATACGTACACATACGAGCAGCAGCTCTCTTCTTCTTTTTTAACCATTTTTGTAACCAACCCCCCGTCGGAGCAGCTTCCTCTCTCTCGGTGCGCGCACCCCCCCGAGTATCCTAACGACATCGCGTGGCCCCCCTCGCGCGCGCGCGTGCGGAAGACACGCGACCCGCGCGCACACGCCGGGAGAGAAACACGAGGAGCGTTCCGGGATTAGCGGTTCAATGCGTATTAAGCTTTTCGCCCTCTCCTCTTGCGTTGTATTAACGGCGGAGCTTGACGCTTGCCCTTTGTGCCGAACCGCCCGGTCAGGGTGGGGGCTCGGAAGAGACGCGCGGCCGTTGTTTGCGCGAGCTGCGCCCCCGAGGCCACTGTACGCGCCGAAAAAATCGCGTTTTCACGCTTTAAAGGCGCGTTTTATCATTCGAAACGACTGCGCGCCTCCTTTTTTCGCAGGGGGCGCGAAACGCAGCGGTACGCAGCTATAGGATGACTTTGTCGACGCGCGCGGCGAAAAGTCAAGCGTCAACGGGGCGGTATTTGGGGTGGAACCGACCGAGCCGCCCCGGAAAGTGACAGTCGATTTTGTGCCTGGGGTGGATATTGCGCTCATTAATAATGATCGATGCATTATTATCGTCAGATTTTTACGCGCTTATTCCGTCCGTTTATTTCGCCGCTTTCTGTCCCAGCGCATCTGGATCGATAGGTGATACGCGGCACGTCAGGCGTCCAAAGATATTTTTGCGCCGAGCGAAATTTAACAGAGCGAGCGAGCCCAATCGCCTGGTTATTAAATAAACCGGAATTGCGTTTGAAGCTCTAACTCGATTTTCGTGAAAATCGATGGGAACTGATTTTTCCTGGGTCCGTCAGTGGGCAGCTCCAAAAAATCAGTCTTCAATCGCGAAACGCCGCCCGTGAGCCATCACCGTTACACCCATTACACCGTCGTACACAGATCGTTTGACGGACGGGCCGAGACTGAAATACAAACTATCGGAGTCAAAAGTTCACGCGTGCGGTACCCACAAACGCGCACACACCGACGCACGCTGAACTCACGCTCGGGCTCACGTATACACCGCGGTGGAGGAAGAATGCATCGAAGCCGTATCATGCGGGACGAAGGAGTTTCCCATGAAGAATACGTAATCTCCTTGGCGGCGGCCCGGCCGGCATACTAATTTCAGCGGTTCGTTGCCCGGCTTGCGCAATGACCCCCCCTTCCCCCCTCTCCCCCGCCCTTATCTAATGGCGGGAAGGAGATGCCCCGGCGTTTATAATCGATCGCCGGATTATGGAGCAAGTACCGTCCTCTCTCACTCTCCTCTCTCGCTGCTCGAGATTCGAAGGTCGACCGACCGCCGGATTGGCATTTTTCTTTTTCCGTGAGCGGACGCTTACGGGATATATTTGTAAGCTGCCGCGGCGACGGGAAGGACGAGTAGCTTCGGAGGAGCGGCGCGCAGTCACGGCGATGATTAATAATTTTCGGTCGGGCTTTTATCGGGCATCTCGACGGTTGGCACGGCGGAGGAGTGAAGGGATTTCGTGGTTTATGTAATGGGATAGGATAGGATAGGCGAGTGTAAATGAAAATATTGTTTTGTAATTGGGTTATGAAACTTACGCACGATCGATTGACTCGAGCGCCTGGAGTTTACTTTTTTCTTTTCTCTACGCGACTATTTTAAATTATGGTCCATTAGCAAGATTTTTGCTTGCTTGTTTTTGTTCAGATAATATTGTATAATATGAACAACTTATGATGTAATCTGTAAGTTCAGAAGGAACTTTTAAATAATCGCAATTTGTGTACACATTTGTTTTATACGATTAAAACGCGTTTTTCAACCGCCACGGCAAATAAAAGCATCACAGTTAGACAAAGCTGAGTAAAAGTTTAAACGAAACATTTTTTAAATAAAACTATTTCCAACAGCACGTGAATTGAAAAAAAAAATAAAATTTCATTAAACTTTACGCACACATAGAATATTATCAACCTCAGCGTAAAAGTTGAAAAATGCGCGCGGGTACGAACGTATATTATTCCATCTTGAATGGCCGATAGCGCGGCCTTATCGCGTGGCCGCCGTGCATCCTCCTCCCCCGACGCTTTTTAACGACCCCGCCTTTATCCGAGCTGCCTTTTCCCGGGGCCGCGAAAAAAAGCTCGCGCGCACCTTTTTAACGGCCGCGCGCGCGCTCGCGCATCACAAAGGGCCCCAGCGGCGCCCGCGGGGGCGGCGGCCGAGGAAGTGCCGGGCGAACGGAAGCGAAAGGAGGCGGGCGGGGTGGGTGCGGAAGGAGCCCTGGAACCGGAACCGAGACGCGGCGTCGGCCTCGGCGGCCCCGATACGGCCCCCGGAAGCGTCGCGCTTGCCGGAAGTCGCCGAGGAAATGAAACGCCACCCCCACCCGCGGGGGCGAGCTTTTCTGCCGCGGGCGAGGCGCGACCGAGGAAGTGTTCTCGCGAGGGAGAGAGAGGGAGAGAGCGAGCGAGTCGCGTGTTTACGATCTGGAAAACGTCGCTGCCAGCCAGAATGTATAATGCATGCCCCGCCCGAACAAAGCCCCCGCGGGCGGAGCGGGAGATTGCGAAAATGACGGAGGACTTTTTATTGGGGAGCGTGAGGCTTTTTTTTAGGGGAGCTTGAATGACGCTCGATCATTTTGACGTGCGGACGCTTTTTTTTGCTTTGTGTAATTTAGGTAGTTTTTGCGATTAAACTTATTCGGTTAGTTCTTTATATATTTATTTTTTTGTATTTGGAATATTATTAAATTATTCTAATAATCTAATAAAAAGCTTAGTTTAAAATAATGTTTATACAATGGGGAGTAGGGTCTTTAAGGGGACTTTTCGGAAGTGGAGCGATAATTCGATATTAAAGTTTGCATTTTTTCGAAAATTTAGTCGTTTGAGCATTAATTAAAAGGTATAATCGTTATTGTTATCTCCACAAACAAGATACTAAAGTACATTCATGTTTACAAACAATTTTTTGTGCGCAAAGACTATCTTGCGATGACAGTAGTTAATGGTCATTAAATCAGCATCTCTATTATAAATAATAAGAAAATAAATATACAATAAACATTAAAAAAATATAATTTGTATACCATTTTTTCTTTATAACTGATCTAACAATTTATGTGATCATATCAATTGCTACAGCGACTGTATAAACGATGATCGAGCAACAATTCGAACACTCAAATGTTCTTTGCATATTTTCCGAATTAAGTTATTGTGTTCTTTTTAAATAAATCACCAGCTTTACAACCTCTTCCTCGTTACGCAAGCCCGTAGCCTAGAAACTTTACGACCGCTTTATAAAAATTTTCATTCAACTTTAAACGCCCGTAAATCAAAATCAACGAAGCTCCTTAAATCAGCCCCGATACCATTACATAAACTGCAAAATCCTCGAATCGTCAACAATATTTCACCGGCTCTCGAGCCCGCGAGATTCGCACGAGTGACTTTCGCGCAAGCCCCACGGAGAAATTCCCCGGCGCGAGAAAATCCAATCCGCGTTCCGCCCCCGTGGGCAGCGTACACACGCGTGGGATTTAAAGGGAGCAGTATAGCAGCCGATGGGGTTGTAGCCCGGTAGGCTTGCGCGCGCGCCTTCCGCCGGCGAAACGGGTTCCTCCTCGGGCGCGCGCTCGCCGTCTCGGGTTACGAAGACGAGGCGACGCGACCTTACGCCGTGGACGAGCACAAAGGGGCGACTCTCCCGCGCAGCTCTTTGTCAGCCGGTATCGGAATGGCGCGACATCGATCCCTCCCCCCTCCCGAGGTTCGACACCTGCTGCCCCGAGCTTTTTCGCACGCCCGCGAAAGAAAGAGAGAGAGGCGCAGGAAGTGCGGCCCTAATGACGGAATCCGCTACGGGCGGACCGTTAAGGCGTTCGAGGAGCTGCGCTCGGGGCCCGACGCGTGCGTGGCGCGGGGATAACGCGCGCGACACGACCGAAGAATACGCGGACCTTGCGGTATTCGCGCGCGCGCGCCTCGATAGTGACCTACTATGCTCACGCCGTTGATATTTTTTTAAGACGCCGATGACGTGGGTAGGATACGTGGGTGGAGGCTTACGGGAGGCGATTCGAGCCTCGAGGGCTTTTTTTAAGAGTAATTGGATGTGTCAAACAGTAGTGATGTTAATTTAATAATGGCTGTTTAATGTGCATTTAGTAATACGTTTGGTAATTGCTGCTTTTAGGCGTTATCCTTTTTTTCTGGAAACCAGAAAATACAATTTAGATAATTGATTATTTTATTTAATTACACCTATCTAAGCTAATTTAGTGTGATATTACTGCTCATTTTTTAATTAACAGAGAATTCGAAATTTTTATCTTTTTCTTCCAAAGAAATTACCTTTCCGTAGTTAACGTTAGCGAAAAAAAAAACAAAACAAATCGAGGAAGCGGTAGTTACGAAAGGCCTGTCGTCCCCATTCTCCTGCAGGTAACGCTATTAAGTTTTCCTCGTTCCTCATTTGAGAATGTCGTCTAAAAAGCACCTCAATCCCAAAAATTTCGATACACCGATTCCAGCGAAATTTGTCAACTCGAAAAAAAAGGGAAAACTCGGCGGTCGTGACTCATCAGCGCCTATTTTCCCTAACGAGTGAAAACGGCCCGTACCGTCGGTGGCGACCTTCGCCTCGCCGCGTGTATATGTACCTTCGCCGCGCTCGCGGCTCCCGGCGTAATAATATTTCCCACGAGGCGGGCGATTAGCGACTCGGACACAAAATTATCACCCGGGGCGCCTGTCATCTCTGCAGCGATGCAACGCTTTCTTCCTTCGGCGGGCATCGTTAAGCCGTTACGAAACCGCGCCGGGGCCGGCGAGCGCGTGCACCCGGGGCTCGCCGTTTCTAATTTCAAACACGTCGCCGGGGCCTTTCGAAAGACGCGCGGAATCATATTGTGACACGCGCCCCGTTCGCTCTTCTTTTTTTTCGGCCGCCCATTGTCACCGCGACGAAATCGAGAAAGTCCCGCGGGATCGGTTGCCGTGATCGGGATTTTTATCGATGATGTCACCTGCTCCTCTTTTTTCCGCGGGAAGGATTCTCGTTTTCGTATGGCGGGATATTTTGCAACGTTTCGGGGAGACGAAGTCATCGAGTGGCTCGCGTGTGATGTAAAGGAGGCTTGATTGATTTTTCCAATGGAAAATGACGCAAGTTCAATTTATTTGCTTGGGAAATTAAAAGACTCGGGCCGGTCGCAAAACACAGTCGAACCACTCGGAGATTTATAATATTGGGAAATTCTCGTACCGCGGGAAAAGTCAAAGCTATTTTCAAGACGAGTCGATTAATAATTCATACCCTTAAGGATCAGACATCGTCGCGCGGCTAAATAGTTTATTCGATATAAAATTACAATGCCACCGCGGCTGGGGGAAAAGTCGCTTCGTTTTATTAAAAATCCATGAAAAAGCGATAAACCGTTATCGGTTTAGAACAAATTTAGTGCACCGTAGTGAAGCTCGCGGTGTGCAGTCGGCGAATGATTTATTCGATTTGAAAATTCAAAGAGTCTCGCGTCTATCATCGCTGCGAACATGTGTTTCAAATGTAACTTCTCGAACGTAAATTGCGCATTGAATAATAACCATCGAACGTCTCTGGAATCGCGATGACGAATAACCGGCCGGGCGTATACATTTTTGATTGAAAAACACATCACACGTCCGTCGCGGGAGTGGGAATCGATATTAACCGTTTGTCCCAGCGCTTAAAAAAAATCGCGGCTCCGAAATAACAAAGCACAACCGGCGGTTCTTCCTTGTATATTGATTTTACTGCGCTTTCTCATCGACTCGCGTGCATCTTAATAAAATTTCTTTTGTCCTTCCCCCCGGAACACTCGTGTGAATCTCGCCTCGCGGCCATCGCTTAAAAAGAAATTTAAAAAAAAGTAAATAAAAAATAAGACCAGACCAACTCTTTAACCGAATCTTTCTAATGATACTTTACTCGGCGGAATCGCGGATAAAAAGTCGGCGTCCAATTTTAGTAACTTTTTAATCCCGAAACCCAATTTCCCCGATTCGACATCCGTATGAAAAAAAAATACGGGAGACGCATCGCTATCAATCATAGCATCGCGCGCAACCGGTAATCTGTCGAGCGTCGCACGCGATCCGGCTCATTAAGGATGAGAGGCGTCAGTTAATAATTACACCGAATCCTCGTCGGCGGCGCGATTTTTTCTCCCCCTCCGCGCCCTAAGCGCTTTCACGCGCGGCGCGAAGGCCGGACGGGTCATCAAATTGTGGCTCGCGTACTTAGCGCGACAATGAGGTACAAGCGAGGAACATAAAGGGGGGAACAAGGCACGTCTTAGCGGCGGGCCCGTTACGGCCGCGCGCGGACTATGTATACGCGCCTCTTACGAATTCGTGGCGCGCACCGGCAGTGCCCTATCGGCCGCAACCGCCGTCGAATACCGCGCCCGGCGATTAGCCACGGGGGCATTCCACCTTCCTTTCTCCTCCGGCTTCTTTTCTTTTGTTTCCCCACCACCGCGGCCTTTTCGGAATTCGCCCGCGAGGAAGTAGTTACACCCGCGGCGACTATTTTTTTTCTCTCTCTGACGGCATTAAGCAAGGTGGTAAGTGTCGCCGGGCACCGGTTCGGCCCACCTAAGATTGGAATATCGAATTCGGGCTCGCAACGCTATCGGTGCATTAAGCCGAGGAAGCGCCCATCAGTGGTGTCTAGGAATTCCCGGGTGTCATGCGTAAGTCGATCCCGCGACGACATCCGATAAAATACCCTTTTAAACCTAGATCGCTTTACGCATCCCCGGTATTTTCAGCCCCCACCCCGAGAGACGAAACTCTAGCGTGCACACGGGCAAATTTCGATCTCCTCGTGCGCGGATGAGCAAAAGTCAATGGGAGCCGGTGCATCGAGAGGGTTGCGTCGCATGCCTCGCAGCTGTCTCCCGACTGGTCATCGCCTCGCGTCCGCAATAAAAAAAGAGAGAGGGGGCGCCTCTTCTCTCTCGCTCCGCGTCGCAGGGATTTCACGTGACGCGTAATCGGAGCCGAGCTGAATACGAGAGGAGGTTGCGGGCGTGCGAGACCGCAGTCGATTCTACGGAAAAATATTTTGATTCGCCGTAGGTTTTATCCTCATCCTGAGACGCGCGCGGCAACGCCTCCGCACTCCAAAGTACCTTTTCGCGGAATTTATTAAATGACTGGATGGTGGTGGGGGGTGACGGGGGATTCGGATGGTTTTTTTTCACGAGCGTGTCCCACCTCGCGGGCCCCGTTGGACGTCGCGAGCGCCGGATTCCGAAAAGCAAAAGGGAGACTGGTCGCCGGCGAAGGCCGTTCGGTTATTCGCTTCCGTTTGATGCTTTTTCGAAATGCTTTTATCGACTGCTGGCTTTGACGCGTTTTCGGGGTGTTCGCTTTTTTATGTTGCAGCCTGCCGTTTTTTTTTTGTACTTTGAATGGGCATCTTTTTTTGGACGGACGTTTGGGTTTATTTCGGAGGCTCATAAAGAATGTGAAAAAGGTATTGAAAACAATTTTTTCCGCAGAACCGACGGTGAAAACAAACATTTCAAAAGGACCAAAATCTACTGGTCGAATTTCGAAAAGCTCGTGCATTCAATTTTTTTCAATTAAAAAAGTAATATCTTTATTTAAAAAAATCTTTGATGTCCTTTTTCACATGTACCTTATCAATGGAAACGAACAAAAAACATGTTGGACAGTCAAAGAAAGAAAAAATTGATTTAAAAAATAACCAGATTTCTTTTGTTTGCCGATTTCATTCATTATCAATATACGAACGCGCACTCATAAGATGAAACAGTGAAAAATCACTCGGCTCGACTGAACTGTTTTTTAGAAAAATTAAGCTATTCCCTAAAATCGATTGCATTAGTTTTCTCGATCGATTGACTTTGTTTCCTCCAAAGTTTAAGTATTAATGGAATCTTATTGAGGACCTTTCAACTCCCACCGATGTACCGATGTACGATGAAAATACTAAATTCATTTTTGTATTTTAAAAAAACACATCATGAGTTTCTCTTTTGTTCAGTGAATCGCCAAACTGGTCTTTATAGAATAACGAGATTAATTTATTCGCGGAATCACCGTTCCAAAAGCGTAAGGACTCGATCAGAGCAGTCGACAATGCGTTCCCGCTAGTCACGTCCACAGCGCCGTGTCACCATAAAAAAATTAAAATACACCTCATCCTCGATTCATCGCGCGCGTTATGTATCGGCGCTCGATAAGCGATCTCTCCTAATTCCCACGTATAACAAGCGTTCGCTTTTTCCCGTTCGCGGCATCGCCAAATTGACGCTGGTGCACTGCGCGCGCCTCCCGGCCTGCACCCCCGCGAAGACGCGAACGAGACGGCCTCGCGACGGCCGCGGAAGTGCCGATCGACGCGTCGCGAGATTCGTCGCTCCGCGGGCGCGCGAGACGCTCGTTAGAGTCGCGCGCTCGTTGCGCGCCTAGGATGGAATATTAATAGCGCGACTCAGGCGACTGGAAGCCGGAACTGAGGCCCGAGAGGTCGGGCTTATTTATAAGCGCGATATAGCGCGCTCGAGTGTCTGCACGCTCGCGCGAGTGTGTGCGCCGGACGGCGGTGCTGCCGGGCTCCCACGCTTCCCATTACGTATTGTACGTACATAGACTCCCGGTACGTGTGCCCCCGCACACACTCCCGCCTGATTTAATATTCTTCCTTTCCACGTATTACGCGGAGGTATATGCGCGCCTCTCCTCCTGCCGCCCCCCACCCGCCGTTCGGTCGGTGCGCCTTTCTTCTCGGCCCGCGCCTCTTGTCTTGGAGCGCGACACGACTCCGTCATAAATACGTCGTCGGGGCCCCGCGAACGACTTACGTAATTTTTCTGCTTCCGCGCGCGCCAGCGCTTGTGAAAGCACGTGTATATCGGGGGGCCCTGGGAGCGAGCGGGAGAGGAGAGGCCGCGATCTTCGCCCGCGTGTCCTGAGAGAGCGAGAGCCGGGCAGCAACGGTAGCGGCTCCTTTTTCCGCGAGGTGCATGCCCCTTAGGGTACACCGCCGAGCGAGCGGTGTGTCTTACTCGGTTACACGCCGGGCACGAAGAGTTCGTATACATGCGCTCCGATGTGGGTCAATTCGGGAGCTCGCGGCTACACGCTGTCCTCGGGTATCGGGTTCCGCGGAATCGAACGATTTCGTCGAGTACCGATCTCTGCATCTTTTTTTATCGTTACGGCTGTTCAATGGGGATGGGACGCGCGGTAACGCGATAGTTGTAGGCTCAAATTTGGTTTCGCTTGCAGCTGGAGCCTGTTCCACGATTAATGGTTACTTGAATTTATCTCGATTGATTACGAAGAGAAATTTTATATGCAGTAAAATAAAAGTTATATTACGCGGAGGAAAGTTTAGAATTAAAAATTATTAAAAAATTGAAATTTTTGATAAAGCCAAGACAAACTCGAAAAATGTGGTGACTGGTTTTTTAAATCACACTACATTTATGGTAAAATTTAGTACTAGCCAATTTGTGTATAATAACGAGCACTTATTTAGAAATTTTTTGAAAAATCTTTAAGAAATGTTAAACTTTTCGAGAAACTGTTTTGTAATTTTTCTGGCGTCAGATTGATATAATTACAGGTACCTACTGAATTTCGTTCAATAATTCTTTGAAATACCACCTCGAAAATTTTAAATTTCAGTATTACGAAAGTGCAACGCAATCGAAAATCCACTAAAGAAGAACCTCTCTATTGCTTTCTATAAAGTCTAAAGTTCGTGACCCCATAGACGAACCTCTCGTTAGAGGCTTCCCCGCTAAATCAAATTAAAATCCTGATTAACTCTACCTAAAAATCAGATAAAACCCCGATATACCCCGCAATCTTTCGCAATAACCAACGAAATTCCCGCTTAATTACGCAAGGCGATAATCGCGATAACCTCGCGGCGCGTATAACCCCCGCTCGCAGCCACCTTTGCGGAGTAGCATCTCCCCGTCGAAAAGTCAATCGTCGCGGCCACTCCTAAATGCCGATGCACGCTTGCACCTTCACCGCTCGTTGCAATTAGCCGGCTGAGCGCCGAGCCCCGGAGAAAGAGAAAAGTGGCTGTCCTCGCGCGCTGCGGCGAGATATTCTGCCGTGCCGCTTGCGCGCAACGCGCGATGATAAATCAAACGGGCGCGTTGCACAACGAGCGCCGTGCCTGCGCCTCAGATGCCTATCGCGGCCTGACCTATGACTCCCCCGCTCGCTGCTCTCCTTCCGCGCGTAGGTGAGCGGCGCGCGGCGGCCCGCCAAGGCCTGCCGGACGTTTACCCCCCTTTCTGAAAGCGATCGCCAGCTGCCCCCGCGCGCGACGATTTAATCGAGTCGGAGTTTACGGCGCGCTATGTGTGTGCGCGCACTTTTCCGCGTTCGCTTCCTATGCGCGCGGAGCTGGAAACCGCTAAGCGCCGAGTCGTGCATTCTCTCCGCTGTCTCGGGTGGGAGGTCGCGGCTAATAATTGATTTGTTGCCGCCGAGCCGGCCGCTTGTTTATCTTTACCGCGAGGACTGAATTATCCAGCAGTGCTTTTCTTATTGATGCTGGATTTTTACGGCCGCTAGTGACGCAGGATCTTTTGTTTGTTTCATGTAGATCGAGGTGGAGCTTTATAATCTGGCGAGTATGTAAATTATTTCTTTCTCCTATCTTTACTTCTTGTAAATTCATTGTGGAATTTGATTTTTTTTAAGTACTCCAAGTTTTATTGTTACTCGTTAACTTGAGTGAGGTTGTACTTTATTCGATAAAATAAATCTATCTTAAGAAGGTACATATGAATTACGACGTGAAAAAAATATTTTTTCCAATCAATTATTTAATCACCAAATTAACAACTCATCAATTGCGTTATCTGAAAATCTTTAAATTAAAATATTTTTGTAAAAGAATTATTTTGAAATATTCTTTGTTTTCTCAATTATACTTTAAATAGTTTACTATTAAAACTAACTGTATAAATTTATTATTACTTATACGTAACTCAGGTGCTTAAAGGGCTAATGGAATTTTATCGATGTGTTATTTAAGGCTCGGTGTGTACGTGCCACTTAAAATATGCGCAAATCGCTAGAAACACTTAATAGACCTGCGAGCAACCTCTTAATAGAGCGATCACCGGATCGATCGATCATCGTTGAAAAAGAAAAAGAAAAAGGCACGTTGTAAAAAAAAGAATTCTGAAAGACTGCCGCAGATTGCATCAAAATTACACGCTAGCTCATGGTCTAATCCTTATGCTCCGGCTCTCACCGCGAGGCAGCCGACTCACGCGGCTATGCGCACCTTTGTTCGGCCGGCCGGGAAATGGCAGCTCGCAATCAATTTGCATATTTCTCTTATAACGCGGCCCCGCGAAAAGATCCCGGGAAAAATTGTCGTGGGTGTGTCAAGTTCGCCGATTAGCCGCGCGCCGCGCCATCGAGGGAAATCGATCGGCTGTTTACAAACATACGCCACGGCGGAATATGGCCGAAGATAATAGAATACACTTGTGTGCGCCGGCGGGGTCCTTGGCATACCTCGGCGCCGGCGTAAATTTCTCACGTCGATCGATTTTCCGCGCGCCGCGATAATGACGCTCGCCGAGCGAAAAATCGGCGCGCTAATAAACGGGCTTTGTCCCGGCGAGCGCGTGGGCAGCGGCCGAAGGGCGCGCCGCGCGAAAGGCCCCGCGGACCCATTGTTGCGTGTCCGCGGGCGCTCCGTTATGTACGCGCGCCGGTAGTGGATTGTCGCCGCGGCGCGAATCGCCGTTAAATCGCACGAGGCGAATAAAAAGAGGAGGAAAAAAAACGGCGGCGACCGCGTGCGCTGACTCGGCGAGCGCGCATCCTCCTTTTTCCCCCGGAACGAAGCGAGCGCGAGGCTTGAACGGCTGCCAAACGCGCGCGTGGTCGTCCTGCTTTTTTACGAGCGGGTTCGCCGCGTTTATTTGGTGCACGCGACGAGGTGCGAGCGGCCGAGGTGGATGGAAATATCGGGAGGTGAATTATCTAGCGTGAGTAGAATCTGAGGATGGATCGATGCCCGGGGGGTGAGGGATATTATTTCAGGAATTTGGCTGCGCTGCTCGATGAAAGGTTCATGAGCCCGGACTTTTTCGTCTATAATACGCGTTGCACCGCGAATAATACAATTGACGTCAGTGCAATGTGAAAATTTAATCTTTCGCAAATACGTGTTTTCATTTCGTTAATCTTTCATTTCTGATCTAATAATACAGACTAAATTTAAGGATAGTTCGATATTTTCCAGCGACTTCTTCTGATAGGACAGACTGTAGCTGCTCGAATCTCTGGAAATACTCTCTCCGATATCATATGCTCTTCGATCGTTGCATTATTTAAGATAATCGCATTAATTATCCCAATTATTTCTGCTCTCTCAAAAATATCATTTTTCAGGCGATGCACGTAAATGTCACTCTAAAAGTCGACGTTCCTTTTAATAATTTGTGGCGTTTTCTTATTTTAATACAGAATCAAATCTGCACTTTAATGTATGCAAAAATGAAAAGATTTTAGAGAAATATTCTTAAAAGTATATGAATATTGCTAAATGAAAATAAATTATTCATTTGAGTTGAAACGTATGAACGAAAAATCAATACCAGTATTTAGGATTATTTTAAGAAATTTTAAAAATGAATATTTTTTAAAATAAAGATATAAAAAAGCATGGACGGTCTATATAAAAAGTAGAAAAAGAAGAATAAATCCTTTTATACGTATGTACATACGCCGCAACCACCATATCCAAGTGTACCACTAAAAATTACATCGCGCATCTTACAAGGCGAACAGCGCTCATTCAATTACAATATCCCGTGCCCGCGGGCCGATGGAACAAAGCGATGCCCAACACAAGGAAGCTATAAATCATAACCCCGTAAACGCGAATCCCATTTGTCGTGCGAGTCGTGCGGTGCGGTTCCGGCCCGCTCTCGCGAATCCCCCTTGGTACATGCGATACACGCGCTCCGGAGATGCGCGCGCGCGCAAGGAGGAAACACGCCGATCGGATGGCTCCCGTGCTCGGGCATCTAACCGTTTTCGGTTTCCGGGTGACCGTGTAGCGCGCCTCCGCGCCGCGGCTCTCGGGCGTTAGGTAATAGCAGGAAGCCGGGCGGTCGCAGCCGCCGCCGCCGCTGCCGGCGTTGCATAATACGACCGATGCCGAGGGAGTTGTGCAATCGATACGGCGGCGGTGCCGAACGACGAGCTCGCGCCCAATAAACTCCGCCGGAGATGGAATTCCACCTGCGCCCGGGGATCTTCCCCGGCGAAGGTTCGCGGGGCGCCGAGCCCATCCGCGGGGGAGCACCCATACGCCGGTGAAAGTCGCAGCCTCCAGGTATGCGCGAGAGGCGAGCCGGCGAATGCTCCACGTGCTTCTGGGGGATCGTCCCGGGTCGTATTCTTCATCGCGGCTGCAGCATCTCGCGGCGCTTTTCATTGTTCCCTCGCGGCGCCCGCGGAAAAGCGACGGGGATACCGCGGGCATCGGTTGCAAAACGCAGCTTTAAATTATGTAAATCCCCGCCGGTGCGCGGGCGAGTTCTCTTTGTTCGGCGAGTGTCGCTGCTGATCCGGGGCGCTGCGTGTAGCTTAAAAAAACGCCGCAGCCTGCACCGTGAAAATAATTAGCTCGGTTGGAACTTTGTGTCGTTGGAAGCGCAGTCGCGTCGTGCACACACCGCCGGCGGAGGAAGTGGCTAAATGCATTGCCGCTCTTTTTTTTCGTAATTTAAAACGAAATTATTCTTCCTACTCGAGCGACTCTCAAATTAAATCTCGCTCCGAGGCGTGTATACGTGCGCTTCGCTAATCGCTTATTTCTCCTGTCGAGCGTCGACTCGATTGCGGGCTATCGAAAATTCTTATCTGTTTACTAAACCAGACCGGAGCGCGCTCTCGCATTTGGCCGCGGTGGCATCAGACATGCAAATGCAATCTGGCTTCCTTCGTTCAAAAACCCGATTGTCTACCAACAAAGCGACCATTTTCGTCGCTGTTCATTATTAAACCTCGCGCTTGGTTTTCGCGCGCTCGCATTTTTTCTCCTCCTTATCTGCGAATAATAAACACTCGAGTCATGACTAAGACCCCGCCTCACCGGCGCCCCGGTAATTTCGCGTCCTCGAGTGCCGGGCCCCCCGATAAGACGACCCACGGTGCGCAAACGCGATCGTCGCGAAAATCGCGCAGATAAAACCCCATCGCGGCTGAGCTAACTCTTTCGTCATCGGCGGGCGCGAGCCTCGATGAGACGGCGAAAATTCGCCGCCGCCCGTGTGCGCGCGGAGGAGCTCGCGCGGGAAAATTGGCTCGTCAGCGCGCGGGCGTGCGTGCGCGATTCTCGGCATTTCCTTCCTCTTCGTACTTCGTTTTTTTTCCTCCTCTTCTCTTTTTTTTGCCGCGGGCGAGTTACGGGGTCACGGAGGAAATCGACGGCGACGACGGCGGATGCGCGGCCTCGTGAAAAGTACAGCGCGCCAAGGCGGCGGCATTAGAGAGAGAAAAGAATCGGATAGGAAGACGAGAACGAGCGGAACTGGGGTTCGCGGAGCTTCCTTTCCTTTCGGACATGCCTCGGTGACTCCTTCATCCTCTTCCCACAGGGCCCGCTCGCGTGAGCCGCCGTGCGTGCCTTTGTGCGCGGCTAGGTGGACACTTCGACCTCTTTAAGTGCGCCACCGAGTCGAGCGCGCGTAATACGCGTTGCTCGGTTCTGCCGATCTCGTGCGGTTTTTTCAATGCTGGCAGTATACTTTAATCAATGACTTTCATACAGTGCGATTATGCTTTTCATGGCGGGGCATTGCAATTTGATGTACAGTCTTCATTTTCTGAATTACTTGCAGTAAGATGGTAATAGGCGTGTAAGCGAGGATTGATTAATTAACTGTTAAAAGGAAAGTACGATTGTGTAAATACTTATTTTTAGCAGTGACAAGTTGATAAGGCACTCGTCAATAAATCGCTTCAAGGAGTAGTACGTAACTGGTTCTTAAATCAACATTTGTGACTTCAATTTAATTGACGTGCTTCGAGTGTTTTCTGTCGTCGATTAATTGATAATTTAATTTCCTCTTTCTACGAGAAATCCGAATATAAGCACTTATCTCGAGAACGGCAATTGCGCCTTGAACAAACAAAATTACTCAATTATAAACACAAATTAGAAAAGAGAAACATTAAGCAGTCAGTGAGTCTCGAAAAATTTCGTTATATTCACTTGAAACTCCAACTCAATTATCCCTATTTACACACAATACTTCAGATGTTAATCCCCGTCGAAAAAAAAAAAAGAATTCCACACGAGGCCAGCGGTGCAACGGCCGATTTACCTCCAAAAAGCGCATTTCCGTCAACGACGCGCCGCTAAAAAATCCAAGAACTCGTGCTCCCCCGAGGAAAAAAAAGCGACCCGTAGGAGCTCGTAAAAAAAACGAACGACCGTCGGGCCCCCGCGTCGCGACAAAAAAGCGCGTCGACTACGCGGGGGCTGGGAAGAAATCACGGCGCGCGCCGGAGGAAGTCGCAGGTCCGCGCACTTCCTCGAGCGAGCGGGGGGAAGGGAGACGTTATCGCGCGGCGGCACTCGCGGCGCGTGAAAAGAAATCGTTTCCCATGAAAATCGGAGGCATCGCGCGCGGGGGCGCGACAAGTGCGTCTTGGAAGGCAGCCGAGTGTGCGCCACGCGCTCCCCGGGATCGATGGGAACGGGAGCGGAGTTATATCGCGAGACCCGGAAGTGGGTGCGACTCGATTGCCCCGCTCGGCTTGCGAGGGGTTGACCTTCGCGCTGTTAAATCTCGACGCGCGGAGGGAGGCGAAGCCGCGAGGGGCAGCCCGAATCGGAGTGGGCGTGAGTAACGGCTGGCTTTATCGAGATAAATTCTGGGGCGCTTTGCCGGGTCGCCTTCCGATCGAAGACAAAGGTGAATTAATGGGAATTTTCTTGAATTCGTTTCAATTTGCGCGGGTTTACGTAAGCTGGAGGTATTGCATTGCGTAAAAATATGACAATTTAATGTAATTAGGCGAAACTTTTCTTACTCAAATATTTATATAAAATACGTTCTATTCATTCGTTAGAAAATTAATTGCGTAATTAATATTCATTAGAATCTTTAACAGGTAACTTCTTATCTGCGTCCAACTTTTTTGTGCTATATACACAGTTTACATTCAAGAAAATTATTTTGAAAAACAAACAATTTTATGAAAATAAAAATCAAACCACAGACTGTCGCAAGGGACTTTGCTTACTGCACGCAGTGAAAAATCGGGTCGCCGCGAGAGTAGAGCGAGCCGGCCGCGGCGGCAGAGCGTTAATGAAGTAATTGGCGAGAAGAAGCGCAGTGCTCGCGCATGGCTCGCCGCTCGACTCGGCAGAGTCGCTCGGTCAATTAGATGAGCTAACAGCGAAAGCCCGGGGACTGGCGTCGCGCCGATGCATCACCCCGGGCAGGTAGCTCGGGGACGCGTGAATTTACGTGTAACGCAAAGGGACGAGGAGGAAGGAGCCCCCTGACCGTGTCACAGGTGCGCGGTGGGTCGACTTAGCAGGAGCCACGGGACGCTTCACCTCGAGTGTGACGACAACAGGTTTTTTCGTCGCTCGAGCACGGATTTTTTTTGTTCGGCAGGAGACACTCCATAGGCTCGTTTATTTTTCGAAACTGAAACTTGTCGATCCTTTCACCTTTTTTTCTGAAGGGATGTTCTATTTTGTTTGGTGATTTGTACGATTAGATTATTTTTTATGTAGTTATTAAAAATTACATTTTTGTTGATAAGTAATCATTCACTTAAATAACTTTGAAATTGATTTTCTCGATAACACTTTCATACTTAATTTGTATAATTTATAAATGATTTTTTTCAATTTAAATTGTTTACATTTTTTCCACATATCTACGGTCATTTCAATAAAAACATTAGCTGTAACTATCGATTTAACTGCAGCTAATAAGAAAATGTAAACAAAATTTCTTGGTAAATTAATCACTATAGAACTGCATAATCAATAAGACTATTAATTACAGTTACGATCAATAACAACATTAATTTCAGGTATAAAAATGAAACCATAACAAGTGTCAACTTTTTAACGAAAAAAATCAAAACTTATTATTAATAGTTTTACTACTTTTCATTGAAAATTTAGGCACGATCTTACAAATTAATAGACAACCTTGAGGCAAAATATGACGTATTACAGTATACTTTACATGTGAATTTTCTAATGTTAAACAATGATGCCGGTAGTTTTTTTCACAATTACAACACTTCCTCTTTGCAGCAAAATTTGGCTTTACATTTAAATCATTAATTATGTCTTTGTTCCGAATCGTAAAAATTTACGTCAATTTCTTAAGTGTAGTACACAAGGCGTTCGTTAAAAAAAAAAAATAAATAAGCATATCTCCGGCGCATCTAAAAAAAGGCGTACACATCGCAAGAAATGCAAATCGAAGTAAAATGAATTCCGAGCGCTTGCACAATCTCGCAGTCGCGTGTGGTGCGAAGCATCGGCTGCGATCGCTCCTCGTAGCTTCTTTTTTTCAGACTCCCGCGCTCACGCAGTCCCCCTCCGCTAAAATCGATTTAAAAAGCCAGCGACCGAGCGAGCGAGCGAGTCGCTCGGTTCAGCGACGCAAGGCGAGTCCTTGAGCGCGGTGGGGCCCGGCACCTCGCGATTAGCCCGATTTCCTCATTCCGCCGGCTTCCGTCGCCGCCTCGCGAGGAGGAAGGAGCGGGCAGCAGGGTGTAGCGGAGCCCCCGATGCACGGGCAGCGTAGCGTGATGCTCCTCTGTCACGGTGCCGCGCTCGCCGCGTCCTTCCGTGCGAGGCGCCGTGTGGGAAACCCGTCGCTCGCTTCGTCCTGATCGTTTTTGCCTACTCTCTTTCTCTTTCTATCTCGCTTGCACCGATTGCCGAGTGCATCGGTTTTGTTTGCGCGAGGACCCGCCGTGTACGTGATGTTTGTTCGGCGCGTGTATCGGCGCGGAACCGCGCGGTTTTTTAACTATCATCCCGGCTGTTTGGCAGTTCGCGACGGGACGGCTAATCTGGCTATCGAACTCTCGACGATCGGCATGAACTTATCCCGGCTTAAGTTAAATAATTTTCAGAAGGATAGATACAGGAATATAACTTTTATTTAATCTTGGGATGTCTTTTCTTCGATGCACCGCGGAATCCATAGATATAGATGGATAAAGTCGGCTTTTTGAACGATTACGTGATTTTTTATAATCAGTTACAATCGCAAAATAGTGGAGCACTATAATACTCCACTGTACTAGCTAATAATAAGCACTGTATCAAGGCCTGATCGCGTTTTGATTTAAATTAGTTCACATTGAGACAAATGCACGAAGTAAATAGTAAGCGTTGAATGAATTTTTAATATTTATTCAAACAGTCTGATGCTCGGCAACTTTAAAATGACGGTAAAAAGAGATCACCGAAATTATAATTAATGACTACTTCTTTAAGTTGCGATTATTCTTTCCTTTACTTGTAGTTGGTAGTAATTTTTGTTAAGAATCATATTTTCGAAATCGCATTTATTGATTCATTACAAAGTGATCGCAAAATCACTGTTATCTGCAGAAAATATGTGCTCGTACTATAAAAGATTTTGTGCAGATTACATAAATATGACTCACACGCAGACTAGTACGGATAGGTCAGAGGCCTCGTCTAATAACTCTAAAATCTAAGACAAGATTCTTCTAGTAAATTAATAGTTCTGATATACTACATAAAATTTCTGATGTCAAGAGAGAGAGAGTCTCAATGCAGGCGTTGCGCAACGTCGCCGGGGTTCTCGGTGTCTAGGATAGGTGCGATTTTATTTTCCAAGTGAGCAAGACAAAGGGCGATTCATATGCAGATGACAGAAAAATTCAACATCCGATGACGCGTGCAAGATACATCGCGGCACCGGCGCGCTCCCATATATTTTCGCGGCGGCGCTTCGGGCCTCGGAGCGATTATTATATAAAGGAGATCGGCGCGTAATGAACCGCCTCCGAAGAAACGAGTCGAGATGGAGAATGCGCCGTATAAAGACTTTTTTATAAGTTATTATTCGCGTGTTCCGTCAGGAAGGATGACGTTACATGCGCGCCGCTCGCACGCGAAATCTGCCCCGTGCACAATATCCTCCGATCGACGATAATAAACTTCGTCGAGCCGTCAAGATCGAGAAGCCTCAATTCATCCGCTCGCTCGCGGAGGAAGCGGTCGCACGCATCCTCCCAGCTTCCTCCCGGCGACTAACGGTGAACGCGGCATCTTCGGCCGCTCCGATCAAGGGCGTCGTTGCGCAACTCGGCCGAGTTTCTCCGGCGCCGGGGCGCGAGTCGATATATCGCGGAGAGAAAAAAAGCGGTTTCGCCGACCGCTAACGATCGTATGCAGATAAATCGGCGCCTTGACGCACAGGCGCGCGCCTTGCGTCATCGCGGCGCGACGCAGCGCACTTCCGAGGAGCAGCTTTTTATCCCCGCGCTCCTTCTTCGTTTTTTCTCTCCGCTGCTTAATTTATGCGCGCGGGAGGGAAGCCGTCGCCGGAGGAACGGGAAAAAAAGGCGAGCGGCGAACGTGTTTATCGGGAATTCGTGCGTAAACTCGGTTCCGCAGAAGCCGGAGGCGGTGATCGCTCCGTTCATCCGAGGAAAATGTTTGCTTATTCGGCCGATGCGTCGGCGGAGTGTCCCCGGCGAGAGTGAAGTATCGCGCGCGGGAGTGACGTGTTTTCGTATTCGGCGTGGAATTTGTTGATTTTCGAATCTCCATCACGCGCCACGGGCCTGGCCGGGTCCGGCCGCTCAGCTGTTGAACTCGATCTTCGTCAGGGTTCGATCCCCGCGCGGTCGTGTTGTTTTTCTAGGCAGGGTCGTTGCCTCTTTTTTCTCGGATGTTTTTTCCGTGCGTTCGTCACCGTCTCGTCTGGAATTTCTTTCGGCTACATCCCGAGGCAGAATCGCGTCTGTTTCTTCATTCGAAATTTTGACGCCACGAAAGAGCTTTATTCATAATTTAAGCAAACGTTTATTTTACATAAAGTTTACATAATATTTCATAATCTCGGCGGCTCTTAGTTCGACGTTAAATGCTAATCCCATTAATTAACCTTTAGCAACGCGGTGAAACCTCGCGTTCAATAATAACGTTCGCCACCTAGTCGCGCGATCGCACTCGGCAACTAGATCCTGAATTTTAATTCCGCGAGAGAGGAAAAAAAGAGGAGCTCGACGAGTACAACGCCGGAGCAACGAGGAAATGTCGGATGTTTACCAATCAATTTTTTTCTCGTTCTCGTTGAATAAAAAAAAGACGGCAACACTTAACGCGAGCGCGCGTGCTCGCAATTGAAGCTATTGATTCCGAGAAGTACCTTCGAAAAATAACTAACGAGCTCCATCAATTAACCGACTCATCGCGTGTATCGGTTCCGATCTAATTTTATTTATTCGCAAGCTTGACGGAGCGGAGGTGGGAAGGGGTACAGGCAGATCTGAAAGTAAAATCGCGCGACGACGTGCTTTCATGAAAGTTGGATCATTTTCTTTTTATTTCGATCGGATCGAATTTAAATGGTCGCGTATAATGTTTGCGGATGCGGTGATGTAATATGGAAAAGGCGCCTTGTGACCTAAAGAGGGAATAAAAGAGCAAAGTGGGGTGCCTTAGTTTCCGATTTAACGGCGAGCCGTATATCCACTTAACCGTATGCGCTCGCACTTAAAAAAAGCGAGAGTTGCAGATATATTGATTTTTAAGAGTGCCGTTTATCCGGGCATATTATTATGCATTGCAAGCGTGTAGATTTATTTACGACGAATCTTTTTTTTTACATAACGCGCTCGCGTAAACCGCGCGGTCTGTTACACCAGATAAGCGTAACGCGAAAAACAATTTTTTCGCCTAGAATGCGTATGTCCAACGATCAATTCACCGGTTGCGCGTTTAGGCGTCTATAAAAGGATGCAAAATCATAAACGAAAATTTACGGCGCGGTCCATTAAAGAAAAAAAAAAGGCGAACGGCGCAGTGAAGGCTCATTGTGCAAAGCAACGAAACTCGTCTCGAGCCAAAAAACGCGCAGAAGAGAAAAAAAAATGATTTTCCATATACGAACGTGCGCGGGGTCCAATTTATTGGAAGGCACCGGGACGCAAACGACGTCTCGACGATGCAGGAAGCCCGCTTGCGAGCGATCGGAAATTGGACCGTGATCTTACGTAAGGAGGGGATCGCGGGATCCCGGGCGAGAGAGGGGAGGAAAAATGAGCGCCTCGGAAGGATAACGAAGACAATATGCCGTCGCCTCGTCATAACGATCATCCGGTCGGTCGTTTCGTAACGCGGCCCGGTGCGCGCGCGCGCGCGCGAAATTCGCACGTATAAGAGCCGCCGGCGCGCGAGCGAAGCCCGAGGAGAAAGTGTCCCTTGCCGGCGTTACATGCGTGCGTCTCGCGGCTTATATAATGGATTACGGTAATAGCCGAGGCACACATAAGTCCGGAGCCAGATAACCCAATTTCACACGGCCGCCGGAGGGGGAGTAGGCGGTTTCCCGCGCCGCGAGCGCTTCGCATCGATTAATTCGCGGTTTCTTTTTTCTCTCTCTCTCCCGCTCGCTCGCTCACTTTGCGCGTGCACGATGCGCGCACTTTCGGCCAGGTGGGAAGGCCGTTACGGGGACGATAAAGCGCTCTCCGCGACGATTACCCGATATTTATGGGATCGGGGATGCGAGCGAGGGCCCCGCGTATCCATTACCGCTCGGAGCAGTCGTTGCGTCACGATCGGGCGTGTAGTTTTCGCGCGAATTGATTTCCGACGCTGGAAACCTGTTTCGATTCAGCGAACCAAAATACGTAATTAATTTTTTTTATCCCATTTCATTTTCCGCAACGCTTTTTACACGGGGGTGCGTAAGATACAAAGTAAATAAATCGAAACTTAGTGCCCCGGCGAAACTTGGAAAAATAAAGATAAGCGGTACCGAAAAGCGTGTAGAAAGGCGAGCGTCGCGCGCGCGAACAGCTATATATCCCCCGTCGAATTTACAAACGCGTCGCGTTACAAAGGAGCGCGGGCGATCGCACATAGGTAAATCATCCGCTCTCGCGGCCAATTTGTTATTTTGAAAAACGAGGCGGCGGCCGAAGAACAATGCTCCTCTTCCAGGTTCTCCGGCGCGACTTTCCGGCTAATGTTTGCGGCGCTTTACTTCCTGGAAGCGCTTATTATTGCCTGTTAACCCAAGCGGCCGTCGATTATTGTCAATATGGGAGCGCGCCGCGCGCGAGTGCTGCTCGCGCCGATCGATGCCGGCGATTAAAGTCGGCCAGAGGAAGGTACACCGAGCGCCGCGCGCGCACGTTAATGAATAGTCAATCGACGGCGATCTCGAGCGGCGAGACGTAATAGAGCCGCGCTTACGCCGCCCGGACGGACTCGTTCCTTCTTCTTCCTCTTCGTTAATTGATGATTAATCGACGCTCGCTTTTATCGGTGGGACTTGTAATCGCGACGAATACGGGATGCTGCCTCTGAATAATGCTGCGCTCTTTTCCCGACAATTTTTTTGCGGTAACGTTCGCGGAAATTGAATGAACAATTATAAGCAAATAGGAACATTTATAGGAGGAAGAGAATTTTTTTAACCGTTCGATCGATCGCCTCAAATTATTAGTGATTTAAATTTAAATGAGGTACTTAACGAGGCAGCTCGCGTCTCGTAGCTTTCTATAAAAAAGCTTGTCGTCGCGCGTGTAAATACGCCGGCGGATTTTTCCCGGTAGTTTTTCAACATCTTCATTGGCCTCGCGCTCGGTTTAGAACGGCTCCTCTCTCGCATACTTCCTGCAGCTCGTACAACCCGGGAAAAATGGGCCGTAAAGTTTCCCGTAAAAATCGCTTTAAAGATCGGAAGCATAAAACTCCGCGGCGAACTGCGGGCGCGCGGAGAGCCGTGCACTTAAGAGCCGCTCGGCTCGGAGACGCGCGGAATTTTTCGGCAATGAAAGCCCGCGCTTGCGCTTACGAGGCTTGATATACGGCCGGGGCACGGCTTCGACGGGACAATGCCTACTCTCTATTTATGGGCCGAGGGGGGGCCGTCGTCGCCGCTTTGCAATTCCGCGTTCGGCTCGCTTCCTGTCTCCGTGGACGCCGGGGTGATAGGTCGCGCACCTTTGAAATTCCGAAGCGGAGCGCGCCGCGTCGTTAATGCCGCGCCGCGCCCGGCGGATTTTCCGCTTCCGGATGTCGTCTTCGTCGGGCGAAAAGGTAGACGAGCCTCTCGATGCTTCTCGAGCGCGGCGCGCCGATTCTAATTAACCGAGCTATCTCGCCTTTACGATAAGCCCGCCGACTTTACGTCGGCGTTTTCACGAACCCGTGCCTACTGATAATAACGTTGTACGGGGCGGGCGCGGGTTACTCGGTATACGGTGTGTGGGTATCGAGTAGCCGCGGCGATGGGGTGATCGATCAAAGAGCGAGATCGAAAAAATACGCTGCGTTGACAGGCTTATCGGCGAGCGTCGGCCCCTCTCCTCGGTAATCAGCCTCCGATCTCGGCGAATAATTTTGGATCGCACTGATAAACCGTTTCGGAACTCAGATAAGCTCGGATTAAGTCTTCGGTGACGTCGACGCACTTGCGACCAAAGTGCGTACGGTGCTTGTCCGCGAGGACCGTTGGCTAAGGCGAGAGCAGTCTTGAGAAGCTGTAGCCGATAAGGACTAACTTAGCAGGTGTAAGTAGAAGAATGTGTATGTAGTGGGGCGTCAGGAGCTGGCGGTTGAAAATGCGACGCTCAGACCGCGAGCTCTGGGAGATAGCCGGAAGAGATCGCGAGCTGCTGCGTTTTTATCAAGAGCCGATGACGGTATCTGGGTTAAAAAGTGCCAGCTGCGCGTTTCGCCCGGTAAACAAGTCTCCGAGTGTACGATTTTTCAAGTGCGATTTTCATGCTGCTCGATATTAGACTACCTCGTAGGAATGAAACATTTATTGAAATTTTTGTTTTGGACTTTTTGTAAATTCTAATTTTCTCTGGCTTTAGAATGCCATTTTAACTTCCTCAGTGTCAATCTTTCGTTTCTTTTCTTTTCTTTTCTTTTCTTTTTCGTATTCTGATTTCTGGTGGATGCTTTAAATATTCACTAAGGGGCCACTGAGAGAAACCGCTGGGAAATATGTAGGAGATGTAAATGTGAGTCGCTCTTATGTGGAATGAATTACAGTATATAAGAATAGATTGCATGTGAATTTTAATTTTGTAAAATATATTTGTCGCAAAAGTAATAACAGGTACACTAATTAGCCGTTATCATTTGAGGTGAAGAATTTTTAAAATACAATACAAATAAAAGAACCTAGAATATTAGACACTTGTATAGTCGTACACTCTTCAAAATTTTACCTACACCTAAGCATATTCTAAGTATTCTAAGTACACCTTAGTGCCTTACGCTTCCAGCATACAACCGTTAGCTCCTAAATCTCCCGGCAGCTCGGCTGTTCGCATTACGCGTAAACTTTCATTCCCTTCAATTTCCAAACACTTCATCGTCCGTCGTAAATCAAAATACATACGTACATCAGCGAAGTCAACTATCCGAGTCTCAACCCCGGGACGAGTCCCTCTCACCTCGACGCACTGCGAAAGAAAAAAAAACGAGCCGCAGGCGCGGAAATCAGCCGCGCGATAACGAAATCGCCGGCGCAGGACTCGTCCGCGAAAACGGCAATTACACGGCGCGTACGAGAGCCGGGACGCGCTTGGAGCCGAGAAGCGCATGCTGGCGCGATGTCGTCATCGCCGCCGCGGCCTCCCCTCCCTCCCTCTCCCGAGTAGATTCGTATTCCGTCCGCTTCCTTCCTCTCTCCGGCAGTTTTGCGGAGTGACTAACTCCTCTCCCCCTCCCTCCTCCGCTCATTATCTTTCTCCTCGCCTTTCATCCGCGAGCGCGAGTTCCCCGGGCACGACCGCAGCCTCGCAGATTGCGCGCGCGTCTCCGTAAAATCATCGTTATTATTGCCCAAGCCGAGGAGACTGCTCCTTCGCCTCGCCGTTTTTTTTTCTTTCTCCACCTTCTCCTCCCCGCGGGAGAGACGCGGCCGCGAGGGAGTCGCAATCGCGCTCCTTTTCCGATATTGTATAAGCGGCCGGGCGGAGCGGGGCTTTCAAAACGGCCGTGTAATGACCGAGCGCGGGGCCCCCCGATACGCCGGGTGACGAATTAATTTCCCGTTGAGTAACGCGCGCCGCTATGACGCTTTAAATATTCCGATGATGCGCCGCGAGCGCGCCGCTTGGGTAACTCTCGTCGGGCCGCGGGGCAGCCATGCCCGCCCGCCCGATCCCTTTCGCTCGCGCGGCCCGTCGATAAGGCGTCGATCGCACAATCGCCGGCTTTGTGCACCGCGCCACGCGCATTTCCCGCGCCGATAAAAGAGCAGCGCGCGGGGCAATGCGCCGCGGACGCATACTTAAAATGCCGGGGCTTTACAAGTGTTTCAAGGTGTGCACGCCCCGCGCGCGACTCTAATGCTGGCATTTAAAGATTACGCAACGAGACTTTTATTTAAAGACCCTAATTAGTTACGCGTTACGTTTGCTATTGACGCCATGGGTATCGAGCGACTTTTCCGCCGCGGCGAGGGAACGTTTTATTTTCGCGCGGTAAATACACCGAGATCTCGAAGCGCGCGGCCGCCTTGCTGTTACACAAGTTTAATAACCGAATCCTCGACGTCAATGCCCCTTCCTGCAACTTAAGCTTTTAAAACCATCATCGCGCGCTTTAAACTTTTAACCTTTGAACGCCGTACTTTTCTCGAGACGGAATGCTATATAATCAATAGGATTTAACCTCGGCTGTACAATATTTTTCATTGCATTGAAGAATATTTTCCATTAATTTTCCACTTATTTTCCATTATTTTCTTTATAATAGGGATTCGCGTGCCGAGCTGTGTAAACATTATTCACAAGTACAGCTTACACTTATTAGGGCATACACGGAAACATCACACAAGTGTTGCCATTTTGAAGTGGAAACTTTTTTATTCAGTATTTTTATCAGGTTCTTTGATACTGAAATAGACTAGACGATAAAGTACATTGTAGTCTCTAGTGTGAATCGTACACATCTTTCGACAGTTATTAAGGTAACGCCTTTGAAGAATTTTCCTTTAAACTATAAGACCACGTAACAAGCAGTTTTTAAAAATGTATAGTCCGTATTTTCGGTAAGTCCTCTCTTTTTCTAATTTTTAATTACCCCTAAAAATTTGCCCCTTGATTAGTGCCGGTAAAATAATTCTAAAACTATAATAAAAAAAATTATAAAACGCACCTAAAGATCTTAAATTAACTATCAATTTGTAAGAAGCCTACCCGAAATATCTGTTAAAAGTGCCTCGCGCTTAAAAAACGGTTTATTTTGATATAAAAAAAATTACTCTTACAAAGTGACGACAACTAGAACCCAGATGTTAAATCTACGCCACCCATAAATTCACCGCTAAATAATACGTTGAATCCTCTCGCAGAAAGATCGATCCCTCTCGGCGGCGAAAAAAAGCTCCGCTACATATTATTCAGTCCTAATCACCGGCCGTGCATTGCGCCGAGCGCGCATATCGACGCGCCGGGGCATACATCACCGGCTCGAGTGCAGCCCTCGCTGCCGACGTCGGCGGTGCTTTCCGATTACGGCGCCGCGGTTGATTAACGCGCCGCGATCGGTCGAAACAATAAAGCACGCCACCTCGGCGGTGGCCCCGGGGGGCATCGATCAGCGCCCCCACCCTCCCGCGGGATCGCCGGCCGGCCTAATTGATCGCGGTGTGCACGCAAATCGGCGGAGTGTGTCCGCGCGGGGCGTGGCGGCGAGACGGCGGAAGTGGTCGCGCGCATTCCTCGGCCGGTGAGAGAGCGGCCTTTAAAAGCGCCGCGGTGACTCACCGCCGGATGTCTGAAAAATCCGCGCGGATCAGACTCGCCGCGTCGGTCAAGGAGAGATAGATCGGGAGCGGCGTGGGTGAGAAACTCGGGGCCCCGATCGCGTGTGAGAAACGCGCTCGCGGGGGCACCTCGAGATCGACTATCCGAATGCCGATTTGGCGGGTGTGCGCGCGAGCTCCGGCGGGGGTAATGCGAGCGCTAAGTGCGCGCGGCTAAATGAAGCCGATCGTAAACGGTAAATCAATATTACGAATGCTGTAATAATAACTTGTCTAAGAATCGGCCGGTTACGTAACTCTTTCCATTATTGAGTATCGGTAGTTCCTTTATCCAACATTCAATTTAGTCGTTTCGCGCAGTTTGTTACGCGACTCGCGCTAGTTAAATCATGTAATTGCGCTTGGATAATATTTCGAGCGTTCGCACTTTTAGAGGTGAAGTTGTATTGACAGCCATTTACGCCGGGGTTGAGGAACCACGAATTTCTCTTGACTGCCGCTAATAATCAGTTGTGTACACCGTGGGAAGCTTTCCCACGGAATTATTAAGTCTCGACGAAACGTAATAACGAAGTTGGTATAGCTTTTAAAAATCGTTACGTCTGTGCTTTTTTTGAACGAGAAGAGTGCAGCAACAATTGAATTTACTATATATTAGTAGTATTAAATTACTTCGCCGTCTTTAAATAAATTAATACTTATACTCAGATGTCGATATTTCCAAATCCATAAATTAATTAAAAATCCTTCGGGAAAATAAAATTAGCATTGGAGGAATATCTGCTATCATGACTCGATTCCGCGGAAAAGTCTATTTAAAAATCTCCACAATAGGGATTCGTTCTGCGGCTGTGCAAGAAACCAGCTTTTCTTTGAAACATTAGGATAACGCTAAAAGGAATAGTCGCTTGCGTAACTCCTACGTTTATTATCAGTCCCGTATAACAGATTTTAAATAAACAAAGAATCCGTCTCAAAAAACACGTCGCTAATATAAAACGTATTAATTTATAAAATAAATGACTCGCAATTAAAAAATTGCAAGTACATCGCCGCATTAACGTTTATAAAAAAAATCAATTAAACAACTTGCGCGGGCCAAAGACATAATTCATTGTCTCCTGACGGAAAGTCGAGACGATGTCTGACCTCGTGCCCTCGCGAACTCTCCCTTTTTTTTTTGCCTCGGTGCACAATAATGCAGTCGTCGGGACGTTGGCCCGGGCGCGACACCTTTCCGGGAATCAGCCGTCGCGCCGCCGGTCGACGAATTTTTAATGCGCCAATTATCGGGCAATTATGCGCTTCATTAACCCAAATTTGGGAAATCGCCGGCGGCTCGCCAATATAATGTCGGGGAGCTCCTCTCCTCTCCGGGGCTTTTTCGCGAGCCCAATCGCCACCAGCCGACGTCAATTAAAAACCGCCGCGATTACGTCAGTTACGTCGGAGCGGTCATCGCTCGTCGCGGCTTTTTGTCGGCTGCGTGCCGTAACGCGGCTGGAAAACTGGCGAAACCCGCTCGGCTGGCGGGTCGCGTTCGCGTCGTGATAATCGCTCGCTTAATTGACCCGGCTAATTGTGCGCACGCTCGCTCGACGGATTAATTTTGAAAATCGTGCGGAAGCGCCCGAGGATTCCGCCCGCGCTATATACGTACGTGATTCGCCGTCGTTAGCCTCTAATTTCGCGGTGCGGAGAAGCCGCGAGAGTCGGAAGCGGCCACTTCGCCTCGAGGAAGCGGTCAATTCAGCGCTCGGCTCCTCGCGGAGGAACTTATCAGTCGGGAGGAATGCGCGGAGCTTTCGCAACGGCGGGCAGTGCCGGGAGGAAAAGTCCGGGCTTGCTTAACGTCGACGCCGATGGCAAAACTTTAAGAAATATCGATCACAGATTATTTTAGAAAAAAAGTAAGCAAACAAACAAACAGTAAAGAAGGCAATGTAGGGCATTTCCTCGTCGAAGAGATTACGGGAATTCGCGGTGGAAATAAAAGAAACGGCGCGGGAGGAAGGCGGGTATGTGCGCGGTGAAAACTGGGCTCTAGGCTCGATTCTCACACTTGTTGCCGCGGGCTGCACCTACACAGCCTCTCTTCCTCTCCTTCTCTCGGCGGCTCTCGCTCTCCCGCCCCCCGGGCCGGAGGCGCGTCTGGCGCTCCGCCGCGTGAGACCGGATCGGCTCGCCGCGCCTTCGAGATGTGTGTAAGCGCGCAGCTGTTCCCGTAAGAGAGGACGGACAAGTGCCAGAATCCGTAGGCCCCCCTCCACGTTCCAGCCACGGCACTACACGAGGGAGCACCTGTACACCCGCAGCCGAGGCGTCTATAATACTCCCGAGGAGGGATACATATTCCTCGTCTCCTCTTCCTTCTCTCCTCCTGCCCCCCTCCGCTTCCCATTCTTCTCGTTCCTTTTGTCGGAGGCGATCGGCGAAAAACACAATGATTAGCCGGCAACGCGATCATTATCGCATTGCTCGTCCCATTCAATAAGCCGCTACCTCTGCGGACGGAGAGGTGGACCGTTTCGCCGATCGCGCGCGACTCTGCAATTACGCCGCGAGGCGCGTGAAATTTTCGGCGTCGTTAGCGGCTCTCGGGGGTGTGCGCGACCCGTAATGCCGGCCCGTCAAACTTGGCATCGTTTCGGACGCGGGCTATTTACGAGCGCGCGCACTGCGTGTCCCGCTAATTTGCCACCTTCCCCGTTGCACGCTCTTTATTCACACGGCCGGGGCTCGCGCTCGCGCGTTAACCGCTAACGAGTTATTACGACGCGATAAAAAGTTTGTTTACGAAAATCCACGCGGTGATTTTGAAATTCGCCCCCCCGGTACTATTAGCCGCAGCTTCGCTCCTACACCGCAAGCGTATCTCCGTCTCTCACTTTTTTTCATAATCGCCGGAGCTTCGGGCTTGATTAGCCCGCATCGGAGCCTCTTCTCAATTAGCCCACATTCGACCGGCGAGCGAGCGGTGCTCTCCCGGCCGCGCGCGGGGAATTATGTAAAAGTCGCCTCGCCTCGAACGGCTCGGTCGTGGGCCGCGCGTCGCGCACGTTCACCTGCGAGAGTTCATCGGGGCATCGGCGAGGCTCACCGGGGCCGGGGCAATTATAAAGGATCCCGGGCCCGCTCCCTCTCGCCGCTCGCGCGAGAGATAAAAGTTTTTCGCCCGGTGGCGGGCGCTCTCTGCTCCGCTCCGTTGCGTCAGCGCCCGGCTCCTTCTCTTCTCCCCGGCTCGCTCGCGGCCAGCCGTAACCTTATTTGAAGCGGGTTTCGCGCGCGCGCGCGCGGGACCGCAGGAGAGCACGCCCGTAACCGCGGGGACGCGCGCGCCTGTCGCAACGCACACCGGAGGGAAAGATAATACCGCGCGGCCGGCCGGCCGATCGCCGCGAAAGGAGAAAAGGGCGAGGATCTCGCGGGGGCCCACTTGCATCACGCGATTTATGCGCCGCGCATGCACGCCCCGAGCGCGGCTTATTGCGCCACGCGCCGACGAGACGCGCGAGCAAAGAGCCGGCCACTCCGGTTTGCGTGTGGTGCGTGCGCGCAAGCGGGGTGCGGGAAGAGCGTCGAGCCTTTCCGAGGCGCGCCGGGCTTTTCGACTTTTCAAGGCTGGCCCTCGGCGAAACTCGGCCGATCGTTGCGAGCGGAGACCTTCGACGAAAAGCGAATTGATGATGAGGTGGACTGATGCAACGCGATCGGGATTGGCTTTTTTTCTTGGCGTTGGGCGTCGAGCGGTGTGAGTTTCAAGTTGTTCACGCGGCTAATTGTATGTATATTTATTTTGTACCTTCGGATGGTTGCGGCAAAGCGAAGCTGTAGTTTTGGATTAATAGAGGGTGGTTAAACTTTCCTAAAAATAATGTGTGAAAAATTATATTCTTATACCAATAAAAATTAAGTCATCAGTGATAGAAAAGTTTTAGTCGATAGTAATTTTCTTTAATTAAAACTTATATTCGACATCTGAGTAAAAAATTGATTATCATAATCGGACTGTCATTTCATAACCCACGGGTTAAAAGTACGTTTCTTTTTTCGGAAAACATGTCGTTGACCCGAAAGTTTTTTGTTGCAACATTTAAAAGTTGGATATTTTTTTTCTAACAGAAGTAAAACTATTTTTAGCATTTAATACCGAATAAAAAAAATTATAGATCCATCCTAATGATTGCAGTTTCGTATCTGTGGGGTAATCAACTGGAATTGGGAGAAGACGACTCTGTAAGCTCGAGCCGAGTATCGCTAGAGGAAATCTCGAAAAGCGATGACGAAAGACCGAAAATCCGAAAGTTCTTTGTATACTCTATTCAAGCCTATAATCGCGGGCAGATTAAATTCGTAACAATTAAATCGAAATTATAGATAAAAGATGAAGTGAGTAATGGCTTTTGCTCCAAAAAGCCTTATGTAATTCACGATACGCTCCACCTCGAGATTCATTCTAATTCCGAAAGCAATATCTTATTTTCACATCCGACTCGCTCGGGTGCGACATCGCCGCGGTTTTTCTATTTCTCGCCATCAAAACAAATTCAATAAACCCAGCGATATTTATACGACGACTGGTAGCGCACACCACGCCACGCTATCATATCAATCATTATCGCATCGGAATAAAACTTACTTAATTGTTATCTCAACGGAGCCGATATAGGAAGAGCGGAATTAATCGTATTATGAACAAAGCCACGCTCGGCGATCAGTCCATCGCTCTTGTCGCGCGCTGCGCAATCAACCGCCGCGATAGTCGAGTGCACTCCGAAAACACGTTCGACGCTGTAATTTGCTCCGCTTTTTTCTCCCCCCACCCCGACGGCACATTCATACATATTCATCCGCTTATGAAGTTACACTCCCATTAACATTAAGTGAAAAAAAAATGCCCACGTCCGACGTCGAGGCGTTTTGCGCAACTCGAAAATCCTGTTATCGCCGCGCGGTGTCTCGCGAGGAAAAGGCGATCGCGCCCGCGGATAGCCAAACTTTCGATCGTCCGGCTTTGCGTATACGGCACGTCCGCGGCTCTCTCGCCTCTCTTTGTGTCTCTCCCTCGGGGGGCGCTTACGAAACGCCCGCGCCAGCTCGCACACGAAAAAAAAAGGAAAAATGACGGCGCGACCTCGGCGCCTCGCTCCCGGAGACGATCACCGCGCCGAGCGTAACCCACATCGTGCGCAGCGCACAAAGAGAGCCTGCGCATCTCGCGCGCGCGATTTCCTTCTCCCATTATGCCGCGCTCGGCTCGAGAAAGGCGCCGCCGAGGGGATATAGTGTCAAGCGGTGAACTCCGTGCCCGAGGTGAGGCGTTGTTCCCTCCTCCCGGGCGCGCGGGATTCCTCGACGCAACCGCGACCCGGGCGGCAGAGACAAGTGCCGCGCGGCGAGAGGTTGCACTTTCGACGGAGACGAGCGCGCGCGCGGCCTCGCCTACGCCGGCAAAAGGGCCGCTGCCGGAGGAACGCAGCGCGCGGTTGCGACACGCCTGCGGCCGCGCGGAGAGAGGCAGGCTTTAACCTCAAGCCCCTCGACTCGGGGCCTCTCGCGCGTGTGTGCCCGCGCCACACGGACGTGTACGTGTCGCGCGTTACGCCACCGCCGGTGCGCGTCGGTGTGCGCGCCCGTCGGTTTTGTGTGCACGCGGGCGCTCCGCGCGAGAGGAGGAAAGGATCGCGCCTGGGCCCCGGAGGCAAGAATGCCGTGTAATGATGCTGCGGTCGCTCTGCACATCCGGGACGATCTCGCGCCCCCCTCCCGCCGGGCGCCTTTTGGCCTCACGGCCCAAGCGCGGAAGAGGTGAGAGGGCTCCCCCTTTTCTCTTTCGGGGCCCGTCCCCTCCCTCCGCCCGCGGAGCTTTTTACTCGCGAGAGCGACGGGTGCGGGGTGGAACCTCCGTGCGCACGCGCTTTGCGCAACGGGCGGGAGAAATTCAACCTGCCGCGAGCGCGAGGAGCTTTTTTTTACCCCGGCGAGAGGGGAACGTCTTCGTCAGTGGGTTAATGGGCGTCGTAAATTATCCCGGCCGTTTTTTCGCCGATGGATTTCGCAATCGCGCGGCCGAGAGGGAAAGAGATGCGCTCCTTACGACGTGTAGGCGTGAGCCTTGGATGCACGGGTTTCGCCGGGTTCGGCGCAGCGACGTGCTTTGTCCTTAAGGCGCCGATGGTGCAACGCGCGGCTTGCACCGCGGGGAACGCCGGTTATAAGTACAATGCGAGTCGCTTTTAATTTTTTAAATAGGGACCGTATGCTTGTTCGCGCGGATTCCGCGTTATTGTCCGCTCAGCGACTCCCCCGTTTGTTTTGATGATTGGACTGGGATGTGAGGTCGTTTGCTGCTAGCTCGATTGTTTTCTAATGACTCGGTAGCCTATTCTCGCGGCGAATCTGGAATCCGATTGAGGCGTTACGGCGAATCGATTATAGGCTCGCGATGCCAACTATAAATAAGCGCGAGCGAGCGGCTTTTACGTAACTTTATTTTCAAAACACACGCGGGTAATTTCGATGATTTTTGCAAAGCGCCGAGGCAACGGTTTACCGGCGAAGAAAGTCAATCCCGCGGTGAACCCGACGCCGGAGAGAAAAAAAAAGAGCCAACGACGCGCGTCACCGGCGAAAAGCCACAAATTAACGAGTAACCAGGCCACGCGCTCGTATCCACGTCTGTTTACAGCAGAAAAGTCCTTCGGCCGCGGCGACTCAAGGAAACCGTTGCAACACTTTCCTCCTCGATCTTTAATTCCGCGCCGGACGACTTTTACGCCTCCTCCGGCCTGTTCTTTCTCTCTCTTTCTCGCTTGCTCTTTTATAATCCACCTCGCCGCGGCGGCGCCTCGACACCGGTTAATGGCTTTATTTGAATTTTTATTCGGAGGCAGCGGGGGAAGGAGACATTATGCATATTATGCGGCGGCGGCGGCCGCGATAACGCACCGAGCTACCGAGCGGATGACGACACCCGCCCGATGACAGTTGCGGCCGACCGCTTTTGCCAGTCCTCCGGCCGAGCGGAAATTAAGATTCGGACTTCGGATGAAGGATGACTCGGCCGGAGCCCGATAAGCCGCGGCGCAGCTTATTCATCGGATTTCGGTATTTCGCCGGAATGTTGTTTTGGACGCTCGGGCTATTTTCAGGACACACGTGGTATTTCTCCGTAATGAGTCGCTGAAAGCGGAGGCGAGTCTCGGATGCGACCAGAAACAAAGTTTTTTTTTCTTGCCGCGGTGACGCGATCCGCGAGCGATCGATGCGTCTGTGGATGCGGCTAAATGCAGCACGGGATCCATACCGATTTGTGCATTTCTCATGAAGTCGAAATTTAAATTATTTAGCGGTCGATAAAACAATCCTTTTGTCTGCGGCGAACGATGCATTATTGAGAGAGCATCAATTATTAAAATCCATTTCGATGTGATTCCAAAATGCTAAGAATACTTAAGTTCCCTACGCTTGATGGACACATATATGCATGATCCAGTGACTGCTTTATGAAAATTTCAATTATATTTTCGCGCGGCGATCCGGTGAAATATTTAAATTTCTTAAAATGGGAGCAGCCAAAATTATGACTAATTGTTCGACTACTTAATCATCGACCCGACGACAAAGCCGGCTAGACATTTTAAAAATTTACCTTCGACTCGACGTATAAACCTGTGCGACGCGATGCATGCACATTTACATATTAAATATTGTGGAGCACGTAGATCGTTATCCAAAAGTAGATCTATTAGATATGCAAAACAATCAGATCGCCCGTTACATCATGAGCGCGTACAATAAACCCAAGGTGACGAAACACACTACTCCTCTTTTAAAAATAGCCTTTTTATCTTCCCACTGCATTAGATATCTATACAGCAGCCTTGAACGACCAAAAGTATCACCGACTCAATGGCAGCACGCAAGCATTCATGAAAAGGAAACATCAACCCAAAAGAGTCTGAGCGATGTTTATATATTCATGAAAACAAAGGCCGAGAAAATCTCCCACATCAAGCGCGGAAGCGAAGATCAGCGCGGTGCATTAATATTCATCGCTTGCCGCTAATACCACTCAACTTCCCAGTTAAAATCGCCCGGAAGTATCGACTCGCGCGGTCACCTGCCGGCGCGGCGCGGCCCACGCTTCATCCTCGCCGCGGCCGCATGAAGACGTCTCGAGGCGGCCGGCGACGCGGAAAGAGAATCGCGCCGGCGACAGATCCGTTAGCGCAGCTGCGCTCGCGCGCGAGCTCTTATCGGGCTCGGATATCGGCATCGCGGAAATACCAGGCACTTCCGCAACCGGTTCCCCGAACCGGTGAGATAGAGAGCCGCGGCGGGGAGAGAGGCGATCAGCCCGCGAGGTCTGCCGCCGCGGCGTCGCTCGCCTCATTCGCGCCGGAGCGCGTGCACCGCGGTGCGCCTTACCGGCGCTGTCGGGGCACACAAGGAGGAAACTATTTTACGCACCGGTTGCTCGCTCTTTTAAATGCTAATGCCGCGGGTCGCCGCGTATAGGCCTAATCGCTTACCGGTGGAGCGGCTGAGTTTGATAAAAATTAAGTGCCGCTTTCCGGGAATTGGGAGAGAGATTTCTCCGAAGGAAGATCGGACGGAACCATTCTTTGGAGTTTTTCGATTTTTCAGATTGGAAGAAATTCAAGAGCTAAATACTCGGTACTTTCGAAATCCGAATATCTGTACGAAATTCACTTAGAGAATGTGATTAGACACGTGTTTTAGGCCGAAAGTCTCGATTATCCAACGCGTACATAAGTGCATAATTAGATTTACAAGTGTTAATTTATTTGTTTATTAGCGACATTATTTAGGAGCGTTTATTTTAGTATCCTTCATTAGCTGGTTGGTATTAAAAAAAATTCACTGTCTCGTTAAATTTACATATACGTTTCCTGTACGGACGGGATATTGTAATATTTTTGGACTGTCGGGTAACGATTAGCGGGGTTATATAAATTGGCAGTGAGATGATAATTCCGATCGAATTAATTATTAGCGGAGGAAAGGACAGGTGAACACTGGTTCATTTCCTGCATTTCGCGATAGCGAGAATTATGGAATTCAATTCGATTAAATTTACGACCGGGCAAAAACGGCAGCCGCGAAAAAAGAACTTCTTATTCGCCTCTCTCGGAAACTTTATTTTAAAATCCCGTCGGTCATTACATTTATACCACTGTATATGCAACGAATATTTCAAACGCGATAAAGCAAAGTATTCATTAAAAAATGCAAATTTTATTTCGCTAGAAGTCGACGTCTAGCGTCATCAAAATTTCGTATCCTTACGCCTGCAAGGAATCAAACGTCGATCGAGATATTTCAGATTTATCGAAAATGGCTGCCTATCCCCAGGCCGGCTGATTTTAATTATCGTTTTATTATAAAGGGGCCGCGCGCATATATACACCAATCGTAAAATCGTACGATAGCGCGGCGTTTCGCAAACGCGAGACCAAGCCTTCCTCCCCGTTGCGCGCCGAATCCCCCGTGAAATTGCGAAATAAAATCGGCACAATGGCTTCCATTATTCCTCTGAAATGCATATACATCTTCCACGCCGGGGAGATAATTTCTCCTTTTCCTTATACATCGGCCGAGCAGTTCGCACGAGCGGCAGTCGTTCTGCAACGCCGGGGAAAACCGAAGCAAAAGTTCACGAGTTCGCGAGCCGCCGCGCCTGAGGGGGGAAAAAATCGGCGCCAGGCTCGCTCCGGAGGCAGGCAACACCTGTATATCGGGTCAAAGAGGAGCGCGCCGAGCAGGTCTTTTGTTTGGGAAAAGTCTGATACTGTTAACTTAGGACGGAATGACTTTCCGTTGGGAAACACCATGCCGGCTCGTTCGTTAAGGGGATAGAGTCGTGTAAGCCGCGGTTTTTTCTTCGCTTTGGTGAAACTTGGAAGTTTATGCTGAATTTTTTTTCCGAGCGTAATTGTGGCGAGGAAAAACGCTGCGGTTACGAAGAAGAGCGCCGCGCGGAGCGTTTGAGAAAATTATCGTTCTTTTCAAGAATAATTGCAAAAAAAAATGGCCGATAATTCACGACTCTTAAGTAGATCCTTTGACGTTGCCTTTCATTAATTTTAATTTGGAATCGATTAAACAGCAGGTTTGGAAAATATATAATGTATATTTGATTTCCGCGTGAAGTTGAAAATTATCGCAGTACGTCTGGAACTAGATTTAATACGTAATAAGATTCAGCTAATTAGGTCATAACTAAAGCCTTTTTACAAATCCCATCTCGTATACACTTCGCGATCAAAAAAGGTCAAACCGCGCCGTAAAAACCAGTTCTGCAATTTACTCCAAAAGAAAAAAAAATAAGTGCATAATTAAAAGTAAAATTTACACCCGGCGAGTTGCGCAATAAAACGCAGCGATTTCCCGAGCGTCCTCCTTTCCTCAGACGCACAATAAATAATTTTTGTTTTTTCCCTCGTCCGTCCGATGCAACAGCCACGGCAATTACCGTCGATAACGCGCGGCGCGGCTTGCACTCGGAACACGGAGTCGCATCCCGCGACCCGAGAGCTCCGCGCCGGGTCGGCGCGAAAGTATCGGCAAGGAGTGCCCCGCTCGCGCTTTGCGAAAGGAAGAGAAGGCGAGCGCGGGGGAGGGGGAGCGGCGCGCATGCACGAGGAAGCGTTAGCACGACCCGCGAATTACTTAAGCACGCTTTTCCATCGCGTCTACCGGGTTGAAGGAGGAGCCCCCAGCATCCCAGCGCGCCTCTCTCTCTCTCTCTCTCCCTCGCGGTTGCGACACGTGTGCACACGCCGGGCTTGCGAAAGGATAAGAGCGCGGCGCCTCTCGATAATAACCGAGCCTCCTCCGGGTTGCGCAAGCCGACCGGCACCCCACCGCCGGCCCTTTGTCCTCTGCCCGAGGGGATCGGCCGTTGCGCAAAGCCGCAAGCGCGGGGACTTTTTTTCGCGCTCACACGGGGGGAAAATCGGCGACGAGCGAGAGTAAGAGGAAACTCGCGCGCAGATCCGTGATGACGCAAAAGCCGGAGCGCGTGCAAAGTGGCCCGTCGGCCTTCGCGAGTTTCCTCCGAGTCGCCATGCGCGCGGCCCGCAGCCGCAGCGACTCGAGAAAATCGACGCCGCTTCCTCTCTCCTTCGCTTCCGATTCCAGTCGCGCCGCGCGCCGAGATAAGCAAGCGCGCTTTCGCTTTTTGCTACCACGGCCTTTTCTTCGCGGCGGAGAGTATGCTCTTTTTAACCGCTCTTCTTTTGCGTACGAGGATAATTTTTTTTCTGTTCTTTTGTTAAAGATGGCTTTGGGTTTTTTTGTTTGCTGGGATATTTTAGCGTTGTTTTCTGATTCAGTTTTTCTCCTAATTTCATCAGGTTAGAATACACTCGATTGTGACAATAACCGGTATCTCACTTATTGACATATGTGCCACTTATATATGTATTATCAAATATTTATAGCACTTTTGTGCTCAATCCAAATATAGCTTTAAATATTAATGAAAAAACATTGCGTTATAATCTCATTGTAATTCTTATATTTAGCCTGTTATCAACCACTTACAGCTTCTTATCTTCTACACATTATAATAATTCAATTGAAAAATGAAACAGCCGTCGGTATCAGCGGTAATTCCTTGCAACGGGGTAATAAATTTTCTTTTATTAATTACCTTCAAATTTTTATCCGTTAAATCGGCGCAAAGTCCCCGGGGGAAGCTGATAAAAGGCACTCGTAAACTCGGCCGATTGCACTTGCTCGCGATAGTCACACTCTTCGCGCAACATTGTTTTTCGCGAAACGCGGCCGCCGACACCTGTGCTCATAAAATTGTTGGCTCGCCCGGCGACGGCGCGAGACTTGCCACGTGAAACCTGGATCTTTTCTTCCTCTTTATTTTTCCTCAAATAAAAAGCATTTTGTTATATATTACAAACGGAAAAGAATTTCTATTCAGGCGAGCGATCGCTCGACCTTGATGTACCTCTAACAAATTAATCGTATATACGTATATGGAGGCGAGTTTATCGAGGTTGGTGGAGGTGCGTTGAACTGACACTCGGAATAATTTATTGCGTTCGGAGAAAAAAATGAAAAAATCGTTAGATATTAACATAATTGTACGGCCACGCGGACCGTTTTTTTCGTCATTAGTCTTTATCGTCTTTGCATACGGTGAAAAATAATAAGGTCTCGGTAATGATCCATTGGGGTCGTATTTACCTAATTAATAGGCCCCCCCTCGAAGCTCTCAGTCATTTTAACAATTAATTATACTTTTGTCGTAAACAAAGTTAGCGGAAAAATTTTTACACCTCGATGCATCCGTTCCTTTCATTAACACTTTGCTCATGAATGTGATTTAATCATTCATTAAATATTTGCCAAATTCATCGTAGTATTAACATAAGTAACTTTGTCATGAAATTTCATTATTTAACTCCAAAACCGTATTTGCCTAATCTCCTTCCCGGCTGAAAAAAGAATGTCGAGCAAAGTCTAAAAGTCGCGAGAAAATTTTCCTAAAACTTCGAATCGACTCTCGTCGAAACGCCACCGCGCGCACTGAAGACACCAGCGGCGAACAATAGCCTCGGGCCAATTTATCGCAGGCGCACGCGGAAGGAAATCGAGTCGGCCAATTAGAAATCTCGCGGGCCCTTCGTCCCCTTTGAAAAAAAGACAAAAAAATCTCCGATAAAAAAAAACACAGATCGACCGAGAAGAAGACGCGGAGAAGAAGAAGTAAGAAAAGGAGCGGAGTGGATATCGCTCAGGGCCCCCGCGCGTACAAAGGGAGCCGGGAGGGCCGGTGGGCTCCTCGGAGAACTGGTTTTTTAACATTCCTCCGCGAATCCTCCCCCCATGTGGTCCCCCCCTCACCGCCGCTTCGGCGAAGGCGCAACCCTCGGACCCAAAACAACCCTGCGGACGTGTGTGTGTGCGCGCGCGCGAGCCGAGGATGCGGCCCTTTCTTTTCCGGGCCGAGGCGCGTGTGTGCGCTCGCTTTCATTCCGGCTTTATCTCGTCGCTGAATATGTCCGTCCGTCTGTCTCCGCGGGCGCGCGCGCTGGATTCCTTCGCATCTTGAAAGCCCGCGCCTACGCACAATGCGTCGCATTCGACGCGTTTCATCCCCGGCCGATGCCTTTTTTTCTCCTCTCAAAGATGCAGACGCGCACCTTTTTTTGTTGTCTGCGCCGAGAGTGAGATTTTTTTCTACCCATGGGCGGGTCGCTTAATATCCACTAATTTTTCGGATTATTTGATATATCTGCGGGAGGAACACAGCGTCGCCGGTCGAGCGCCTGAAAGGGTGCGCACGAGCGACACTAATTCCAGTGTTTTTAATTTCGTGCGCACAATAGAAGATCGACGTTGACGCATTCTACTGCGGAGCTTATCTATTTTCAAGTGTTAAGCTTCCGTCATTGTTCAACCCATTTACGCAGGAAAACTACGTTTTGGGCTGACCGGGAAGTCGGCTGTTCTACCTTTTATTTAAACACCGGTGTATAATTGCGCAATTTAATCGACGTTTGCACTACGCATTATCGTAAATTACGGGATTATCATTCATTGGCCTTAGGTCTTATCAGCATCAGCGTGAATTATCGCCGCGGCGAGAGTGGTCTCGCGCAATCGCCGACATCCCGTACAGCTGGAGGCCGTGTTTCTTGTACGACCACCGAAATCGGCGCCGAGTGTACCGCGGGATGGAAACGGCACACCGCCGGACAATCGCCGCGGGGTCAGATTGCGACGTCCCCGGGCCGAGAATAAAACACGCCCGGCTGATTCGCGCGGGGTATCTCCATTTAGAATCGGCGCGTGTCCCCGCGACAAAAGGCAGCAGTGTGTTTGCCGATAGATAAGCGCGCCCGAAAAACAAGAGGCTCTATAATCGTCGCCGCGGAGGAAAACAAACGTCGAAGACGTGCGAAATGCCCGGGATCAATATAAGGAACCCCCCTTGCCCGCCTCCCTGCCGGCCGCGCAACACACGTGCGACACTCCTGAAAACGTAATCAGCGCGCGAGGCGCTCAGCTCCGTCGTCTCATCTTCTCCCGCGTGGTGCCTTCTCCGTTTCTTTCTTCCTTTTTTTCTCCTGCGCCTTAAACTCGTGTGTGCCTCGCTGCTCTCTCGGTCGGTCGAGGCCGCCGGAATTATCTACCTGGGAATCGATGTAAAAGCGGGTATACGCGCGCGCGCGAGCGCTGGAATTCAAACGGTTCCGAGATCCCTCGGATAGGATTATGTATAAATGATCGGAAGACGTTCGGGACGCGCTCGGTGTGTGTGCCCCGACGGGAGAAAAAAAGGACCTTATATTCCTTTAATTATGCAGAGTGCCCCGGGCCGAGGATATGGGAGGGCACACCGGGACCTAAACGCGGAGGATGACGGCGTAGAAATGCGCCGAACGATTTCTCGGCACCCGCGGGACTTTTTGTATTGTTTACAATGGATTATTCAAAATGCGACGTACTTTCGCCCGGTTAAAGACGCGCCGACCGCCAAAAATCCCGGACGAGTGGCACACCCACTGACGGGCGCGGACGTGCATCGCTAAATGCTTGTCAAACCTTTTACCACGTTTCGGGTGATGGACAATGTTATCTGAACTGCGGACAAAAGATTTGGATCGGTTCAAAGTGAAAGGAGCCGAATTTCTGCTTTAAGGAATGTTTATTTAAATTTTAGGGTAAAAAAGAAAATTTTTTTTACTTGGAGCAGAAGCACCAACAACTTGAGTTGTTATTGGAGCAGGTACTAGAGCTAGTCAAACAGTCATCATAATGATGGATGCTACTTTTCTCATTTCATTCTGATTAATGATTTACTGCAGCAGCTGTACTGCTGTCCAATCATAAAATCATTTGCTACCATCTAAATTCTTCTAGTTTAAAAAAAATTAATACCACAAAATTCTTATTTATTTTTAATAAACATAATTACCTCTTACGCTTCCTTTATGTATATATGAAATTACTAAAATGGTTCTTTCAACTTATTAAGTAAAAAACTAAAATGTTATTACTTTATAAAAAAATTACTACTAATATCATCTGCCAAGCGAAGAAGCACTTCTAAAAAAAGTTAGTTGAACCATAAACGACTCCCCGCACGATTAGCTCGCTCTCCTCGTCCGAGATCTCAGTCGCCGGCGTGCTTGAGATTCCTCGCGTTGAATAATTTTGATGCGCGCGCTCACCCCCGCGAGCGATCCCCGCGCGTTTCCGTGGATATGGCAATTAGGGACCCACGACACGCGGCGCGAGCGTGAAAAAAGGAGGAGAGCGAGCGTAGAGGCGGCGCGCGGGAGGAAAGGAGCTCCGGCGGGGGCATCGCGCTCTCCGCGCGAGCGAGGAAGCAGAATTTTTTCACGTATCGGCGGCGGGCCTCGTTGAGTCCCCGGGCACGGCATCGGCGATCATTTCAAGGGCCCTTCCCGCATAGCAAGCAGCAGCGCCCGCGCCGCCCCCCGGCAATATTTCGTCGTTCCGTTCCGTGAATTCAATTGCAGCGCGCGCGGCTCCTTCGTCTTCGGTTCTCTCCTCTCTTTTTTTTACGCACGGCCTCGCTTCCGAGCCTACTGAATTTCTCTCGGGCGTATCCCTTTCGTTCGTCTCTCTTCACTTTTTTTTCCGCGTGCGTGCGCGGGATTCGCTTTTTTTTTACGGCGGGAGGCATAGAACGGCGGGTTGTGAGCGCGCCCGGATTATCCTCGAGCTCTGACGGGCTGTTTAACGGGATGCCGCGAGGTAAAGTATACGTATGCGTCAAGGATGAAAAAGACACGACGACTCGAAATGTATTTTTTATTATGGTTTACGGCTGATTAGCATAATTGCTTACCCCGCGTTTGAAATTGATTCATTTTATTAGGGGTACCGGCTGCTTAATTTTTTGGCTCAAAGCTAGATAAATTATTTTGGGAGTCAAAGTTTGTAATTGTGCTGTGGTTATAATCGAGGAGGTATCATGACACTTAATATCTTTTTAAGCATTTTAAAATTTCCTAAATTTTCGATCTTTATCTTATATTATTATTTGTATAAAGTTCTACATCACATAAAGGATCTATAAGCCATCTTAAACAAAAACCTAAGGAAAGAATTTATCTCTTACAATTGACCGTTTTGTTCACTAAGTCTGCATCACAAATAGATAAAAGAGCCTTTTATATATTAATTCCATGCTCGATCGAAAGATTTTTTTAATTTTTCGAAAAACAATTATTATCAATTCATTCATTCATATTTGATAATTATTCAATATTTATAACATTGAATAATTATGCAAAGAGATAAAGGATCTTTTGAACCGAAAAAACGATTTGTCTGGGAGCCAAGTGGAAATCTTTTTTCGACGATAAATCAAGTTCGATGTTCCGCTTGTATTTGTTTTGATTCGGATTTAGAGCAATTTAACTTCTTTTCTCAAACAGAATTCCTCATCCGTGAAAGATTTAAGTCCTTCTCTTATCAACGGTACAAAAGCGTGGCCTCGCTGTTTAACAGAAAATTTAGAATACTTAACACTCACGGCGATCGTAAAAGGAGGAATTAATGTGCGTTGTGCTTTCATGAGGGAACGATTGATTAAGCAAATGTAAGCCCGCCGATACATAATAAGCCCAGGTGGTAAACACTCCAATGTTTTTCTCTATCTAAAATCACGCACGCGATCGCACGGTACTTTTTCATTTCCACGGAAAAAAGGGGATAGATCCTACATGTACAGCAATTTCCTCGTTCGATTCAATTAACATTCTCACAATCGGCCGGGGCCGAAAATCACGGCACTTTCATCACCCGCGCGCTCGGTCACGTATCCAATTAATCAAAAAATTTTCGGGCCGCCGGGCCATGAAAGTACAGCCCTTACATAACAAACGCGCGATTATCGAGCTCCCGCGCCGCCGGGCTCACGACTGCGCTCGCGCCGCCTCGCCGCACTATCGGGATTCATCATCAACGTACACGTCGGGTGCCTCGTGTCGTTGGCGCGTCAGGATTGAGTTATACCGCCGTTATGTATGCCCGCGTCCCGATCGCGCGCGGACCCGAGATCTCGTTATAGATGCTCGCGAGACTCGTCGGGGACCCCGGAAATACTCGAAATCGGGCCCGTGAGCGCGCGGTGAAGCGCATCCTAGGAGAGCGGGGGCCTCTAACTCTCGGACGCTGCTCCGCCCCTCCGAATTCCATCCGTCGCCTCGGACCGGCCGCTATATACGTAAGGTGGTCGCCTCTCGCCGAGAGCTATTTTTGGTGCGTGCCTGTGGGATTTTTTAAAGGACTTCCATTCGAGGGTGAAATTTGTGTTACTGCTGTGAGGTACCTTTTTTCTCCTCCTTTTTAAAGATGGATGAGCTATGATCAAGTGGGAGATTCCGTGGTTTTTCTTTTTTGTGTAACGTGAATTTTTATTCCTCCTGAATTCTAGTTTCCAGCTGTAAATGGGCTGTCCGCTCGTGTTTTTTTCATGTACTCGCTGAATTTTTATTGATATAAACATCAAATTTTTCTGATCGTTAATTCGATAAATATTAACTGACGCTTTGAGTTACTCATCGTATTTTATGGATTCATTAAGGATTCGAACGTAGTGGATGACTAATATAAAGTAGTAAAACTTTAGTTAAAAAAAAAATTAGTCACTTATGATAAGATAAGCTCTCGATAATGCGAACGTTTGGAACGCTTTTAATGTTCAATCTTCGTAAAACCGTGCCATTAAAAAAGATCATAGCTATTTCCTCGATCGAAACGTAGAAATTTCTTCGCAGTCCCCATAATTAAGAAAAAGAAAACAACATTGTAGCCAGCAGCCACAGGCGGCTATACGCAATCACAACACGCGAAAAAAAAGAAAGGAGAGAGGAGAGCACCTCGTCGAAGGAGGAAGAGGAGACGCACCAGCGGGTAAACAAAGGCCGCAGAAGCGTCGACTCGTCCTTGGGCGGGAGGTGCGTGTCGGTTCCCCGCTCCCGAAGGTGCTCTCCCCGGAATCGTTCCGCCTCGCGGGCCCGCGCGCGATCGCACCGGAGGAGGACGTCGCGCAACTCCGGGGCCGGACACAATGCGCCGGATAAGCCCGGCATTAATCATGCGGCAGGTAGTCGTCCGGGGCTCGTCGTCGCAGGTCCTTCGCCGCCCACCGGAATTTTTTCACGCGGACAATGAGGTGTAACGCGTGCGCCCGTTCCGTCGCCCGCGTCCATCGAGGTGGTTGATCTTGCGCGCGGTCTCCTTTCATTTTTTTCCTCCGTCTCCATCTCGCTCTCGCGCGGTACCTTTTTTCCTCGGACGCGATGCTGCCCGGCTTTTTTCTCGCTCTCCCTTCCGCAGTGTGGAGGCCGACGAAGAGCGGGACAGGTAGCTCGTCCCCCCTCCCCTTTGCCTCATCGCGGGACGCCCACAAACCTGTTTTACCTGTTATGTGTGTCCTGCACGAGAGAGGAGATCGAGGGACGCTCCTTCCGTCTCCCTCTCTCGTTCCGTCTCTCTCGCTTGTCTCCCGGGCGTTTTCGGACCTTTTCCCCGTCTCTCTCTCTCTCGGACGTTCCTGCTGAAAAGCGGCGAGGAGCGCGACTGCGGACGCTTCACGCCGGATTATTCCACCCCGTGCGCGAGCGATCACGTGGATCCCCGAGGAGGAGGAAGGAAGGTTCGGTGGCCCTCGCACCGACGCGCACGGACGCTGAAGGGCAGGGGGCGAGAGGGGGAGGTCTCCTTTTTTCTCTTTATGCAGCACATCTTGAGGGATCGATTCCTTTCCATTGAGTTCCTTGGGAAAATCCGAGGGTGAGCTCCTCGCCTCTATGGCGATGATGTGTTTTTTTTCTTCATCTCTTTCTCCCTTCGAGGAGAGGAGAGAGAGAAGGAGAGATGCAGTCGGGCCCCGTGTCCCCGTTTTTCTTCGGACGGAGGCGTCGTTACTCTCTTTTGAGGCGCACGGCGTAGGGGGGATTCGCTGCACCGCCGTCGCGGCAGATGACGAAAATATTATGGGCCAAGATGCCGGCGCGAGATACAATTTCGTTGGCTGCCGGGACCATGGGAAAAAGGAGACGCCGGCGACCGTTATTATTGCCGTATTTTATACCGAGGGATGCTTCCTCCCCTTCGCGGGCTCCTTGCGCTGACTTTCTTATTCTTCGAGGCGCTCGATCGCTTCTCTCACCCTCAAGGGGTTGCTCTCTCTCTTTCTCTCTCTCGCCCTTGCCTTCCGCATCTGGGCAGGTGCTGTCTGGAGATTACGCTTATTACGTACATCACGAGGCCCGGGCCATTGTTACCCGGGATTTTTGACTGTGCGAAGTTAAACAGCGTCTTGGTTCTCATAGCTCGGCGGTTACGAGAAGTTGCCCTTGCTTAGATGATCGATGGCTAGACGTTACGATACGACTGCCTCGCTGAGAAACTTTATCCCCCTTTATAAGAGCCGATAAGTCCGCCAAAAATTCGCATGCACGTTTAGACGTCTACATACCCGTGAAGAAAGATGATCAACGGATTCGAGCGATATTACTGAAATTGGCCGCGATACAGTTTAACGATTATTAAATCGCGATGTCGTAATGAAATGTTAATTGATGTAATTTATAGCGCGTAATTAAAGCCGAATGCAGTCCCGGCGGAAACGAGTTTCTACTATTTGTAAGACGTGCACGCGAACGGTATTACTTACTTTAAATCAATTCGATGATTTCGACAATAAATAAAACCGCGGCGCCGAGCTACATTTCAACGAGTCCGACGAAATGACTACGGAATCTGCTGCACCTTCTCTCCGCGCGCTCCTTGCGCAATGCGCGGGGCTCGCGCGGAGCGGCTGCAGTCGGTGTATACACCCACCTTCTAAAAATTCCCATGCAGACGTAGCTTCGCGCCGTATAGCCTTTGTGCGCCGAATAAAAAAAGATAAGAGAGGCGGCGGAGTGATGCGCGCAAATTCGATCGAGAGCAAATCGGGGCGGCGCTCTTGATGTTTGCGCAAACTTTTAATTAAAGCGCCGCGGGAGCGCGCGTTGCCGTGCGTTTGTTGTGTGAAAGTTTTTTCTCTCTTGCTCCGGCGTGTCCCGGATCGGCCGAGAAATGAGAAAAGGATATGGCAGGCCGCGGAGGCAGTTGCACGGGTTGCGCAACGGCTTTAACAGCTGATTTAACCGATAAGATTCGAGAGCGAACGAAGAGAAAAAAAAAGTCGTATGAATATTTAGCGACTTCTTATTGGGCCTGAGCGCGCGCTCGCGCGACTTTTTTGATCGGTAAATATGGCGATTTTAATTACGCGCGAGTTACTCGGAATAACGAGTGCGTGCACTTCTTTTTTTTGTGCGCGAGCTAATGTTTGAACGCGTGAATTAAGCAGAACAAAAAACGAAGACACCTGTGCGTCGGTCCTTCGATTGTATTAGGCTTTCTCGAGACGATCACGACGCGATAAATTATATATCCATCGGTTCGGCGATTGACAATCTCGCGTACCTCGGAAATTTATTGACAAAATCAATTGAACGAATGTGAAATAAACGATTTCTTTAATATTTCTTATCGCCAATTAGCTTGTCTGTCAAATCCTCTTTATCACCCAAGGAAATCAATCTGTACGCCAATTCGAGAGAATCGTCAAACCGACGAAACGCCCCTAAAACAGACGGAAGCTAAAGAACAAAGCAAGCAAAAGCATGGCTCCTTTCTCGTCGTCCACGAAACGTTAATCATTCAATCGGCGACCTGCGCACGAGTCCACATATCTGCCGATCGGAAAAGCCCGCGACGATCGCGCTATCGGCGAGAAAAGAGCGAACGGCGACAGCCGCTGCAGCAGTCGTTCTATTTCGTCAGGCTCGCGCGCGCGGGTGACGGGACGCCGCTGAGCGACTGTCATACGCGCGGGGGACATTCCTCCAGGCGTAACGAGACACTCGGCGATCGATTAAAGGGCGGCGTGCGCCTTCTGAAAAAGAATTCCAGGTACGCGAAGGAGAAAATAGAAAAGACTCGGCGGCGGCCGAAGGCCACAGGCCTATGTGCGCTCTTTCTCTTTCCGACAATATGCGTGTAAATGCAACCTCCGCGCGTGTATAATGGAGTTGCGCGGCGCGCGCGCGAGCGAGCGGTAAATCAAGCAATGATAATTTCTAGCTTTGCGCGCCGCGGGAGCGGGGGACCCGCGCGCGCTCTTTTTACTCGGCGCATAAGCGGGCCGCGCTGCTGCTCGGTCCATTAGGCCCAAGCTCGATCGCCCATTTGTTATACTAAGGCCCGCGTAAATATTTTCCTGTCGCTGCACCGACGCTGTCGCGTGTAACGTCCGAGCGGCCAGGAAATTATACAGCTTGTAGGTCAGTGTACAGCAGCTTTTTTTTTATTCCACTTCTGTTATACCTGTGGCATTGAAAGATTGCTTCCCTTTTTCTTCTTACTTTTTCTAAACAATGTACTAACAATTAGGTAAATTTTGATTCGAATGATTTATTTTGCCGAAAATTTTTAGAAGCTATAGGCAAAGGGGTGGCTCGAGTAAGCGAACAAATTTCCGTTCCGCTTCCGGCAGAGTCGACTTGCCAACTAACTCCAGCAGGCTCGCTGCGATCGCGGCTCTATCGGATTTCATCGATCGCCCGGCGCTTTCGCGAGTTCCTCGCGCGAAGCTTGCGCGGCGCGCATCAAACTCCGCGGGTCTCGCCCTCCCCCCGCCGGCGCGATAAGATAAGCGCGTTTTCGGTGGAGCGGCAGCTAGTCGCAGGGAGGAAGGAGAAAAAGGAGAGAAGCTCTCTCGCCTTATCGCCGGTTGTTACAGTGACGAAGGCGTACGTAATTATCGGACGCGCGGGAGAGGCGCCGAAAGGTTATCGGTGTCGCGGAAATATTCTCGAAGAGCTCGTGCTACGCCCAATTGTGCTGCTTCTTTTCCTACCCTCCTTGCACCGCGTTCTCGTAACAGACCTTTTCTTACGCCACGTCGATGCTTAATTGTGAAATTTTCGTAGGAAAGACCTTGAAAAAAGCTCGCATACCATCGCAATTCTGTCTGGCGTACAAGCCGCACTTGAGTACACCCAGGTAAATTTGAATTTATGCATATTAAAAAGGCTGTATCGCGCGCGGAGTGGTTGCCGCGCGACACGTACTCCTCGTACGCGTACATTCCAACGCGTGCCCGCGGAAAGAGACTTTTCTATTCCCAAGTCCGGGCGCTTTTGCACGCGTGCCATAATGGAGCTCTCGATGCAGGAACTGCGAGCTTTGATTGAATAACGCCGAGATAAAATCGGAGTGTCATATTCGCGTTGCGCAATATTCGTCTCCGGCGAGAATTAGTCGCTACAAGGCATCTCGGAAAAGTGTGCAATCAGACCGGGATTTTTTTTCGAGCGACTCTCTCGCACACGGAGCGATCATAAATCTGCTTGCTCTGACGTTCGAGTGTTTTGTGCAAGGCGAGCGAGCCAGGGGGGTTCGGTGGAACTATTTTCGTGCGACAAAATAAATAGCGGCTGAAATTTTTGACATGACGAATCTTTAATGACAGGCTTTAATCGGAGCGCTGGCGAGAATAAAACGAATATATTTTTATACAGCGGATGATTTAATCAAATTAATGCCCCGGCTGTACAATAAATCTTTTACGGATTAATTATGGATAACGCGAAGAAATCTATGGATGAATGAAAAATACGATAAGACTCTTTAAGTTCCCAAATATTCCAAAGTATTGAGGAAGTCTTGAATTTCATTTGAGCTCCGAATAAAATTGGGTATTTTCAATAAAGTTAATAAAACGCTATCTGTGAACATTCTACTATACTCGAAAATTCTCGCTTTAAAGACGGGTATAAGCGTGACGATAAGACAGTAAATCGTATTGTGAACGGATGAGGTTTTGATTAGTTAAACACTGATACGGATGTATTGTTTCATTATCATTGTTATACAAATTTCTTGAAGCACGTCATCTTTTTTTGCCCAAACTTTCATCTTTACATAGTCAAGAATAAACAGAATTTTCCCGCACGTGTCGCCACTTTTAATACAATTACGCGTTAATATCTCGAATCTTGATAATGCCTTTTAAATTGATGGTATTTTAATTGTACGCGCTTTTCTTTTCTTTTTATCGGACGTCGGATAACTGCGGATTAGCGAGTGAAATAACACGAATTTTAATCGCCGAAAAACAAGACGGTACACCTCGCCGCGCGGAAAACTCTCAAAAAGCGGATAAAATCTTCCGGGCTATCGCAATTTTGCAAATTATCTTCCGCACGACTGCGCGCTGATCAAATTTAAACGCTTAAACGGCAGTCATTTAAAACACGAATGTTATAATTATTGTTTTTAAAATGAGATTATCCAGAACGAGTTTACGAGAGTATAAACTTCTTTAATGATGCCTCTTTCAGCAAAACCGATGGTTTAACGATACTTTTTGCAGTTTTTCGAAAGATACGGCCGCGCTGTAAGTCCAGTTTGCGGAGAAATCCTTCGGTTATTGTAAATAAATAAAACTAGGCGTCGTTACTGTAATTCCCGCGTTGAACTTCATTAATATGCAGATTAACCGGTGCTATAGCTCAAAAAAAATGAATGTTTCTCAGCTTGACTAAAATGTAACAATTCGAAACCCGAAGGAGTTTCGATTTACTAACAGTAAAAGCCATATTTCCAGAACACAATGAAATATGCTAAACGCATTAACTCTACGGAAACTGATAATTAGTGTAGCGCAGCTCTCAGGTAGAAGAAAATTTATTTCCATGTTCATCGGTAATTATTATGCTCAGAATTTTCGAAGAATCAGTTTCTTAATCTTATATACCTCTCTCGTTATTTTCTTCAGTTTTTCTCATTAAAATCTTGAAAAGACCGAGCGAGTTTATTAATTTTACATAAACCATCAATGCAATTTTTTTCAGTCTTCGTATCTCCAGCTTCTTCATTTCCTACTCCCGAGCAGCTTATTACACAATAATGTTTACTGTCACAGATTATGATAATTTCGCGCAAGCCATTTCATAAATAGTCATCATCGACGCCGAGCTTCCCCGACTCCACCGTCGGCTCCCAAGGAAGAGAAAAAAGTCGTTACCACTTCATTAACCGTCAGCGATACAAACCTGGGAAGTGAGCACATTCGAACCGGCGAGGCTTGCAGTAGATAAAGCTCGTAATTTTTCTTATTGCCGATGAAATTCGGCCCAAGCAAAGATTCGTCAAAAGTCGAGAGCGCGAGGAAATGATATCGAAGTCGGTTTATCGCCTGTTGTGTTTAGATAACTTTTATCGCGCCCGTTTGAGCCAGCCGATAAATGTTAAGTAACCCGCGCGCCCCTCGCTCACACTCTTCCCGTCTTGCGGAAAGAGGCGGGGTAGTAAAAAAAAGGGAGGGTAGCCGATCGCTTCCGCACCTCGTGCCACGAGCTTTAAATAAGACGTTAATGTACAGAGATGGTCGAGCAACACTTGCTGTTTCTCGGCACGGGGATGGGGAGGGGGTGGATTCCTCGGAGCATTTTCTCGAGTCTCGTGAAAAATCGTACTACGCTTTATCATTGCGTATCCACTTGCGCGTGGATTATTTGGATTATGTGACGCGCGAGGATGTTAAACTATTCATTTAGGTAAATAACACACTCGAGCCAATGTTAGCTCTTTGATATCGACCAATTGTCTAGCGGTGCTTGGGGATTTTTCACGAACTTTCAGATTTGCACGCGTTAAAACTACTTTGTTTGCCCACCTGTTTCTCGAGACACGTTGCCGTTGAGAGTCATAGAGCTTATAAACGCTTCTGTCATGATCTCTCTGATACTGGTAAGTTCGCGAGATTTTTCATTTTTCATTTTATTTTATTTCATTTACTTATAGGGAGTTATCCATTAATACATAATTACCTATATTAAAATTTTTTACAATTATACGAGGCAAATCACACATTATACATAAATAATATTTAAACAGCTTGTTTTTTTTTCTTAAATTTTTAATTTGCGAATGTGCTCGCAATCACGTAGCTCCGTTCGTTTCTGGTGGTGTGGGAATAATTATTGGTGCGATATATTTTTTTCTCTCACTCGACGGCTTCTGATTGTGGGAATCTGTATATACCTAAAGCTTTATTTCTGGTTTTACAAACATTGTTAATGATAAGTAGAGCTCGATTAACTTGTTTTAGTAGTCAATAATCGAGTTCAGCTGATATCGCAAACGGACATTCTAGATATCGGTACAATCAGATAGCGCAGATTTTCGAAAAGCTATATTTTCACGGCGATCCCTCTAAACTCGATTTTCTCAGTGATAAGATTCGCATAGGTGATACAAGTCTATCTACAAAGGATTTTTCTCCGCGGGACTCTACAACTCATTATCTTCGAACTTTGAAACTGAAACAGCAATCGCTCCTTTTCATATCTCGTGGCTAACTTACGACTCAAGCGTAAAATAAAAATTTATAAGAACCAGAATTTCCAAGTGCTATAAAAGCTGTTCAAATTCGCGAGACAATCAAAAAGTTAGCGAGATAACAGATTCTTTCCTTCTCTCCCTCAAATTGCTCTAAAATATGCCAATAAAAAAAGGTGCTTTGTAGCGTCTTCCCAAGGCACCCATAAAAAAGAGCTTCGCCCCCCTCGCACGAGACGAGCCAATTCGCAAGCAATCGCGACGCGTCTCCCCCTATTTGATTCGTATAAACAAGCGGCTACATCTGCTGCCGCTGATGTTACTGCTGCGGCTGTTGTCGCGAGCTCCGCGCGATTTTTTTTCCTAAATCATTTAAATGCGAGGAAAACAATAAGGAAAAAAGCTGGTTTGCGTATGCAACGAATTGGGTTATCTTGCATTGGCAAGAGTTTGGAAATTTTACGTATCGAACGAGTCGAGAATTTCCTCGGTACATTTCCCAACGCTTACGAAACGCTAACTCGTTTATTGGAGATCTTGAAACTCCTTGAAAAATTGCTTTTTTCGTTTGACTGGAGGATACCGGCGGGAAATATTATCACCAATTTCAAAAATCTCCAAGTGTCGAAATTTAAATCCACCCGACCGCTTTTAAGCGCTACATTAACAAATCTTCCTTTACATAACTGCGTGAATTTTTTAATTCCTCCTACGATGTAAAAAAAGAAATAAAACGGTACATTAACAGCCGGAGACGTTTCCGAGAAATAATTAAAAATCAATAGCAGCTAATCGAACGATTGTTATCAGCTTGCTCCGAAAAAGCGGCAGAATCCTCCAAGAAGCCGTGTAAAGAATAAAAAATCCAGAAAAAAATAACGCTCGCGGCGAGTCCAATAAAAGAATCAGCCTCGTACAAATAAGCTCGCTCGCCTGGCGTACTATCATCTCTTTCGCGAGAACACATGCAGCGTGGCATTTTGACGCGACGACTTAACGAGCCTTCCCCGCGCGACTCGCACACACTCACACACGCTCATTGAATTTATACGTCGCACGCATCATCGTCCCTCGCCCCCCGCCTCGCCTTCTCTCTCCCTCCGAGAAAAGCACGAGGAAGCTACCCACGAGGAAGTAGCGAGGCTCGCTTAGTGTGTCGCCTCTCTCGACTCGCGCCCCCCCCCCCCCCGCCGCTTCGACTATTTCCGTCGGCGCCGAGGCTCGCGATTCGTCGGTCGCGGCGCGCCAATCGCCGCCCGGCGGCCTACTCTCCTCGGCTAAAGCCGGAGCCGAGCCACCGAGCGGCTCCCTCAGTCTCTCTCCCGACGACGCGACGCACGGACGCGACTCGCTCCAGCCAAAGCCTTCTGCCCCCGTCGAGAGCTGACTGCCACCGAGCCGTCGGCCCTTCGAAGTCCTGCGCGCAGAGCGGGCCCCGCGAGTGCGGTTCGCCGCCGCCGCCCCATCGCAACCCGTCGCCGGAGAGAGATTCTACAGGCTCTTTACCAGCGCATCTCGCGCGGTATATGCAATACGTGCCAGTATACGAGACGGCGTAGTGTGCGCGCGTGATACGCGAGTGCGAGTCGTGCCAGTGCACCTCTATAACGCAGAGACGCTGTTGCCGCCCGCGGACGCATCTCCTCGTCGAGCGACGCAGATAGCCGCGCCGCTCAGGAGGAAAAGCCAGCCAGTGGTGATAAGCTCCCAGTGCAGACACGGATTTTCCGCGACTCGGTGATAAGGTGCCTCACGTGTGCTCCCTCTCTCTTCTGCGCGCTGGCGCTCGCTCTCGCAGCTAGCGCCTAGTAGGGACACTGCGAGCGCACAGCTGACACTCGCGGCTCGCGATACACTTATTTCGCGCGCGGCGCGAGGTGCGCAGTGTACCGACCGACTGTGTGCCCGAGGTGCCGCGTGTCTTGCTCGATCGTCGCAGCAAAAACCGATGAACTCTGACGAGGGCCGAGCGCAGCAGCAAGACGGCGCCCGAGGCAGCAGCAGCCGTCCCTGAAGCCGTCCCACGTCGCACACGAGGTGAGATAATGCACCCGCTAAAAAGGGGGGGTTTTTCCGGAGTTGGATAAGGCGCCGAGAGCGGCCGCACCGGCGAGCGCCGATTGTAAACAAACCTACCCCTCCTCTTCTCTCCCCCGCGCGGCTCCCAGCTTCCACCCCCTACTCCGTTTCTCCCGGTGCTCCCAGCCGGAAACGCTCCGCGATTCTTTCGCATGCGCTGGCCAACTTGTGTCTGGTGCCTCGCTTTTTTTCATTCCTTAGTCACTTCCTCTTCATTTGCAGCCATTTTTTTAAAGAAATAAGATTTTCTTTTTTCTCGATGTTATACCAACATGGAGTTTCTTTTTGTCATTCTAAAGAAATAAGCACTGAAACAAGCTGATAGTGAAGTGAAAGAAACTGCGGTGTTTACAAGAGATCTTTGAAAAGAGAGGGTCTATCTTTAGAACGACAAATAAAAGCTCTCATCGGAAATCTTATCGATAATATCCGGCGACCTTATCAAAGCTCGCACAACCGACGGGTCGTTAGGGTGAGTCGAAATTCGCACGCGGCACACGCGTGCACGTACTGCGTGTAACAATGCCCGCGCGCTACACCCACACGCCGGCCCGCTCCTATGTACAGCCGTGCGTGTATCTGTCGATCGGGAAGCCGCTGGTCGATAACATCTGGACGGAAACGCCGCTTTAAGAACGTGTTTACTCCTCGACTCGTCGTCGTCCTCTTATCTCCTCCCCTCCGGAAGCTACGCGCCTCTTTTCGCGGAGCGTCGAAAACAATGAGCCCCGCGCCAAAGGCAACCGTTCTCTCTCTTTCTCTCGAAAAATTGGTCGGATCGCTGGTGGAGAGAGAGGCGGGGGATTAAGAAAGTTGCGTAATCGAGCGCCGGCACTTTTCGGACTTTCTACGATTTACGAGTGGCCAGCGGCACCCGGAGAAACTTCGGCGCTCGCCTTTGTTTTCGTCCGGTGCAGCCTGCGGGGGATCAGGGATTCTCGCAGGATGTCGCGCGCGGGGCCCCGGCGATTTATCGCTCCCCACCGGCTCCAAATAATTCATGTGTTTTCCCCTTATTTTTTACGTAGCGAATTTAAAGATTTTGCCGGGTGCAGCGGAAAATTTTTTTTAACAATCAATTTCACGCGGGAGGAAGAGAAATTAGCAAACGAAAGGAGGAGGAAAGCGAAACCTATACTCGAGCGGTGGTGAGGGGGGGTCTTTATCTTTACGCGTGACACGAGTGCCAGGAACTTTTTACGTAAACGATTTTAATGGTAATGGATGATAAAGTTTTAAAGCGAGTTTCCCTCGAAGCACTCGTGCCGAGGGAATAAATGACTAACCCCTTCACGTCCATTACGCCCCGCGCGGCACAAGTAAATTTTTGCTCTCAAACATGTCGCTCGTAAGTGTATGGAATTAAAACTCCCGATGGTAGCCATTCTCTGTAATCGCTTTTCGCTCTATTATGCATGTGACACTTTTCATCGATCGCTCGCAACTTTTCGCGATCGTCACCATTTTCACGAGCTTTAATTAATGCGCAAGTTTCTCAAGTGCGCGACGATCTCGGTACAATTAAAAATCCAATTTAAATGTCCCCCTCCCCCTTAAAATTATTAAATGACCCTGGAAAAAGAAAAGGAAAGTACACGCAGAACTCGGAAGCGCCGGGACTCAGCCAAGGGCCCCGGCACGATTGAGCCGTTAAAGGCGCGTTCGCGGATCGTCCGCCGATGCGGAGGAAGGGGGAGAGGCGAGCAGTAATTACACGCTCGCACACGGAGGCAGCAAATCGCTCGGCGATCCCTCTCTCTCTCGCTCTCCCACGGCGGAGCGGAGACGTCGCTCGCGCGCATGTACCCGCACATGCATAAGTAACGAGCCGCCGTGTACCTCCGGCGCGCGACTCGTCCGCCGATGGATCGCCCCGGAACTGCCGGCCGCTCACTTCCGTGTTCCTGCTCCGCGCGCGGCTCTCGGGACTTGCAGCGTGCATCGGTGTACGCATAAGAAAGTCCCGGGGCAGGTGCGACCCCGCGAGGAAAATCGGCCCGCTGCCGATCGTCCCTCCCCGTGTGGCTCTTTATCCCCGCCGCACATTACGCAATCCAGCGGTTCGCGACTTATTACTTATTCAGAAAGGAGGAAAGAAGAGAAGAAAACGTTGCAGTTGTTACAAACGATGCGCGCATAAATAATACTCGGAAATCGATCGGGAGCGCACGCGGGGGGTCGGGCCGCCGTCTTTTCCATTCTGTATATTGTGATCGTCTGGGAGAAGAGCGGAGCTTTTTCTTCGTTTTTCGATGAGTAGCGCGCGCGTGAACTTGGGTCTCCGCCGAGTAAGTTGTAGATAAACACTTGGGCGCGATACGAGCCGATGTTGTTACGCCGTATGTGTGTCGATCGCAGATAGCGGAGCGAATTTAGCGAAATTTGTTGTACGAGAGCCGAGCGTATACACAGAGCCGGATCTTATCGCCAGACTTGCAGCGCTACTTGCTCCTGGCAACCGAATATTCGATGCACTTTAACTTCAATCATTTATTTTCCTCGCGTTAATTGTTAAAACGTTTTTTCCTTAAATTATGAATATTAAAATTTTGAATTGTTATTGTCACGTCTAAAAAAAGTGTATCAATGTTAACCAATTTTTTCTTTTTTTTTAATTCTGCAGCGAACGTAAGCGACGATCCCCGTCAGTAAGGCGTCCAAGGCAACGTCTCGCCTCTAAAAAAAAGTTCTCGAAAATCCCCAAATCACGATAAAGCGTCTCGACCCTCGTGGTCGCTCGTACAGTTGTCGCCATCTCTCGGCACAGCAGCGCATCTTTCGACACCTTTTTTTCGCTCTCTTTGAACAAGCAGCGAACTCGCGAGCATGCAGAAGCCAAAGGGAGTCAGTCCCCTTTGTCGCTCCGCTTAAACAGCCCACCTTCCCTTCCGTCCTTCTTTTTTTACTAATGGACACCCTCTCCATTAACCGGCGGTACTCTTTCCCGCTCTCTCGCGCGCTCTCGAGCCCGCAGAACCCCCTCTTTGTGCGCTCGCGGGCTGTACTTACAAAAGGCTCTCGCGAAAACAGAAGCAGAAACGAAAACGAGCGCAGATCGATCGCCGCCGGCTGCGGGGGGAGGCGGGACGCGCGGCGAGGCTGCGGGAGTAGCGACGAAGGCCGGAGAGCTTGCGACAGTCGCGTTTGATCCACTTTCGCGCTCGAGCCGCCAATTGGCCGAGAGCACTGTGCTCTCGCCGGAGGCGCGAAAAATCGCTCTCCCGAAGCGCCGTCGAATCGCGCTCGTTATGCAAGGCGAGGATCGTCGATTCCGGGCTTTAATTGCGCCTCATTGTTCCCCGAGACTCGCCAGCGTCGCCGGCAAATTGCGCGTCGTCGCCGTCGTCGACCCGGCGGAGCCTCGCTTTTCGGAGGGGAAAGAAACACGGCGACTCGGCATTATACGCCGAGCGAAATTCGAGGCACGAGCCTCGGGGATCCCCGAGGCGCTCGCCCCCCTTCGCTCGCGGGCTTTTCCGAGGGTGTACGAAAGATAATGCGTATAACGAGTGGCGAGGGACGGTGGGGTGGAGCGGACGGGGGGCGGCAGACTTCCGCGCGAGAACCCGGAAGCCGGAAGCGGCGGGGGCGAGGCGGATTTTCCGTCGGGCGCGCGCGGAGGGGGATCGATCGTTAAGGTCGCGATAAGCCCCCTTCCTCGTTCCGTCTTCGTCTCCGCCGCGCTCTCCACGCAACTGCGCTCCCGGCCGACCCTCGCCGCCGTACACCACCGCACCACCACCCAGCGCTCTCCGGGCTTCCCGTATACCCGGTCACGCGCCTCGAGGAACAGAAACTTTTTTTCGGGCTCGCCCCGCGCGTTTATCTCCCGCGGGAGAGCGAGTTCCGCCGCGGCCTTCTCTCCTGCGGGTTCTCAACCCGAGGAGGAGAGCGCGAAGGGCGGAGATGGACTTTTTAACGGTATATATACGGAGGCCGCGCGTCGAAAAGTAACGCGCGCGCGAGAGGAGCGTATACAGGCGAGGAGGGAAGAGAGGAGCCGGAGCAAGTGGCCGCGAAGGCGAGCGACTCGCGCGAGAGAGACGGCGAATAACCGGTCTGTATCCGGACCGGAAGCGCGGATCCTCGAGCGCTCCCTCCCCCGGCCTGTCGAGGAGGACACACTCGTCCCTCTCTCTCCTCCCCCCGCGCGCGTCCTTCTCTTTCTCTCCCCGAGCGGTCATCTCCCGCTCTCCACCGGGCAGTAGCTCTCTTCCTACCTCGGCTTGCTCGTTTTCTCGCGCGGCGCTCATCTTTCGCGGCACGAAAAACAGGAGCAAAAGGAGCCGTAGGATGGATGGCATCCGGCCCGGGAAGAATGCCTCGGCCGGCAGTCCCTTTTTGCCTCTTGGTGCCTCCCCCCGCGCCTCCTCCCCCTCGCGAGCGCTTGCGGGCGCTCACTGTCATTACCGATCGAATCCGGGACAAGAGAGCCGGCGGAGCGCCGGTAGCCGCGCGCACGTACGCATTACCGCCGCCCTTCGCGCGCGAGTTTTGCCCGGCCGCGGAACCACGGCGAGGGAGCCATCCTCTTCCTTTTTTCGCGCCGAGCCGCGCTTATCGCGTGAGCTGCGGCCGGGAGCGGCATTGAGGGAAGGCCGCCTCTGAAAAATTCTGCGGTCGCCCCTTTCTCCAGGAAGGCCTCTTCTCTTTCTGCCTCCTCCTCCTCCTCCTCCTCCTCCTCCTCTTCGTCTTCGGCCCGGCGTTGATAATGACGCTGGAATAAGAGTGCGGCGAGCCGCGGACACGAAAGGAAGCGCGAAAGAGGAAAATTCCTGGGCCGTTTTGTGAGCCGCGCGGGCTTCCCTCTCTCGCGAGCGGCCGCCGGCGGACTCGCCTCTCTCCCTCGGCGATCTATTATCGGACGCCACTTCCTCCCGGGCGTATTTATACACCTTAGCTTAGGCACGCGGATTCGCGCGTTCCCGAGAAACAAACAGGCCGCCCCGGCCGCGCCCCTCTACCCGCTCGCGGACGCTCGGCTTATTTCGCGAGCGTCGAACGGTAGTAGAAGTCGCGCCGGGCATCGAGCGTGCCGAGGAAATGACCCGTCCGCCCTCCCCCCCTCGCCGTGGCCCCGCCGCGAAATTGCCTCTTCCTTATGTCCTTTCTCGGCTCTTCCATCTAGATTCCCTCGGAGCCATTTGCAAATGACGCCTGACGCGGGGAATCGCTCCCTCGACGTCCTTTGTAAGCGCCCGGATATTTCCTCAAGGAAGTGACTAGTAGCTCGATATTTTTTCAAAAATAACATCGACCCATCTTTCACGCGATCGTAATTACGATTATTACGTACATCTACCGTACGGTGATTAGAAACTCGAGCGACACGCACACTCGCCTATAAGCTCGACGGAACGTCAACAAAGTAAAGGTAGAGCAGCAGTGCTCGCGCGTAATACCAAAATCGGCCCGAGGAAAGGCGCGCGGGCGCGCGCTCCGGAAAATTGGCAGTCGCAATTTTCTCGAGTTGGAAAGGAGCGAGGGAGCGTTGAGCCACCGCGCGAGGAGGGGGGTCGAAGAAGACGACGCGCCGACGAGTCGTTGGCCCGTCGGGGCTCCCAAATCGGGCGCGCGTGTGTCCGGGAGAGACGGAAGTAACGGCCCGTTTGGCAGGTGCACAAATAATACGAAGCCCCGCGCGCGAGCCACGTAATAATAGAGCGCTTAGGAAGAGAGCAGGCCCGCGCCGGGAGAAATAGAACGCGCGGGACTCGGAAAAAGAGGAGACCGCTCGGGGCTACCGCCTCGAAAATAGTCCCCGGATTCGCGAAGAATTCCGCCCAGATCGCGTAAACAATCGGGCCGATTTATTAATACCTGCGTGCGCCCCGGTGCCGTCGCACCGTCGGCGAAGCTTATAGGTACGTAAAGAAAGAAGCTTATCGGGCCGCGGCTTATCGAATTTCAACGCGATCCCGATCGATTTTGCACCGGCCGCGATAATTATTATTCAATCGGCGATGGGATTATCATGGCGCCGCGATCTACCGGCGGCGCAGATAACAGGCGGATGCGAAATTTTTTCTTCGGGGGGAGGGAAGCCGAGTTAAAGTATATATAAATTTGGGTGGCCCGGACGAGCGCCGGATTTATCGGGGAACTATTGGCGTCGGCGACGCGCCGCGGCTAAATCGAGAGCCCGCGATACAGCCGAGCGCGGAAGAGGAACGCGGAACGCGAAACATCAGAGTGAGAGCGGAGCAGCAGCGGATAAATATAAACACGCGCTCGCGAGCGCAGAGGAAGCGCCTCTTTATTTTGGTCGGAAGCAGCTCGCCTCGGAATTCTCCCGCGATCTCGCGGGGGACTCTTTTCGGTTTTTTTTTCTTTTCGGTCTTTCGGGTTACCCCGGCGGGGTTACCTCGCCAAGTCTCAAAGCAGCCCGCGGACGAAATAAAAGTGAGATCCGATAAAGTTGTTATTCAGACGCTCGGCTCTTCTGCGACGGCGTCGCTTATCTTGGTAAAAAAACAATAGGCCAGCGAAAGAAAAACGCTAATCTTCGCAACAATGTGCTTTATCGGCGTCTTAAAATGTCGGTATAGTGTTTTCGTCTCCCGCGGTTGAATAATCGCGCGCGCTTGCCTGCGTACGCCTGTACTCCATGGTGCTTTAACGACTCGGCGGCTTTAAAAGGCAAGACCCCGGGGGAGAGACAAAGAGGTCCGATAATCACCGGTGGCGCTGAAAGCAAAGACAATTACCGGCTGGTCGGGTGGAAATGACCGCCGAAAAACCGCACCTTAGCTCCGCCGTTATTTACGACTCTTAATCGCCGTCGACCGAAGATTTCCGTTTCCGACGTGCGCGGCCTCTTGCTAATTCGACTACATCCTCTTAACTCGGGATCGTCGTCGAGCCTTCCACGCCCACGGCTCTCCTATATACGGCTCGAGGCGTCAGGTACAATGAGTACGCCAATCTGGGCCGGCGCTCGGGAAAACGCGGATGTCCGAGTGTAATTTACCTTGCGCACCCGCTCGAAAGTCAATGACGTCAGGACCGCCCGCAATTTCGAGGCGTCAAGTCGTTATACCGGCTTAATTCGTACCCTGCGTGGAAAGTATCGGTGAAACCGTGCTGCGATAGTCATCAGCGCCGTCTGCAAGAATCTCCCCGATTGTCGGTTGCCGTCGACGAGTGAAATCCACCGATTAAAAAAGTAAATCCTTAATCAGTCTCCGATCCCCCATCCTTTCCTTTGATGATCCTCTTCCTCCAACGAATTCCAAATAAAGACGTCTGGAGGTGCAACCTGCACCTAGGATCCCCCGTCAACACCGAAATTTCCGCCTCGACGGTGAAAAAAAAGTAGGAGGAGCCGCTCGGCTCGAAATTAAAAGCCATCCGCCCGATAATTACGGCGAAAAAGCGTGCCGACGAGGAAAACAGCGATCTCCGAGCCCTTACGCATCCTCTCCTCGCACTCGACTCTTAATCTCCGCGAACAGGTTTCCGTTCGTCTCCCTCTCTTCGGGGATTAATCTCCCTCTCTCGCTCTCTCCGGCCCTCGCTTCGCCCCCGGTTTTCTTTTTCTCACGCTGCTCGCCGGCGAGATATCGAGCCCGGCCCCCCTGAATTATCCCGCATTTCCTGCTCTTCCGAAGGCTCGCGGCTCTCCTCGCATGTGCGCGACATGCGTAAGAGGAGGCCTTCGAGAGCGGAGGCTCGAAAAGACGGGGCCCGAGCAACTCGAGACGACCTGTTACCAGACGAGGCGGGGGTGACAGTTGGAAAATACCGGCTGCCTTCGTCTCCGAGGCTCCTTTTTCTTCCAGCGTCTGCGGAGGGTGATTTTTTTTTTTGCTCTCCGCTTACGGAGCGTGCGGAGTAATTGATTGGGTGGCGGGGCTTTGTTGATGGCTGTTTGTTGAACTGGGAAAACAACCGTCCCCACGTGTTAATTTGACGGATATAAGATATATTTTTTAACATTCGAAGTATCTTTTGACGAGGCTCGAAGCCGTGATGGATTGCATCGCCTGAAAATCTTTTATTCATGAGCTCGGAGCCGATATCGAGAAATAGGAATTTATAATCGAAATCACGATTTATAAGTTAAATTCTATTTTTGATTTTTATTCCTCGCATATGATTAACCATGACTTTTCCTTTTTGTTACAGGTGAGTTGCACGAATGATCGCTTCGCTCCTAATCGGCGCCGAGCGACACGTAAGTTTTTAACGTTAATTCGCATTGATTCACCGAGCCTCGCGCGCCTATCGATTTACATAGTTGCCGGAAACGATCGAGTCTCCTACTCGATGACGCGTTTTTAATATCGCGCGCGATCGTTCGTTCCGTGTGGACGATAAAGAAAAAAAGGGGGGCAAAAAAAGTAGGAGCGAGCCGCGCGGCCGAGACTTACAAAACACTCGGGCTGTTGTTCGCATATAGTTACACGCGGGAGCCACGGCGACGTGAAACATTTTTTGTCGCCCGCGGAACGAGTTTCTTTTTGCGCGAGTCGCGCCAAGTGCACGAACTCCATCGGCACGATGTTTTTAACGATCCTATACAAAATACGTTACGTAAGCACTTCCGCATGCTCGCCAGTGTGTGTACGTGTGTGTGCACGCGCACGAACCTTTATTGAAAATAAACACTCGCTACGAGCTCCTTAACTTATCGCTTATTAGTTTCCAATAACTCGTTTGCGCGCGACAAGGAACTTACCGCGTCTACCAACAATATTCTCCTTTTATCCTGCCCGAGCATAACGAGGAGACACTAAGACACTTGACGTGCGACGGGGCGGTGAAATTTGAATAGCCATCAGCCGTGAAAAATCCTTTCCCCGAAATTTCGGAAAAAGCGGAGCTGCCTCTCAAGCGCATCTCATGCTTTTTGAGAGTCAGGGAAAAAAGGAAGGACGCAACTTGTTCTTCGAGTGGATCGTTTTTCCCCTCGGACGAACGATTATCCCCGGGGCTCCGCCCAGCGTCTTCCTTCTCGGAAAGCGACGTCGAGGCGGCACCGACGTCTCCCGCGTCGCGGACTTCCGCGTTCCCCGCGCCAGGGCGTCGCGACGCCGACGGGCCCTTCGGGGAAAGCGGCCGGAGCCACAATGGGCCGCAGAATGTTTTGCCCCGGCGGACAATGGAAACTAATCGACGGGACCACCGAATATTTTTCGCGCCCCGCCCAACTATCCGTGTCGCGCCTTTGTCCCCCGGGATTTTCTTCCCCGAAGGCGCGGCTCTCCTTGTGGGAAACTCTCGATGCCTTCTTTTTCTTCTTTCGTTGCGGTGATATCCACGAGGACAAAAGCAAAGCAAATGACGCGGCGAATTTTTTCCTCATTCGCAAAGGAGGCGTGCAATTTCGCGGATTTTCGAGGCTTTTCCGGGCCTGTGCCCCGAGAGAAAGAGTTGACGCAGGTGTGCGCGCGTCGCGCTTTGTCAGCCCGTTATCAGCGGCGCTCGCGCGGAAATTATCGCACTTTTTTTTTATCGCGACAAGTGTTTCCGCGATACGCGGCCCCGCGGCGAGTAAGCGTCTAAAATTAATCGAACTCCCGAGGTGTTGCAGGAAGCAACAAGTGTCGGTGCGGCACCGGTTCTCGCCCCCTTTTTTTTCCTCTCCTTCGACTCTCTCGGTCGTCGGTGTTTCCCCTCCGCACCTCCCCGCGCGTGCACTCGAGCTCGTCCCGCGGAACGGTTCAATTAAAAGGTCCAGCGTCGGCGGCGCGGCGAACAAAGACCTTCCTTCTTCGGGCGCGCTGCACCGGAGGCTTGTTCGCGGAAGCGCCGCTGGATCGTTGAATTCGGAATCGCAGCGCGCGCTCGGCACTCAGGGGGCGTAGCCTTGGGAATCGAGGCCGGTGCAAGAAATAGATGCCCTCGGCCGGTGGAAAAGTCGGCCGATTCAACAGGTGCCCCGAAAAACTCGCACAAAACCTCCGAAAACTCGAGTAATCCCGCGGGCCTCCCCTTGAAAAAGGAGGAAAATTTCTTCTTTCGAGTACGAGGCACTCCTCTCTCTCTCCCTTTTCTCCCGGCGCACGAAAGGCGAGCAAGGGAGAAAGAGGAGAAAGAGCGTGCGGAGAGGCAGGTCCTCTTTCACTCGCTGCGTGCCGGTGCATGCGGGACGCCTCTCAGAGCCGGAGGGGGGAGAGGAAAAAAAAAGAAAGGGAGTCAAAACCTCGGACCGAGAGCCACTTAAGTCCCGTGGACCGTTCCCATGACGAGGCAAGCAGCAGCAGCAGCCTCGCTCCTTCTCTCTCGAGCGGCGGCGGCGGCGGCAGTGACGAGGGTGAAGCGGAGCCTTTTTATCGACTTCCGGTCGAGCGGTTGCACGTGCGTTCGCTCGTTCGCTCGTTCTCTTTTGCGGCGCGCCTTCGCCTTCAGCGGTTCTCAGCTCCGGCGAAGCCAAGATACAGAGAGAGGGTCCGAGGCTAGAGAGGAGACCGCGACGAGAGGAGCGAGTAACAGGTGACTGCGCGGAGAGGCGAGGCGCGTTTTTTTTCGCCTCGATTTTCTTGCCCGCTCGCGCGCGAGAGAGAAGGAGACCCGGGCGTCGTTCACGCGTCGCTTCACGCCCGGTATTTTTCGGACTCGCGGCGGCGTGGGGTAAAAAGTGTGGAAAATCGACGCCGCCCGCCCCCTGCCCCTTAATGATTTCGCCGCGTAAAAACAGCGGGCGCTGGATCAACAAAGGCTGCCTGCAGCCGCGGAGCCCGGAGGAGGCCAAACAAAACCCTTTTACGATCCACGCGAGCGCTCCTCAAACACCTCGCCGTTGCCCAAAGATCGCTCCTCCTCCCTCTCCGGTCGATTTCCAATACGGCCTTTTGTCCCGCCGCCTAACTGTACCCGCACCTTGCGCGACGCTCCGCGCCAGGAAGCGCGGCCTTCCCACGAGAGAGGAGAAAAAACGACACACACACCCGGCCAAAAATGCGTGCCGCATTATCCCGAGATGCACTTGCCGCGGAAGAGAGAATGAGAGGTGGAATTCCGCGATTTTATAGAGGGAGAGAGAGAGGCGAAGGTACCGCTAGACGGGAAGCTTTTACGGGTCGCTTTATAGGAGGCGCGCTAGGCGAGCGCGGGGTGTAAATATCGCCGCCGGCTATGTAAACGCGTTTCCGCGTGTCTCTTTTTGCCCCGAGTGCGCGCCGCAAAAAGCCGCCGCGTTTCCGACGTCTCGCGACGGCGCAATAACGCCCGAGCACAAAGGGATTTTCTTACCGCCGGCTCTCCCGCGTAGATATACAACATCAATTTTCTGATAACGAAAATTCGATTTGCGCTTTCATCGCGGCCGCGTAAATTGAACGGGCGAAAAAACGCGTTAATCGGAAAAATTCAACCGAACCTCCTCTTCCGCGACTACAATCGAGGAAACAATGAACGCTGGGTCAAATTAAGACACTCGGAATTTCGGCAACTTTTTCTCATCGGGCCGACAGAACGCTTCCGCGATCCAGCGAGTCGAGGGGAAAAAAAGGATGCCAAGGCGGGGAAGGAGAGGCGTGTACACAAGCGTAGGTCCGAGAATTCCATCAGGCGGCTTAACAGCCCTCCTCAATCACTTAACGCACTTGCCGGATGAAAATCGGCCGTCCGGGAGTAATCTCGCGCAGGTGATGCGCCGCCCGGGGCTACGACTCGGCGACGCGGCAGGGGTCACTGACACCCGTGAGCGGCCGAGAGCGGCGGCGGCGTCGTCGGGGCCGTTTATCAGCGGACGCGAGCCCGCCGCGACGGAGACGCAGCGCGGAAGTGCGCCGGGGGCCAACGCCTGGACCCACGTTCGTCCGCTACAATCAAATTCGCATCGGCCCACCGTGTGCGAGCCTCGGCTACTCTACGCTGCTTTCGGGCATTCCTCAAATATTTTTCAAGCTAAACCGTTCGGTTTTTTTCAATTTAAAAATATTGACAAGGAAACACGTGTACGTGGCGCCGGAGCAGTCACGATTAATCAAGTGCTAACGTCATTTTGTCGTTTAACAAATTATAAATCGCAAATGGGTAGCCGAGAGGCGAGAAATTGGCCGTATCCAGGGGAAAAAATGATCCGGGCAACGCTGCGTGTTATAACGAAATAAAAGCATTCGCCGCATTAGCATCGCGCAATGTCACTGCTTTTAATGCGCCGAGCGCGTCGGAGAGAAACACACATCCCGAGCGTAAAAACAGCTGTGATTACTGTGTCGTTCGCCAGCGCTCGCGTGTACACATGCCCGCACTCACACACGGACGTACATCGCGCACGATAAATTCGTTGCCGATTGGCGCGAATAAAGACACTTGCATCCGCTTTATCGCGTCGCCGCGTACGTCGCTCGCTGATTCGACTGCTCTGTACCCGGAAAAAAAAGAAAAATTCGCCGAATCCTCCTCCGGATCGTTAAATTTTTCCATCCAGCCGAGAATTTAAAAAAAAAAGTGTAGAAAAAAAATATTCTAATCAAGACGATATTCCCCGTCCGGCGAAACCGGCGGCCAGCCGTAGCGTGCCGGCTCTTAATATAAAGTCTCTCCCGCGTCCGATCAAATTGAAACTGATTGAAGGCGGAAGATCGTCGACGAAGATAGAAAGAGAGAGAGAAGCATTTAAGAGTCAAGCGAGCAAGGCTGAGCGCTCGCTCGCGCGCCTGACGTAAGCGTCGCAACGCGGAAGCGGAATCGCTCCCTCGGCACGCTTTATATGAAAAATGATCGCGGCAAAATAGGCGGCCACCGCGCGCGTCGCTCTCCCGCTTTTTCTCGCGGGCGCCGCCGAGATCCCGATACTTTGCCATTGTTTTTCGCGCGATACGTTCGACGGGACGTCTATTAATAGGGCGAAGGTTATCGCCTGCCCGTCGCCGCGTTCGTCTCTAATTAAATTTCGTCTGCCCGCTCGAGAGGGCGAGAGAGAGGGAGAGAGAGGTTGACACCCGGAGAAAAGCGAGGCAACGAGGCACGAAAAATCGTCCTAACGAGTTTAACGAGCGCGTGAAGCGTGCACAATGAAAAGAATTGACCGACCCACATATCTGCTCGCGCGCGTTTAAACCGCGTTAATGAGCGCGTTATTAGCGGGGAGAACGCGAGCAACAGTGTAAAATCCTCCTTTAATCAATCAATAAAATGAGCTGTGTACTCGCCTTTGAGACTCCGTTTTGGATGTCACGAGAATTTCGGAGGGAGATTCGGCTAATCTCGCGCCGGCTGACCTCTCGAGAAATTCTTGGTCGCCGGCATGAGATAGCATCGTCTCGAGTGCGGGACGAGGGAAGATAATGGGGGAGAAGCAGAGCGCGCGGAGAGCGAGGCCGAGGGAACAAAGTTCCGGAATACGGAGGCGCGATAAAAGGCGGCCGCATTATCCGGTATACGTAGCAGCGACGTGTCGAAATCCGCGCGCGATAAAAAAGGAAGGAGCCGCGCGCCGGCGCAGCGGCTGTTTACTTCCTCGGCGCCGACGAGTGCAATCCCGCGCTTATCTCCTCCACGAAATATAATAAGCGAGGCGCTCGCGGAACGCTTTCCTACCGGCGGATCACGTATCGCCTCATTTTTTCTCTCTCTCCCTTCCCCCGAGCGTCGCGCGCGTATCTCTTGCTGTCTCCCTCGGTTTTTTCCTCCACCTCCGATCGGCGCGGGACAGGAACGAGCTCGAGATTCGACCTTGATTTGGTCGGCGAACTCGAGGAGTAGTGTGTGTAGCCCCGCGGGGCTACGCGTATATATACCTGGACATTCCGCGGCCCGAGAATACGACTTCTTCTTTTTCGAGACGAGTCCCTCTCTCTGTCTCTCTCGTTCCTCCTTTTTTTTTGACTTCTCTCTCGCTCCTTTTTTGCAACGCGCTTGCGTCACTCGGCGTATAGGAAGTTCGTGCGAGAGAGGAAACGCGCGCGAGTTTAAAAGGAGACGGCCATTAAAGCGCCGAGGAAGAGTTAAATTAAGTGCGCGTCGATTTTTCTCCTTCATCCGTCTCTCTCTCCCTCCCGTCCGTTCGCTGGGGCATAATTGGCTCGGCGAGATCGATATACCGTAAGGGGAATTTAAAGCGATTACACTTTTTTTTCACTTATAAATGATTAATCAGCTGGCGGCTGAATAAATTAATAACGACGACGAAGCTTTATTTTTACCGCGTCCGCGTGTATTTTTTTTCCTCTCGCTCTCCCTCGTCGCGATGACAATTCACTCTCGACCGTTTGACGAATCAACTCGCGCCTAATGCAATTACACATTTGTTTTTTCACTCCGGAGTACTCGCAACGCACGCTTTTTCCCCGGCGTTTCTTCAGCGATTTTCGTCAGCAAAGCCGTACCCTGGAAGCAAATATGTCGATCATAAAAGAATAGAGGCTAGCGAGAGAAAAAGGTGTATAAAAAAGGGGGGACGACGTCGCCGACAGATAGCCGCGGTGGGCGGATTACGGAGCGAGACTTTCTCCCGGCGTCGCGCGCGGCGCGTGTTTATAAGCAGGTTCGCCGGAGCATGGCAGCCCGCCGAGCCGCACAGACGATTCTTTATGTATTACAAAGCGCGAGCGCAACTCTCTCGCCTGTTATGTGTTATGTCTATTCACGTAACTCGCGGCGCGCATGCGTAATCCCGCGCCGACCCGGTAATACACTTCGGCCGCGCGGCGGTGCAACCGATGAGCGCGCGTTATTTTCCTTCTTTTTTTCTGTTTCCTTTTTCCACCTCACGCCCGACTTGGGAAATCGACGAAAAACACATCGTGTAAAAAGGAAGCGAGGGAGCTGGGAGTTTCGCGCGGTTACGCCGTTATCGACGGCTTTTCAGGTAGTTCCTTTTAATGAAGTGGCTAATGATTGTAATTGCCTAAACAGTCGAAAAGGCGTTGGATCGCTAATCACCCTTCCACCTCTGATAAAAAAAGCAAAGAATTGCGCACCTCGGCGATGCTGATAACGAGGCGAGCGCGTCGGCGCGTATGGACGAATTTAGACCCGATCGATATCGCGCGGGTCTCGCGCGGCGATTGGGTCATATTCTCGGTGCGCATCTCCGACCGCCTGTCGCACTGCCTTATTTATAAATGCGCGGACTCTCACACGGGAGATATTATATTTATACGCAGAAATCGACGGGAGTTTGTTTTATTCAGACTTTTTATTTCACCGCTCGACGTCAGGCGTCGCTTTTAGATCGCTCTCCTCTCTCTGCCTCTCGAATAATTAATCTCGCGCGTCAGCCGGGATTAAATTCAGCGAGCGACGGGGAGAGCTTCAGAATCGTATAAAAGCGTCGGCGCTCGTACGCTCGGCCGCGAGCGAATCGATAAGCGGGCCATCAGCTTCCTTCCCGACTCAACAGGTATACCGCGGCCGCGCTGAAAAAAACCAGTTTGCGAAAGAGCGGGCGAAGGAACGCGCCGCTCGGGAGGCGACGAGGGGGAGAGAGAATAAAAAAAGGCGAGGAACACAAGGCGCCGAGCGTTCGTCAACCTCGGGCACTTTTCCGCCTGGCCAAAAATCCATCCTTCGCCGAAGCGGAACGAACGTACCCCGTTCGAGTAACTTTTTTTTGTTTCTTTCGCTTCCTCGTCTCCTCCCGCCCGGCGCGCATGCATATACATGAGCAAATGAGTATCCCCGCGGGCGTCGGTGAAACGCGTCCCGCGAACCCGGAAGGGTGGCGCGTGTCCCGAGGATAGGACCGGGATTGCGTGATCGCCGCGCCGACCGGTTGTTACGACGTCGGGAGAAAGGATTACACCGAGAGCTTGTCCCCCCGGTCGTTTGCACAACGACGAGCCACCGGCGGCTGCCGCGCGCAAAGGGGGTTTCGAAAGGATATACGCGTCCCGCGAGCGATTTTTCGGACCAATCGCGCGCGGCTCGCTCCTCGCTTTCCTGACCGACTGCGCGAGCTTTCGGCCGATCGCACCGGCCACGCCGAAGAGGGGAATCCTCTCTTTAACGATCGACTCGGTTTTTACGAGGTCGTACTTTCCCAGTCGGTACCCCGACGACGGCTTTATGACACGCTGCTCGCGATTAGAGCGCGTAATTGGTCGAGGCGACGTTTTCTTGCACGGCGAAGAACGGCGAGCGGAAAAAACCCGCGGGCCCGTAAATCTGCGACGCGCTATTGAACCTCTTCGACAAACTACTTCGAGTCATTTCCGCTTTACGCTTCTTCGCGATGTGCAAATCAATAACCAAGCGATTTGAAAACATTTCGAGGAAAAATAAGGAACGGAGAAAAATTGACATGCTAAAATCAGCGGTGTGTCCTTATCGCGCGTATTTTTTCGCGGCGAGCAGCGCTATCGGAGCTCTCCAAAGCGAAGAAATTGAAAGAATCGGCAAACACCGGGGAGAGATACTGCCTCCGGGGGCTTCTCCCGGCGACGTAGCCTCCTCTGTTTGACTTACATGCGAGCGCACATGTCGCGCGGCGAGCAAACACCACTTGTCCCAACACTCGACGGTAGTTCGCCTTTCGGCGCCTTTTTTCTTGATGATCCGCAGCCTCACGGCCGGCTTGCTCACCTTCCCTCACCTTTGTACCTTCGCATTCAGGCGATAAAAAAGTTTCGCGAATTTTCACCGCTGTCAGCCGCAGATTGGCTGCAAAGAAGGACTATTGGATAATGCTTTACGTAAAATGTTCGAGATCCTTATCTTCGGATACCAGTTTCACGTAACGTTTAATTATGGGAATCCTAATATTATGTATAAATTTATAGTTATGTCACGCGGGTGACATAATTGCGTTTACCGAAAGGCGGGTACGTCCCCCCGCCGACATCGATCGTAAATAACGAAAATCCCGATAGCCGCTGCAACTTTGGCGCCTCCGAATCCGTGGAAGCGCCTCCGCATTAACATAAATGCAAATGAGTCAAAGCTCGTTAAAAAAAACCGCCGCGGGGATAAGGAACGGAGTCGCGATTGGACAATTCCGGCCGGTGCGACACGCGCCTCTCCCCGGAGAGCATCGTGGAATGCGCGCGCGAACGCCTTTATTATAATTTATGATAAAAAATGCCGGCGCACCGCACAAAGGAGCTCGTCGAGGTCGCGCTCCGGAAGTTCCGTTTCGCCGCGGCGACCTCGACGGCTACCGATCGCTTCCTGCACGCCTATACACGGCTCCTACATATCCGTCGCGCCCGTTTTCCTCCTTCGCGTTTCTTTCCGCTTCGCGTCTTTTTTTTCTCGCTTACGCCAAAGCGTTAAAACTTTGGAGTCGACGCGGCCAGAGACGCACGCGGAAAAGGCGCGAGAGAATAGGAGGGCCGCGTGCGGGTGTCGCAACGGCGCACGCGGCACGATTACTTAACATCGGTGCAGCGCACGGAGATACGAGGCGCGCACCTGACCGACCGCTGGAATTTTCCCTTTCCTGCCGTGATTTCGTCAATCGCTCGAGCGGACCTTCCGACTGAGACGTTGCGCACGACCTACGTATTTCTTTGACTGCCTGTGTTGTTTTTTTTCTCGTACGAGCGGAAAATTCAGAAAAATGTCGTGCTAGTTTTCCTTGATAAGGAGGTGATTAGTGTTACGATATTTGACGAGGATTAAAAGTGCTTGAGAAACTGTATCCCATTAGCACCGTATAGTATGAAATAATTGAGATCTCACAAATTTCAACAATGTCAAATGAAAATTTTTCATTTCACAATTGTACTCAACAAAAAAAATGTGGAATGATTCGTAAACAAGTGATATATATTTTTTCCTTTAAAAAATGTCAAATTAATTTTCTAATCTCTCAGGAACGCCGCGAGTTTCGGTAAACGAAGCCGGTGTCGCACCTGACGGTCCTTTGGCGCCTCCGAACTTTTCGCCCGTCCTGGAACTTTCACTCCGAAAATCCGTTGATCCTCTTTTCTCCGTGGACGAACAAAAGATCCACCGACTGCTCGACGGGGGAGACTCTAGACAAAGAGAGTCGCGCGATAAACTCTCGGTTCCGCTCGGCCGTGTGCGGCTTACCAGAGCCGATCTCAAGAAAGGCGCGCGTATTTCTTGCGCAAGTGCTCGCGGAAAACGATCGCAACAAAGGAGCGTACCTTACGCGTATCACCGCCGTTCGCCCTTCCCAGTCCCAGAAACTCAAATCAGCCCCGATAAAAATTTGTTTTCCACGATCCGGATATTTTTTACCCCGCTCGTCTAATTGCACGGTGGATGGGCATAAAAAAGGAAACGGAAAAACTCAGAAGTCGCCGTGCTCCTTTTTCTCCGTTGCTCGCGGCGAGTCGAGAAAAATTCGCGGCGCACGCGAAGGTCGATGTGCCGTTGCTCGCAGAAATTCGTCCGCTTCTCGTCCCGCTGCTAAATAACGTTTGCGTCAGATCGCCGGCCTGCCCCTGCCTCTCGGCCATTATCTCATTGAGCCGCCGCGTGACGTACATCCGCGAGGGAGCGAGCCTCGCGAGGCGACGAGTGTACAGTCGAGAGATTTGTCTCGCCCGCAGGATTTTTCCTCGGCGACGTCGGAGACGAGATGTAGCCGCTTCTCGTTTTTCTGTTAGTCTCGCCGGTCGAGCGTTACGGCGCTTACCGCGGAAGTTTGTGGGTCCCCTCGACGGTTTTTTTTTACTGTTTGACTTTGCGGAATTGGCTATTTGTAATTATAGTTAAGTCGCGAAGAGAGATAAAAAATTGTCTTCTATCTTCAGCGATTAACGTTTTTTTTATCGGCGCTAAACAACGATGAGTTTTAAGAAGTCTAAGAAAACCTCTACATCGTAGATGAGCAATGCAATTTACTTTCATTACATGACTTTGACCGATATATTTGAAACCGCCAAGCCTCGTCCTATCGCACACTTTATTTACCTCGAAAACTTGAAATCGAATTAGCCCGCCCGTTTGCTTCGTACCATCCACAGCGTAAACACTAAAGATCCCACGAACAAAAGCAAGCTTACTTAGACAATAGATAACGTTTGTCGCCCGCGTCCACGTGCAGCCGCGACTCATACACACAGGAGGTCCCCGTCGGTTTCAAAAAGAAATAAAACGCGCGGCGCGCGCGAAAAAGGAGAATCGAAGCTTGCGTCAGCGTTCGATTACGATTACGGTGGCACACGCTAGCCGGACTTTCACACCGGCCGTAGAGTGTGGAAATGGGATTTCGCTGGAAATTGGACGGCCATTGCGAAATTGCGCGCGACCGCGCGCTCGCGCCCGCACCGCGGCGAGCGTGAAAGCGACCCGGGGGGAGAGAGCCCCGCTAGGCGTCTCGGAAGTGCAGACGCCCACCTGCCGCCGCCGACGATTTTGCGCCGTTGCGCAATCGCGAGATGCACGCGCGCGCGCCTAGAGGTTGACCGACATTGTTGAGGAAGGTTCTTTTGCTCTCCCGCGAGTCTGGCCTATCGCTATTGTGCAATTGGAAAATTTCGAAGCGTTTCTTCACTCGCTTTTTGGCGCGCTCCTCGACTATTTGCAGGAGCGAAACCGGCGTTCCTTCTGATTTTATTCGATAAGTGTATGCTTCGAAGAAATAATGGTAATTTATTTTATTCTCGAACGCGTGCAAGTTTGTTTAAATATAGAAACGAGGTATTTCGGTATTTGGAGCAGGACTCGCACCAAGGTTTGGTCGATTTCGATGACTGCAGCTCGGGAATGACTTAACAGCGATGACATAATTTAATATTACCACGACGTAACGATGGTTAAAGCTAAACTGTGCGCGAGAGGAATCGATGCTTAAATTTCTCAACAAGGGACGGAAATTTTTATCCCGCGGAATAAAAACACATTTGGAAACCTCAATAAACAGTTAATATCATACATTCCAGTTGATATCAATCACGTTAAACTGATAAAATTCTCTTCTCGGTACGCCAGGCGGAGAAGTGGAATTTCCGTTCTTCGCGTTCCCCGAGCGGCTCGCGCTCGCGTGGGAAAAAGACTCGCCTTAATGGATTTTGACCGGCGGCGGTGCGTTTCCTTGTGGGTCGCTTTCTCGGAGGCCGCGCGTCCGTACACAATACGCTCGCGCGCACACACACACCCACACGGAAGCTCTTCCCCGATAGGTCGCCGCGCGTATATGTATGATGTGTACACACTCGCGAAATCCCGCGGCGGAAGTGTCGCCCGACGTCGTCGAATGGAAATACGCTATGTAAATCTCGCGGCGAACCGAGCGGATACTCCCTTCCTGTCTTCGGCCTCGTCTCGCGGCTCTCACAATGGCCCCCGGGGGCCCCGCTGTTTTTCCTCGCCGGATTTTACCTTTCCAGCGTTATTTGCGTTTTTTCTTCTCTCTTTTAATTAAGGAGATCGGCGCGCGCCGGAGGAAATGATAAGGCGCTGGGTTACGTAAATGCACGACGAGGCACTTGTCGCGTAGCTGTAAGACTCGACAAACTTTCGGTTGTTTTGCTTGCGACTCGACTAACTTTTGGATGTTTTGCTTGCGACTCGACTAACTTTTGGATGTTTTGCCTGTGCGTTACAGAGTGGCCGTATCCGAGGATCGCCAGGGGGCGAAGGAGCCGATCGCTCGTGTTATGAAATTACTGCCGAACATCCAGTTGCCGCAGCTACCGCCGGTCTCAGCGGCCAGCAGCGGCATGACCGGCATGGAGTCGCGCCTCCCCCCGGGGATATCGCTGCCCTTCAGCCCTACCGACCTACTGTGGCGGTACGGACCGATGACCTTTTCGCCGTCGCCTCATCCACCACCCAGCCCGTTGTCGTTGTTCGACTTCAAGACTCACCTGCCCACCAGCCTCGGTAAGTTTCACTAATTCATATTTTCTATATCTTGTTAAAAAAAATTATTTGCTTGGTTTCTGATAATATCACTGTTTCGGATGAGAAAATATAAAAACAGTTCTTTTTAATTTACTCGAGAAAGGAAACGATAGAAAAAAGATAAAATTTAAAATTCTTCATTGACTCAGCAATAGTGATACCGCGCGATAATTACAAACTTCAATAACTTTGCATAAATTATCATAGTCTATTTTTAAAATAAAATAGAAAGAAGAAAAAGCGATAAAAATGAAACGTAGCAAAGAAAGATGAAAAGGGCGATGAACCAGACGATACTGATACGAACATATCGAATTGCAGCATCAGACCCGCGACTGTGGTCACGCGAGGACGTAGCGGCTTTCCTTCGCTGGGCGGAGCGTGAGTTCGACCTGCCGCCGTTCGACATGGACATGTTCCAGATGAACGGCAAAGCCCTGTGCGTCCTTACGAAGGCCGACTTGGGTGAGCGCTGCCCCGGTGCCGGCGACGTTCTCCACAACGTGCTGAGCATGCTGGCTCGCGACTTCAGCCAGCTGCAGCGCTGCCTGCCGGGTTCGCCCGTGACGCCGACGCGGCCCTCGGCCGCTTACCCACTGTCGCCGCACTCGCACCCACCGACGCCCACGTGGGTCGACAACCCGTACGCCAACCTCGCCTCGCTCATGTCGGCCAACTCCGTGACCTTGTCGCCGGCCCCCTCGGTCGACAGCCAGGCCGGCTCCCCGGGGCACACCACCAGCAACGACGCCAACCCCCCGACCGGCCACGTCTACAAGAGCGACAGCGACGAGGACAACCAGCAGAACGGCGCCAGTCCGCCGGCCACCCCCACCGCCATCACGACCCAGCGGCTCAGCGAGGTCTGCGTGAAGGACCAGCCCAGCCCGACTCTGCCGCCGCAGATGCTGACGCCCCTGACCCCCGGCGGGTACAGGCCGCAGCACTGCGCCAGCACCGCCGCCCGCGAGTTCTTCCCCAACGACTCGCCCGAGCCCAATACGAGTAAGTATAAAGCGCACCTTACGCAACCCTGCTCCTACCGGATTTTAGACTGAGCTTTACTAATGGCCCGACGACGAAGTGACTAACTTGTCCTCGCGATAAGGCGGCTCTTATCGGCGGCTTACGAAAGCCCGCTGGAAGCAGGATGTGACAGTCTCGAAAATTAATGCGCCGACCCGTGAGTCACGCGCGCGCGGAAAAAGGAACGGCGGCGATCGCCGTCGCGATGTCGCTTGTTAATCTCATTTTTTTTCTCGTTTTATTAATCTCATTTTTTTCTCGCTTTTCAGACGGCAGATTGCTGTGGGATTTCCTGCAACAGTTGTTGAACGACGGACACCAGCGGTACACGCACTACATCGCGTGGAAGAGCAGGGAAACCGGTGTCTTCAAGATCGTCGATCCACCGGGCTTGGCCAGGCTCTGGGGCATTCAGAAGAATCACCTGTCCATGAATTACGATAAGATGAGCCGAGCTCTCCGTTACTACTATCGCGTTAATATACTCAGAAAGGTCCAGGGCGAACGTCACTGTTACCAGTAAGTATTACGTTTAAAGCCATAAATATTTCTTGCATTTTTTTAAAATATTTGTAGTTATCGGTTATTGAACAAGTAAAGAGATATCATTTATAATCTTTGATTCATAAATCAAGCGACAGTGCTTTAAATAATTAAATTAGTCCAACTAGAACAAAATCTAATGTTGTGATAATTTTCTCTTGCAGATTCCTACGCAATCCGACTGAACTGAAGAACATCAAGAACATATCTCTACTGCGCCAGCAGATGCGAATAAAGGCCGAACCCGAAGAAGAGGCTTTGCTGTCAAGTGTAAAATTCGAGAATAAAGTCATGGAGCCGGAAGTAGATATGCCCACCGATCTGTCGATGTCTACGATGAACGCACCGTCGAACGAGCAATACCATGCGCCACCACCGCACCCGCAGCCACTGCCCCTCCTGGACCCACCGGCAAAGTACAGGAGCCACGCTTATAGCCTCGCGCTAGCCAAGCAGCATCAGCAGCAGCAACAGCAACAGCAGCAGCAACAACAGCAGCAGCAACAACAGCAGCAAGAGATGTCCGAGGACAGGGGTCACCCTTACAATCTCACGGCCAAGCAAGAGATGTCCGAGGATAGGAGCCACGCTTACAACCTCGTAACCGCTAAGCTGGAGTCGCACGAGGACAGGAGTCACATTTACAACCTCGCTTCGAACAAGCAGGACATGTCCGAGGACAGGAGTCTCGCCTACAGCCTCGTCACGACCAAGCTGGAATCGCCCGAGGACAGGAGCCACGCTTACAGCCTCGTGACGAACAAGCAGGACACTCCCGAGGAGATGAAGTGACGTGGTTGAGCTTAATTTACCGGACGACTCATCGAGATCTATCCGCTCGCTCAACTCTTGAAGAAGTTTCACTCTTCCTCGGACATGGAGGACCAAAGTGCAATGCCCGCGGGGCGGCTGCCGGCCGTCTGCTGGCGAATCACGATATTCTTCCGTAATTAAGTACAACGCTCGCGTGTGAACCACGCTGGAAACTGCTGTTATAAACAAATGAAAATATCGAAGCGTCCCTGCTTCGCGGCGTCGTTAATGCGCGGCCTGGATCCAGAAGACCAGAAGAGGAGATAGGGAAGAGAGAAACGCCCGTGGGGGGCGGATGCAGCCGCGCGCACGTGCTCACCGTCTGTGCGGGCGCGCGCACTTTTTTCTGCGCCTCCTCGCTCGACGTCATCGCTGGAGATCACGCGTCGAGGATTCCTCGATGCCCCCGGGGGAGACGCGCTTATATATAGAGATTGTACGCGTACGCGACATCACTCACTCTGAGCTACAACGAACCACAAGTCAAGATACGCGTAAAACGCGAGAAGCTGCGGGCGCGACGCACGTGCGGGAGCCACGGTGCGTCTACCGCGTTTTTTCTTCTTCGGAGAGAGTCGAGACTTTGGTTTAACGTTTTTCTTTATTCTCGCGGTTATTTTCTTTACTTTTTGAACCTCCTACCGCTTGCTGGCGCTCATCGCGCCCCTTTTTGTTGAAACACTTGGTGACTGCGATGCCACGGGGATACGAAGACACGGAAGGTGTTTGAAAAACCGTCGTCGACGAGAGATTCAGCCATTGTTCGCGTTCGCGACGTTTATTAATTATTATAGTTGCGTCGAATCGGTCTGTCGATTCGTTGCGCGCACTTCGCGAATATGTGCACAGCGAGGTTCGAGCGTAACCGCCTGGCGACCGGGTGAGAATGACGAGTGATATTATTAGAGTTATACTTGCTGAACGCTAAGAGGATAATGGAAAGAAAAAAAATACATAAGTAAAATGATCCGTGTGCCAAGAACAATAATTTGTTGTTATGTAAGAAAAATATTAGTGTGAGTGAGAAAGATGTGCGTTAAATTGACAGCTTCGGTCTTCGATCAATGGTGCGAATTTTTATCGGTCAAGACACACCATGTGCGAGTTTAACTGTAATCGAATGTACTCCGATAAACGCATAAGTTGTGTACATAAATTGCTTGCTGTAAGAGCAACGAAAAATAAAAAAAGGCGAAAAAAGTATATCTATTGTATGAAAAAAATAGAAGGAATTTATGGAAATTTGGGGCCAGAGTTATACATAAATTTATACATAAATATATATATATAAATACACGATATATTTTACTACCAAAATTTATATTCGAAATTTCTACATCGTTGCTGGATGTGTGATTATGTGGCTTACATTCCACGACCAGGCTTGCACTGGCTCGACCAACTACTTCGGTGCAGAAAATTTATAGATTACGCGTTTTAGTGGCAATCCAGAGTAATACATTTCGAATGTAATTATGTACTGTACTTTTTCACGAATTTCAATTGATTTTTGCGAATAATGTAAAAGAAAAAGTTCAACTGTGAAAGTTTGTACAAAACAAAATTTCCTTTAAACAAAGAGGTCTACAATCTACAAAACACTGTTGTCGTAGAAAATTTTTCATTAATGAGAGTAACATTAAGAAATTTACAATTTTTGGGAGCAATACGATTTTACGACAAAGATACAAAATAATAAAATTATTTTTTTTGTTCAACGGTAAATTTGTTGCTTTGTATGTGATAAAGAACTTTATTTTTATTTACCTAAAGTGATAAGTTTTCTATGTCAACTGATAGGAAATTCTTCACGAGAACCTCGAGTGATTACTGTAGAATTGAAATTTTGTATCTGGCTACTTGTATACTGTGATCTCTGTAACGTTAAATGGAGCGAATATGTAAATAATTAAATTGAAAGAGGAAGAATGTTAATTGATAAAAGATAAATGTATACCCTTTCTAGAGAAGATTAATATTACAATAAAGAGTATACATGTATTAGTGTATATAATATACATATATACATGTATATACAAATAAAATTACTTTTAGTTTTTGTTTACAAAGTGTAAATAATTTATACTCGAGAATCAGTGTACAACAGAAGAGCACCACTGGCATATAATATAGATCTTAGGAATGCTAAGAAATCAACCCCAACGGGGTTAAACATGGTGAAAAGAGTTTATATTGCGTAAACATAAGTGAGAAATGTGTATAAACCTATAATGCCTGTAAAATTTTAGAATTAGAATCATTTTATTATATTATATAAAATTGTTACTGAAAAATGATAGATACGAATGTTGTAAATATAGACTATTTACTTATTAAGAAATACTTCTTATTTTTTATTTTTTTCCCACCTAATCGACAAGTACATATAATTACTAACTAACAATACTTGGAAGGTAACAATGAAAATTTGAAGGCACTTTCGTAAAAAACATATTTATATTTATTGGAAAAATACAATATCATCTGCTATTACTGAAGCAGTAGTTTTTATATTTCCAGCTTCATCTTTCATCTCTCCATAACTTAATCTACCATTAACCATTACTCTCTGTCCTTTTCTTAAATAATTATATACAGTCTCTCTTAAATTTGGCTTAAATACACATACTCTGTGCCAATCTGTTTTTTGCATTAGATCACCTAATATTCAGAACAAAATTGAGATTAATTTTGAATTAAAAAAAAAAAAAATAATCTCTTGAGTATTTTAAACATTACCTCCATCGTATTTGTAATTAAGATGTGTGGCAAGAGAAAATATCACTACTGGATGTTCTTCATTTCCTCGTTTTTGTGGTTCTCCTCCTACTCTACCAAGTAGCGTTACTTGATTAATTGCTGAAAATTATAAATATAATTTAGACATCAAACGCAATTTGTTGAGCTTGAAAGTATAATAAAAATTAGGGATTAAATGGAAAAAGGAAACAAAACTATTTAATGACAATTGTATAAAAATAGGTCAGAATAAAATTACACAATGTTTGTTAAAGTGACATCAAATTTGTACATTGTGATTTTTTAAAAACTATTTTTGTTCAAAAAATTTGCTATATTTAAAATGTAATTGAAATTTTTAATACACTATGTAAAATGAATTAATGAATATAGAATTGAAACAAATATTTCAATATAGAAGTAAATTATTAATTTTGAATTCTTATTCGTAATTGTCACTATACAGTTTCTTTTGATTTTAACAATTATATGATTTAATTATAAAAGCAACAAGTTATTGTTTTATGACAAATGAATTAGGAAAATCAAGGACAAAGCCTTTTGTTAAGCATATATATACATTCAAGGAAACTATAATGTAAACAAAAAAGTGATTTAGAAGGCAGATAATTTATTCTTCCCCAACTTACTTTTTTCAACTTTGTTTGTTTCGTCTGACATAGCTGTACGTGTAGCAACATAATTAATACCTCGTAATTGTTTGCACGAATTCGTAAAAATCTGAAACAGGTAAACACAATGGGTTTCATAACCTAAGAAGCACTTGCAAATTTTACATTCGGTGTATCAATCTTTGCATCATAAACATTTCTTAAATCTATACGTACCTTACTCAGCATCATCTTGAAAAAATCAACTATAAACAGGTCAAATAGAATCAACAGGTAAATCTTTTCGAAAAAAATAAATTAAAAAATGCGCACAGCACACGATTTACCGGGTCTATTCTAGCACGCGACTAGCCAGCGATTACGCAAATTGTAACATATTTTCTGTATATAAAACGCGCGTTTTCGACTCTTTGCTGTATATCTATATATCTCTAGCCGCCACTCTACCGATAAAAAGGGAACCACCGATTTTCTTACAGCGTTTACAATGTGATGGGAATTGGAAGGGGAAGGGAAAGCTGCTTGGTAGTTGGTGAGTCGTGTGTGCCTGGTTATGCACATAGTACATGCGTGTATAATCGTGCATTTGTGAGTATGTACTGTGTGATGTCTGGTAAAAAGTGTAAAGCAGGATCTTCGTGAAAATACTAAAAAGCGAGACACGCCGGATCACCGGTGGTCGAAATTTACTTTATCACCGTGTCAGTAAGTACATACATTTCGCGAGAATTGAGTGAATCATTTGCCCGAAATTGCAATCTGAAGCAGCATCAATGGATTCCGGAAAAGATGCAGATAAAAACCAAAAGTATGAGGAAGATGATCGAACACCGTGTAAATACGGAATGAAGTGTTATCAAAAGAATCCTGTTCATCATAAAAAGTTCAAGCATCCCCCGAAAGTAAGTTTTTTCTATTCTTAACCTTGAATCAAATTGAAAAATAATTAGTAAAGAGAATGATTTGTGTATCTTTTTCAGAATGAAAAGGAAAATAAAGAGGTTATAAGTAAGAAAAGAAAGTCCCCAGAGGATTCAGAATCAAGTACTTCAAATACTCCAAAAGTCAAAAAACTTGATACTGCTAGTAACGAAAAGGATTCTAGCAACGAAAAGGATTCTAGCAACGAAAACAATTCTAGCGACAAAACTGAAGATTCAAAAGAAGATAAAAATACTACAAATGAAGATTCTAATTCTACAGAGGTTACAAATAAAGATTCAGATGATGTCATTAAAAACGATAGTATATCGAAAAAAGTAACAAGTGATGAAACAGGAACAAATACAGATGAAAAAGCTGCTAATTCTGAGACTGAAACTCCAAATGAACAAGAGAAGACAAATGAAACAAATGCTGTAAATAGTTTTTCTAATACTAAGGGTAATGAAGAAAAAATGGATACAGAAGAAAAGGATACAGTAGAAAAGAATGCAGGAGAAAAGGATACAAAAGTGGAAGTTAAAAGTACAGATGTTGTTGTAGATAAGAAAACTGAAGCAGAAGTAGAGAAGGTAGAGAAGGTACAGAAGGCCGAGGAGGCTACAGATAAGAGAACTGAGTCAGAAGTAGAGAAGGTAGAGAAGATTGAGAGGTCTACAGCTGTTAAATCTGAAGCAAGTGATACTGAAGAAAAAGATTCCAAAAAGCCAAATAATGAAGAAAAGAAACCTGCTAGTCCAAAGCAAAAAAGTGAAGGAAAAAAAACAAACATTAATACTGAAATTTCAAAGAACGATAATTATAGTGAAGCTAAAAAATTGATAGAAAAAGCATTTTTAGTACCCATGCCAAGTGACTTTTACAAGTTGTATGACTTTTGTAGAGATCTGAAACCAGTTGATCCTTCCACAGCTTTAAAAATTGCTGAATTAAAATTGGTTGGTCCATATGATGTGTTAAATGGTTTGATTACCAAAGAAATAGTAGAAAAGACAAATCTGCTAACTCATTGGAGATATTACTATGATCCACCAGAATTTCAAGTAAGTGAAATAAAACAAAGATTTAAAAAGTATCTAAAACATTAATTAAATTACTTTTATTTTTAGACGGTTATCAAAGGTAACGATAGAGAGGGATTGCACTTTGGATATTGGAGGGATAGGCCAAGTTCTGACCCTGTTTTTGTAGCCACTAATTGTAGCAATGTTAGTCATAAAATCAAACCAGTAGCAGAAAATATTTTTGGAGCTATTGCGTAAGTCTTCGTTTTTTACTTATTTCTTATTACAATGTTACAATTAAATATCAATTATATAAATTTACCAATAAATTTGCAGGTACTATTTTGAAGAAAAATCTAAAAAGGCTAATCCTTTTGAAAGATCAGGGTTTTCTAGTATCTTAGGAAAATTGAAAAACTTTGCTAAAAAACACAATATTTCTTTAGAAACACAATCAGTTAAAATGAAATCAAGGGAAAAGAATGTAGTTGCTAGAACAATTCATGGAGCAGGCGTTGTTTGTCCTTACAATAAGAAGTCGCAACTTGGATACAGGGAATTGTCAGTGACAGACAGTAAGTTTTAATTATTTAGAAGAAAAACAATTCTTAAATATACACATAAATAAAACTAATTTATTATTGTAGATCAATTACTGAAAATCGTTAAGAAACTTGATGATGCACAAAATGAAGAGGAAAGATTAGCTGCTCGTTCTGAACTTGGAGAAGTTGTAAGGTTAGCTACTATTGCTGGTGATGAGTGTGATTTTGGTACATGTCTTGAGCTGGGACATGATCTTTTGAGCACTGGCTGCTTCCATGTACAAAATGCTGCTTTAGCAGTATTATCCATTGCATACAATCAACTTGATCGTCAAGCATTTTTACAAATTGTTGAAGCACATCTGAAAAATCGTAAGAAGAGCAGCAACACTAGTGCTCTTGAAAATGTATCAAAGGAGTAAATAATTTATTGTCTTGATGACCTTTATAATATTTTTTGTTTATAGTTTTTAAACAATATTGTACTAACTTAATAACTAATAATAAAAATCTTTTTTTATAAATTTTAGATTTATTTGAAAGTATTTCGTTCTTAAAATCTAGATTGATTTTTTTGGGCAAAAAATTTTAAGTCGTATTAGCTTTGTAAAACGTACATACTTTATTAACTTTGTATATTACAAAAAACTATATAGTTATTTAATTTCATAAGTTATATTTTAACAATATAAGCTTATTTGCTTATCGCCTATCAGTTTTTCCAGTTCCACGTTTGCCAGAAAACAAGTGCTTAGGCATTTTGTTTCCAATAAATCTGTCAGCTTCACCCTTGAGACCCTTCTTTGCAACCTTCTTCTTAATTGCCTTGTGTGCTATGTTCTTCAATTTCTTCTTCATCTAAAAAAGATAATAATTCTTACTTTTAGTAAATTACACTTATTTTAATAAGTCATATAATTAGATTACTTACCACATTATCTTTAACGCCCATTTCGTCTCTTCCAGGTCTTGAAACACTGCGATTTCTCGATGTTGATTCCAAACGTTGTCTCTTTCGATCAACGTTTTGAGATAATGATCTACTTCGCTTTCTCGTTCTTGTGAAGTGTGCCTAAAAATTAGCGTTATTTTTTTTTATAAAATGTGTATAACGTTGCAAGAGATTGTGCGAAATATGGGATGTTGATACTTACATTTTCTGTATCTTCCATGTCTACTCCTAACTCTTCCATTTCATCCCTCAGTCTTGATACCGATCGATCCCGTGATCTGGCTGCTGCTGTACGAGGCATGACAGGCTTGGTTGATTGTTTGTTGACCTTCGATTCTTCTTTCATTATTACCTTCTTCTCACGAATTTGTTTGGCTAGTGTTTGAATCTCTTTCATAGTTTCAGTTAGTTCCGGAATCTTATAGTCATACACACCAGCTTCTGTTCTCATATCTTCTTCCTTTTCTAATTCATTCAATTTCTAAAATTTTAAATTTTAAAATGATGTTAAAATTTATAAACAATTCAATTGAAAAAACTTAAGCTTATACAAAAAATGTATTTCTTACGTCAAATATTTCAGGATCAATATAATCTGCAATATTGTGACCCTCCCAAATTTCTGGAATAATATCAAACTTCTGGTCACCTTCAATATCATAATTCTTTTTAAGATCCAGTACATAATCATCTCCCATTTCTTCTTCAATTTCTCTTTCCAATTTCTTCTTTCTTTCTGCTTTCTCTAGTTTCAGTTGTCTTTTTTGAAGCACACTTTCTGGTATACATGGTGGACGGTCTATTCCATCTCGTGGCGTCGGTTGAGCGACGTGTAAACGATTTAAAATATTATCGACCTTTGGATTTTAAAATTAATAAATTGACATTTAAAATGAAATTTTGAAACTTCTTTATAGATAATTATTAATATACCTTCTTTGTTTTTATTTTTTGATCTACTCGGAAAGCTAGCAATTGCTCACAAGCCTGAGTTTTTACATCCATCACACCAAAGTCTGTCACTGTACTCATTTCTATGACAGGAATATCTTCATTATCTTCAAGTTCTTTCAACACACTTCTTTTTTCACTTGGAAGCTCATCTAAACGTAATACATCAACTTTGTTAACCACTATCAGCAATGGTTTGTTTTGGAAAAGTGGTTTAATTGATTCAAAAAGCTTCATCTAAAAATGGAAATTTTAATTAAAAATAATGAATGAATTGTTATGCATTTATTTAGCAAAACGTAAGCATAAAAAATGTAGTACTTGTTCATCTAATGAATGTCCACATTGTTCAGAAATATCAAAGAAATATAACACAGCTGCTCTTAAATGAGCCAAAGCAGTAACAGCCTGCATTTCAATGACATTTCTTTCTTCCAAAGGATGATCTAGAATTCCAGGTGTGTCTATCACTTGCCATCTCAAGTATTTGTAGTCTGTGTGACCAACATACAATGATTTAGTTGTGAAGGCATATGGTTGTACTTCTACATCTGCTCTTGTAATCTAAAAAAAGACAAGATTCAGCGTAACAAATTATTTTATATTAGACATTAAAGAGGATTTGTATCTTACTTTGTTGATAAAACTACTCTTTCCAACATTAGGAAAGCCACAAATGATAATAGTTCTTGTGTAAGGATCAATACTTGGCAATCTTGCTAAATGCTGTCGAACTTGCTCCAAATATGTTAAATTTGTTGACTGTCTTTTCATTATAGTTGCCATCCGACCAAGAGCAGCCTTCTTGAGTTGTTTACACCGATAAAGTGAATCTCCATATTTTAGATAACGAGTGTATTCTTTTCCCACACTAAAAATAGATTTTACCGTTAACAAAACAAAAACATGAAGATAAATAAGTAAACAAAACATGTAAAACACTTACCCATCTATCAGATGTCTACTCGTGTTGATTTGACCCAAAGCTAACTTGTAGTGATCCTTGTCGTACAGAACATTCATCAAGTCAGCGTAAAATGGATGCACATCATCGAGTTTTGGAAACTCTTGGATAATTTGACTAAGACGGTCATGGAAAGTCTGTTGTGCAAATTTGACTTTCCTTGTGTAAAAAGCACGAATTCGAGAAATTGCATATTGTTTATGTACGACAGTTGGAGTTTTACGTTGTGTTTTTGACAATGTTATGTCAATAAATTCCTAAAAAAAAAAGAAAAAGATCAAATATATTTTCTAAACCTTTAACTGCGTAACTTTAACAAGTTACATAAGCAATCAATTTTCATACTTTATAGAAATAAATTTATTAAGTTATTAATGCAATCCTTTTCAGGTGTATAACCTAATAATAACATAACCTCTATGATTGCCGTTTTGGTCTTACCTTAGCCGTGGGAACAACGGCGATCTTCTTGAAATTGTACAGAGACATGGTCCCTGATTACTATTTCTTGCTCTGGAAAAGGAATAACTGATTAACAGCGATAAAGTTAACTTTTTCAATGAAATGTCAACGATGCAAGCGGCACATGTTCGGTCCACGTGCCCGCCGCTTCGGAAAGAACTACGGTCACGGGTGTCAAATGACATCAAACTTAGAATGCGAGGGCAGCACTGGCGTTTTCAGGCATCGGATCCGGGCCAAAAAAGCTGGATCCCCTTCAACCCCTTTGCAAATATCAGTGGAAGGAAAACGTTATATATAAAGTTTTTAATATTGTGATCAATCATTTAAATTATAGATAATTTTCATATCAATTTATCCTCAAAAAGAAAATGATTGAGTTTTTTTTTGCGATTTTAAATTTTAATTATTGAAAATATCAATTTTAGGAAAATATTAAAATCGTGAATATTTAATAGATATATCATTAGACGCTTAGTATTATGGTTTTTTATAAATTAATTATTTTTATAAAACAATTATGGAAACTACTAAATTTTTGTACTTGCAATGTGCGAACATATTTCAAAACAATTAATTAATAATTTGATACAAAGAAATTATCAATCTCTAAATAAACTAATAATAGTAAAATAAGAGATGGAGGAAGTTTAAGAAAATAATACTCAACGTTTATTATATAAATTAACTTTATTGCGATATTTAACAGCCTTAAATCTATTGGAAATTTTGACATCTGAGGATATGTACATGCGGCCATGAAATTCACCGTAACATTTATAAGAAAACGATTTTTTATAATCTATGAAAAAAAAATCAATTTACAAAATAGATGTACATATAATACATACATTGCCAAAAAAACATAAAAATGGTTATTATTATAGTGTAATTATTATTACTGAACAAGTATAATAAGTAAACATTTAATGTACTACACAGTTATCTTTCTGCTTCGAACAAAATCCTTTTGATATTTTACGCTTTAGTGTAGTTAATAAAAATAATCTCGCCGTTTTTTCTCTGGGTCAATCGTTTTTTTCCTGGGTACATCAAACATTCTTTTCTACAGCTATAGACACAATTGGATTACTTATTTCGGTGACTTCCTTTTACTCATACAATGAAACTAAAGTAGAATCGATCAAAATCGATAAAAAGATATATATCATAATAACACTAAAAATTTGTGTATAAAATTAAGGGAGGTACTCTCTGTCGGTATAATTTTCATAAGTGAATTACTCGAAACAGCACAATAAAACTCGACTGAGACAAACCAATTTTTTTAATTTCAATCCCAATAAAAAGTGAAGGAGGTAAGGAACGTGAAAAAGGAAAACTTTTTGTAAAAAGGGATTTTTCAAATGTTCCCTTATACCTCCCCTTTTTTGTCGCGGTTGAAAATTATAAAACTGGTTAAGGCATTCGAGTTTTATTATGCTCTTATAGGTATTACTTTTTAACTACATTAATCGCTGTGCAATAAATAAATAATGAAAAATAAATAAAGGCCATTTCATGTCGGGTTAATAATCTGCCTTTCGTGTCTTCAACGAACTCATCAACACTTTAGTCAGTGAAATAAACTCAGTATATGATAATAAATTGTGTACTTGCCAAAGTTAAAAGGAATCTTACGTAACATTAAGTTACCCCAGTTTGAAAATGTCGAACAACTGGCAATAATTTTTTTTTAACATAGTAATGCAGACAACGAAAAAAGTGCGTTCATAACAATTTTATTGATTTTTTTGTTCGAATACATTTTACGTCGAACGTCATTGATCTGAGGTAAGACGATTTCAGTTACAGCAAAGATGATCAATCACAAGATCCGATTCATGAATTGTGAGAGAATGAGTGAGAGAGCAAGATAGAGAAAAGAATAAGAAGCACAGTGACAATCAGCCCACATATAATTAGGTATTTACACAATGAAATAGCTAATTATAATACTGTCTTTAAATTTGGCTAGTACAAAATGAGGACATAAAACTTAAGGTACGTTAAAAACGAGCCGCTGCCTAGAAACAACGACGATCCACGCGCTAAGGTCTTCGAGCTTCTCGCTAATTCGCACCGTCTCTTCGAGCTAAAAGAACCCTCGGCAAGTGTGCGCTCGATCCGAACTCGAGCGAGTTACAGTATGCTTTTCGGCGGTCGGCGATAAAAACTAGGCCAGTTCAAAAGTGCGTATAACAATAAAACATGTGCGTGTGTATGCGGTATACATCGCCATCAACGTGCGCGCCTCTGTGTTTTGTGTATAGATTATGTGCGTATGAGTGCGTGTGCATTAACGGTGGTCCCAAAATCGCTCGGCCATTGGCACGCCTCGACATCACCGATCGACGCGTATCATGGCCAAGGCGCAACGTCTGTCAGACGGACCAACGGAGAGGAGGTAAAAGGAGGTAACAATAATATGTATATTCATCTGTGAGCGTGCAAAGCGGGGCTCCGTCGATTGTACAATTAATCTCCTGCTCGGGCCTATCGGTCTATGGATTTTTAAGCCATAAGCGCGTAAAAAGAGCAAAATATACAGACGCGAATGGTTCGTGCGAGAGAGGGCGGGGCAAGATGGGGCACGGGGCAGGTCGAGGGGAGGAGGCTCACGACTGCTTGGGGTGGACGACGGTCGGCGCTGGCTCCGAGCGGAAGCACGACAGCAGGAAACCGGTGTACATGGCGAACAGGATCGCCACCGCTATCAGCATGTACATGTAGATGTTCAGCTCCGGGTGACGGAAGCGGTTCTTGCGCAGCCACTCCAGCACGTCCTCCTCCTTCTTCAAGTCGCCTGCAATATTCACAACGTTTTGACCAATCAAGTGCATTTTTCATTTTTTATCAGACGACAGATCTTAAAACATTTTTTTAGTACAATAAATTGTAAATAAATTAATGAAGATATCGCATTAATTTACATTTTCTTAAAATTTTATCAGATTCTTATACGTGAAGCGACTCACCTCTGTATATACTTGGGAAACGTTTACGGAAATACACAATAGCGGGCAGTTTTGTGACGCCCCATTTTCTGGCGTACCGCGGATCAGCCATTTTGACGAAAGTGATATCGAGGTTGTCCGTCTCGCTGTCGATGTTCTCCAGTTTCTCGTTCACCTCTTCGCTCTCCCTTGATCCGTGTTCATCTAAAATTAAAATCGACAACTCTCGTACTTTTAGCTTCGCTTCTTCATGCTTGATAATGTAAGAATTGAACGATGCACTTACAGAAAAATACGGCCAAGAATTCATTCTCGTCGAGCAGCTTGTCTAGCATCTTCTTGTTCACTTCCTCGATCTCGTTCTTAATTTCGAACACGTCCTGCGACGTGAGCCAATGCAGGATCTTGTCCTCCTGCGTCAAGTCACCGTCGTACATGAGCGGCGTCTTCTTACGGAAGTAGACCAGTGAAGGCATGTTTAGGATTCCGTACTTTTCTGCGGCTTCTGGCTCCGAGACCTTGACGAAATCGATGCCGAACAAGTCAGCCTCGCCGTCGATCTTCTCCAAAGCTTCCATGATGTCGTCGCACTCGGGACAGTCTTCGTCATCTGAAATGATTTTGATGTCAAAATGTCAAGTGCCCTTTTTAATAAGAACTGCGTAAATTGTTGATATTGTTGGTATCACTTACAGAAAAATACGGCGAGGAATGGCGATTCGTCCAAAAGTCTCTCCAGCATCCTCGCATTGACCGATTCAATTTCATCGGCTAGTTCACGGTTGTCGTCGTCTATCAGCCATTCCAGTACTGACTCCTCATTTTGTAAATCGCCTAAATATCGTTGATAAATCGTTAGTATGATGAATAACAAGCTTTGAAAAATATAACCGAAGTGTAAAAATCTTTGTACCTTCAAATAATAATGGATTTCCATTTCTAAAGTAAACCAGGGCTGGGAAAGTTTTTATCGAATATCGTTTAGCCAATTGGGGATCTTGTATTTTCACCAAGTGGATTCCAAAAACATCGCACTCGTCGTCAATCTTTTCCAGCCCTTCCAGAATCTCGTCGCAGATGAAACAATTTTGCTTATCTAAAAATAATTTGTTTTTAATATGATAAAATAGTTTAAATCAGCGAATGAAAATGTTTTAAATAATGGACTGAACTCACAGAAGTATACAGCCAAATATTGGGTGTCCTCGACAAAGGATTCAAGCATGGTACGAGTAATCAACTCGATGCGATCCTCTGTCTTCTGGGTGATCAGCCACTGTAGGACCTCCTCCTCCTCCGCGAGGTTTCCCTCGAACACGTTGGGTATCTGGTGCTCATAGTACACCAGCACGGGGAAGTCCGTCACTCCGTAGTCCTCGGCCACCTTAAAATCCTTTAAAAGCAAGCGTAACAAACACCTTTAGACCTAAACCGATCACACCTTCATTCCTGACATCCGACCAATCTCATCGTCGTACTCACTTCGGTCTTGACGAAGGTAATGCCGTGTCTGTCGCAGTCGTCGTCGATGTTCTCCAGCTCCTCGAGAATAGAGGCGCAGTGATCGCATTCGTCGCCATCTACGGAAGAACTCGACAGTCAGAACCACTGGGCTTACCTCGACCCCCCTGTTTTGAATCGCACACTTTTCCGATGATCTAAACGAGTCGAGAGTTTCAAGTGTGTGCGTGTACAGTGGTATACGATTCAATGACCTTCGTAACCCTTTTATAGGCAGTTTTTTTTCAGGCGCGCCTCGAAGCGATTTACGGTTAGCGCAGAGGCGAGAAAAGTTAGTCGAAAGAAAAAAAAGAAGCGCGTGCACGACAAGCCAAAGCTGAATTTACAAGCGTTTACAAGCCTTCGCTTTGTCGTTCTTGATCACAGCAGAAAAAAGAGGGGTTCAACAAATACCGTGGGATTCATAATTATAAATACATTACAGAAAAGAGTAAGAGTAAAAGTAAACTATAGGATCAAAACAGTCATATAATTTGAAATAAGGTTCAGAAGAGTGGGATTTCTTAATCGTCAAAATTGTACCGTCGGGCGCCTCCTCGTGTCCTTCGCCGTCGCTGAGCTTCTGCTCCTGTTTGTGACGTCGCTGCTTGCGATACGCCTTTGATTGGCATATGTCGCAAAAGGTTTTGTTCCCTACGGCATTCAGCAAGATTTTTTCTGGCTTGAACAGGCTGCTCGGTTAAAGGCATAATGATTTTTTCGTCGAAGGAGCTGAGGGGAAGGCTTTTCAAGACTCTCGAGCCTGCTGATTAAGTGATCAAAGTGCCAACCCAACTTACTTTCAAACATTTTTCTCCCGATAATATTCACGTTGTACATTATCCCGCTATAGTCACTGTAAGTCGCAGCATTTGTTATCGCAGCGAAAAGCAGTTTTACGGTATCACTGGTTGATAATCATCTTTCTCGTTATACATATAAAGTATAAATTTTCAGATAAACAATCGAATGGTTAATTTTTGCTCCAACCGTTTGTTAATATGCAAAATAAAAAATAAATATGTTCAGTTGATTCAGTTAAACATTAAGTAAAGTAAATTAAATTATTAATCAAGTGTTTTTTAACAGAAAATTTGATTAGCGAGAAAAAAAGTTAAAAAAGAGCCGCTGAGTATATTTTGCTGCATCTAAGTACAGTATATTAGGTGGCGCGTTGAAATTAAAAAAAAGAAGAAGAGAGAAGAGACATGTAAGTAAAAAGAAGTGCAGCAGGCTAGAGATACATTCCTGCTTGGCAGTTGGCAGCGGCCCAAGGACTGTCTGACTTACAGAAGTAGACCGCCAGAGACTCGGATTCGCGGATCAGGTTCAGCAGGTCCTCGCCATCCAGATCCTCGATCATCTCGCCGGACGGATCCTTTTGAGTCATGAGCCATTGTAAGATCTGCTGCTCATCATACAGGTCGCCTAAAATTAAACGTCGATGAAATTTAATCTAATCAAAAACAAACAACGCTATAATGTTCGGTGAAATATTTTAGCACATATTTTATCCTACTGAAATAGATAAAGCGATGCAAGTAATAAAAAATTATAAAAACTTAGAAGGTCTTAAGTGTAGGAATAAAACGTTGTTATTTAAAAATGAATTTACTCTCTAAAAAAATCTAAAAAACAATGAATTATTAATACGTAATCATCTTTTTTCGTTTTTTTAGTTTACCTGCATAAATGACTGGTTCCTTCGAGCCAAGCTTGAAGAACAATATTGCGGGCAGCGCGAAAACTCCGTAATCCTTGGCAAGCTGTTTATCGTCGATCTTTACGAAGTTAATGCCTGCGCCGTCGGCCTCGTCGTCGATGTGCTCGATTTCGCTAAGTACGCGACTGCACTGTTTGCAGTCGTTGCTATCTAAAAAGCACGTAATCATACTTCCCTATCTTTTAACCACCCAGCAACAATTGATAAACTTCCCAATACTCTCAATACAAACTTTGTTAAATTTCCATCAAAATATACAATGCGAACGAGATATTGACACTCACGTGTATTTCACTCATCCAAGATGTTTATAACTATGGCTTCTCAGCATAAAGATTAAAGTCCTATCTTTTCTATTGCTTCGTGAGAAATCATTATTTTTAACATTCGATTGGAAAAAAATGGACTTTAAATCGTTATGCTGTGTGCAATACCGGCAGCGACCCTCGATACTCACAGAAGAAGACGGCCACGTAGTCGGAGTTCTGTCGGATCTTGTGGAACATCTTCCGGTTGACCCGCTCGATGTGGTCGTTGAGCTCCATGTTCTCCGGGTTAGTCAGCCAGTCGAGGATCTCCTCCTCGTCGTCGATGTCGCCGTCGTAGTTAATGTACTTGCCCTTGCGGAAGTACGTGATGCCCGGCGGATTGCGAAAGCCGTACTTCTTCGCCATCAGACGGTCGCTCATCTTCACGATTTTTATGCCGTACTCCACGGCCTCGTCGTCGATCAGCTCCACGTGGCGCAGGATCCGCGGACTCTCCGGGTCCTCCTCCTTGACTGTGCCGCGCGCGCACGGAACATGGGTTTTTTACGGTAGTTTCGTGATTTTTAAGCGAGCTTTGCTCGGTACGTTCGAATTCTTTATATTTTCAACGGTCTTTTTTGTGCGATTACGCGGAGTGTTTGAAATGTTTAGAAGGATTTTATATAAAAAATGTATCTGTCCAAATGTGTAATCGGAGCGCGGAGAAAAATGCTCTACTAAAAAATGCAATCAATTTTTCCAATAATACTTAATAAAAGTGACTATGACAATTTGTAGTAGAACTTGTATCTCCGTGTGAATTTTCACTGACAATCAGTGCGAATTATGTACTGAATTTCACACATTTCACACATAAGATTATAAGATAAAAAAAATAAATAAAATAAAATAAAATGTGAAATAAAGATTTTAGACAATGTTATTGTAAAACGAGCGAAATGTAAACGCGTTTTGCTCAAAGATAGATGGGTGTCCCTTACAGAAAACAACGGCCAGGAATTCCTTCGTTTCGATGTACTTGGTGAGGGTATCGCGGTCGATCTCCTCGATACTCTCATCGTTTTTCTGCTTCACCATCCAGTCCAATACTTCCGCCTCGTCGAGAAGATTACCTGAGATTAAGAAGACACCGCTAACATTATATTTCGTTCCTCCCCCACTCTCGATCGACCGAGCGCTTATAACTCCCTTAATTCATCCTCCGATAAAAGCAACGAAGCAGTCGTTTAACTTCTCGGTGCAGGAGACGATTTATCGTTCTGAAATGGCTTTTCGAAATTCATTCCTCGCTGCGATAAACCAATGATGCGTTCTTTCATCACAGATTATCTTCTCCACGATGCTCGCAAGTTAAATAAAAAAGATAGAACCCATTTGGAGAAAATGAAAAATAAATCAGGCATTTTGTACTAGGAAAGTTGTTTCTTTATTGCCGTATTATCGAACTTTGAGTTTACATGCTTCAGTCGTCGTTCGCATTAAATAAGGCGCAAGTGTACCTCGTGACACTTTCTTTATAATAAATAAAATATCTGACGATCAGTACTTTTTCATCTGGCGATTCGAGTTCGTAAGCTTAATCACAGTTGGTCCGTGATGCTTTTTTTTTAAATAAAAGATCGGCTCGAATCGACGTACACTCACGTGAATAAAACACTACGTGCGATCGTCGCACATTTGAAACTATTTAAATAAATAAAATTTGTCTTCCATCATTCCTTTATTCATCGTGATAGTTATTTTTCTGGCTTTAAATAAAAATGCTTGGATAAAGTCATTTGCAGTTTGCGTTTTGCGTCCGGTGCTTACAACAATAAACGTGTGAGATTCGATTTGTTTCTCGGCAATTAAAGTCAACGCAGTTCGCAATAAAATCGATTCCATTCACCCTCTCACTGCAGTAACAACGATTTTTCATATTTTTTTTTCAACAAAGTGACGTTATAATTAATGTACAATAAAAGAACAGTAACGTGTAAAACATAATAACAGCGTCTCGCCGATTCTCGGGACAGCGATGAGTCGAGGCTACGCTAATCGCGGGCAATGAATCGATCGATTTCTTTCTCTATGTAACTTTTGTTCTTCGTTATTTTTTTTTTGTTCAATTCCTCGAACGTATGCTTTTTTTATATAAAAAGAAAAATAAAAGTAAAGTGTAAAGCGTTAAATGGTTATTTAAATTTAAATCGAACGAAGGTATAAGAGACAGAGGTAAAACGCAAAAGAGGAAGCGACGTAAGAAAATACGAGAGAAAGTGAGTTAATGATACGCGTGAAGAAAAATTAGTAAATACAAAATAAAAATGTTGCAATTCGCTTCTGTTTAACAATATATTTGATCAATTTATCACGACCTCTGATAACGTCCATATTCATCACTGTTCGAGGGTAATTTGCATAAACGACTATAATTCGTTTCGTTGTCGGAAACGAAAATGAAACAATTAAATAACCAAACAAAAAGAGAAAAGAAAAAATGCATCGTGACGGATGAATGTGTTTGCGCGTGTAGAAAATAGAACAACAACGTGAGTCAAAATAAATAATCGCATCGTAAACATAAACAACTGTGCGTAGAATAATTTATATACTCAATGTTAAACGTGAACAATGTAAAAATCACACAACGCATTGTTATTAATTACGTTGATTTAGAAAAAAAAGAATAGAAGTAGAGTAGAGAGAGAATTAAAAACAACAAGAAAGAGTAAGTAGTAACGTTGTACAAGTCTCTCGGCGCTGAACGAAAAAAATTAATCGTACGCGTAACAAGATAGTACATCCGCGGCGCTCTCCTCTCGCAGGTGTACAAATCTCACCCTCGCGGTATACAAATGAAACGTCGGTCGGTCTTACATTAAGGACGCGCTGTTCGTCACCGACGCAGAGATAAAAGAGGAGAGAGAGAGAAAGAGGACAGAGAGACAAAAAAAAAATTGAAAAGAAAAAATTTTTGGCGTCACGCTCGCTACGCGCGTTGCGCTCCGGTGAGTCGGGCTGCGACGCCCACGGCCGGGTGGCGGGGCTTATGGCTGACGGTCTCGACCTCGGGCCCGCCCCCGCTTATATCTTGATGAAGTTCGGTAGGCCGGCAACCACTGGAAAATCCGAGACATATCTTTCTATCCTGAGGTCGTTTTACATTTTTTTGTTAAATACTTTTGCTCACTTTATCTTAACACCTACGCACTACACAGCGATAAACAATTGAATCTTTTTTTTTCATTAATAATTGCTCTAACTACGTTATATATAATAAAGACAGTCTACCGGTCCGCGAGTATATCGATCAGTCGCGAGATGGAGAACGAGAGAAAGAGAGAGATAAAGATAGAAGGAAGAAGTGGCGTGGTACCGTCGTCCTTATCGTACATGCGTCCTTTCAGTTTCGTTGCGTGCACACATACAGCGTTCGAGAGCGACGCGCTCTAATCTAAGGGGACGTGCGTGTCTCTCTCGCCGGCACTCGGTCTCAAGCTCTCGCATTCGATCGGTAAGATATCTACCACGCGCTCGCCGCATATACGAGGCCGACGCGCTCGGTTGCCGTTTTCAGCGTCCATTCTCTCCTTGCGTCTCACTCGATTTTTTTGACACTCTCGTCTCACTGTCCTCAAGCTTCGTGTGCGTAAGTGCGTGTGCGGTGTGTAACATATAATATCTATATCGATTCGACGATCGATCGAACTTTGAGAGAAAAAAAAGAGGGGGAGCAAAGAGCTTTTTGTTGAAGACAATAGGGTGGTCTTTTTTTAGTTCGTAATCTCTGCTCACTGGCATTGTCTATGTGCTTTAGCTGTCGTTTCGTTTTGCTAAGATGGAATTATAAACGATTGTTTCTGATTTTTGTTTTTTTGTTTTTGTCTTTTGTTACTTATGATAGTTACCGCTTCCGAAAAATCCCTTCTTCGCCTTGGCCTCTTTCTTGGGCTTGTCCTCCTTCTTGGCGGGCTGCTGCATGGTCTTGCGGCTGTCCTTGGCCGAGAGCTTGTTTATGGGCTTGAGGCCGGGCAGGGGCGTCGTCGTCGTCGTCGTCGCGCCGCTCGAGGTCAGCTTCGGCCTTTTCGGCTTGTCGGGTCGCAGCTTCGACTTGCCCACGGGGCTGACCTTGGCCACCTTCGTGTCGCGCACCACCTTCGAGGGACAGCACTGGTAGGGCTCATACGAGGGAATCGTGGGTTTCGCGCTTTTAGCTCCCATCCCGATGTAGAAACAGCCGTCGCCTGCAGTAAGCAAATACACGAAGGTCAGAGACACAGCACAGAACTGATTTTATTTTCAATTTTTTTTAATGTCAATTTTTTTTGTAAACGAGGCAGAAAAGGGTGAGAAAGATGTGAGAGACGAGGCCACTACCGCTTCACTCGATTTCGTCGCAGTTCACGGTGAGAGCTTTGGCTTTACGTGGCTACTCTTTTTTCCATCGATACGCTGATACGCTAAAAATAGATTCTAATAAAAATTGTTTCGTTTCTTCTCCGTTGATCAGCGTATCGATGAGGTTGTTAGATTAGAAACGAATGAGATGTGAGTATAAAAAATCAAAAGAGATATGACAGAGTAGTGAGGCAAAAAAATGGAAAAAATGTTAGTGGCAAGAGATAGAAAGAGAGACAGTCTCTTTTATTAAAAAAGTAGAGACGCTTTCACTGCAATTCCAGTTAAGAAAAAAGTAGAAACGCGAGCAGCAAAAGCGATACGTGCAAGTGATCGTATCCGAGTTCGCGGCGACGTGTAATTTACGTGAGAGAAAAGTTACGCGGCTTCCAGCAAGCCGATGAATCTCTCGTATACAGCGCGTGCCAAAGCTTTTTATAAGTAGTCATTGCTCCGAAGTCAAAAAAATGGAAGTGCTTTCATTTCAATTTTAATGTGTGCATGTGAGATTATTGGAGAAGGACGAAAAATAGCAAACAAAAATATTTTTCTTAAAAATTTGTTTTTCTGGTTTCTAGAAGGATAGTAAAAACGTGACACTGCGATCGAGAACTACAGATATAGACATTAACTACCATTATCATATTTTTCTTCACCTTTTTAAAATCCTTCAAAAAATACGCAAAGAAAGTATAATATAAAATAAAAAAAATTAAAAAAATGCGCAATAAATGAATAAAGTCGATGTTCATTGTAGTGAAGGAAATACTTTGGAAACACTCGATAATTTGATATAAGATAGTATAAAAGGCCCGATTCGAATGACAACATGATTCGTATAATAAGTGATATGTACACGCGAAGCTAACTACAGGCGACAGGCTGTAATAACGACACAAGTATCATGGCCAACGTGAAATCCATCGGCTCGCTCGAAGACGACAAAAAAAAGAATAATATTCATTTCTCGCACTCGTACTCATCAGGAGCCAGGTTTTCTACTGCAACACTCACATCTAGACGCGAAACTCGCAAGGTACAAAGTAAATTACATATCGCACATGCAAACCGGATCATCAGACCGACCGACGACCGTTAGGCAAACTATGTACAAAAGTGATGAAGTGCTAATTCGTGGTCGCCATAAATATCACGAGAGCTCTGAGGGCTAGTTCGATGTGGGAGGTGATGCGTGGTCAAAGCTCGTCGCCGTTTGGTTCTGACTCGGGATCTCGAGCGACGAAACTTGGCGGCGCCAAAATGCACATTGACAACAAACAAATTAAAAACACTAAGGCACAATCTTTCTCTCGATCCTGGACACGACAAACCACTAGGATCGTGTACGCATTCCGTCTGGCAAGCCTATGTTTTGATTCTAAGTTAGCTGTACGCTCGCGCGTGCGTCTACTGCAAGTTTCGCGCTGGATGCCGAACCGACGACATCAGGCAATGTAACATTGCCGGATCTCAGTGAACATATCGCGATATACTCTTCAAACAATGAAAACGGCTTATCACACTTCGGTCTCACGTGATCCTCGTCTTGCCTGTCGAAAGCGCTCTTCCCGCTTTACCTTTGCCCACGAATTGCTTAATCGCTCTACTCTTGGAACTCGATGAATCTTCATCGTCATCGTCATCGTCATCGTCATCCTCTTCGTCATCGTCGTCATCATCCTCATCATCATCATCATCGTCCTCGTCGTCATCATTATCTAATTCATTACTATCGTCATCCTCGTCGTCATCATCACAAGCACTTTTATCGTCATCCTCATCATCCTCGTCATCCTCATCATCCTCATCATCCTCATCATCCTCATCCTCATCGTCCTCATCCTTATCATCATCCTCATCGTCGTCATCATCATCATCGTCATCGTCGTCCCCATCCTCATCATCATCTTCGTCGTCCTCATCATCCTCGTCGTCTTTTTCATCACTGTCGTCTTCATTTGAATCCTCTTGAATCTTCTTTTTTATCGTACGCTTAATAACGATTGTTTTACTTTTTGGAACAGTTTTTTTAGATTTTGGAATTGTGCGAGATTTATGTGCACGAGCGCCTTTATCGTCATCATCATCATCATCATCATCATCATCATCATCATCATCACCATCACCATCACCATCATCATCATCATCATCATCATTATCATTACCTGCATATGAACAGTACGAATGTTCAAGTAAAATTAGCCCGGCGTATATAAATAAATGAATGCCTACTTTCGTTTTTGCTCTAATACAGAAAATCGTGTGATACAAACTAATTTCTCGCTTATACTTAATCATAAACAATTATTATACCGATTATTTCCGAAACTTTAAACGAAAACCGCATCAGCGTACTTTAAATGCATTTTTCCTTAAGTATCATTTATAAATAAATCCATTTCATTTTCAGTTTTTTTGCAAATAACTTTTCGTAATCGACAAAATAAAATAAAATTAAAAGGCAACAAAAGAACAGAGGTTGGATGCGGGAAATAAAACCAAAAATATTAAAAAAATAAAAGAGGATGAGGATAAAGAGATTCGGAATAGATCGAATGGAGACAGATAAGACGCGAGGAACAGGCACTTCCAGAAGATTGAGAAAATAGAAAAGTTTGGTTAACTTAAGCAAAGCTGCGTCGCTTAGAAGGCGATAGATATAATTAAGAAAAGGATTTTTCACTCGTCAAGAGATCAACATACGTGATTCTTCCAATTTAGACAAGCTCGTCTTTCTCGGCGACGCTGCAAAATGCATTACAGTACTTAAATTATTCGAGGTAAAATGTCCGTAGAAAAAAAAAACGAAAAAAATCAAGAGTAGAAAAAAAACGAAAATAAAATAAAAATAAATCAAAATAAAAAAACTAGTCGGCAAGAGTATTAAGAGGATTAGCTTCAGTTACCTCGAAAATACGCGTATCTTTTAAAGCAGCTACAATATTTTGCGCAGTCAACAACAAGCTTCATTATTTGAAATCGATTCCTATAAAAGATCCGAGATCGATCGATTTTTTTTTCATCGTTCACCAAGTGGGAGCGATGATTTTCGTTTTTAAGAGAAACGTGTCAATTATAAAATGAAAACAGAATCACGGTGAACGCGGAGGCGGCAGTATAACCGGTGTTATAACGATCGCCCGCGTTTGGTAATTGTAATCCGGTGGTATCGTCACGATCGAGATTAGAGTCACAACGAACAGTACACCAGTGATAATAATCATCATTCTACAAATCTCCTTACTTTTCTGTTCGATTAGCCATTCCAGAACTTCGTCTTCCTTCTTAAGATTACCTATAAAAGTTACATACAGCATAATCAGGATATTGCGGCTCTCTTCGTTATCTTTCGGTTCGCTTCTTTTACGACGATCAGGGCTATCGTTACATTTTTGCTATTTTATTGTTCTTATTTCTTTTTCAAAAGATGTACATTTTAAAGAGCTCTGAGTATATTTCTTCTGTACGCATTCAGCGAAATATTCCTCCTTATTTTGTTTATAAAAAGTAACAAAAGTAAATTCGTGATTTTATCGGTAAGAATGAGAGCTTAAACCCGCGATAAACAGATCCTCTTAAAACTCCGAAAAATGTTGATTATTTAATGTATCATCGATATGGAAATGTCATTATATCTTCTGATCAATAATTTACGCAAAAATCTCCTTATCATCGGATAAAAACTTGATTAAATGATATACAATAAAATTCTTTACACTCTCGTGTAAATCTAAAATTTTCCAACGATTCAGAAAGAGGTACTACAGCTGTTATGTAAGAGCGAGTTTATTTTTAGAGATATGTCATTCTTAGTATCTATTTCTTTGTTAACGTTATTTAATCTATTACAAGAATTTTTGTAACTCTTAGGAACATTTATAAATTGATTTATTTTTAGATTGTGATTTAGTAATCTGTAATTATCTGAATACTTAGTCTTATTTTTAGATATCTGTCAACATTTTCCAGAGTTTTTCAGATAATTCAATTATTAAGTTTAAATTAATATCACAGTCGAATTTATTATTAAAACAAAATATAAAAATGGATCAAGAATTGAATTATCGAGAATATCTGTTAATCGTAAATAATCTAATTAAAAATAAAAGAGGGTCGTCAAGATTAATATTGAAGTGAAGAGCAACGGCAGTGTTTCAGTTCGCTTACCGTCATACATGATGGGTACACCAGTCTCATAATAAACAAGGGCAGGAAATGAAAAGATGCCGATTTCAGCCGCCAACTTAGCGTCCTTCGACTTGACGAACTGAATTCCGTGTTTGTCCGTGTCGTCGTCGATGGTCTCCAACTCTTCCAGGATCTCCTTGCAAGAGTCGCAATCGTCATCGTCTAAAAATAAAATAATGAAAAACGCACAACATTCACAAACAATACGACGAAGCATTTTAAACAAGTAAGCCTTACAAAAGAATACAGCTAGGTGTTCGACATCGTTGATGAGAACTTGCAGGGTCTTGCGGTCGACGTTCTCGATTACGTCGGGCGTAGAGGTACGCAGATCCAGAACCCATTCAAGGATCTGCTCTTCGTGCATCAGATCTCCGGAGTAAATTTGACGGAATTTATGACGGTAGAAAACTAAAGCTGGCAGACTCGGCAGGTCGTATTCCTTCGCGATGCCCTCGTCCGAGATCTTTACGAAGTCGATGTCTTTCTCCTCGCACTCCTCGTCGATGTTCTCCAACTCTTGCAGGATCTTTTGACTCTTTTTGTCACCTTCTTTGTCTGAAATGAATAATCAAATATTAAACTATAGAAGATATAAGGCTAGTACGATCTATCATTATGAAATTCTTCGGGTATTACATAATTGCGTAAAGTTTTTTTAAAAACTTACAGAAGAATACAACGACGTAATCGTTTTCGTCGAGTATGTTCTCCAACATTCTGCCGTTGACCTCTTCAATTTTTCCGGGGATTTCTAGCGTGTTCTCGTCGGTAAGCCAGGAAAGGACCTCGTCTTCGTCTTCGATGTCACCCTTGAAGATGAGAGGCTCCTTATTACGGAAGAAGGCCAAGGTAGGGAGGTTTTTGATTCCATGTTTCTTGGCTAGACCGGTGTCCTCGGTCGTAACGAAGACGATACCCGTCTCGTCCAGTTCGTCATCGATGTTCTCCAATTCCTTCAGCACCTTGTCGCACTCGTCGCCGTCGTCGCAGTTACCACCTGCACAATTTTACCTCCGTTTAGTTCATCTCTTTATTTAAGGAATTTAAAAAACAAACAAAAATTCGCGGTTAATTCAATCTTTTAAGAAGACTTACTGAAGTACACAACGACGTACTCGTGCTCGTCGATGAGATCCGAGAGGATTTCATCCGTGACCTCCTCGATGGTGGCGGTGTTTTTTTGTTCGATCAGCCACTTGAGCACCTCATCCTCATTCAGGAGGTCGCCTTCATAGAGGGCCGGGATTTTGTCCTCGAAGTAGACTAGAGTCGGCAGGTGGTCTATACCATACTCTTTCGCCTCGGCGTCATTGTCCATGCGGATGATAACAATACCTTCCTTCTCGAGGTCATCGTCGATGTTCTCCAGTTCATTTAGAATTCGCATGTCTTGTTTGTCATCCTTGTCATCTGAAATAATAAAAAATGTCACAATTGCATTTTCTCTTCTCATGAAGAGCATCCATCGCTGGACTAAAAATCTTTTATTGTTAAAAAAAAAAAAAACAATTTATATTTAAAATTTAAATCTTTTCCAAATCTTTTTCAAAGATCGAACAATTAAATGTTACTTACAGAATAAGACGGCGAGGAACGGAGTAGTTTCAATGAGTTTTTCCATCATCTCATCGGTGACTTCGGGGATTTCGCTGTGTTTTTTTTGGTGCAAAAGCCAACCCAGTAATTGATCCTCATTCATCAGATCTCCTGCTCGGTTGAAAAATAAAAACAACAATATTAGTGGCGCCAAACATTTTGCGCAAAAACAAATAGTCGCGTAATTGCAGGAAAAAAATATTAACCATCATAAACATGGGGTATTTTCTTTTCGAAGAACACAAGAGTTGGCAGTTCGTCAATGCCGTACTCCTTAGCCTCTTCCGCATCGTCGATTTTCACAAAGGCAATATTGTGCTCGTCACAGTCATCATCGATATTTTCGAGCTCGGTTAAAATCTTCGAACTCTTCTTCTGCTCTTTGTCATCTGAAAATTCAATTTCAACAGTAAGTATGGTTACCTCGAAAAGAAAATCTAGAATTCTTTCAAAATCGTTTAGAAATGTGCAATGACTAATAATAGCTACATTTTTCTAAAGGAAGATAAAATGCTTCTGATTTTTCTAGGTAATGAGAAGTAAGTGAATGTTTGGATGGTACCGACAGAATAGAACAGCAACGTGAGGCATTTTGTCGATGACCATGTCCAGCATCTCGTCGGTGATGTCCTCGATGTGGTCGCTCTTCTGCTGCATTTCCAGCCACTTGAGTACCTTATCTTCGTCCTCGAGGTTGCCTTCGTAAAGCGTCGGGATGCCCTTCTCGAAGTACAGTAGGCTGGGTATCTTTTCGATACCGTACTCCTTGGCCTCGTCGGCGTTGTCGATCTTCACGAAGACCACTCCCAGCTGATCGCACTCGTCGTCAATGTTCTCCAGCTCGTTTAGTACTCGCTGGGATTTGCGGTCGTTGTTGTCATCTATTGCAAACAGAGGAACAGTAAGACATTTTGATTTGACCTAATATTATTTTCATTACAAGCAAATGCAGTGCTTACAGAATAGGACAGCGAGTGTTTTTCCTTCCTTGACGAGGCGATCCAACATTTCATCGGTGACGTCTTCGATTTCGTCCTTCTCCAATTGCGACAGGAGCCATTCCAAAATTTCATCCTCGTTCTGAAGATCTCCTTCAATTGCAAAGAATTTGTTGTTATTTTTCGTTAAATAATTCGGTTCGTGTTGCAATGATTATTAATCACTTGCCATCATAAACATTTGGCAGCTGCTTCTCGAAGTAGACAATAGATGGTATAGAGTCGATGCCGAACTCCTTGGCGGCCTTGATGTCGTCGATCTTAACGAATTGAATTCCATGTTTATCACAGTCGTCGTCTATCTTCTCCAGTTCCGTGAGCACCTGCATCGAGTCGTCATCTCCGTGGTCGTCTGCTCCAACAGAAAGGAACTATTGTCAGTTTATTACGAGTCGCGACGTGCAATTGCGCAAGAACAAAATAACGCATAACAAAAAGAGAGAAAAAATGAAAAATGAGCGCGGCTAACGTCGGGAGAAAAAGATGAAACGGCATGAGTTACGTGAAGGAAAACCTTGATTACGAACAGAAGAGAACAACGAGATTGTCGATGTTGCCGATCAGGGTGTGAAGTGTCTTCGCCGTCACGTCCTCAATGACGTCCTCCTCGTCACCTGTGCTTTTGTTAGCCACCAGCCATTCAAGCACGTCTTCCTCTCTGCTCAGTTCGTCTGCAAAATGCAAATTGTTGGCGTAAAAAAAGAGGCTCGCCAAAAGAGGATAAATGAGAGGAAACGAGAAAGTCAACTCACGTTCGTAAACAATAGGAATCTGGTGTCTGTAGTACACGAGTACGGGAAGCGGTCCGAGATTGTACTCCTCGGCGAGTCGTTCGTCTGCGATCTTGACGAATCCGATGCCAAGCTGATCGGCCTCGTCGTCGATATTCTCCAGCTCCTGGAGGGCCTTGGCGCACTTTTTACACTCCGGCTTGTCTATCCCATTTCAAATCAAAAAGCATAACGTTACTGACGCAATTCACCCTTGGCCCAGAGGAATCAGCATCCAATTATTACTACTACTAGGTTCTCTTGCTTTTGCTTCGAGACAGTTATTGTTTATCTCGCTCGTTTTTCGATTCAGATTTTTTGTATACATGTTTCTTTTTTCTGGTCGCTGAATCCTGGTAACAGAGATGGGATAACAGCAAGAAAATAGGCGGGGTACAAAGTAAACTCATGGGACCATCAAAAGGTCAATCAACATACAATCTACTGAAAGCAGTTGTGGGCAAAATAACTTTAAGGAAATGTAGTGGTAGGGTAATAAAATCTACAGAATACCATTTAAAATATCTAACAGACGAGGTGGAAAATAACAAGCCACGTTTCTACCGTAAAAAAATCGTTTACTACCGTACATGTGCAAAATTATGACAACCACCTTAAAACCGCCAAACGCACAAGCTGCATATTCCATCTCGTCTTTGCTAAAATACGATAAACTCGTCTAGTGCATATCTGCACATATCTCGATGAGGACAGATCGATCGGATTAAAAATAAGCTGCTCATAGAAAGACGAGAAGATCGGGGAAAGAGAGAGAAAGAGAGTGATACGGCCGGGCGTCGGAGCTCGGCACATAAATATTTGTCGCGCATTGTTGGTTTTAACGAAGATTCCCCCGGTTACTTGGCATGCGGGGCCGATATCTCTTTCTCTTCCCCCGGCCCTCGGGCGAGCAAGCAGCGGGGGAGCCGAGCGCTCTCTGCACAAAAGCCAACGGGTTAAAACTTGCGACATTTATCTTATAACGCTATAGCCCAGTGGTGCGAGCAAAACAGGCCAACCCAAGCGTTTCGCATTACCGCAACGATGGCTCGTGAGTGTTAGTGTCGTACGTCGTGGCGCGTACGATCTCTCGATAAATGATTCACTGGATTCTGTGTGTGTGCGCAAGTGTGCGTGTGCGTGTGCGTGGGTGTGCGAGGGTGGGTGCGAGTGTGCGAGTCGGAGCTCGTGTTGGTGTGTAAAAAAATGTGCGATACATGTTGCTTTTCTACAAGAAAAAACGTCAACAATGTTATACGTTATATACTTACTAAAGTCGGCGCCAGCGCATCTCTCCGCTTCAGGACCTAACTCCCGTATTGGCGCACACAAAAAAACAGTTCACATGTATGTATTATTTACAAGTACGTTCGTGTAGATTATTATTTTTCATTCTTTTCTTTTTTTAATTCTCTGTGTTCGTCGCTATTTACAGCGAGCCTTTTTGGGTACGGGGATCGAAAATAAACAGTCGAGTCGCCGGTGGTGGGTGACTTGGGTGTTTTATCTTCGTGGCGGGGAAAGGAAAGGCGCTTTTTCTTTTGGGAAATCGAAAACGTGAAGACATAACAGTGCTAGAGGGAACATCGGGTTATTATGAAAGAAGGTGGACGGATGGTACGGACGGGACGAGCGCAAAATTACATAATTATCGCTTTGGCACGCGAAAATGTGCCGAAAAGTCATTATATTTGCAGAGCGGACATTGTTGCCGAGCAATATCTCCTTATCGCGGGCTACTGGCCTACGCCAAGTATTTCGCGAATTTATTAAGAACAGATGTGATTTTGCGCTGATCGCTCGAAAGGCATTGTTATGAGTGTAATTAAAGCATCGTTTTTAAATTGTCACAAACAGACATTTACAAACATTAGAGTGTCAGTGTGGCATTCTGTATAATCGTGGACCCGTCGAGAAAGTACGTTTCAACAGCTTACGAGCTAGATAAAAAAAGTGTGAACAGTCACGGTACATAGACTTGAAAGATGCTTAATGTAGAGAAGAGAAAGAGAGAGGAACTGAGAAAGTAAAAGAGATTAGAAGGTATTTCAGGGGATTGCTGACTTTTACGACTTACAGAAGAGAACGGCAACGAAATCCGTTTCCTCGACGATCTTGCCGAGGATCTTCGAGTTGACTTCTTCGATTCGGTCGGGCAGGTCCATCGCTTCCAAACTCGTCAGAAACTCCAGCACATTTTCCTCGTCCATCAAGTCACCTGTTACCAAGTAAAATTGATAGAGAAAGAAATTACATTGAATTTTAAATTATTACGCTGCAAAAGTCTGACCGATCTTTTATAGCACGTTTACGCGTAGATAAAAAAACTTTGTAAATCAACATTTTTATACTCATATTGATATTTTTCATATTTCCATTACTTGAAAAAAAAAAAGGAAAAATAAGGATGACTACACATTCGCGTGAAATTCCGAGCAATCGAAGGAGACGAGAGCCGTCGAAGGCCGTCGCGCGAGCGAAAAATCATCCGGGCATTCGATTTCTAGCAAATCGCTCGAATAGCGTCAAGGCCAGGGCGCGCTTAGCGTTCGGCGGGCCTCCAACAAAAGTCTGGCCGGCTGCCTTCGGGGTGCGCGCTCGCTCGGAGCCGCGCGCCGCGGCCCTCCGCGATACTTTCGCGCCTTACCCTCATAGATGATCGGCTCTTTCTCGCGGAAGTAGGTGAGAGCTGGGAAGGTCTTGATGCCGTACTGCTTGGCCAAGCGTTTGTCATTGATTTTGACGAAATCAACGCCAAACGTGTCGGTGTCATCGTCGATTTTTTCAAGTTCAGCCAGTACCTTGTCGCATGTCGTGCAGCTTCTAGCATCTGTGGACAGAAATGTATCTCTTTCATGTTTGCCATGTCGTTTTTCCTTTTTTTGCTTTTTACTTCGGCGTTGTGGGACGTGTTCTTATTTTCTTGGGAAGATTGCGGGTTTGTTTGCTTCTTTATAAAAAGGTGTTTGCGAAAGAGCTTCGGCGACGTCACCTGGATATGACGTAGAGCTCGTAGCACGTAACGATTTTAAAACGTCTCAAATGTCTACGGCGGATTTGAACTATTAGGGTGGGATGTGGATAAGTAAAAGTATTTTTGATATTTTCGTTTATTTTTCGAGCTTATATATTATTAGGAAAAACAAAGCAATGACATGTTGTCACGAGGAGATTACTTAATAAATTACTTCTGACTTCTGACTTTTAAAACTGAAGTCTAATTTTTACAAACTTTTACAAACTATTGTCATCCCCAAGTATATTGCAGTATGTAATTCCTAAAATTTAAAACTTTATTTTTTTATTAAATTTGTTTTTTTCAAAGTCAAAACATACTTGAGACCGGTATTGTACTCTGATCTAATAATTATCGTGGGATCTGAGTAATCAATTGAATTGGGTCTACTCAGGTTACTTTTAACAAAGATAAATTAGATTAGATATACTAAGAGCTTCTGTTTCATTTCATAATTGCTACATTTTTCTTCCCAGCCGACAAAAGTCTATTTTTACACCAAAATCGAAATTTTCCGAAAACGCGCCTGCAACGAAGGACCACTCTCAAAATTCCGCATTCGCCAAGATTTTCGACACGTGCATCTCAGGTAGGACGATCGTTAAAAGTAATAGCGGGAGGATCGAGTGCCTCGGCGACACGTGCGTCCGGTCGGGCAGCGCCACGTGGGAGCCGAGTCTCCGGCTCGTTTGCTTTCTCCCTCTCAGGCGCGCGCCTCTTTGGTCCCCCGCCCGCGTCTCCCCCAGTGGTCGAGAGCCAAATTTACCGACCGGCGAATCTTGGATGCTCTCAAATATAGTCTTTAACGCGCTCGTCCTCGGCTGCGTGGTGGTCGGGCTTACGTAACCGAGCAGCCGCGAGCGACTGCACCCGCGCGAGACACTGCTCCAACAGCGCCGCGACACCCCCTTTCCCCCGTCCGATTTATCTTACGCCCGACGCGTCCGGGAAGCTGCGGGTTAGGTACCTTATCGGCGATGCGGTAGCAGAGGTAGATACAGCCATAGGTTTTGGATCGATTTCGAGTGGGAAATGGAATTGACGATATGGTCTTTATTTTCGAGATGTCAGTAGCAGTGGAGGAAAGAAAATAAACGAGCGGGTTGTTGGTGCACTTGGTCCCTCTGTTGGATAAGAAGGGGAAAGGCTCGGAAAACCTCGGGTATGGGTGGCTTATGTAATGGGGCTGGTGTACCAATGGATCGAGGCGATAATTTTTCAACATTGCAATGAGGAGTCGACGGTTAGGAGACGAGCAAATATATTCACCGTCGGAGACACGTTGTTTGAAAGGTACACTTGTATTACTAGAGCCCGCTATAAGTTATAACCAATGCGTCATTGAAATTCTTGGCACTTAGAAAATACATCGTAACAATGTGCATTAAAAAACAATTTTGCCCGCGCGAGCGAGGCAGCCCCGGCTTCTTTTCGATTCTCGCGACCATTGTTTACCTATAATTAGCTTTTATCGCCTCTCCGAGCTCGGATAAATGGGCCTGAATTTTCGGTGAAATGTCGAAACGATGTTTAGCGCTTCGGTTTATTGTTTTCACATGCCCACTTTTCTTTCGGCTTCTTTTAATTAGAGCAGCAAGATAAACGACCCTTCGATTGATAGTTCATAAAAATAGTACTCTTTCGTCACATATTTTCTCAATTTTTATCATCAATCATATGAATCAAATGTAAATATAAACTTTTCTTTTCGCGTGCATCAAACGCGTAACTAGATTCTACATTAAATAATTTGATTTGCCAATTCAAAATATCTTTAATACCCCATTCATAACAAACTAAGAATAGAATAAAAAAAGAGGATAAAACCAATTTAAAAATCACCAAAAGGTATAGTCATAAAAAAACTCGGAACAGCGAGAAAAAACGGATCCAAGAAGCGCTATAAGCATGAGTTCGGAACACAGTGGACACCCACGCGTTGGCCCAAATCGCGGGCGGCGGCGCTCACCGCGCGTTGCGCTAACGTCTCCGATGACGAGCCTCGCGGCAGCGGCTGTGGCCGTGGCGTCTTTCGGATCGGCGGGGGCGGCTCCCCCCTCCCCCCCGCCCGAACAACGAAGATCAACCCCGCGCTCGCGCGCGTTTTATTTTTGCCCGCGAGCGAGGGAGCCTTCGATGCGGCGCGATCGGAGCCGACCGGATGGGGGGACAGGTCCGCGTCCCGTGCGCCGGGAATGGCTTTCCGATCGCTCGCGGAAACGGCCGCGCTTACTTTCGCAAGCTCGCCTTCCGCGCGCTTGTTTTGATTTACGCGCGACGGGGACTCGCGCGGTGCGCCCCCCCTCCCCCTCGCGGCCCCGCGAGCCTTTTTGCACTTGACGGCGATGGATTGATGCGCCGCGCGCACTTGACGCGCCCATCGTGATCTAGATCTTGCTCGGGTTTGATGTGACTCGAATTGAATTATCGACGAGTGTTGCTTTACTCGCCAGATTCGTAAGCTGATAAAATAGCGGTCTCACTCGCGGTCGACATGGAGTCGGTTTATTTTCGTGCGCGAGTTTAAGAGACGCGATTTGGGCTGGGCATTAGCGTAAAATGGGTTTTAGTGGATCGTAAATTTTTATACACTGTACAGTGTTGGCGATATTCTAATTTCGATTAGAGCGTGCGCCCCGAGTGGGCCTCGTAAATCTCCCCGTCGAACGGGTTCGCGCGACCGACAATTTTTCCGGCCCCTTCCGAGAATCCCGCGGAGGCGAGGAAAGCCGTCGACCTCGTCCGGCCAATGGTAATTATAAATAAAAGCAAATAAATTCATAAACCGCGCGCGGGCGCGAGATAGATTATAAAAGAAAATGTCAAATTTAGCCGCGCACGAAAATAGCGTTCGAAAAAGACGCGAGGAAACGCAAACATCGATAAAAATTCTTCGCGAGCATCGTCACTCCGAGAATCTCGAAATACCCCCTCCCCGCGGCGCCCTTTCCGCCCCGCGCGCTCCGGCAGCGGCTCTCCCCGTGCCGATCGAGGGGGTCGAGCCGAACCGCTCGGTCCAGGACCCGCCGTCGGACGGACTCCTCGGCGGCGGGGCCAACGGGGCCGCTCGAGGTGGCGATACCCGGGCCAAAATAACCGCCGCGCGGCTTTCTAAAAGCGGCGCCGGCTCGCGCGTCTCCGCTCGAGCCTCATCCGCGAGCGTCGCGCTCTGGCAACGATCGGCGCGGCGGCATCACGGCCAGTGATTGTGCGGCTCGACGGAGAGGAGGTTCGCCGCCGCGGGTGCCTTCCTCCTTTTCGATCGAGATCGATACCATCGGAATTTGGCAATAACAACGCGATCCGGCGATTGTAAACAAATTATTTTGGTCCGCGGGTGGCGCGCTCGCGGTCCCCGCTCGCGCGGCGCGCCCCCGGGGGCAGGAGGAAAAAAGGTGCGAGGAGGGCCCGCGGGAACGCGAGCGAGGCGATATCTGGGGGCCTAAAAATACACGCTTGGAAAAAGGAGATCGGGCGGGCGTCTCGCGCTTGCAACCCGAGAAGCTTGGGTTTCTGCCGGGCGGGGGGAGAGGGGGGCGGCGGGGGAGCGGGAGGTGGAGCTCACGCGGGGCGCTTACACCAGTAGACGGCGACGAAGTCCTTCTCCTTGAGCAGCCGCTCGAGCTGCTTGCTCGTCACCTCCTCGATGACCGGGTCCTCGCGCGCCTTCGCCTGGCCGGACGGGTGGTGCGGGGCCGCGCCGGACGCGTCCTTGGGGGGCGCGCGGGCCCCCGCCACCCCCGCGGGCCCGAGCCACGTCAGCAGGAGCAGCAGCAGCAGGACGCAGCAGCGGCGCCGGCGCGGCTGCGGCTGCCCCCTCGAAGCGTCGTTCGTCGTCGACATCGCCGCACTGACTACTGGGCCGCCCCCCGCGAGAGAGAGAGCACGGCCGCCCGAGACTCGGGAGGCTGTGCCGAGGCGCGCCGATGTGCCGCGCGCGCGCAAGCCGGGGCTATTTTCGTTTTCGTTGCGTTTCGTGCTTTCGTGCGCGCCGCAAGCTCGCCGCCGCCGTCGCCGCCGCAGACGCGAACCTCCCGAGCGCGCACATCCGCCGACACCAGCAGCTACTCCTAGCGGCCGTGCTTGCGCCATCATCCCCGACCTCTCTTATCGCCTTTCTTTTTTCATCTCCGCTGCTCCCCACTGCGACGCCCACGTTGTATTATTGTCGACTGTTGTTTCTCGCGGTTCAGCCGTTTTTATTTGCTGCCCTATAGGATTTTCGAATTAACTCGATACTTGGCGGGTTAATCATTAGTAATTATAAGAGGGTTTGCTTTTTTTACGAATAATGTAGTCGAGTAATGTTTATGCTGATGAGCCTAAAGATGAACTTCTTGACTGCGGATATTGTATTGAAATTAGCTTTTTAAACTTGTTTATAATGTAATTAAATGCCCATGAACTGTATGTAGAATTTTGTTATGCTCTACATTAAATTATTTTATTTCAAAAGTATAAGGAACAAAAATTTTGTTTGGAAATTGAAATATACGTAACGAGTGTTTAAGGTAGTTAGTTATAACTACTGTGCATATCTTATCTTACTGCAAGTATTTATAATTAAAATTGTATCAATTTGATATTAATTCGCTACTTTTAAACAAACGAAGATAGTGCTTGCAAAAATAAATAAATAAAAGAAAAACTTGTGTATACGTTATTAATGTTTTTTAATTGTACAAAGCGAATATGCCTTGTAGCAGAACCTAAAGTTATAAATTAATTTTTCAACGTATAATCAACGCGACGATTTAGTATACTGTAATGAAAAAAGGCCCAAAAAGTTAGGTGATCCATATTCTATATTCACCTACGACATATTGGAAAACTATTAATAATTATCATTTCAAATAAAGTAAAATAAGTAATTATATAGAACTGTGGTTTCCAGAATGTGCTGCAACGATCGGTATCAGTTATCCACAATTTCTTTCCTCACGATGATTTTAATAAGATTAGCTGTAGATAAAAAATTAGTCACCAAACGTTTCCAAAAGACTGCGGCATATGACGGTTAACAAATTTCTCGAAAAAAAAAACTTTTTTATCTTCTATTTTTCTTCGATTCTTTTATCTTGATTTAGATTATTTTACATTTCAATTGAAAAAATTACAAAGTAATAAATGGGTGTGCGCAACTAAATAGTGCATATAAAGGTGGTTCCCGCTCCCCTCTTGAGTATTATCTTGAGAGACCTTAGTCGTGGGGGAATCACTTATGTTCTTGATGCGTAATCGTCTCTTAATTTATCATTGTATAAGTATTTAGAATAAAATATTATATTAGCGCCATAAAAATCAATCTAAAATAAAATCAAAAAAATTGAGAAGGTAGTTTTTTTTTCAATTTTAACTTTCCTTTCTTCCCAATTATCTTCTTCCTTAGCAAATTTCAAACAATACTTAACCATCATAAGTCAGTATAAAATGTAATGTGTATTAGCATAAAGTATTAATACAGACATTTAATTAAGTTTCGCGAGATAAAGCTCCCCACCATTGGCGTGCAAGTGTAATAGGTATGGACATCGATTCTCGTCGCAGGCGACAGTCATTCGCGAACTGGTCAGCATGTCGAACGAGGCGCGCTGCTTGGATGTCGCTATCGTCGGGGGTGGCCTGGTACGTTCTTCTTTCCTTTTTGGTCAATCGACTGGAATTTGCCGAAACACTGAATCGATCTGTCAATTTACGGTTTACAGGTGGGCGCACTCGTCGCTTGTTTCCTCGCCAAACGCGGCCATCGGGTGCGCGTTTACGAGTACCGTTCAGGTAAGCGAAGGGCTTTTTTCTAGGGGAAATTCGATAGGTCACTTGCATTTCTGAAATAGGGTTCGTTGCACAACGGGGGTGACTCGCGGCACTCGATTTCGTTGTTGAGGTTTAACGGTGGAAGTGAGGTTTACGTATTTGCTTGCGATAATTTGAGTTAGTTTTTTTTAATGATGAATCTATTTTCTCAAACACATTTCATTGATTCTCTGATGTTAAAAAAAACAATGGTTGCAGATGTAAGGGTCGAAAGCTCGCGGGGTGTGAGTATAGACCTCGCTTTGTCAATCCGCGGTAGGGAGGCGCTTCGAGCTGTGGGTCTTGAAGACGAGATTGTCAACCATCATGGGATTGCGATGAAGGGTCGAATGGTCCACCTCAAAGATGGCACCCTTAAAGAAATAATCTACGACAAAGTCAATCACAACGTAACGTGCCACCTGCTTAATACTTCATTTAATTCTGCCGTTCATCTTTCACATTATCAAGGATGAATTTTTATTTGTTTTAGTGTATATACTCGGTTAATCGAACTCATCTCAATCGAATTCTTCTGTCAGGTAAGTTTTTCTAACAGACAGTTAAAACGAATGAAAATTGCAACTTTTTCATATATTTCTTGTACGAGTAAAAATATGTACATTATCTCTTAGATTCAGTAGTTGACAAGTGATTTGATCGACACTCGATATTATTTTGCACACCTGTACTACTTGTGAAAATGCACACGTGCCCAAGGAGTAGATCTCGTAGCATAAGTGAACTTAACAAATGCCATGAGGTCTACTGTTACTGGGTTGCTGAAGGTAGAAAAAACGGTAGCGGGAAGCCGCAGAAACGCTGGAGTATCGAGTTTCCCGCGATAGATTGTTACGCTCAGCCTCGACGGCTCTTAAGAGAGAAAATCACCGTTACTCGTTCATGTATCTTTTTTATCATTTTATTTTACGTTTAATTGTTTTCTGTTAGTGCATTCATTGTTTTTTTTTTGACATTTTTATCAAATTATAAGCTAATTAATTAATTTAATCATTAAATTCTCGTTTTAGCCGCTGAAAAATATCCCAATGTATCGCTGTTTTTCAATCACAAATTAATCGATGCTGACCTGGATAAGGGAACATTAAAATTTCAAAAGTAAGTTGGCGACACAATCTTATCCAGTATTAAAACCTTTTTTATCTTAGAAAGCTAAATTGAACCCGAACTCCTGTCATTATTTACAAAGTCTTCATAAAAATTTTAAATTAAATAAATAAAATTTCATTAAAAGCACGAAGAACCATGAAATGATAGACACAGCAGCAGAGTTGATCATAGGCGCGGATGGTGCGTACTCCAGTGTACGAAGATTGATGTCGAAAAGGCTGCGTTTCAACACCGAGCAAAAGTATATCGAGCATGGTTACGTCGAGCTTTCATACCCCGCTGGTGAAAACAATCAGGTATACTTAAGCCTTCCTCTTTAATATTTTATTTTTAAAAATAAAATATTAAATATTAAATATTTTATTTTTAATAAATTTAATCCATTTCATTCAGGAATAAAAAGGAATATTCATTCTATCGTTTTATTATTTTTTCTTGATATAAAAAAAGAAATTTAAGAAACTTTTTTGATTTTTTTTCAAGTATCTAATGAGCAGCAATCACCTGCACATTTGGCCACGAGGCGAGTTCATGATGATCGCCTTACCGAATGACGATCGCACCTTCACTGGTAACATATTTGCACCCTTCAAAATCCTCGAATCTCTAAATACACCTGAGCGTTTACTCGAGTTCTACCGCGAACAATTTCCCGACGCCCTCAATATCATCGGCGAAAAAAAGCTCATTCAAGACTTTTTCCAGAGCGGGCCCAAGACTCTCATATCGATCAAGGTATGGAAATTATTTTATCTTTTATTTAAATCAGCATTTATCAAAGTAATGCTAGTCTATCGATAGTTATATCGATCGAGGAATTCACTGATATCCATCAGTGGCTTCCCCGCAAATCGCTAGACCATTTATCAAATTATTAAGAAAACGGAGTTTTAATTTGAGTAACAATTCAAGCTTCCGCTGAATTAGATAAAATAAATTTAAAATGAAATTGAAATGATAAGGCGTATAAATAGCAAATATATTTAAGGGGTCAATTGTGGCAGTTATAAAATCATCTGCGAAGATGAATTAAACATTGTTGAAAGATGAAATTCCATATAAAATAGCCACAAGTTTCGTGACAACCGATGTCGTTAATTAAGCAAAATTTTGGAAACTATATTTTATTATTTTCAAACTTAATTAAAAAAAAATAATATTTATTCCGTTCTGGGGAGCTACTTTAAGAAAAATGGACTTAAGTAGTTTTTTACTTCGATAGAAAATATTCTAATTTCAAGCTAAAGTCTTATCTCAGTGCAAACCTTATCAGTTGGTAATAAGGCGATGATAGAAAATATTCTAATTCCAAGCTAGTCTTATCTCATAAAAATTTTTTTCTAGTGCAAACCTTATCACGCTGGTAATAAGGCGATGATAATCGGTGACGCTGCGCACGCTATGGTTCCTTTCTATGCGCAAGGAATGAACGCTGTAAGTTAACTAATGGTTTTTAATAAATATTTTTAATGCTTAGAAAATAATATACTTTTATCTTTGTTTAGTTTAATTACACTAAAACTGATATGAATAATGCGCTTTCAAAATTTGTGTGACATTACGTTTACGCAATAAGTATAAGAAATAGTAAAATTTAATTTACCATTCCTGTATTAAAAATCCGCGATTAGAATAATTTTTCATTAATAGTAATTGTATAATTCATATTTTGCTTACTAAATAGTTTCGAAATTTTTTAGGGATTCGAGGATGCTCTGCTCTTAGACAATTTAATGGAAATGTACAGCAGCGATCTGGATAAAGTGTTACCTCGATTTTCGGAGATACGCTGCGACGACGCCCACGCGATTTGCGATTTGGCCATGTACAATTACGTCGAGGTATACTATTGATTCGATAATAACTGCATTAATTTTCACGATTGGATATGAATATATTTTTTATTTCTACCAATAGATGCGTGATCTGGTGATGAAAAAATCCTTCATTGCACGAAAGTACATAGACACATTCCTTTATTGGCTTCTTCCGAACACTTGGATTCCGTTATACAGTACGGTCACGTTTTCGAGGATGCGGTATAGCGATTGCATTTCTAACAAGGCATGGCAAGATAAGGTAAACTTTTTCTACTTTTCATATTTGTCCTTTTTATGTGTATTAAATTCTACTGCAAATAAAAAATGTTTACGTTCTAGGTACTTAAAAGAGCTGCACTTTGCGTAGGAACCGTAATTGCAGCCACTATAACAGCTTTGACATTAACGAGTACGCATTCATTTTAAGAGCTCATTCACACTTTGACTCACTAATTTACAACTAATGCTTTTAATCGCGGACAATTAGGACCTATTAAATTTATTACACCTGATAAAGTATTCGCATAGTTAACCATAAGGCGTAAAGTACATATAAATGTGCTTTTATTTGTAATATATATTTTAATACGTAACATTTTTACATTTATAGTATAAACATATGTACAATAAAAAAATTTATTAAAAAAATCTCCCTTGTAATTGTAACGCACTGCAGGCGTCGATGCCTACACCTTAAACATACATGTAAAGTTCTGCAAAAATATTAACAACTTTAACAACCCGCGACGACACTTTTGGCATGGATGGTAACGTCAGTCATTTATCGCTTTAGAAAATGGTACATCATAGAAACATAGTCTTATTCCATGATCAAGTGGACATTCTCGTGATTCTCGACGTACTTGCTCTTGTGAACCTCGAACAGTTCCACGAGCTTCTCCATGAACTTGGCGTGATACTCGTTTATCTGCTCCTTCGTCGGGTGTTCTATCTTCGGAACATCAATGGGTGCCCCAACTGTCAATTGAAAATTTTTTTGTTTTTCATAAGTTTGTCTTTTTTGTTTTCGAAAAATATTAAAGTTAGAGGAAGAACCTTACCCACGACAGTAATTGGTTTTCTTTTCGGTACGAGACCGAATGAATACTGGAAGAAGCCACGACCAATTGGCACTACCGGCGCAATTCCCGTCTGCCTTTTAATCCACTCCTGCAATCGGCGCAGAAGCGAACCCTCCGGGTTGGGGACTTGGTCGTATAGGTCGGTCTCTCCAAACGAGAACACAGGAACTAAGGGTGCCCTGAAGTACCACATAACAAATTAATAAACCATTATAGAAGATCAAAACAAATTAATTTGAATGAACTCAATTGTTAAATATTTAAATTGAATTAACTTATTATTAATTATACTAAAATCAAGAAAATAAATAACAAGAAATTAGCTTCTTTCAGTGTTGAAAGAAATAAATAAATAAAGTGCAACACTTCAATTGCTTCTCATAAATCTCAATTACTCGAAGCGCACTTTTTCTCTCAATCAATTATACAATTGATAAGACCACTGCAATGAGTCACAGTTCCATTGCACACTTTAGAATTGTATACTTTCGCTGAATGAAGGAAGGTCGGTGCGTTATACTAACCCATTCTGAAGCGCTATGCGCACGAATCCCTTCCTACGCTTGAGGAGGATATTGTAGGTCCCCGGCTTGCAGAGGAAAGCCTCGGCGGCACCGCCGACGATAATGACCGTCGCCCGTCCGGTTACTGGTTCCTCCGTGGGGCCGTCCCTCTCGGTCGGCTTCGTCGACAGAAGATAATTCAAGCTCTTCTCGTCGCAGCTACACGCGCCTGCCGGCAATAGTATTTACGTTATGCTCGGAACATCGAACGCCCGTGAATATAAATGTGAAATTATCCACTCATGGATAATTCATAAATGTACTGAATTATTTTTGCTGGTTGTGTATTTTTAAACAAAAAGATTCGGTTAGTTTTCAACTTATTTTTTAAAGAAAAATTAAAATTCATTATCAAAGATGAAGTGAAATAGAAAATTTATGTGGATCACGTACTAAATTTCTATACTAAATTTGAACACTAAATTTTTGTCATTTAATTACTGATAATATTACTGAACAAACATTTGCGCGTTCTGCGATAAAAGAAGAAATTTTAAGTTGAAAAAAAGACATTCTTAGTACGATACTGATAAACGCGCTTACTCACCGTAACCGAGTGCATACTCGCGGAAGAACGGCGCGTGGAAGTGTTGTACCAGAGTGATGACTCGAAAGTCCAGGCCGGGGAAGACCTTGCCGCAGTCCAGGGCGTTCGTGGCGAAGGCGCTGGTGGCACCGGTCGACAACAATCCATGAGGGAACGAGCAGAAAAGGTAATTCCTGGTGGGGTCCAGGTCGACCGTCTTCACCAGCTTCACCGGGAAGTAGTCCCGGAAGTAACGCCACCACGCGCAATTCCTGAACGGCAGGTAGTACTTCTTGCTGCAAAAGTTAATCAATTGTTACGTCGGTTCGGAAAAAAGTTAAGATGTTGATGATAAAAAGTAATTTTTTCTTATCTTGCGTGCCGAAGTATTTTTTTTATCGAGGTTCGTGATTTGCAAGATGCTACCTTCTTGATTTTTGTACCTGATTGATCAGTGATAGGGTGCGACTGCACTTCAGTCAGTGACGTAAGAATTTAATTAATTGATAAGGTTTTTTTGAGAATTTAATTAGCTATTGAGATTCAGGAGAAGCAGGTGCACTTAACAATTGTTTATTACTGAAATACCTTGGCCGATAAGAAAAATTTAAATTGATTCAGAATGGCCCAGAAAAATATGTGTTATTTTTGTTGTTAAAAATTGTTGTTTATAGATTGATAATTAAAATTTTGTCATCATTACAAATATTTTCCGTCTTTTTATTTCACTTATTCAACAGTTCTATTATTTCCGAATGTTCCTTCTAGTTCTGATATATTTGGTGAAATTTTAGGCTTTTTTGTACTTACTTTCGATAGAACCACTATCACCTGCTATTGTAGTGTTTATTTTTAAAACGAGATAGCCATGTATGAACTTTGATACAAGTTAAACATTTAAATTTAAATTAGATTTTAAATATTTGGTGTGTCGTACTCATTTAAAGTAACGTTTTAAAAAAGTTCCAAGAACTTTTGATTCCGTATAATAGAATCCACTCTTTCATTCATTTGTAAATACAAAAGCGAAAGATCTTTTACGATGCGATTTTTAAACCGACATTCATCAGAAGGAAAGACAGCCTCAAGGACTTCTATGTTTGCGCATGACTCAAGTAAAGTTAATTACAAATAGAAAATGGAACAGTTTAAAGTTCAGTATACTCCGAAGAAACTTTCAATTATTTCTTAGTATGACGGAATATTTAATTAATTCAAATTATGAAACGTATCTGTATGGATTTATCAGTAATCTTTAAAAAAATGGAACTTTTACCTCGCTTAGTATACATTCCAACTGATAAATACACTAAGTTTTTGTTAGCCTTGACGATAAGAAGATGCAGCTTAGTAATTAAAACGGTTTCTTCTTGGTCCCTTAATCTAAAAGAAAATTTTCCAGAAAAAAGAACGGATAAACTTACCTCCTTCCACCAGTCAGATGTACATCCCGGTCGATGTAAACGAATAGCAGGTAGAGGAGGGTAACGAGTCTGACTCCCTGGTTACCGAAGAGGAGCAGCAGGAAGGTAACCAGCCAGCACGTGGGTGTGCCGAAGGCCGCGAAGAGGAACCAGACGGTCGCCGCGAGGGTCTGCAGCCGGCGCTCCATCGGCACGTTCAGCGGCGCGAACTCCACGCCGAGGAGCTTCATCCTGCCTCTTTCTTTCTCACGATATCGCGCAAACTGCCACGGCTCGTCCTCCTACGTCGACTGGCTAAAAATAACCCAGAAGTCACCAAAAAGTCGGCGAGGTCGCGGGCCTTTCCCGCACTGTTAGTTTTTGTTTATCCCGTGCCCCCGGCGGTACGTGAATGAGGCGCGCGCTTTTATGCCGCCGGTGTGACTACTTTCGATTTTTTATTTTTTTGGGTTAATGCAACGTCGTTCCGATTTGCGGTAGGATGCGGTTCATAATTGCCGGTGGTTTGTGTGGCTCGGAGTAATGTTTTCTTTTTTGTAGGTTGATTAATGCTAACGTTTAGCTTTGACGACGAACAATAATATTGACTTTAGATTTTCGAAAAACTGTGTGTTGGTTTAATCATGTTTATGTAGTATTGAACGTAGTAGGAGTTAATTGTAAGTTTCCTTGTGCGTGAAGTTGACGTAACTGCTCCAGTGACAATTATGATGCAAGGTGCACCGAGGTGTTTCAAATTAGAAAATCTTATTTGCTACGCCAGTGGCTTATGTATACTTACTAGTTCACTTGCACAGACAGTCACTTAAAATCATAAAAATTCACTTTAGTTTGAAACAAACGAGTATTAATAAATTAAAAAAAAATAATATCGTTGCATCGTAGAAAAACAATTACCTACTAAAAATCTGCAAATATCATAAATTAAAATATTTAATGCGAAGAAACTGATTAATTATAACAGCCAGATCAGAGTTGCACGATCAACTAGAACAATAAATCGATAAACCACAAACACTCGCATACCGATTATAAATTAGTCCACGCGATAGGGACTCCGATTGCCGATGAAATCGGTGATTTTTCACGTTGAATTGAATAACACAGATAACTCGTCACTCGCCATCGTGTCACCGATGAAATCAAAAATCTTCTATCGATCTCGCGCCTATAGTCAGCGAGCGGCCGGTTGCAAAATCGAACGCGCAAATGGTTACAAAATACTGCAATTTTCACGTTCGGCGTGACCCGCGGCGGGTCGGTAAATACACAGTACACATTGTGAGAAAGGCACGCGCCCAGAAAACTCCACGTCGCCGGACGCTAAAATTTCGAGCCCGAGGCCAATGACCGTTGCCTCTTCCGAGGAAAGGTCGAGGCGGTCCCCCCTCTAGCTGCACGCCGAGAAATCGACGTGGTGAATGCTGGCGACGTGTACAAAACTCACGTACCCGTCAACTGGACGAGGAAAACCGCACGTAGCACAAGCGAGGGCGCAGCAGATGCTTATAGTCGTGAGGATCGAAGGGCCGCGCGTTCATCGGAGCGCGTGTCGTCGAGTAGCGCGCGTCCACCGCTACTGAGGTTGACGCGCGGCGCGCCTCGTGCAGCCGGCACCGCCGCAGCCTCGCGTTTTATCTTATCTCGCAGCCCGCGCGCCGCTCGCTCTCTCCGCGACTCTCTCGTCACCGACGCTCACCTTTCCCAAGCGCCGCGCTCGGGATTACACGGTGTATGTACCTGCGTTGTCGAACGCGTCTCGTCATTACGGTATATACGGTACGGGTGAAATAAACTAGGACAGCGTGTAAAACGAATGAATTGGTCAATTTATTCATAATGTGATCGATCACTAAAAATCGTTAACAATGTCGAGTGTGACCTCGATGGATAATAATAATCTGGCGAAGCTCTTACAATTTATTGCTTTTCTTATCGTTAAAGGGGGGGGGGAGGAGGGGGATACGGGGTAAAGTGCCTCCGGACGGCTCCACCAATCGGCTCGCGATTTTTTCTTTGCTCTCTCGAGTGCTTCTTTTTTTTTTATATAATTTATACTTTTTTGTTCTCAAACTTCGCCCTTTTTGAACTATCGGTGGCGCGCAATGCCAAATATAACAATTTTTTAACGTACATTTATAGAATTTTTATACTCGCTCTAACGACGCTTTTGCAATAGTTCTACTAGCTTATAACGAGTGAGTTCGCGCTTATTTCTTATCGCCTTTTTTCTCTTTTTTTTTTTGCTTCTTTATTTTTCGCCTCATTTTGACTCTTCGACGGGAAACAAAAAACCGATTGCCGAAGCCGAAACTACGCAGGAGGCTGGCGCATTTATATATACGTAGTTTTCTTTTTTTATAATATAATTTTCTTGTTTGTCTCATTCAATGAGTAGTTTCTATACGTCGACGGCACCAGAAGCGTGTCCTTGCAAAAATTATTACAACTTTTACGAGTCCTTATGATTTACGGTGTGGGTATAACATCAATCGAATATCCGCTTCCCGATACTCTTATGCAGCTTGTGAAGATAGTAAAACACGTTTCCGTCGTTTGCTTTTTTTGTTTTTGCTTTAAATGTAGAATGCCTAAAACAAAAATGAAATTATGCAGGTATCCAGTTGGAAATGAATCAATAAAAAAAAACAAATAAATAAATCTCAAACGGATAATTAATATGGCATTTAACAAAGTCTATCCTTTTTTGGCAGAAGAAATACAAAAAAAGATTTATTTAGATTCATCGGACACTCTTCGCTACCGCTAAATTCGACTGTTTGTTTCTACTAGAAAACCCATTGAAGTCTCAAAAAAATGTAAAAGTTCCTCTCTCGCAAATCTCTATAATTATTGGTTTATATAGATTAGTAATGCTTCTGGGATATAAAATGTATAAAAAATTATATTTTATAATTTTAATACAACAGTAGCTCAGAACTAAATATAATATTAATCTAGGATTTAAAAAGGTTAACAAACAAATCATAAAAATACCATAAAATTGTTAGAAGTAGCTTGGCTCTACTATAGCGATAAAATACTTTAAAATATAATCATATCTAAAAATGATATACGTTAACATTAATACGTATTTAATAAAAAATGATTATATACAAATTAACGCGGAGGGAACATACACTTAATATACACAAAACTAAGCGAAGCTAAATTAAAAAACGTATATGAATACAAAAAAATTTAGTATCGTTAAACAAAAGAATCACTGGACAACATTTTTGAGACTTCAGTGAGATCTACACTTCTGCTTACGTCGGACTGAAAATACGTCTCGTTTTAACGCTATCTAGGATTAGCAAAGTCTCACATAGTAAAATATCGTTCCTTATTACACCATCTACGATCTCGAATATAGATAATCTCGATATAATAACAACAATCGGTATCGTTTATAATAAGAAAATAAAGTTACAAGCAGATCGCAATGAGGAAATGCCGATTTTCCCATATTTCTTGTTTTATGCTTCATTTTTCTGTAGGCTTTCGTATTCAGTACTTTACCCAAACACCTTTTGTTTTTGTTAAACTACTTGATTTTTTATATACTCCGTACGCAACAGCGCTTATAAGACTCCATCATACCTTGGCTTTCTTCCATTACCTTTTATTAGTATAATATTTATAGTTAAGCCTTTCTCTATGCTAACTACTCTCTAATTTGCCGAGTAGGATTTACATATGGATTCGTCATTATTTTTTTATCTCTTTTTTCCATAGTCACTTTTCTTTGTCACGTTGATAGATTTTCATTATGTACACATGAGACGATTCTTAGCGCTTTATAGACAATACGTGTTTTACAATGTAAATTTTTTTGTTTCTTATGTGAGTATGATACGGGCACTCGTAATTAGGTAATTATACTCATAATAAACAATGTAATTTTTAATCAGCAATAATTTTTCAATCGTAACTAATCACAGAAGTGCGTGTGTATACATATGTACGTACATATTTTTTCCTGTTACATTTTTTTTATTATATCATTTTGAGATTTTTAAAACAATTTGTTCATGTGTTAATATGAAAGATTTATATATTTAATAACATTAACGATGTAGTGGTGTCTAAACATTATTAGTGCAATATTTAACGAGTCAAAAAGTGAAAAATTGAAATTGATTTATCCTTCCATTGTTTTTTTCTTCATTATGGTACTTGCTTAATATTTTAATTACTGAACGACTGATATGATTGTGTAAGTTTTTCTTACGACTTTAGACGCTAAATTAATTAGCATAACAGTTGCTCATTCTCAAGTAGTTTTCCGATTATCCGTGAACTTCAGCAATTAGTGTCACTTCAAAAGCTATTGCTAAGTAAAAATTTAATTGATACTCGTTTCAGCTTAACTACTTAAATTTTTCAGTTTTTTTTTTATTTGGAGGTGCATTCCACATACCCCACGATAACTTTTACTCTTTAACTATTGCATACCTCTACAGCGTAATATTTTTTTTCGAAAATACTGAGACGATCATTGGTTCTCGGATCATTCTTTTTTCTTCTTGCACTTTTCATCGTACATTTTCTTTATTTTTACAACGGGTTTTGAAGAGCGACACTGGAATTTATTCAGCTGTTCGCTTAAATTTTATTTTGCAGAAGATAACTTTTTCCAGTTTAAAAAATAGGGCTGGCTGCCGTATAACCTTTTTTCTTCACTACAATTTTTCATGACATGGTGTATATAAATACACATCTTTTTTTAAATATATATATCTTTTAATACCTATGGTACGTTGATCGTATTATTTCTACCCTAAGGTCAACGCTTGTTAGTTTTGTTTATCTATAGGAGATAGGCACACAATATGACACACCTATTTATAAACAGAAATGTAATAAAAAGCGAATTGACGTAAACACCGAAATCTTTATCAGAGTACCGTTGTTAATAAATCATAATTCATACAGCCCGAGTATATCAAGAGTAAATTAAGATAAAATCTAAGTGACAGAGATCGCATTATCATTTTTTATGAAGAGAAAATTTTGAAATAAAAAATGCAATCGACTAATTGTGGTCCTGATAGATGCGCCTGTCCCCTTGTATTGCAAGAATAACAAATTTTTTTCTGCGACGTCGCAGTATTTTAAAAAAGTCAATGTTCTTTTAATTTTACTCAGTGTATTTTATATGTATAATATTAATATTTTGCGTATACTCAATCTAATAATTAATAAGGTGAATTATAATTTTTTTTCATAACTTTTCATATTTTTTATAAACATTCTGCGCCTCGTAAACTTTTTAGTTCAAAACAAATTCAACATCGAGGTGCTTCCCTACTTTTCTAGATAGAGAGAGACAGTGTCACGAGGACCGAGTTTTTTTTTCGTTTTTACGTTCCACTCAATAATTGATGATACTAAACGGTGTTGCGCAGTATTTTTTTAGGTGCGTGCAATTTTCATTAGCTCCGATGTTTTTCAATATGTAGGCATCTTGTATTATTTTTTTTAAAAACATAGTTTATTTACATGATTTGTTTTATTTATCCATTGTATTTTTCTATAAATATATAGTTTTTTTAAAAAAATTATAACAATAATCATTAAATATCTTGAATTAAAAAAAATAACATCTGACATTTTAATGCTGGTCGAAAACAAAAACGAGCGATCGTGTACACTTGTAAACAACAGCATTATCATCGTGTCCTAACTTTGAGATGTGTGAAAAGTAGTACACGTACATAGGCAACAACGATATAGAGGACAACAAACATCGAAAAGTGCTATCAAACTTATAAATAAATATTCGCGCGGATATCTATACACAAGGTGCATGAATACTCCCACGTATATTTATCGATAATCAATAACTTTTAGCGTCCCGTCGATGTAGCATTTATTTAAAGCCGTAAAATGGATTGTATCAGGATGGACAAGTTTTATTTATCGAAAAGAAATTAAAAATCTATCAAGGAATACGATTCATCTAGGCCATTTCTCATAGTACGCGATGGCTAAACTCGATACGATTTCACGTTCTCTCTCTTTCATTTACTCATTCACGCCGAAATATCGCATTATTTTTTTTTTCCTTTTTAATATTAAAGCTCTAACAACCAGATAAACTCGCGGTAATTATATATATTTTTTCAGTTTTTTTAGTAAGCGTCAAGTGGAATGTGAAAGGCAGCTAAGTGCCAAATCGTACAAATTTCGAAAGTACACTAAAAAAGAGTCGTAGAAAGACGAGCACTTTGGCCGTGTGTCTTTTTTTCGTTTTGCACCGTGAAGAAACAATGAAGAAAAAATGGAGTTTATCGCAGGAAAGTCGGAAGTTAATACAAACGAACAATGAACTCGGCTTCAGTGATTGGCCACATTGACGTCCTATAAAAGGCAGTCTGCTCTTTTGGGAAAGCGTCTTTCCATCGATTGCAGTTTCATCTTTTCTCTTACATTTTTTTTTCTTTTACATCGTATTTTTTATCGAGTTCCTCGCATTACGAACGCGCTCGTGTCTAAAACGTCCATGTCTCGTTCCACAAAACAACCACCACATTTTTTAACAATACTATCACACGTGTCTTTTTGTACTAGCGCCGTCAAAACTCGTAAAGTCATCGATGCACCAGGGCCTAGTCGCTTTCGCGGGGTACAATAGCCAGCATTAATTTGCACAAATCGAAAGGTCACACAGTGCTGCCGTAAAGCGAGGAACTCCAACCCTAAATAAGCGGGAGGCGCTCGAGGCGCTCCGCGCGAATCTCTAAACGTAGGAAATTTGACTTTGGCACTTAGCTCCTTATACTTTTAACGGTCGTCTCGCTCGTTACTTTTTTGTGGCTACGGGACGATCGGCAATAATATATGTGTATATATATAATCTTTTTTCCTGTTTAATCTACACCCACGCGATCATCCTCGTCTACGAGTTTAGGAGAATGCGTCGAGCGCCTTACATTGCTCTTCTCCATTTTAGCGAGGCAAGCGCACCTCCCTACTCTACGCTCGCGTGCTACGCTCGACGAGGCAGACTCTGCGCATACTCGAGCGCCTCCGCATCGCGACGATCCGGTGGGAACTAGCTTGCTCGCTCCAGTGTTGGCAATAATCGTATTTAAGGCCCGCCGGCATCATTGACAAGGGGACGCGCGCGCGGGGCGCGCAACAGCCAGAGGAGATTGTCCCACGCTGAGGAGCTTCAGCTTCGTCCTAGACGAGGATCGCGGCCGGCAGTTACGTGGAGGCTTGCGAGTACTGGTCCGGCTGGTAATACCTCAAGCCGTTTATCTGCGGAGAAAATCAAGCGACGGCGAATATTTAATTAATAGAGAAAATGGAGCAAACTTCGGTATTTCAGACGCGCACGTGCTTTGTGTTTACTGTGACATAAATTAAGAGCATTTATTTAAGTCATTTACGATATGCACATATTATATATACATACAACATTTTCTTTATCAAATGACCGTATACTCTTGGGTTATTTGAAACAATTAAAAATCATTTAACAAAGTTAGAAAACTCAACAAAACATTCTTCATTCTTTAAAATTAGTTTACTAACGTATCGTTTACTTATTTATTTTTTTATGAATAAAAAAAATATTACGGTTATTTATCAGTATATTTTAGTTTCTGATTCATAATTATATTTTATGATTTTATGTTTTACTACTTCGATTATTGTTTTATCGTTCTGTGTATGCAAATGAACTTTATAACTCGTTTAATAGCATTGAATAAATAATTGAATAAATAAATAAAAGATGTTGAATAACAAGTGTCTCGCTCAATTTTTATCTTACCGTCATGTCATATTCCGTAATGTAAGCAGGAATCTCAAGCTGGTCGGGCGACATGACTTCGTAGAGGTACTCGACTCCTGGCAAGTTGTGAACTTTTTGCTTGATCGCCGGTGCCATGAAGGTGGTGAACCACCAGGTCATCATCTACAAGGAAAACTGCTGAATTTACGCTCGAAATTGAAGCGCGACCACCGAAGCGCCGCGAGAAAATGCTCGGTTTTTCGCGAAGGTCAGCGTCGAAGGCCGCGATGGAACAAAAAAAAATCCGACGTGCGCAATCGCGCCGATCGGCACTAAACGATGCCTCCGCGAATCGTGAGAAGAAAGAAAACGAAAAAAACGTAAGACCCGCGCGAACAATGCGCTTGAACGATTCCTCTTTTACACGCTAAAAGCATCTTTAATTCGGCGCGTCGGTGAAGTCACCTTACCTTGGTCCAAAATGTGGGATGAATAATATAAAACTGCTTCAGGTTCTTCTTGTATCTGTAACGGAAACACAATAACGAATTAGCGTAAATGAGCGATAAGCCTTTTGTAACTTAAAAGCAAAGAATCAATGCTCTTCTCACTTGTAAGGAAGTACGTTGTAGACCTCTTTGAGCCAGTGCAGGCTCGGGTAGTTGCTGCTGACCGTCAGGGTGTGAAAGTAGGCGATGACGTAGTCTCCCTTGACGATCGGATCCATCAGCTGTATGAGGTACAATAAGGCCTGGAAATTTAAGCGGAGGCATCAGCATCGCGGCTGTACGTCCAACCTTTTCACGTAGCGCGACCTTGCCGCGCGTCTATTTGCAGACGCGCGCGCGTGCGAAATCGATCACACGGCGCGCGGCGCCTGCTGCCTACGCGGGGGAGGCGGCGCCCCGTTCTCGCTCCCACGCGCACTCACCTTGTCGAGGTTGAGGTTGTTGACCGGGAACCACTTGCCCAGAAAGACGACGACCGGCCGGCCCTGCCGGTCCACCCCGCTCTGGTACAGGCAGCCGATCCCCGACACCTCCGTGAGGTCCTCCATTTTGGCACGTCTCAGCAGCCGCTCGTACCTGTGAAGCACCACATCGCCTTCCTTTAGTCGCGCGGCCTCACTCATCCGGGGTGTATTTTTAAACCCGAAATGCCGCGCGTTGCGGACGACCGGATGTCTCCCCTCTATACCGAGCGCGATTAAAAAAAAGGTCTTTTGTCCTCGGCGCGCGACGAATCAAAAATGCGCCGCGTGACGCGAGGATGTCCGCTCGAAAAAATTTCCGCGTGCGAACTTTTATTTTTTTTTTTTACTTCGCTTGTCGCATGGAAGTTTACTTATATCCGAAAAAAATTATCGCGCGAAGTTTAATTTGTTTTTTGCATCGCTTGTCGCACGGAAGAATCATTATCTCCGAAAAAACTTCCTTTACTTCTATCTAGAATAGAACAAAAAACCACTGTAATTAGAGAAATTTCATTAACAATTAGTGAATAACGGAGCTTATCATTGCGATTAGTGGAGCAATTTTAATTAATTTCAGTATAAGTTTTTCATTAATTCAATTTTAGAAGGTTCGCACTTCAGAAGGATTTTATATCCTCGAAATTCCTGTTTTGAAAGGCTAGGATGATTGCGTCATATGCGCAAAATACAAACAAAATTTGTGATCGGATCTTCTTTTTTATACTTCGAACGTCAGAATATCGATTTTTTATGCGCTAAAAAAATGTCTTGTGTGAATCTTCTCTCGATTTTGTGCGTCAAAAGATACTTTATCGCGGATTGATCCACTGGTTATTCAATAAGCTACGCTGCGCAATCGTTAAAATTTATTTCCGATTAATGCAGACGCGAAATTGATGCGAAGGATCCGACGGCGCGTGTCGGAGGAGCAATCGCGCACAATATGAGCTGGATAAAAATTATCGATAAGGCGCGTGTCCGCAGGCCGGCAAGTCGCGCCTATACGTATGCGAGTGCACGAGGCTCGCGCTCGGCATAATTTATTCAGATGCCGCGAATGCACGGTCAAGAACGCGGCCAATCGCGCGCAATAAAAGCCTCCATTTATCTCGCTTCCTATTCCTTTTTTCCATTTTTTTCATCCTCCGTCCTCCGCACTTTTTTTCATACAACACCGCTCACTCGAATAATCAGCTGCGAGGTATGCAGGCGTATCAGTCCGCGGTCACAGTCGCCAAGGTTTTTCAACCTTCGGCGCACAATAAAAATGTAAAAGTAGAGGCTGATTCGCGCCGAAAGAGAGCGAAATGCCCGAAGGTGTCGATCGACCCAGTTGCGGGGCTCCGCGCGAGCGGCGACTCATTGACACGCACTTCGTTTCTTTCGCGAACTCCCGTTTCTATCAATTACCGTCTTCATTTTTTTGCGACGAGATTCGCGCTCCGCGAAAGCCGCTAAAAAAGCAGCGAGAGAGTTACAGGTCGAGCAGCAGCGAAAAACGACCAGCACGAGGATTGGGTAATCGCGATTGTTTCCGCGACCGCGTGTGTACCTTGTTATTATTATTCGCTTGTGCAACTGCAGCGGCTTAAATTCGCGATTTTTTTTTGCGCTCGTAGCCTTCCTCTTCCTTCCTGCGCCGCTTCCTCGCGCCCCTCTCGCGACGGAGTTTAAGCGACGCGCGGACTCGCGCCGGAGGGAGGAGGAGAACGTCAAAGTACTAGAAATAATCTGCAGAGCGGTTCGGCACTCGAGGAAAGTAGGTCAATTAATCCTTTATCCGGAGGTACGTCGTCGTGTTCGTGAGTCGCTCGGATCTTAAGTGTGCGCGCGCGACACACCTACAGGTGCAGACTCGCACACGTACTCGGGTGCAAATGCACGTAGACATATATATAAGCATGCGTCGATTGATTGTCCGCCGTGCGCCTCTCCGCTGCATTTTTCCGCAGGCCGCGGAAAAATATGTTCGCACTCCTTTTCGGTCGATTGCGCAACCGGGGGAGTAAACAGATAGGCGGCCGCGTAAATTTAGAGCGCAGGACTAGCGCGCGGGGGTGCGCGGGTGGGGGGAGCAGTCGGGGGGACGACGCCCCCCCGGTAAAGCTCGCACAGGCCCTCCGCTTAACTGCCTTTGTTTACGCACCGGTCCTCGTCCTCGACGACCTCGGGCAAGTCGATCACCACCATCGTGTCGCTCGCTGCTCCGAAATGGGCTCGGCCCTGCTCAATTCTGCACTCTGTCTGCCGCGACGGAAGCGGCACTCGCGCACCGTGGAAGCTTCTTGGACTGGGAGCGGTCCAGACGGCGACGGCGACTCGCGTGCGACTGAAAACGCGGCGCGCGCACGGGCCCGGGATATAGGCGCGCTCGGCTCGTCTCCACTCCCTCCTCTGCCGGGGGGCCGCGTCGCGCGCGGAGGCCTCGGCGGCGATCGCGCGCTCGCGGATAAACAAAAGTCGAGGCGGCGGCGCGCGGGCCTCGCAGTCGCGGCCAAAAGCAGCCCGAGTCGTCGACGGCCGCGTCCTCCTCGTCGGCAATGGCGCGCGGAGACACCCGGAGGCTCGGACGCACGACGCACACTCGCGCGCTCCCCCCGCGCGGCCACGGCCCCGGCGCAAGCTCGCGCCGCGAGCTTTCACTGCGCCTGCCCCGAGCGCCGCGGCGCGCAGACGCGCCGACCCTCCCCGGGCGCGCGCAACGGACTCGGTGAGTAGAGCTAGTGGTAGCGCGGGGGTGTGGGGTGGAGAGCGGGCGACCACCGGCCGCCCCCTCTCCCCGGCCAGGCACCCCCGGCCGGCGGAGTGCCGGACCCTTCACTTTCGATTTCTCCGCGGCGCACTCGCCGCTTGTTTTCGCCGAGGCGCGACGCTGACGCGCGTGCGGACTAATGCAAATTGACGTCAATTCGTCATAAACCACCGCGGAGATTTATACACCGCAAATACGCGAGGCGCGGGTAATTTTGAGAGTCGGACGGGGTTATCTGAGAGGGAGGAAGGCTGTGTTGAAATTTCGGTTTGCTCGCAGGAAGACTCGTGACTGCCCTGACTGGCGCTCTCGTTTCTTCTTGTTCAACCGAGAGATAAATATTTTCTTGCTCGATTGTGTGCGACGCTGTTTAGATTTAAATATACCTCTGGGGGTTTTTGCGCGCAATGTAAACAAGTTTTCGGTAATTTAGCTTTGTTTTCAATCCAAAGGCTAGTTTTAGATAATTATTTAGTATAAATAATTTGCTACACGGATGCGATTATTTTACCACGCCCATTCGTTGTCAACAAATAATAAAAGCATTAACAAGACATCTTTAAATTATTTGCTTGAAAAAAGTGTACGTAGTACGAATTTTTATAAAATAGAATTTAAACAAATAAAGATACACGCTTTTACAACACAATTTTTTCACAAATTTCTTATTTTGTCGCTTACGCTACTTCGTTACTTCAATGATACCATAATTAATTATTAATTCATCATTCTTAATTTGCAAAAATCATATATAATCTAAAGAAATGCTTTTTTTACTTTCATGTGCATAAAAATAATTAATAACCAGTCGAAATTTTGTATAAGCAGCAGTTAAAATTATAAGTCTCAATTATTTATAAAACTGTTTACATGAATAACAAATAACCTTCCTCCTTAGATTCGAAATTGTTACTTTATACCGCGTATCGGTAGCTCAGTAGATCCTCGAAAATAGATCTCTTCGCCAGTAAAATGAGTAATCAATACATCGTTTTTTTTTGTCTGACTCGGAGCAAAGTCAACCGCGGAATTCGCCTCATAGCTACTACATATATTGTGTAATACGTCGCAACATTATTAAAGCTTAAACATTCATAGTACGGCTTGAGTATGAACAGGTAATTTATGATCGCAGTTTACGGCTGAAACTTCCTCAACCTCGGTACTCTGTCGACGAGCGTATAAAGAAATCTCGCGAATTTCGATCGAGCTGCACCGATTTCGGAGATAACGCGACAGCATGCAACATTTTTTTCCTGCATATATGCATGAGAGATAAACTGATGTAACGATGAACCACTTCGTTCAATCAGTGCAGCGATCAATAAAGACATAAAAAAAAGTTAATTGTTCCTTCTCTCCGTAATTTCCATACAATTTATGGAGTTATTTAGTTATTGCGAAGAAGCGAAATAACATTCTTGGGAGATGGCAGTTGATTCGGATTCGAAAATCTCGACCAAGGCTTCTTAGTACACCGGTGCCATAAGCGAGTTTCACCGTGATTTATTTCCGTGACTCAATGTCTGTTTGCTGATGAACTTGCGCGGCTGCCGCGCTAGAAGACGTTTAGACGGGATGCTTGGGCTACACCGGGTGCCCGTATCGGCTGGCGCGCACATCACGGATGAGCGACTATCGTTTACACGTGGCTTACATATCGTTTCAGCCGCGGGCGGGTTGCGCAAATGGCGAGGATCCCTTCGGTGGCGATAAATCATCGGATTTATATTTGAACGAAAAATTGTTATACTCGAGGTACTGCGTCTTTTTTTGAAGCGGCGAAAGTGGGTCACCGTTTATTATGATCGCACAATTGCTATTTTCAGGCCAAGATCGACGGCCAAAAGGTGCGCCGCTCCTTCTATTATTTATAAAACTTCATTGTCAGTAATATTGGAAAAGACGCTGGGCGGGAGTTGAAGTACACGGCGCACGAAACACCGTTAAAAAAATCAATTTAATGATTTCTCGGTGAATTGCCGACTATTACGGGATTCATTATCTTTTGACATACAATTTAAACGATTTGACGCATTGAGCTGCACACAAGGTTGCTGTAAATACATTAATGAGGCTACAAAGTTGCGAGGCAAACGTTCGGTTAATTCGCTAATTAAAAAATTGTTAATATTAGTTTAAAAATCCATTTGCTTTGTTATAAATTGCGCTATAAGAATTGTTTTTTCAAAGACTTATGTAAGTTAAACAATAATTACTTTTTAATTTAAACCTTAAGTAAAGTCGTTTTAAAAGAAAAGACCGTAGAAAGTGGAGGTAATCAATTATAAGTATCATAACAAATGAATAAGTAATAAAGCACTTAAAACTTTTTTCATTTATGGAACAAAATTATTGTATTATTGCTAGAATGAAAAGATGTTATTTATTAATTAGTTTTTAAAACTATAAATTTAAATTGTTAAGAATATTTAATCTTAATGTTTCTGGCAACTTCTTTGACTTTTAAAATACGTAGGTTTAGTTATTTTATAAATCATAAATTTAATTAAAGTTGACTCATCGCTATATGAACTTGCGATCGCGCCACCTCAAAATGTAAATCGAAGAAGCTATTGCGCTTTTTGGTAATCCTGCTCTTATGACGTTAGTGTATATAGACAACTATGACTGTACGCGTAATCACCCAGTGAATCAGATTTAATTAAAAGTAGAGCGAAATCACAAGGAAGAATTTTCGTAGTATTAAATTTTTATGAGTAAATTATCCTCATTTTACATTTAATTATATTAAACTATTAATTATATAAATTATTTAAATTAATTCTCAAAAGTTTAGTGCAAATAAACGATTTTCGTAAACAAATGTAGTTAATTACTAATTCGACACATTCGTAAAACGAACTCCCAAAGTACGCCTTAGATTAATGGTATCATAACTATATTATTTACAAAACCAGCCCTTACTAATGCAAGTATAGTTTTTACAATCGAGCCGGCATATAAATAAATATGGATTAGCCACTTCGAAGTCATTCGCGAATATCGTGTAGATCGAGCATGAAAAATTGATTCGATGCACTCACGAGAACCTCTCGCTCGGTGCCGTTCGGGAGCGCTCCATTTTTTCTCTCCTATTTCGCTCTAGTTTTGCGCGGAGGCCGTTTCGGCGGAGTCTATCGAACGGCCACGGCGACGGCCATCGGCGCCGGTTTTCTATTTCCAGTACATCGCGGACTATTTTCATCCTTGTACGAGCGTCGGTCGCCCAGAATTTCGCCCGTTGCATGCGGGGAGAGCTCGGCCGAGCGCAAGCACGGCCTGCCGAATCGATAATTCATTACACGGCGCGCCGATATCCTCCTCTCCATTGTGACGCGCTGATGCGCGCACACAGGAACCCACACACGCGCGGACCTCGGCGCCGTGGACACAATGTAGCCGGGCGAGCGGCCGCCCTCGTCATTTCGCCGACTTATTTTTCCCTGGGCTGCGCCGTGCACCGAGGTATGATTTAATAAAGGCGACTACGCAGCGAATTCTATAGAGTATCTTGGCCGAGAATAGCCCCGCGGGGCACGAAAATAGTATTCGCGCACTTGTGACGTTCACTATGACGTTAGGGGTGAATAAGCTATACTCCGTTGAATGGAGCTGCGGGGGTGGGACCTTACCGTTCCTTGTGTTGCATCTGCTTGAGCATAATATCGGCTAGAGGGTCGGCCGTGGGTCGTTCGCCTAGGAGTCGTTGACGGTCGAGATCGCCTTGCATTTGCGTAAAGGCGTGCTCGCCGAGGTTCACTGACGTCTCCAAGTGGGTGGTGAGATCGACTGTTTCATCGCCTAAAAACGATATTTACATTTTATCGTCTATTGATCAATGAGAAACAAGTAAGATTAACTTAAACAGCACACTGTGCCATTGAAAATACCGTGCAGGGTGTGTTGTGGATTGTCGATAATTCGAATCTGTCTGTCGGGAAGTTGCGGCTCCCCGTCCATACCGCCGATGTCGCTAGGCAGTTGCCAGCAGGCGTTTTCCTCCTCAGCCAAAGTGCGAGGAAAGTAATGTGATAGTAGGACTTCGTAGATCCCCAAATCACATGGCTCGAGGACAAATATCACACAGTTAAATGAGTCGCTGTACTGCTCTAAGAATCGCCGAACAGTTCCTAAAACATTTTCATTTGTTAATAATAAAATTCATTTACAAGTTTTCTGTAGTATACAAATTTTACTATATTATATTCTTTATCATTCTACAAATAAAAATTGAAATAAAAGTTTTCTTGTTTCTACTTGATCTTCCTAAATGATTAACTTTCAGATTGTTATAATTAACGACTTATATACCCTACTATTAATTTATCGACTATCATTAGTATTATAAAACTTTGCATTAAAATCATATTCTAGATCTAATTAAACTTTTACAATCATTTAATTAATTAACATTAGTCGGAAATAAACATTAGTGTAATAGCTCTGATGAATCTGCATAAAGCTCTATCGCTGTTGCACCGAAAGACAAATTGACTCATACAAAATACATGAACTTCCTATTACAATTTCTGGCGAATAGGGTCAACGCACTTCGCTCTTATTCAACAATGAAATCAAATCAATTGCTTCAAGCAAATTACTCGAACCATCTACATTGACATTCGGCGAATCGACAAAACTGTTTAATTAATAAATCATCGATCTCATTATCAAAAAGCCTCACGCACGTGGAAATTACGAACGTACGAAGAAAAAAACTTCCAATATCATTTCAACGATATTAGTCTAGCGTGTGTCGGTCAAACTAGCGAGTCCCTAACTCCCTACACTAATAGAATAATCAAGTCCTTCGTAGTCGATGCCCCTATTATTGTCCGGCAAACGATTGAACGTACTAAGCGCTATATGTGCTCCAGCGTCCGGTGGGTAATTGCGGCGAGCCGAGTTGATGACCGGCAAGGCGATGCTTCGCAATCCAAGCTCTCGCGCCTTCTGCAGGACGTTCCTGAAAGAAGGCAAGGAAAAAATTAAAGAAACGCTCGATCAGCCGAAGCGTGTCATTACGTCCACCTCCTCCGGCGAGGTGTATAATTTAGACCGGCTACCGACCTGTAGCAGCAGTGGAGCGTGTTCTCCGCGGCGGTCTGGTACTTAGTGTTGTAAACGGGCCCGACGGTGTGGATGATGAAACGGGCCGGCAGGCTGTGTCCTTGCGTCGTCTTCACCTCTCCGGTTCCGCACTCTGCGAGGAAAAAAGAAAAACGAAGCAATGACAATGATGCGTCTGTCGTTAAAAATTCAGCCGGCGCGCAAGGTCGGTTCGATCAGCTTAGCGCCCAAACATTCTCGTTAATAATGCAGCGCGAGCGCCGAAGTCCCCGCCGCGGCGTCTCCCGCGCGGCTATTTAGCGCGCTCGACGCGATACGCACCTTTGACTTCGTTGTAAATTTCTTGTTTAAGGCCAGGTCCGGCGCGAGTGAAAATTCTTTGGCACATTGGACTATTGTCGTCCATGGTCTCGCTCGTGGAGTTTACTATTGCGTCCACCTGCAGAACCGTGATGTCGCCCGTCCTGAAAATTACGAAGGGAAGTGCGTCATTAAGGTGCTACGTGCACAAAGTGAAAAGCCCGCGCGAATTGCATCAAATTAAAATGGATTGTTTGGTCTGACAAAAGAATTTAATAAGTTGAAGGTGAAAAAAGCCTTTTTGTTATCGTTATGATTGTGTGCTTTTAAAAATAGAAATATATCATTACACGATTTTTCTTTTAAATAAAGTTTTTAAACTTCTGAATTTTGTCATTAATTTATCGTAGATATTATATATAAATTTCCTTTGAATAAATAAGCGAGATAATTAACTTTGAAAATTAAGTTTTCGGTACACGTGAATGTTTATAGGTTAATTATAAATTTTTCATTCGCTTTATTAATTTAACAGCGAATGTACTTTTATTTTAGAACTTACTGAAAAATTAATGTAAAATATAGTAAGCTAACGCTAAAATGAAAAACTGAATATTTTAAAATGCAAAATAAGAAGTGTACGTAACGTAGAAAATATAAAAACTACTGAATAGATAAAATGTCGATAAAAAATAATGAAAAAAAAAAAAAATAGAAACTAAATTTGACGTTTTCATTTATGTACAATTATTCTCCCGTGTAAAAAATTTAATTAAAATCAATTACTACTGAAATCTTAATTGAATTCGAGATTAAACGAGAAAAGAAAGATGTCTCGCAATATGGCACAAAATTTACAACTAAAAACTATCAAGCACACAGCGGGGGAACTTCAATCTCCGTCTAAACGACTCCGCCGTTAAAAGCAAGTCTCTGTCGCTCACCATATTGCAATCTTATTGTTGAGGTTCGGCTGGCACGGGAAGGGACTGACGGTGTACTGGGCCGAGTCGCCGATGGCGTTCGTGTAATCGACGAATCGATGCTGCGTCGGAAAATCGGCCCATCTCTTCAGGGCCGTGGGCTCCACCAGCTCCACATCGACGCCCAGCGGTTCCATTAGCCTCATTTAGCTGGAAATTAAACAACCTTTTCTCATTGCCGGTCTTTTTTTCTCTCCTCCACCTCCTCCCCCCACATCCACCCTCTGCCCCCCCCCCCTGACGTCAGCCGCGTCAAACGCGCGCTGCGGAAAAGTTGCAGTGTCAATAAAAGTGGCTCTTTTCGCATGGGGAATGGATCAGAGAGAAAAAAAAGTATAGAGAAGAAAGAGCGCGCAGGGGGCGGGTAAACGTCGTGCATTATTTTCGAGCAAGTTGCCCGATCGATTTTGCGCTCTTATTAGAGTTCTGTATTTTTAATGAGTTCGGGGGGTCGCTCGACTCTTCTTCTCTTTCTCTCTATAGCTTCGTTCTCTCTCACTCGTTTTTTCTTTTTGTTTCCGCGGCACCGACGCACATGGGGTTTACCCGAGCGGCGCCTCGTGCATAATAGATGAGGCGCGGGATCCTAGAGAAACGCATGCATCGAGAGGGGGGGAAGCCTCGTCGATACTCTCGATATGTAGGGGCTTCCCGAGCGAAGCCCAAGACAGGAGAGATTCGCGGACACACGAGAGCCGCGTTACGAAAGATCATTGCGTGACCGGCGCTCGACGCCCCCGCATCCCCCTCTTACCCACCCCTCCCTGATGCCAATCAAATTTCAAACCGCCGTCGGATGATCGCCACCCCTGCCGGCTTCCTCGCGCTTCGCAACCAGTTTATGAAATTCGTCGCGAAATTTTCGCGGGTCCCGTGCAGGTGGCACGTCGCGCGTTTCTCGCCTCCGCGGCGGAGCTATTTACTCGGCTTTACGTAAGCTCGAGGTGAAAGTTACGCCAGCGACGATGTATAGCTGCTCGTTAAACCGCGACAGCGGCTGCGTCGAATTTCGCGTTTCGAATGCAGGAGTAGGAGGAGGCGGTGGTGGGGTGAGGGGGCAATGGTCAGGGCACAGTTGGCATTGCGTTTGATTCTCAGTTAGCCCAGTTTGTATCGCTCCCAATCTCTTTATCCCTGTCTGTCTCATTCGCTCCTCATCTAATTATTCAAATTATTTGCTCGGCGGTATCGCGTCAGAATCGTGTCTGCACGACACGTATATAACGGCGCGACGCTACTGCGTCTCGGTACTCGGCTTTATTTCGAATTCCGTTGCATCGCCGCCGCTGCGGGTAAACATCGCCGCTTCTTTACCGCTGATATGAATAAATTTTAGCTCTCGCGGCGACGCGGCCTCCGTCCGGAGTTTTAAATAAGTAACATCCGACGACGATCCATTGTTTGAAAATAAATAGGTATTAGCTACTGGGAATTGAACGCATAGTAATGAATGTCGTACATGCTAATCGATGTTCACATAATTTTCATGAAGATCGCATTAATAATTACAATAAAATTAACTCGTAAATTGTTAATTTATTAAATTGATGTCTCAGTTTCTGTACTGCGCAAAAGGTAATAATATAGCAACGACGTACGAATTACAGGGCAAATATTTACTACCCCCTCAGTTTTCCGCAAAATATTTTCGCTCGCAAATGAGAACCCAGTGAGGAGAAAGAAAAAAATCCAAAAACCTGCAAAATAGCCTCCCTCCGCTCGCGATATTTAGAAAAGAAAAAAAATTCCAGCTTTTTAATTTAGCCCCCGCAAGTGTTCTCCAGCGTTCGCAATTAACAATTATTAAATCCGCCGGCACTCCGCATTTAGCAGCGCGCATTAATACTCGTCGCTGGCGGCAGGTTAATGCAGGTCAGCCGTGGCGGCGAATGACGCAATTACGAGAGGACGGAGAGAGAAAAAAAGGCGCTTTTGCGTACGCAACGAATCGCGACGAGCGGCGCGCTCGCGCGAGCCTCTCGAGGGAAAAGACCCCGTTGACCGCGCACCGTATCGAACGGATTCGAATCGATGCGGGGGAGATGCACGTGTGGCCGCCGAATTCTCGCGGGCGCGTCTCGCGCCGATAGCGAGGATATGCGGGGGGCGCGGGAAGGGGGGCCTTTTCGGGAGATGGCGCGGCCGTGACGAGCGCTAACATAGCGTCGTCGGTCACGCGAGACCGGTTCTACCTTCCGACACTCGACCTTGACTCGATGACATTTTTTTCTCTCCTTTTGTGTATTCGTGAGAGAGAGAGAAGGAACGGAGGCGCGGGCGGGGCGGGGGATGGAGGCGTCGCGGGGAAAAACGGAGAGGAGGGCATTGATTGGCCGTGCGCGGCTCGCGGTGCTCAGGGTTTTGCGAGCGCGCGGAGGCTTATTAAAACGCGGCTGCATGCGCCGGGGAAGTTTCAAGGGAAACCGTCTCGGCGCCTGGCTCACGCACACCACGGCGGCGCGCGGCTTTTATCGGCCCGGCAAAACTTTAGCGACGCTAAAGACTCGAGCGGCATACGAGCCACCGTCCTATAGGTGGATAACGTGGATAATTGTAAAGTTAAGTGGCCTCGGATGAGAATCGCCCCGGTGCTCGCGTAGATTTTCACTGTTTTAGAATGTAAATGTTATTGTTGCGAAAGCGCGTTTTACATATACCCGCGCTCGTTTATTTATTTTATTTCAGAAGAAAAAAAAAACAAAAAGTTTTTAACGCGCTGTTTCTGAAACTCCGCGGACTTTCGCGCTCTTTTGTACGTCGATGGAATATACACTTATTTCGCTTCGAATAAAAGAATAGTCATTTTTAGAAACTCGCGAGGCATCCCTACGCTATTTGCACTGCGAGCTGAAACAATTTACCATTCAGCGCGCTATACTTTTGCAACATTCGAACTTTAAATACCTTTTTGTCGCAAAGTTGCCTCCTTTTTTAATGAACCGGGGAAGAATAGTTTTTTCTTAAACCAATTAAAATGTACATTCGTAATGAGTCGGCGACGAGGAGGATGCCCTTTTAAAACTTCGTTTGCGGGCGAGGCCTCTTTAAAATGTCGACCACGCGCTTGCGGGTACCGTAACAAAAACAAAAAGTAAGACACGGCGGCTTCCTCCGCGACGCGCGCCATTACGCACGTGTGTTTATCCGCGATGCGCGGCGCTCGGGTCAAGTCCAAAGTCGAAGCGTCGGCGGCGACGACGGGAAAGGAACGGCCGCGGGAGGAGATGGTCGGCTAATATAGCGCGGGTGATCGATAATATTGTACATCGACGATGACACGGCGGTGCACCGATCGCGCGTCGAAGCCATCGCGCGCGCCGCATGCCAATGTCAAATGTAATGAAGGCGGCCGCCGCCGTCTCATCTACTATTAATAGAAATTGTTTTCCCCGCGCGCGATGCGCCGATGACTTCTTCCTCGCCTCCCCCCGCCCTTGCGCCTTCGAGGCCTTTTTTTTCGTCGTCGATGATGCGCACCACGCGCGAAAGAGTTCTCGCGGAGAGGAAAGGAAAAAAAGGTGACGCGACGAGCGTCTCGCGAGTGTCTACCGATCGAGCGCGAAAAAACAGCGAGCATTCGATACGCGCGCGTCAGTTCCTCCAGAATTTGCAAGAATTACACCGTAAGAAATGCGGGAAAAACGTAATCTCGGGATGATTAGTCATACTGGGAATTTTTATAGAAAAAAAGACTGCGTTGATTGCATTAAAATTTATAGTGTGAAAAATTGTTCTGCAATTTTTCCGGGAAAAATCCCAGCGTGCATGTTTTGTTCCGCGTTGCTGTTTATTTAATGTTTTTTTTGAAAATTTGATCGTTCACCGTAGCGAGCCGTTCGATAATCGATTAAGCACACGCTGCGCACTGAGTTTCGATGCTGTGCACACATGCACCCCTTTCGCCGGGCTCGACGATCTAATAGCTTGTTTTGAAGTGCATCCTGCTTCTTCGATGAAAAATTCACGGGCCCATTTAATTGCTCGTCGACATGCAGGATTGTTTGTTAACTGGATAAATGTTTGATTTTATGCTGGGCTTCGGGTAGCATCTGTGTAACGATTAATCGTTGCCTATAGTTTTACGTGAATAATCGAGTCGATACGAAGTTTCGCAGTACTGCAAAGTGAAGTCATACTTTTATGCAGAGAAAAGTTTCTTTTTTTCCCGTCGCGTTCGAATTAAAAGACACTTTTATTTTAATTATTATGCAACTTTTTCGTGATTGATTAATAAAGTTTTTTAATTTAAACCCTTTGATTTATGGCCGGCTATCTGCGTCTGCAATCTGATTCCGGCGTGATAAAATTTAGTACGTAACTGACGCCGCGTGTATTATCAATAATTACGAATTCGATCGTAAAAATGATTATTTTATTTGATGAATACCGCGGTGAAATTGAGGGAATAAAATTCAATTCGCTTTTTACCGGTGCAGATGCGCGTTCAATCGTTTCTGCAAAATCGCTCTTTGTTATTGATCAAAACGGTACTGTAACCTTGCAAACTAGTTTTTTTCTAAAAATAATTCCTTTTTTTTTGTTAAAAACAAAATAATCTTTTCGAAAAATTGTACAGCTGAATAACTTCAAGTCAGCAATGATTATTCAAAACCAATAACAATGAAAAAAATAATCCGTTTTATTTGTGACGTTTTAACTTTAGAATTAAAAATTAAACCATTGACATGTATCGCACGAAAGTTCACCGCTAAATGCCTTATCATTATTCCTCTATCCGCTCGATCAGTGTCTTTACCGGCTAAAAAAAGTCAATGAAAAAACGATAAATGGAGCTGTCGAGCTTGAGAACCAGCTCGAACCGGGTGAATCTCGCCGGCTGCAAGGATTATCAATCGAGTTTCTCATTTAGCAGGTGGGCTGCACCGTTGCGCCGTGGCCAATCGAGTAGACTCGAAACATCTGGCCGCGCCTGCTATATACCGCCCGGCTGTTTACATGACCCAGTATGCCGCTTTTAAAAAGTGAAAAGTCTAGAGTATGTAATAAAAAAAACTAACTCGCGTGGGCTTGAGGCTCTAATGCGGTTTTAACTGGACTGTAACGAAACTTTGCATAATTAGAGAACAAAGTTGTTTTGCTTGAGCCTCGCCTCTTTCGCATCGCTGCTTATATTTATTGCGCGGTCGGCGAGTCTGCGGCTAGAAATTAAAAGAAAGTGCGAATGGTATGCCGAATATCAAATTTTTTAAGCACACCCTGCTTCAGAAGAGCAATTTTAAAATTTTTTTTTTAAAACTACAATGTCGGGACATTTTTGCACGGAGTCGATCTAAAACCGCTTGGGCGCTAATGCCGATTGGTTTTTTTTGCATCGCAGGCGCTTGGGGTCAGCCAAGCCAAAACGGCCGGACTCGCTCGTTGCGGCTTCGCTTTTTCTTTTATCGCGCGGGCGCGCGTGTACCGTGCATGCCGGGGCCTTTGTCAATCCAGCCGCAACGCGTCCCTCAAACGACCCGGCCCTGCCCACCAACCCTTTTATCCTTGAGCCCTTTAAGCCGCCACCGCCTATTGCGGCTCCGCGATATACATTCTTTTTTTCTTTTTTATTCTTTTCTAAAACGAACTCCGATATAACGCCGTCTTTTTGTGGGCGGCTCCAATGGCAAGGTCACACCTGCAGCGCGGCCAGCTCGAGTCATCTTGAATATATTCGGCGAGGAGAGCGCGCTCCTGCAACATTGACGCGACTCCGAAAAGATTTCGCCCGGCGCTGGCCCCGTGAAATATTCAAAATATGTGCGCGCGCGAGTAGTTTTCCAAGTCGGACCTCTGAATTCCCGACGAGCCCGTTTAAATTTTCAAAATTTTTCGCGGAAGCCGCTCGTCCCCCCGTGAAACTTTCACGGCGAATTAAGCCACGCAGCGAGGCGCGATCTCCGGCTCCGCCGTCATAAAAAAAGGAAAAAAGAAATGAGAAAAGAAAAAAAAATATATAGAAGGTGGAATCGCGGCCTGCGGGTATATACACACACGCGCGGAAGGGCGCTCGTCAAAACGAATTGGCAGCGTGCAGGTGCGCGCGTAATCTCGCGGAGTGATGCCGCGGAGCGAGCGAGAGGCGCGCGATAAGAGGCCGCAGAGAGGCTCCCGACCGATAAAGGCCTGCCAGCTGTCTCGTACCCAACCCCCGCCGCTCCCCCCTTTACTTTCCTCTTTTTTTTTCATGCGAACGCGTCCTTGGATAAGATAAGCCTCGAATTCGACCGGTCCCTCGTTCGCCTGTTTTTTTTCGCTCTCCCTATATACTATACGCTCGCCTAGATCCAGGCGCGTTTCGCTCTTTGTTTTATCGCTCGGCTCGATGATTCTTGCCGAGGATAAGGCATTTTTCGGATTTCCGTCGAAGTGCGCGCGCGCGGCGTATCGCGCTGATGCCATCGGCGCATTTGCCGACGGCGAGTGCTGGCTATTGCCGCGGTGTATATCTTTTCCTTAGCGATGTAATATCGCCCGATGGTTATACTCAGTTTTTTTAAACTATCCTTGAGACATATACATTTTTTAAAAAATACTTTGTTTTAAATTGAGGAAACTTTGTTGTTCGTGACGAACCATCGCGCATCGTCTTATGCAACTATATTGCTTTTTGCGGATAAATTGTACAAGGAAATTCCGAGGTGCTCCCTGATCGTTAACTCGGTAAATTGCGGTCTTTTTTTAACGGTCTTAAATCTAAACTGAAAAGTTTTTCATTTGAGTGGCGACGTTCGACAGGGGGCCGTAAAAGTTGAGAGAATGAGTTTCTGCTTATTCGATTTTGAGTTTAAATGCCTGCCGCGCGCGCAACGTTGAAATTTCGAACAAGAGGATTTTTTTCCTGCTTTATTTCGCGGAAGGGAAACCTCAAATAAATATTTAAATGAACACTGGGAATAGCAATTACCACCGGTGTGGCAAGCATTACGCCTGTCGCACATGTACGGTATCTGGAACGTGTTACATATTTAAATTAAAGTTTCGCGGAGAGGCTATTTTTAAGCGCTCGTGCATTCTCTAAAATGTGCTGGCTACAGGAGCTAACTATTTTTATTCAATTTTTTATTCCGACTTGCAAATTAAAATCCTTTAATCTCCTGAATGGTAAAAAAAAATCGGAAAACACTAGGGATTTAGTCGCTTATGGACGCGCGACTGGAAAACAAAAGCGACAAAGTTCACTAAATCAAACTTTTTATTGAAGTTAAAGAAAAAAAGATTCCAGATGGAAAAAGAAAGCTGAAGAGAGAGCAGTCGACTCGGAGCGGAAGGTTTAAGAGTGAAAGAGGTATAGGGAAAAAGGAAGAATGAGAGCGCATTGAAGCAATCGCACAAATTGATTAATGCGCCCTCCGATAGTATCGATGGTCTTTTATTGAAGGAGCTTTCGTTTAGGCGCTTTCCGATTGGATCGGAGATGGAACTCTGAGTTCTGTTCTTTAACTTTTTTTTCCCTTTTCTGGCATCTTTTTCGTTTCTTGCGCAATTTCGAGCAGGATCCCTTGGAGCCCCAGAGACGAGGGGTGGGAGCAAAAAGAAGAGACGCGGGACTTCCTATTTTTTTTCCTTCGCTTCGCTCAAGAATTTTTTTTTTGTCACCACTGGCAATTTTCGACCTATTGTCCGAGGTATAATTTAAGCCTGTGAAACGCGAAAAGACGACGTATGAATGGATGCAATAAATTACTGCCCTCAACGGGGCCCCGAGGATCGTGCGGCTTAAAAAACGAAGAACTTTTTTTTTACGTAACGTGCAATAATCATTACGAAAGTATTTGTTTTTGTTTTTCTTTTTCCTCGCGAGATTGGATAATCCACGGTCTGAGATCTTGCATCTATAATTTTTTGTTTATAGGATGTGATTTGTAAGAATCCGCGATTAGAAGTCAAGTGATCAACGCGTGCAACGTAGAAAGTTTTGTCGAGATTAAATGCTTAGATTCTTACTGGTTTTGATTGAGTCATTAGTTAAAGACATAAAAAGTGCGAACTTTAAACTTTGGTGCAAGAGAACAGCCGACGCCAAAATTTCGTCATAAAAAAAATACTATTTTTGTTTTTTTTTCACACTTTGACACGACTAATATTTGGTTTAGTTGCTCATTCAATTTTTTTGTGAGTAAAAAGTAGGCTGAACCAATATAATTATTAAAAATTATCTTATAAAATTATAGAACATTTCTGCTTTGACACAGTTTAATGTATATCATAAGAACATTTTAAAAAAGGTTAAAGCTAATAAACTCCATTTACGAAACGGATAATAACAGATTAAAATTTTATGTAATTTTTTACATAAAAATGTTTTGTAATAGTCCCTCTAAAAACTCTTATTTTGTTATTAATGCTCTAACGACATCTTGTATTTAAATGATTCTAAAATGAATGAAACTTCGAATAAATTTAAATAAACCTCGAATAATGTAACTAAATACCCCAAATTAATAACTACTTTAGCCCAACAAAATAAAAAAAATTCGTTTAAAAATGTATTTTTAACCTTCACCGAGTAATCTAATAAAAACGTATCATCGCTTTTTCGAAATCAGCTTACGACTTTTTGCCGAGGCCGCCAACGTAATACATCGATAAAAAAAAAATAAATAAAAAATAAAAGTAAAAACGAGAACCGCTCCTCGGCTCCGATCAAAAGCCCCGAGAGGCACGCGCTGGGAGTGCAAAGTTCGCCGCGCGTCTGGAAGTGCAATAAATATGAAAAGTACCCCGAGGAGATGGTCCGTTCAAGCGGCGAGGCTGTTATTTTAACTCGAGAGCGGCCCTCGATCGCGGCCAGAGGCGGCGGCGTCGGCGGTCCGATGAAGCTTGACGTCAGAATGAGAACGGACGGGGCTTTCTCGGCGCGGCCGGCGGCCCGAGGAGCCGCGCCTGAATAATGCATGAATCGGCCAGGGCTTACGGAAAATTGAAACGGAATTGTCGGCGGCGCGAAAAGTCTCCGCGGTGGCCGTCCCCGCCGCGAAATTCGCGGCTGCGAAGGCGCGCGCGTGTTCGGGGCCGGCGGGGGCGATAAGCCGCTTTATTGCGCGCGACCGCCACCTCGAGCGGGTTAGCGAGGCGCCTCCGCCGCGGGAAGCCCATTTCGCGATATTCGACGAATAATTACCCGGTCTCGCGCGCACGCCGGCCGAGCTTTTGTCTCGCCTCTCTCGACTTTTTCGCTGCGGCGCGAGCCCATTTGCCGCGGATAATCGACGCGTTTTACGGGTCTCGACTCCGGGCTTGATTAGATCTACAGGAAATAATTAAGCGAAACGGGCAAAGAGCAATTTTTTTCTTTCTCTCTTTTTACCTTTATTTTAGAAGATCGACTATTCCTCGACGGGGGTTGGGTAATTTAAAAAGCGTTTCCTAAGAAGTTTAATTGCGTCACGGTCGATGTTTGTTAACTATTTACACATCGGATTTTACTAGAGGATATAAATTATTACTTAAAAAACTTTCTGCTTTCTTTATAACTCTTTTAATTTTTAAATAAATCTATTGCTTATTTATTATTCATCTTATATACCCGCTAGGCGAAATCAGAGGAAGTTATTGAGTTTTTGCGGTAGGCGCGCAATCGTGAGATTATTCTCGCGCGAAGAAAAAAAAGTAAATTTCGCAAATGTTAATTGGCTTTAATGACAGAAGCTAGTATCAAACAACAATCAATCTTGGTTCCGAGAAATGTTTGAAAGAATCCGGAGTCTGATAAGTTTTGTAATCGTCACCCGGCAAAAATGTTATTGCGACGGAGAAAGAGGAATTTCTCAAATCTTTCCGCGGTCCCGGAATTCCGCGCGAGGAGTGCCTCCGCGGACGCGTCGCTAGGTCTAGGCGAAAAAAACGAGAACACGAGGAGCGAGAGGCGAGCATATGAAAAATCTGACCCTGGATTATTTGTGTATACGAAACGCATGCGCACACGGCGAAGGCTCGGCTCGAGCTGGAATTTCAATTGTCGTGCCCTCGGCGATTAAGCTCCGGGCAGAGTCAGGTTTTTGCTCCCTGCGATCCGCCAATAAAAAAGCGGTCGCTCGATCTTTTTATATTATCAAAGCAGTGATTTTTTTTTCTTACGTACTTACGTCGTGGACGGATAAGTTATCCCGGCGCTCGGTGCAGTCGGGAGGGAGGGAAGTAAACCAGGCTCTTTAAATTTGCTCGAAATCAATTGCGTCGAAACATTTGAGGAATGAAGGAAAACAAATAGAGCCCCGGCGGCTCGATGCGCGTCGGTTACGGCAATAAAGTTCTCTTGTCGATTAGAGCGCCGTAAGGTTTATTATGTTTGTCGAGTGAACTTCGCTAAGGAGCGAGATAATTCCCGTTGCCGTGCTCGCCGATAAGATTAGCTTCGACAATCTGGATTTAACATCTGGGGAGAAATGTATACCCATTGAATCATTATAGCCAATTGCGATTTTGCGTTACAAACTTTTGTACGCACCCACTCTATTTTAAGAATCCAAGGTAAACCCAATGTTATTGGAAAAATAGAAGAAAAAAATAAGGAACGTAAGAAATTTTCCCCAGATTTTATTTCCATCGAGCGGTAGCAACTACTAATCAGCGATTCTCACGTAGAACTACAAGATTCTTACAGAAGATTAAATAAGTCCTATAGGCTTCTCAATATTTCACGCGTTGACGCGCCTCACCATTGACGGGCTTACGTAAACAGCGAGTATTTTCCATCGGCGATTCCGCGGAGCCGCGAGGGGCGCCAGGTCGAGAATTCAAACGGTAGAGGATCGAATTGGGACCGTCTGGTGGGCGCAGCGGTGAAAGGAACGGCGGCTCAGCTGGAACAGCTGACGTCACCCGCTTTGTTTACCGGATACGCTTTACAACGTGAAATCATCGGCGGTGACGAGGCCCGTGTCACAACAAAGAGGAGCGTCCGTGCCTCCTTTTCCTCTCACGCGCTCGCGATCGCGCGGGCACAAAGAGAGCCTCGCAAAAGGCCCCTACCCACGCTAACTTATCGCGAGGCTGGTACGTCCGAAGTCGAGGAGGAGAGTCGAGGGAGCCTCGGAGCATATGGCGATGGGCGCAATTAGGCGGGCCGAATCAGCTGGACCGCGCGCTCGCGCCCCCTCGCAGGCTGCTGGTACAGTGGGGGTCTGGAGCGCGAGGATCATCGATTCCCCGAGTCGCGCTGCCGCCTGACAAGAGCCGAGCGATAGGAGCCGGCGCGGCTCTCGCGGAAATCGCAAAAGGCAAAGGCGAGGGACGCGGACGGTGTGGTAGATACACGTAAGCGCATACGCGGCGTATAGATCGGGACGCGTCGCGGTCGCTGGACGCGCGGCTCTATGCACGCGCTCGATGCGCTCGACGTGCATGTACACACACGACTCCCCTTTTTCACCAGAGAGCCTCTGCGTGCGCAGCCTTTTTTTCCCTCGGCTCCTGCCAGAGCCCACATCCTTCGCGCACGCACGCTTCCGCACACACGCTCGGGCTGGCGAAAAACGGCGGGGCGAGGGGGACGGGGTCGGAGCGCGCGCGCGCGCCCCGACCGCGCCAGTGATGTATACCCCGACGACGGAGGGCTTGGGGGAGGGGGCGGGGGCTCACCTCGCTCGCTGTGGCAGCGACTTGGCTCCTGCGGGACCGAGAGCGGCGGCTGCTGCTGGACCGGGGGTGCTCTGCGCGCGCTGGGGGCGGCTGCTCCTGCTGGTGGCGCGGGCGGCAGCTGATCGCCGCTGCCCGTCGAGTGTGGCCCGCGGGGCGCCGCGGTGTCAGCTGTCCTTGGCGGCCCGTTGGCACGAGGCGCGCGAGCTCTGCTGCTGCTGGTGCCTCGCGACCGCGCGGCTCATTCGTTCGCGACGGCGCTACACGCTGCTGAGTGTGCTGCGCTGCTGGCCGCTAAGCCCGGTCGGACTCCTGCCGCGGGGGGAGGGAAGGGGGCCGCGCAGCGCGCCCAATGCACAGCACCGCCTCGCCCGTGTGTCCTCTGGCCCCGTGCGCTCCTGCCTGGCACTCGTCGATTCCGTGACACGATGGGAGCGCGACGACGGGGACGTGGCCGACGCTCGCCACCAGACGCTGCTCACTGCGCCGAGCCTCGCGCTGGACTTGGACGTGTGCAAGGCCGCGAGGGAGCGCGCGCTCTCTGCAGGCCCCTCTCCCGCCCGCCCCTGCCGTGACCCCAGCGCCGCGGATGGGGAACTAGACCAGTGCCCCCGCGAACTTTCGAATTTTTCGGAGCAAGGGCGCCGTCCCTTTCGTTGGCGAGCGACGCGTTCGGAGTTCTTTTACTTTCGGAGTTTTCTGTTCGTACGTAGGTAAATGTTTGCTGATTGACACTGACGTAATGTTTGTTTGCTTTCCCAGTTCTCGCGCATTGGGTACAAGTTTGATGCACTTGCAGTCGTGTCTTGTGATGCGTTCAATAACGGCCCCGGTCGGTACAATGATCGAAAAAGGCCGCGGAGGTCCAACGAGTGCTGACATCTGACCATCCGCGCAGAAAATCGTTCGACAGCGATCAAATTAAATCTATACTGTCGATAAAGCAGACACCCGTGCTTTCTATTTATCGACGAGAAGAGGCCGAGCCGAAATCGCGCTCAACTCAAACTTGCTCCCGACGCTCGCGGTTCGAACGGTGGCAAGGCCGTGCTCGTCGATAGGAAAGTCACGACCCCATTACCGATCCCCACCGACCGCATTACGCCCATCGCCTACGATTGCCGAGTCGCTATTAGTGGATCTGGGACTTGTGTACGACGTAAACCACCAAAAAACCTGCGCCCTATTATAAGCAATGAATCCACATGTACAAGATGGTTTGCCCGACAAAGGGAACCGGGAAAGCCGACGCCCGCGCGGCCGCTTTCGGAGAAATCCGCGTCTAAAAATATCCGCGGCCGGATCTCTCCCTCTCGCTCGTCCGCTTGCACATCCGCGACTTCGGCGACGACCTTCGCGCGTCGGTCCAAAAATTTTATCCCGCGCATCGATCTCGCGCCGTCGCGGCGACGCACCCCCGACTCTCTCGCCTCTTTCTCCTCCAATCTGTCTCTCGGCGCGCCGCCGCGAATAGACGAAAACCGGCCGACAGCCCGGTGAAATATACCCTTAGCTCGCGCCGATGTGCGCAATAGAAAAAGAAGCCCTGACGTCAAAGGCGACGAGAAGCCCGACGATATTCCGCGAACGCATTAGGCGCTGCGTACGGCATAGGGCCGGTGTGTGTTATAAAAAAAAGAGGAGGAGGAGTCGGACTAGCGGCGCTCGATCTCGCGAGGCGCTGGGCTCTTTATTTTTAGGCGGCGGCGGCGGCGTCTTTGGCCCTCGGCCAAGGGCTAATCAGTTGGCCGCGAGGCTCCGCGGGTACACCGAGCGCGCGCCGCCGCTCGCGCGCTAACCCGCCAAATCGGCCGCACAAAGGCAAATGCCGCCCGCGGAGAGGGGGTGAGTGTACGCGGCGCGATCGCCGCGCTTTTCCCTATTCCGGCCTTTGTTTCGGCGTTTCGTTATACGCGGTGCACGCGAGACGGGCCGCGACGAGGGAGAGGGACTCCGCCCGTGCGGGCAGCCGCGGGTTATTTCGGGCGAGCGACTGACAGCCGCCGCGGCCGGGCTTTTTCTCGGCGCGAATCTCGTTGCGGGGTTCGATGAATCCTTCGACTATTTTTAATCGGCCACGTTCGATTCTAGCCGGGCGGTGCAACGGGATCGATCGATCGGGACGGGGATTCGCTGCGATTCGGAGTGTATTACGTCTGCGAGTCGCGCGATGGCGCGAGGGGACCGAGAAAACGGTAGCTCCGGCGACGCGCTTTTTTTGTTATAAATAGAGGTGGTGCGGGTTTTTTCCTTTTGGACGTAAAAATAAATGCCAGTTTTAGTTTGCCCCTTTGCTCTGGTTATTTTCGAATTTTTCTCACTCATTTTTAATATTTGCGTGTGTATACCACATCTGAGGTGGTACGATAAAAATAGCGGATATTCCGAAATTATTACGAGAAATTAATGGTTCTTCTAATTTCGGTTCTGATTCATTTCTCTTTCGTTACAGACGAAAAGAAAGCTGATAGAAGAGGAGAGTAAAGCAAACGATCGGAACGAAAGATGGGAGCCGGAGGTAGCGCACCGGCGGATCTGGAGGGTCCGGGCGCGTGGATCAACAATCAGTCGCTGCTACCGAGTCGCAGTGGCGGGACACGTGGACCTGGTCAATTCGTCAACGCCTCGCGCCAAATTCAAGTAAACAACGGAGCTCTGCGTGTATTTATGTCTAATTTGGCATGCGCTTGAGAATAACGAAACTAATCCCGATCCGAGCAATGTGTTCGAGGAAGTTTTGTGCCTAAAACTCAAGCTAAACTCTAATGTATCTTAACTTTGGCTTTCGGAAATTTGGATGTATTTTTAGTTTTACTTGTAAAAAATCTATTTTCCTGGTTTTTTTGAGAGAGTACTAAAGTTAACTGATCGTTTATCATCAGTATACTGAAAATTGGGACGGTACGAAAAAATGTACGATTTCCTGGGAGAAAAGATGCAGAAAAAGAAATGTACGAAACACTTTTAGTATTTTTTTTATTCCCGTAGGCGTTCTAATTTATTATGTATTATAAATAAAGCGTGACGTACTGTTTGATTGCGTTTACGTTTACATATCCAGCGATCTGGAAAATTAAAATTAAAATTTATTTTTAGAAATATACAAAATTTTATAGGTCTTAAAAATTAAAAATTAAAAAAATCTTGCTATCCGAGTGTGTTATTATACTATTGAAGAAGGAATTAGATTTCGTAATGTATTGTAATTTCAAAAAATTTTTCCAATTTTTAAAAAAATGTTTACGACTAAAAGTACGATCGTAATTAATCTTTAATCCGTCGCAAAAAAAATTGCTATGAAAACCATAACATTATCGATTTGTAAAGACTCTTTTGTCCAAAAAACTTTCTTTATTTCCGCGAAGGACGCGTAAGGTGTCAACGATTTCTCAAACATCGCCGTCGCGTCTCTTTCACTGGCTCGCCTCCAAGCCCGTGGCCAAACGACTGAATCATTATTCTATTGCGGCTCATGCACACCCTCCTCCAAATTTTCCAACACCCTCGCATCCAAATTTCCCCATTTCACTTTGCCCTCCGCACAACCCCTTCCGTCCACCTCCAACCCCCTTCTTTCCTCGTCAAACGTCACATTTACACCCATCGCGAATCACCCCATCGGCGAACAAGTAAATCGAACTATACGCTCGAACGGGCGGAGTTCGGTGCGGGTTATATCTTATATATCGTGTCTTCGGCGAAGCGTCTCGCTACGGTCTCGCGATCGTCGATCACGTGCGGCCGCGCCGCGCACAAAGCGGATTCGACTTGGCACGCGGGGAGACGCCGAAAGCGAGAGGGCAGCCGCCGCCGGCGCTCAGTAGTACGTATCAGTATGTCGTTGTACGCCGCGCCGTCGCCACCGCCCGGGGGAGCTGATGCGACAGGTGACCAGACACGATCGATTTGCCCTTTTACTTACGCCGCTTGCGGCTACACCAGTTCGCCAGTAGTATACGCGACCTTTTTTTTTGCTTTGGCTGAAAGTTTATTATCGGCTGTTTTGTGTTGTGCTTTTTTTGTTATTTTTATCGTCAACAAATGTTTTTTTTAAGCTAAGTTTTAAAAATGTTGAAATTTTATGTAATATTTTTTTTATGAATAGAATAAAATTATGAGATTTGAAGTGCAATGTTTTAATAATAGAATTCATTGTGTCGTGTTTTAATCAATGATATGTATTAATAATTATTTTCGCAAGTACATGTGAAATAAAAGGAAGGAATAAAAGACTTTAATTTGACGATAAATAGCTTGAAACTAACAGAAAAAAAAAAATTAATTGCTTGAATAAATGTTTTTTATTTTGAGAAATATTATTGCATCCATTGTTATTTGAATTTAATAATTTTAAAATAACATATCATGCTTTAGACACCTTACGTCGGAAAAGATTTCTGCTTTTTTCTAACGATGTAATTTTACTACTCACGATCTTTTTCGCACGTACATTTTGCTTCTTAGAACCGAAGCCTGTTAAAATAAACTGAGAGCGTCAATCTTTAAACAATTTTTAAAATTTCCTCAAAATCCATTCCACTGATGTAACAAGCACCTAAATTAAACTTAACTGAATATTTTTAAAGCTATTAACGTGTAAAAAAAGCTCAAACAGATCATCGGATCTCCCACTAAGCCAAACAATTATCCAACCGATCGCCTCGCCAAATCAATTAACGATTTGTATTGAATATTTCAGGCGTTTGAGAATCGAGCCGGTGATTTGGAAGGTACGAGCGACGGAGAGGCTAGATCGAAGCTCCCGTCGCCGGGGGTAAGCGCGATAAGTGGACCAGTACAAACCGACAGTATGGAGTTGACGCGGACGGTATCACAGCTGGCTTCGGCCAATCAGCAACTCGCATCCGCGCACAATCTCGCGCTAGCACACCTGCAGTGGCTATTTGCCGAGCTTACCAAGGCCCAGAGCAACGGGCCCACTGCCTGCCCCAAGTGCAAGAGTCAGGAGAGGGAAATCAAAAGTACAGGTAAATATTCGGAATGTTTTGCTTCAGATAAAGAAGTCTGTTATCGGTGTATATATTCCTCCCGCTGTTGACTTTTGAAGTTTTTAATCTCTACGTTTAATTTGATCAGCAGATGAGCAAATGTTTAAAAAATGTCCGTCAGACGTAAATTAAAAGTTTGTTTAGATTGGTTTTTAAAAGAATTTGAATTTAAAATTGCGTTTAGACAAATTTTTACGACTTGTTTACAATAGAGATTAAAACAATTAAAATTTCCGCGCCGTTATCAGGCAAGGCGCGAACGCTGCTGGTGAAGCAGAGCGGTATTGGCAAGTCTGCGAGCAAGAAATCGAGGAGGCTGAGGAGGCTGCCAAATTTCGACGAATCGAGGGTCGCCGGCGAACGCGAGGAGCACAGGCTGCTCATCGAGCGTCTGACTCAGGATTACAATGTAAGTGACTCATCGAGATGCTGCGGCGAAAACAACAGATGCCGTGAACTTTGGCAGGCGAACAAACACAGTGAAATATCGCGAAAGAAGGAGTAAACACGAGAGCGAATCTTTAAACGGATTAATTTGCAGAGCACGAGGGAGGAGTGCGATCGCAAGGAGAAAAACTTGGAGGAGCTGACGGAGAAGCTGAACAGGTCAGAGTCGGAGAGCAGTAGGCTGCTCGCCGAGCTCGAGACATTCCAGGGTGAGAGACTCGACGCCGAGAGGTTGGTGAGGGAGGAGACGGAGAAGAGCAGCGAGCTCGGGGCGAGGCTAGCCGAGCAGGAGGAGCAGTGCAGGAAGCACCTGCAGCAGATACGGGCACTCGAACTCGCCGTTCAGGCCACTCGGCGATCTCCCAGTTAGTGTCTCTTCTCTGAATGTCTAATTCTTCCTTACGCAATATTTATTTACATACTTTTAGTTTATTCTAAAGTTATTTAAGTAGTTTTTGGAAATAACTTTAATTTTTTTAACGCAGAATTAAACGAGGAGGATGCAGCAGCATCGAGTAACGGGCAGGTTCAGCCGGCGAACGAAGAGTTCAAGAAAGAGTTGATGTTGAAGAGGGAGGCAAGGCAGCGGGCGATCGCCGGTATCTCGTCCGAGATGGATCGACTGAGACGCGAGCTGGAAGCCGAGAAAGCCGCACACGCGGAAACGTCGAAGGCTTTGGAAATTCTAAGAGAGAATGAAGCTAAGGCTGCCGAAGTCCAAGCGGAGAAAAAGACTGACGACGACAGGATCTCTGAACGAATTGAAGCTATCAGACTTTCCGATCTCCTCAAGGTACAGTTTTATTACCACTCGTTTTATTATTAAACGAACAAAACATGAGAAGCTTTGCTTATTCAACTTTAAAGAGTACGGGTGTAATCCCATTTTTATGAATTTGTACCAATGAAGAAACTCCTGTTCTATTCAAAAAAAGAATACAAAATAATATTTTCTGGATTGATTTTAGGTATCGGACGAAATCCGCAGCGAGCTGTGGTTGCAGGTGGAGCGCACCGACGACATGCGCTTCCATCTGGAAAACGAGCCGGACGAGCACAGGGTCCGCATCGGCTCGTTGCGTCGACTGTCCGAGGAGACGCGTGCCACCCTGCGGACGCGCAAGCAGCAATCGAATCAGCTGAAGGATCGACTCGCCCAGCTGATGGCCTGCTTGGGTGACCGGGCGTTCCTCAACGACAACGACGAGATTCGCGAGGAGGCCGAGCGCCAGCTCGAGGACGTCGCGCGCTCGCGGCAACTGTGCGACGAGCGCTTCAGAATTCTCGCGGAGCTCAAAGACCAGTGCTCCAAGGAGATGCACGAACTGAGGGTTAAGCTGGATAGCTCGAAGAAGGAAAATCAGGGATTGGAGGAGGAGCTGCACAAGACTGAGGATAAGGTGAGATTTATTTCTATTTGCTTTAATTAAGATTTTTAGGCGAACCTAGGGAATTGTGATAACAAAAAATAAAAATAAAAATAAAAATAAAAGGATTTTACATAAAAAATGGGATACTTTAATGAAAACTACGCTGGTATCATTGCAAGCTCTCTGCAAGCTCATTTTAAGAAACACGTTCGCATATAAAAAGCCATAGTTGAATAAGACTTGCATAGTTGAATAATGACGGATTCTTGCTTCTTCACACATGCCGAATATTGTTATTATTTTAAACAAATCTAATATTATAAATATATAAACAATCATAATATACCGATATAAATTATAATTTTATCAAATTTTAATTTTTGATAAAAAATAAACCACGAAAAAATATATACTGTGACGACTGAAATAAAAGATAAAAAGCAAGCGTGAAAATAAAACTCGGCAAAAAGCGCAACGCGAACCACTCGACAGGCAGTAAAAAATTGTGCAACTGGCGCACTCGTGCTCTTTCGCAGATGGACGCGCAAGACGCGGAGATCCTGAATCTCGAGTCGCAGCTCGGCCTGGCTAAGGCCGACTGTCGGGACTTGCAGAACCAGATGTCCCTCATCAACAGCCTCTTCACCCAGATGCTCCTGAGCGCCTCGTCCGCCGAAATGGACCTCGATCGTCTGACTCGCCTCTTGCAGGTACACGTCCCTTCTTTTTCTTTCTTGGCCGCAAGCACCCGCGACCCAAATAAGTCGCGCGCTCGCTTCGATCTCTGCCAGCTCGCACTTTATTTACTCTGCGAGCATATTTTTACACGATCGATTTGCTATCCGCAGGAGAATCACGACCTTATAAGTGGCATGGCCAAGGAGACCGGCTCCGAGGCGGCAGCGCTGCCGAAACTGCTGCTCGACATTATCGAGCAGGTTGACGGGCGCAGCCGGGAGAACGAGAAAACCGAGGAGGACGATCAGCAGGAGGAGAACATCGCTCATAATTTGCCAAAGGTGCACTACTAGATTTGTATAAAATTTTATCAGTTTTTAAATATGGAATAGGAGAACACCGAAAGTGGTGCTTTAACGATGAAAGAATTAAAAAAGTATAATGCAATATCATAGTATATGAAGCCAAAGATTTAGACTCCAATGATCAATAGTTTTGCTATAAATTTAGAAACCTTTTATTCTAATTTTTAATAAACAGGCTTTTTCTGCTAGTAAAATTTGCATAATAAAATGTTATTTTATGTAACGACGTATTATTAATAATAAAATTGATTAGGTATGGCGAGTTTTGTTGGAATTACTCAGCTGTCATGCAGCAGAAACAAACTCAGAGCCAGCCAATGCAGCCGCGGAATCAGCGCCGGATAGTTGCTACAAGTCCGTCGACACACCGACGGGACCTCGTCTAGTCATATCTGTCAGTAAAACCTACATCCGCCTGAAAGAGTTGATCCTCGAGAAGAAACATCTCGAGAAAGAGATGAATCGCATGAAACAACTGAACACCCATCTAGAGAGCAAACTGTCCGAACAGGTATTTTAATCACTTCAAATTTCTGTCATTATCCTCGCAATAGTAATTTATCCATATATTTATTTTTTTTTTTATTTATTGAAAACCAGAGTATATACAAGATATGTAGGTAAATTTGAAAAACACTTTTTATACGAAACGTAATATTGCAGGAGAAACGACTATCGACAGTCTCGGACGAGTTGAGTAAAACGTGGAACATCGTCGGCAGAATGCAGGTGCAGCATCAGCAGCTGCACACACACGAGAAGATACTGCGCTACGAGCTGCAGCAAAAGAGGAAGATGCTGCAGGAACTGAAGCAGGAGTTGGAGTATTGCCGGGAGAAGTGGGAATCGGCCAGACAAAAGAATACTAACACAGAAATCGAGTGGAGGAGTCTGCGCAGGGAGTTCGCTGCTAGGAAGGCCCTCGCTAGTCACTCTGACTCGTTTAACAACAGGTGGGTGATCATTAAAAAAAATCCAAATACATTTGATTCGAATCGATTAGAGTTTTACTAAGACGAGGTTCCTTTTTTTGCAGCGGAGAAAGTGGTTTTAGCGATGACAGGGAGGAGTCGGATGAAGATGAAGACGATGACGACGTTGCTAAACGGGTTCGACCTGTCAGCTCTAGAAGACGTGCGAGAAAAGTAAGTATTACCGAGATATTAAATTATGAAAAAAAAATTGCCAACTTTAAGATTATTTAAATTAAACATGTCTTTCAGGATGGTACTAGACCTTCTCCGCCTGATCCAGAATCTGAGCAGCCGACGGATAATGAATTATCCGAACCGAAAACAGCGTCGTCTTTGGGATCAGGGCAGCGCACTCCTACTCCAGAAACAGAAGCTGAATCTGAAGTTATCGAAGAGGATCCCTTACCTGCTCCCCCGGTGGCGGACGTAAGTAATTCTAAACTAATTATCGCATAAAAAAATAATTTCGATAAATGCAAAATTTTTATAAACATTATTTTTACAAGCGTATTTTTTTATTTTAGCGGACGGAAAATTCCGACACGGGTGCAGCAGATCCTTTGGAAAAAGCTCTTTCCAACGTAATCGAAAGTCTGATAGCCACCGACGAATCCCAACATACAAAAATTGCTGCAGAACCCAGTAGTGGGGTTCAACAAATCCCAGATGAAGCAGTATTATCGACAGCAACGACAGTATCCGTCTTTTCTATAGGCCCTTTTCCGAACCAGTCCATAGCAATGAAAAACGTCCAGTTCAGCAACCCCCTGGTAATGGGCCCATCAACCTCCACTTCGACCTCTAGCGACAGAACCATCCCCAGCTCCGACGATGACATCTCCGTGGTCTCTGCCTCCAGTGTGGAAACCGTACGAGAAGCGATCGTACCCGAGCCCTCGACTTCGAGCACCACCACCGACGCACTGGATGCGCGGGCAGCGCGGCTGCGTAGCTTAGAGGAACAGGCACAGTGGCTGGTGCGCAAAGTGAACGACACAAACCGCCGGGGCTCGGCCCTCAGCTCCAGACTCGAAGAGCTTCACGAGACGTACGGCTCTATGCCCGCCGCCCCTCCCATGCCCGATGTCCTGCCCACCTTCAGAATAAACACCGAGATCGATGAGACTACGAGGACTGGCGATTCCGATGAGACGCGCGAATCCATCGATCCTGATGAAGCTACCCGATGATTTTCGCTTTTCGAGCGAGCGTCGATGGACTCGTCGCGCTAATGAACAGTCGCTCAAGGTTGCAGGATTTTCCAGGGTCCTGACACACTTGCAAGTCACTGGCGGGGGCCTATGGGCGCCCCGGGGGAGAGCGGGGTGAAGTACGAAAAGCAAACGTGTCCTTGTTTGTGCTTTACGATTTTTACTTTTTCAACTTCGAATGGTTAAATTGCGAATGTTATCGTTCAACATCTCAAGCGTGATCAAAATGTAATCCTTTCTGTAATTCTAGGGACTAAAGTATTGTAATACCTTTTACTTCAATGTCGATTTTGTATAAATGTCGTTACTTTATAAAAATAAAACCCTTGTGAATTTACAAGGAACATTTGGATTTGTTAATATTTGTGGGTTGGAAAACTACAAGGAAAATGACAGAGATAAAAGACAAAAGGTTTATGTTTGAATAATTCCGATGAATTTTTATTTATTCGTTAAATAATCAACAATCTCTTGGTAGTAAAATTTTCGATTCGCTTATAAGGCACACTTTATTTTTATTATAATATATTTCACAAGCGCGTTTACGCGCGTACAACTACAAATTACGATAGTCAGTCATATTTATAGTATTCACAAACATACTTTCGACCCTCGCGGGATCCTTTAATTACACCTAAAAATATAATATAATAAAATTCGTACAAAACATACACTTTCATAACAAAAACAGGTAGATTAAAGTCTAAGTCTCTAGGCATTCTCTCGCAGCATTAAACGGAGTACCCGAATCTCTAAGTGCCTCCGTTTTACAAAGGTTCACCTAAATCTAGATATGAAGAGGTCGTCCTATACGTCCTATTACAAAAAAATCTCATCCTACGTGGATCAATGTCTATCTACAATTGCTTAAATATCTAATATTGGCCATGACGAAGAAAGCGTCCTTCTTCCATAGACACTGGGGCGCCGCCTGTTGAAGCAATGTCCCGCGCCGCGCTGCCTTCGATTTTTCAGTCATATCACAGTTTACGTCGTCGCATTGTTGAAAGTCGTCCAAAAAAATACAAAAGATCTATCCTTTTCTTATCTTTTTCAAATCCCGTCTGTACACCTCTACCAATAAATTTAACAATCTTTCGCGAAATACTTAACCGGTACTTCGTGGGGATGTCATCCTCCACGATAATCTCGATACATTCACTGGCTAATTACAAATGCAATTTCGTAGCTCCAAGTTTATTTAAGTTTTAACTAGAGCTACCTCGATGGACTTCATATCACTGGTTTAATAAAAAAAATAGTTTTACACGGTTAAAAATTCTGTGTTTTGTGTATTTTTCAACCGTGCGCAAAAATAGCCGTCACTGGTTACTTAATAGAGAAATGCAGCTCTCCCGCGAGGATCTCACGTACAAACGATCCATTCATCCCGTCGAAAAAAAGTATTTAAATGCCACAAATTGTCATTGTATATATACATGGGGACGGAAGCTCGCACGCCTTCGGGAGAGCCGTTGTAAATGCGTATCAAAACCTTCGGTATAATCGAAAAATCGAGGCGTGAGATCACTGAATCATCTGATGTAGAAATTTGTTTTCCTCGAGGAGCGAGCTCAGCGAGGAGGTCATGTCGTTGACGATCATATTGGCGCTGGCGGGCAGCGGCTGGGGCAGGGGCATGGGGTGCGTGGAACTCGAGACGCTGGTCTCGGGTGCGTGGGCGGTGCCGTTGCCCGACCAGTTCCTGCACTGCTGCACATACTCGAGGGTGCGACGGTACGAGTCCTGGCGCATGCCTTGCGGTGGTTTCACAGGGGAGCCCTGTTGCGATTGACTGATGTCGCGGCACTGGATCTCGGGTGAGTTGTGAGCACCCATGCAGCACTGCTCGCCAGTGTAGGTCCACTGGCACTCGGGACCGCAGCCGTTGTACCTTTGCTGCTGATCCATCATCGCTGGTGGCACTTGTTGCTGCTGCTGCTGCTGTTGATGCTGCTGTTGTTGCTGGACGTGGCAGCAGTACTGGGCGTGACAGCTGTTCTGGGAGCATGGAGTCCTCGGGGGCTCCTTCGGCATCATGTTCTGTTGGTTCATGGGTCGATGGTTGACCGACGGGTTGGGGTGGGCGCAGCCTCCGGTAGAGATCTGCGAGCAGGGGCTCTGGACTTGCATGTCCGCAGGGTTGACGGGCTTCTGGCTCGCCGGGCTGGGCTGCGAGCACATAGAGCCGACGGAGCGTGGACACTGGTCGGCCATTACGGGACTCATGACTGGTACCATTACGCCCGGTCGAGGGCACTGGTCGGCCGAGTTCATCGGCATGCCGCACTGTCCGTGGGTCACGTGCATCGCGTTGTTGGGCACCACGCGGTGGTGTGTTCCGGACTGCGGAGTCTGACAGTGCGGAGACATGGGCTGGCAGCCGCTACTGGGTGGCCTTGGTAAGTGACCTCCGTTGCAAGTCTGCATAGGAGAGCAAGGTGGTGGTATTGGCCTAGGAGTCATCTGAGCCATCTGGTTCATCTGAGCAGCACAGTTTCCAGCAGGAATTTGACTCTGGCAACCGTAGCCCGGATAGTAACCGGCGTGTTCTCCGTTTTGGCTGCAATTCCGGCTCATCTGTGCAGTATTCTGGTGTGGATTTTGCATGCCTTGGGTTGGTGCCAAGGCTCCGGCGGCTGGTGAGGTCATAGGTTGGTCGCTCATGTGGCTGGGTGCATAATGGGAACCGCCGGGTGACATCACCTGCGCTGGACTAGCGACCTGCGACGAACACGATTGGGCGCCATAGCTCGGTGGAGGGCAGTAACCTGACGCCTGGTTCATATGCGAGTTGGGGCACTGGGAGTAAGGTGAACCCACAGGTGCATAGTCTGGACATTGCTGCGGCTGCGCTGGATTGACGGCTTGATTCGCTGCTGGATTGTAGCACTGCGACTGATGCTGCTGGACATTGTAATTGCAAATTGGCGGTGCGCGTTGCACGCAGTGCTGCGGATTCGTACAGATGGGCGAACGGCAGTTAGGCAGAGGACTGCCACGATAACTGGGCTGATTGCCACCTGCTTGGACTTGGTTGAGGTACTGCATCATCTCGTCAGGGATGACGAGCTTATTCTCCACCATTTCACCTTCGCCAACTTCGTCGAGAATCACCTCCTGGTTTGGATGGAATTCGGGAAGTTGAGCCGAGCGAGGCCTAGGCGGCATTGGCGGCGATACCCGTTGACTCTGGTGGCCGCGTGCTGGTTCGGACATTCTTCTGTCGCCGGCCGCCGATGGTGGACAGTGACTTGGTAGCGCCCATTCGTTAGCCATCGCCTGAGCTCCCTGTAAAGTAATTGCGTGCATTAGTAATTGTTCAAAGCATTACAAATTAAACTGCCAACTTAAAGGGAAATTCTACATACTTGTAACGTCATGTTTTGCGTTTGCACCACTAGATTGCTGGTGGAGTACGGACCTTGAAGAGGGCCAGGAACGTGCATCCTGGCAGATGCGGTGCTCATCTGACTGCTGCGCCGAGATGTGCCAGGGCTAATGGGGTCGTAGAAGCTACCGGGTCCCGCGGGACCGAGGCTGGCTCTTATGGCACTGACCCCGCTCGCTTGACTGCTACGGCGGCTGCTGCCGAAATCCGCGGACTTCATGCTGCCGTAATAAGTACTGACGGTGCTGTTGCTGTCGCGCCTCGGCTCGCTCAGCGGCTGCAGCCTCAACTGGAGCTCGGCTAGGCTGGTCTGACGGTTCGGCGTGACACCACCTTCCATCTTCAGATCCGTGATGCGCCTGTTCAGCTCGCCGAGATTGCCTGGACCTCCCAGAGTGCGTCCGCCCAAGCGACCGTTACCAGCCAAGGGAGACAGGCCGGACGAGGCCTTCGCACCAAGTCGACCCTTCAATCGACTCCTGGATGCAACAGGCACTTGCTGGTGGGATTCCAGTCCGCCAACCTATTGATAATATTAAAATAAATATTTTTGCATACCACAACGAAGACATTCTATATACGAATAAAAACTATTGGTAAAGGACAAATTTATAAAAATAATTTCGCTAAGAACACTGACCATTGCTCTGAGTGGGATGGGAAGATCGGCGATGTCGAGATCATCGGGCTCCTCGTTCCAGGGCTCGTTGGGCAGGACGACACCGTCGCCGGCGACGCTGGCCACTCCCATGGAGACGTCCTCGTTGCAGCTGGTCGCGTTCAGCGGACTGCCCTGCTGGTTCATCATGCTGGGCGGACTGTTCGCCTCGCTCTCGGACTTGACGCTCGGGCTCGAGAGGCTCGGCGTCTTCGGGTGCAGCTCCTCGCTGCGGCTGGGGCTGCTGTGGCCACCTGCACCGGCCTCGTCGCTGCCACCGCCGAAGCCACCACCGCTGCCACCACCGCTTCCGCTGCCGCCGCCCTTGTGCTTCTTGGTCGCGTAGAACTCGGCGCCGTGGACCGTCTTCACGTGCTTGCGAAGCGAGGACGGATCCGTGTACCTCTTGGTGCAGCCCGGCGCTTTGCAAATGTAGGGTTTCTGTAAAATCGCAAATTCATTGGTATCGAGTGTCTTTTTGAGTTTCGAGATTTACGAAAAAATTTAAATGTGCGACGACTTACCTCGTTGGAATGAGTGCGGTTCTGATGTTTCGCCCGATCGCTGGCGTTGCTGAAGGCCTTGCTGCAGCCGGGGTACTCGCAGGTGTAGGGTTTTTCTCCGGTGTGCGACCTCAAGTGCGTCTTGAGGTTCTCCAGCCTGGAGTATGCCTTGAAGCAGCCCTCAAACTGCAAGCACAAGAAAAAGCATTAACAATTATCCAGCCTCGCCGAGAGTGCGCATAAAACATCGGGATTGAAAGTGAAAACTCACGGTGCACTTGTGGGGCTTCTCGCCGGTGTGCCTGCGCATGTGCACGACGAGCATGTACTGCGCCTTGAAGGGTTTTTCCTCGCGGGAGCACTGCTCCCAGCCGCACACGAAGCTCTTCTTGTTGGCGTGTATGTGGTCGTTGTTAATGTGCTTGACGAGGTCGTCCTGGGTGGGGAACTCGAGGCCGCAGTCCTTCCAGTGGCAGTTGGTCTCGATGAAGTCGAGCGGCTCGGGCTCGTCGCGCAGGTCGTCGCTGGGGCTGAGGCCCTGCGGCTGGCTGGCGGCGGGCACGGTGCTGGTGGCCGCGGCGACGGTGGCCGCGGGCTCGCGCTTCGGCTTGCTGGAGCCGCGCCGCGACGAGGTGTCCGCCTCGGCGGCGGTCACCGAGCGGCTGGAGGCCTCGGAGGTGCGTCGGCAGGCGTCCGCCTGCTGCGGGGGCGGCTGCGGCGCCGCCGGGTGCTCCGGCTTGCCCACGGGGTAGAGCGGCCCGGGGCCGGCCAGGCCGTGGCCGTGGACGTGCGGGTGCGCGTGCGAGTGCCCGTGGGGGTGGGCGTGGGCGTGCGCCGCCGGCTGACCGGGCGCGTGCCCGTGCGGCAGCAGGGCGGCCGCGCTGCGCAACAGGTGCGCCTGGATCTGCTGCAGGTGCGGCTGCAGGCCGGGGTGCATGCCCAGGGCCGGGCTCATCGCTGCAACGAGGAAGAGAGGGGAACGGTTAGAGCCGTGGAGAGGCAGATCATTGCGCAGTCGGGAGGCGCGCCGGGCGCTTCCGTCGACGCTGCGAGCATACCGATCGACGGGGGCTTCCCCCACTTGTCCGACGAGGGGGGGACGCCGCGATTTCGCTCTTTCGTTACATATGCCTAATAACGCCGCGGCGAATAGCGCAATCGCGCACGAGAGCGGGAACGGCAATGAGGCGAGGCGAAAAGTGATTCAGTTAGAGGATCACGCGGCGGGCATCTGAATCGGCCGATTAGCTCGGCGTTTCGACTGTAAATCGCCCGTTTAGCCACCCTCCTCGAGGCGACGAGCAGCTATGTCGAGGCCGTTCGCCAGGTAATCGATCGGACACTGCGCAACAGTTTTACGCAGTTTTTTTAGCTTTTAAAAACGATGTACTTTTAAAACCTTTTCATCTATATAATTTTATTTTTCCATTTTTGAAAGGAGATTTTATAAGACAATCTTTTTTAAATTTTATAAATCTGTGAAAGTTATTAATAATAAAAAAGTTAATTGATTTTACGTTCGCGCTCGAAACCTTAAATTATAAAAAAAAACACTTCACTTTCTTATTTATGAAAAGCACTTTAATTTTTGAGGGACCATAAATTATTATTAATGGATAAGATAAAAGAAGATATGAATCTGAATTGAACATTCAGTTTTCTCTTTGTAGCAAAGTGTATAGAGCAGTAACTCACCTGCGGAAAGATGGCCGTAGGATCCGCTGGCGCTGCTACTTCTGGACCCATTGACGATGGACGCGGTCCCAATGAGGCTGTTGGGGCTGAAGCGGATCATGCTGTCGATGTCGAATCTATCCGAATACGGCGAGCTGCTCAGTGCCCTCTTGCGGCTCGCCCTTATCGCCGAGGCGCGAGGACTACCCAGCCTCGAACCTGCAACAAGCAAAGCAAAAACACCGCACCGTCAATAAATTGCACGCAGGCCCAATTCGTTCGATCGGCAACAAATTGAAATAAATCGAGCGCGTCGCTACCGCGGCTCGTTCGTATAATTGAAACGTTATCGCGCCACTTGGCGAGTGTATTCGATTACGAGTACACCGTCGGCGATGCGGTTTTTCGCGTGCTCCCCCGGCGGCGCGGAGGAGCGAAAGAGCCGGGAGAGCGGGAGATAGGGCCGCTGCGGTCTCGGCGTTTTAGCGGCGATTCGCCCGAAACCGCAGGCCACTTTTTCTCCTCCCTCCTCCTCGGGTTGCACTCTTCCCCCCCGGGCGCTGCTCGCGAGCGCGCCAACATGGCGAGGCGCGCCGCTTTTTTTCGCGCACGAGCGTACGCAGCGGTCCTGCACGGAGAGACGCAGTCGCGAGTCGCGCGTTGCGTGTCCGTATCTCCGCGCGGCCGGCCCCATGAGAAAGTCCGGGGGACCGGGAGGCGACGCCCGGGGGTCTCGGCTTTCGCGGCCGAGTGTTGAGTTACCCACCGAGCGCTCCGATTTTTCGGGCCCCGAAATCCGCGGTGGTCCACGCCGATGCGAGCCCTCAGCCACCTCCAGACTTTTTTGCCCACGGGGAAGGGAATCTCGCCGCCGAATTCATTACTTACGAGCGATCGACCCCGCGCGCATTCCGCGCGACTCGCTGTTGCTTTCCTTTTTTTTTATCTCAACCTCACCCTTCTGATGCCCCACTTTTTTCGAGGCTCGGCTGTACCTTTTCTGCCGAGGAGAGGGCCCCGCTAATTTTACGATTAATGCGAGCTCTAATCGAGCGTGAAACTGCAGCCGATGCGCGGCGGTCGGCGATCAGCCTTGTCCGCTCGGATGATGTGGCGAACCGGACGATAAATTATCGGTTATTTGTACTTTCGAGAAAAATTTTGCGGGAATATTTTAAGTTACTTGTAATGGTTTTGGTGAGAAGAACAAGATTTTATCAATCATCGTACCTAACAAGAAATGGACTTTTCAATTTACCGGCGAAAATTTATTTTATTTCGAAATTTCCAAAATTGAAATGTTTTTTTCGTTAGAATTTACTGAATGATAAAAAATTAAAGATGAATAATTGAAATTTTCAATGAGTCACTTTATTTTTACCGCGTCAATTACGATACAAAATTTAATATTTGCTTGTGCAATTTTAAAATTTGCATGCATAAATTGCGCAGAAGGGCTAAGGGCTAAATTTCGCGGATTAACTTGTGGGTTTTCCCCCTGAATTCAGAGCTTAGGCTAATAACGGTCCCGGAAACACATTTCTACGGCTGCTGGATTATTCTTGGATTTCACTTAAAAATACGCCAATCACATTCGACGCCCATTCTCCGCGCTCCGGCGCGCCTCCCCCTCGGCTCGCGCAAAAATAAAATCCCCAGCGGCCGAGTGCCATCCTCCCGTTTATTGCGATTCAGCGAGGGTAGCGTAATTAAGTTGACGATTCCATTTATTCATAAATAATTAATCGACGCGTTAACAAGCCCCCCGTGGCCGCAGAAAAAGTGTTTTTCCCGCGCTACCGCAAAGGCGAAGAAAAAGCCATCGGCAAGGGAGGGGGGGCAGGCCTAGATCGAGTATCGGGATCCCTCCGGTCTCGCCGCGCGACGGGTACGAAAAAGGAGCATCGAATAAAAATGCAAATCCCGACACGAGTTCGTTGATTAATTAAGCGGAAATATACACGTCGCGCCGGGGCTTAATCCAATTCATTAAAGGCCCCGCGATTGAGACGCGTAAATTGGTATATGGACCCCCCCCCCGTATATTTACATCGCGCGAAGGATGAAGGTAGAGCGGGCGGAGCGAAGGAGCTGAAAAAGGTAAAAGAAAGCCGAGGGCAGAGAAAGAGAAAAGGGACAGGTCGAGACAAAGAGAGAAGGAGAAAAGATCGGGGCTAGGAGCGCGCGCGAGCGAACGAGCGATCGGGGGGCGCCGCGAGGTGTTAATGAGGTCGTGTCGTTCTATCGGAGCCGATTCAATTATGCAGCGCGCGGCTAACGAGCTGCTCCCGGCCGCTCTTACGTGTACGATTCTCACCCGCGCGCACGTTCCCGCGCGCCTTATCGCGATGCTCGGGGCAGTGCGCGAGCGCGCAAGGCCCAGCGCGCGTATCTCGCGCGCCGAGAGGGGGCCCCCGGTAGCCGTCTCAATTCGTCCCCGAGGAAAGCCGGACGCCCGTCTCCTTTTTGCGCGGCTTAACTTGTACCTTTAATTACCGGCGCGAGGAGTCGGGGGTATATACGACGAGAGTTGCTCCCCGCGGGGCTTCTTCTCTCTCTCTCTCTGCTTTTCTTTTCTTTTTTCTTTTTGCGCACGGTGCATTTTTATTCGCCCTTCGGTCGCCGATGCATTTGCATTCCCCCCGCGAGCGGCAGCCCTTATTTTCGAGTCGGGCCGATCGGTTACTTACCGTCGATCGAGAACGGGAACTCCGACGAGGCTATCGTGCTCCCTGGACCGGCGGCGTGCAGCAGATACTCGGGCCCCAAACCACCCAGTCCTGTAATCAAATTCAACAACAAGGTTCTCCTTTAATATTATTTTACTACTTTTATTGTTATTACACTAATTTATTGTATTATGATACTGAAATGGTATATGTAAATGTTTTCCAATTATGCATAAGGTAACGTAAGTAGGTACATGGCTCTTCATTGAAATAAGTTCTATCTGAACATCTTCATAATTAGCATTGCAGTATATACAGATGGTGGTGTGAAAATAACGACAACCTCGAAAATTTCAATGTAATGATTTTGAAAAATTTGAACATAGTCCGAAAGAAATTGTTAGCTTACATGCTTCAAATGAGCTTTAAATAATTAATTAAAAATTTCTATACATTTTCAAAAAAATTAATAAACAGTCTATATAGATTCTTTTCTACAGATTTGTTAAATAAAATGAATATCAGAAGTGAACTTGAGATTTTTAAGATCGTGCAATTTGAAAGATCAGTTTATCGAAAGCTACTTGAAATCGATCTGAAAATCACATCTGAACGAGTAGCAGTAGCGCCTTATCTCGCCCAGTGCGTGAAATCCGAGAAACGCGCAGCTCGCGATCAGCAGGAAATGCGGGCCGTCCTTAAGGGCATCCGCCCGTATACCCGAGCGATCCGTCCGCGTCTCAATCGCAGTCCTCTCTGCTCTCGGCGCGAATAATAAAGAGCGCAAAGAAGAACATAAAGAAGATGATCGATCTTACCGTGCAAGGAGGCGCTGGGGCTGTGCGTGGAGGCCTGGAGCTGGTGGTAGAGGTGGTCCATGTAGTTGAGCCGGTAGGCGGGATGGAGGGCCGCGTGCTCCGAGAGGGGGTGGCTCCTGCGCAGCAGGTCGCCGCTGGCGCTCGGGTTGCCGGGCCCGTCGGCGGCCCCACCGCCGGCGCCGCCCTCGCCGTCGCCGCCGGCCGCGCCTGGGCTGCCCAAGCTCGTGCTACCCGACAATCTGCAATCAGGGCCAAAGCGACGCGGCGTTAGTCGTGCGTGCGTGCGCTGGTGATGAATCGAGGCCGCGCCTCCGCGTGAGGAACGAGGCGTCAAGCCCCGCCGAGATAATTGCAACGAAAACATACGCCGCGGCGGCGCACCGCGCGCTACACTGCCGCGCGGGGCGTGCTGCAGTCGCCGCCGCAGCCGCGGAAGCCGCCGTCGTCGTCTATTTCGGGAGGCGCGCGCTTTGTGCGTTAAACGCGCGGGCTGGGTGACGGCGGCTCCTTTTTTTTCTCTGGGAGGGTTTACGGTGTGACGCGTGTCAGCGAGTCCCCTTCCGGCCCGGGCGACGTAAGGCCCCGGGACTCGTTAGCGCGTCCCGCCGGAAGCCCGAACGCATCATTCTTTATCTATTTCAGCGGGCTACGAAAGTTCCGCCGAGGTGATTGATTATCCTCGGAAGGGTTTCGACTCGTCGAACATCGCGCTTCTCGATAATTGGAGAAAAGGTAATGGAAATGTGGACGAGTAGCGGTTAAAAAAGTATCGCGGTAGAGGTATTAATTTGCTCTCGCCTGGGCGGCCTTCAGGAATAGACGCGAAAATCGGCGAACATTAGAGAGTCTCGACGGAGCTTGGCGCGGAGCGATATTTATCGGGCGCAGACGCGTGGCTCGCCGGCGCGCCATATGGCTTCCTCACATGTGCGCGCCCCATGTATCCGAAAAATACCAGCGTCTCGCTCTCGAGGCGAGCCTGAAAAACAGACAGCACGAGGTACTACCTCGAGACCGAAGATCGACATCGGGACGGTCGTAAAGCGACACGGCCGACTTTCACGCTCGCTCGACGAGCTTTTTTTCCGCCGAGGGGACTACGCCGAGTTATCGAAATAAGCATTGTAATTGACCGCTTGTTATTTCTGCTAAATACGTTTACCAAAGTGAAAATGGTACGCCTTTTTTTATTGGGAAACTTTAATGTATTTTTCAAAGGTGAAAAGGTTTTTTTAAAGAGTTCTAGCTTGTGAGTTTAATACTCTAATATCCTTAAATTGAATATTAAAGTGGCTTTTAAAATTTATTTCACCTTGCTATGCACTATTGTGCATTTATTTTCATTCATCTGTTTTACCATAATAGATGCCCCCGCAAATAGAATTCAACAAAAACTCATAATTTGGCTTAATTGTTAAAAAAAAGGGGTGAAAGGAGCGAGGCTCGTTGAAGCGACGGTTGACATGCTGAATGGGAGATTCTGGCCCGGTGAAAAAATGATAGCGAGACGTTGAAAAATGAGCGCTTGCTCCCGCGGCATAAATTACAGAAGCGCGTTAGCGGCTAATGCGCGTTGCGGGGCCTATTTTGAAGAAAAGGCTCTTTGAAAAGCGCCTCGGACGCTCGTATAACTTTATATATAGCGGAGCTTTCGCGGGCCGAGCTTTGATCGCCGTCCCAAAGAAAAGAAGGAGCTGCGCCGGCACGCCCGGCCCCCCCTCGTTCCGCGGCTCGTTTCCCTCCGGGTTCCTTTATGCCGATCTCGTTGCGCGAAAGCGCCGAACCTCCGGGCGCTGCCTATTTTTAAATCGGCCGCGCGCGTGCGCGCTCGCTAATTTAGCGAAAAGCGCGCGGGGAACCCCCCGCTTTTGTCGACGCCGTCTTTAGCGCCTCCCCCCGTGTTTCCTCGATTCCGTCGGCCCGCGAATGACGGCCGAAGTCCCGGGGGAAAGAGTAATTTGCCGCGGTAAATTTGCCGGCGCGCGTATATCGGCGCCGCTCGCGCCTATGCATATTTATGAGGGAGGCGCGCACGAAGAGGACCGCGAGATTTATGCTGATTCGGGCCGGGGCAATATACGCGCCGACGTAGAGTCCACATTAAATCAGCCGAACGTGTTAATCCAAGTCGCTAGCGCGCGCCTCCCGCGGGAGGAGGAGGGAGGAGCCCGACGCGCGAAAGCGCGAAGACTCTCGGCTTTCCTTAATTAAGATATTTACACGCCCCGCTGGTTCGCGCACCGCCGGAGAGAGAGATTGCGCTTCTCGGAGTCGCCGGTCGCATTATTTTCGGAGTGTGTATATACCGTTACGCCCGCGCGGCCCTAAACTCCAGACCTCGAGGCGTCACTTTTAACGGACGCGGCTTAACGATTGAATAAACAAGCGGTGACTTGCGATGGCTCTCTCTTTCTCCCTTTTTTTATCACCTACTAATGCACGAGGCGTCTAGTTCGGTGTTTCGAAGCGCCGAGCGATGCGGCTGACACTGACGAGCCGAGGCTCGGGGGCGAAATCGCCGCTGCACACCCACGCAACGACTCCCGGCTCTTTATAGCCCGGCTTGCGCAACGGGTAATAGAGTGATTCGGGGTAATGTGCTGTTAACGCTCGGCGACTCCTCCGACTTGAATGAATAATAATTCTGAATATGGGTAGTTGGCTTTTAAGCCTTTTTCTTCTCTCGCCGCTTTCGTAATAAATAAGATAAAGAAAGACTTTTTTTCGTGAGCGGAGATAAGCGGGCAATATTTAAGCGCGACGATAATGAGCCTCGATCCATTAATTAATATCCAAACGAGGACGGCGATACGTTCCAGGTTAAATAAATAGCCCTGAAATGTTTACACGTGCTTATTAAATAAGCGATTATTTGTTGATTACTTAGGAAATTATCGGCGAGTGGTATATCACCCGCGGATCGCTCGCCTCCTTTTTCGTCGTCGGCGAAAAGTTTATCTCGCCGCGTCGTGCGGTCGTTGCACGTACATATACATGCATACACGCGCGCGCGCGCGCGGCCGAGAGATCGAAGCAATATTGCACACCGTGAGCGAGATTTTTTGCCGCTCGCCCCGGCGCGTATATATGGTAAAAGGTACAAAATGAAATACACCGCGGCGAGTCGCGGAGGGCCGTGCAAAATCCGAGACGATAGAGACGGAACGAAGAGGAGAGCGAGCTGCGGGAGAAGAAGCGGAGGAGGGAGAGAACGAGGAGGAAAAGGGAGAGGTGGAGAGAGCGGTAGGATTTATGAAGGACGAAAAAGGAGCAGCTCGAGAGCTGCGCCTGCTCCTCTCCGGCGCGTATATACCCAGCGCCGCTTGTATACCTTCCTCGCCCCCGCTGCCCCCCGCGCCCGCTCGCTCTCTGTCTTAATCTTTGTTGGGCCCTCCGCCTCCCGCGGCTTCCTCGCCGGCGTTTTTCGGGCCGCAGCTGCGCCCGCGCGCAGTCGCCCGATTCTTTTTTAATGCCTCGCGCTCGCGAAAGCTTATCCCCGGGAGCCGAGGCTCGCCTCCGATAAAATCGACCTATGCCTCCCACGAGGGGGAGGGAGAGGAGCCGCGGGATAAAGACGCGAGCGCGCATATAGGGATGCACACCGAAATGAGCACCGAGACGCCCACGTGCGCCGATCTTCCTCGTCCTCCTCCTCCCACGGCGCTTCGCGCACGCCTTTCCGTGTGTACCCGCGGACGAATAGCGCGAGAGATGCGCGCTATGCCCCGAGCCCGATTAAGTTATTACCGCGGAGAGATATCATCGACTCGCTCGCTTAACCCCCCTCGCGTGTGCACGGTGTATACACTGCGTGCACGCGTGTGCAACGGCCGGCCGCCTAGAGCGGCTAGGGGCTTTTTTTCTTCGGGGGCTACGCGGCGATCGACGATAACCGATACGTCGACGTCTTATTTTCCACCGAGCTTATAAGGATAGAGTCGGGAGATTCCGTCTAATGCTCACTTATGGCTAGTACTCCATCAATGAGTGCGTGATTAGAGGCGAGATTTTATAGCATCGGCTGAAATTCCTTCGTGAATCATTTGCATGATTTTAATCAGTCTTGGCGGTATTTTTTATGTAAGTATTATAAATTAATCAGACTTTACCGCAGAGTGCTAGTCAAGATTCGAAAATTTATATTGTCTCCTTCTTTTTAATACCGAATTAATCGTGCCTCAATCCCCCGCGGTGATAAAAAGCCTCACAGGGGATTTTTATGTAAGGCGCAGCCTCCCCGACCGCAAGCGTTTACTGCGCGGCTCGTTTTTTTTACACCTCGTCGTTGGCCGGCGCGCGAAATCCGATAGACCCCGGGGGATTCGGACAAAACGAAGCCGAGGAGGCCGAGGTGGCGAGTTCGCGAGGAAGTCGGCCGCTAATCCGAGGCAGGTGGCTCTCGCCCGAAGAAGAAGCTTCAGTCTGCTCGAATAAAAGGCGCTCGAACCCGTTCGCCGGCGCACTTTATTGCGACGGGGGCGGCCCGCGCGTGTTCCTGGCCCCCGGGCGACTTTTTTCCCTCCCTTCTTCGATTTCGCCGGGGCTCGAATTTCCGCGGCGGTAAATCGCCCGGGACCATTGTGTGTGGGTACACGCGAAGGTGGGACGCGACGTGTCTCTCCTCGGGGCCGCGAATAATTCCCCTGACTGGAGTGGCGCCCGCTTTTCCCCCCGGCCCTTTTCGCGTATATGACGAGCGTCGAAAAAGGGCCCAGTATCCGCGCGGCTATTAATTAGCGCTGCGGAGAAGTCGAGGCGCGCATCGGCAAAGACAAGCTCGCGCGGGTTTAAAAAAGAGAAAGTCGAGGTGAGGACGGGGGTTCGGGGGCCGAGGGAGCAAGACAAAGCGCCTCGTCGTGAGCGAGCGAGCGAGAACGAGAGAGACAGAAACGAGGAGGAGGAAAAAAGATCGCGGAGGAGGAGGAGGAGACAAGCCACGGCCGAGGGAGAGAAACTCGAGCTCGAGCGAGTCCAGTCTTTCTCCTCTCTCTCGGCCGTCTTTCTCTCTCTCTCTCTCTCAGCGCTCCTCGGCAAGAGGTCTTTATTCGATTGCGAAGGCGAATCACGTACGCGACAGGGAGAAAAGAGGGACACTGCTCCCTAACAAATATGTAACCCGATTGCCCGGCGGAGCCGATCGGCCGCCAAGTTCTAGGCCTACAGTTTTAATAAAAATGTCCGACTGACGGGAGCCGCGGAGCTTCCGCGCGCGCAAAAACGCAACCCCGGAATGCACACCGAGCGACAAATGACGCCGTTCGCCAGGGTAAACGTCATCCGAGGCTCGTGTGTACCGTTTGTTCGCGTGCGTCCCCTCCCGGCAATTAGCGGCGTTTTCCCCGCGGACTTTTCGGAGCACGCGGAACTGCGTCGCCGCGGCGAATTAATGGACTCCCGGGCGGAACAATGGAGAGGCGGGGGCGAAAAAAAAGTAGCGGCTACACCGCCGCGATGAGCGACACGAAAGCGCGCGCTCGCTGGCTTTTCTCACGGCTCGCGCTAAACTAACAATCGCGCGCACGTGTGCGTCGCGCGGCCTTTTTGCGCGCATGCGAAAGAGAGAAAAAAACAAAGTCATATTCTCGTGTGCGTACGGCGGGTCGAATCGCGAGCCTGCTTTTTTCGGGGCCTCCTCGCTCTTTCCTCCAAGCGCTATCTCCTCTCTCTCCGGGTCGGGAGAAAGAGAGAAAGGCAAAAAAAACATGGGAGAGAGAAAGAGGAAGGAAGGGAAGGAAGGAGAGTAGAAAACTGGTCGTGGCTAACAAAGAGATGTCTGGCGGTAGGAGCGAGAAGGACGGAGGAGGACCTGGGCCGCGGTCTCGTGTCCGTGTCTTCGGCCGGCCGTCCACTCCCAAAACAAACACTCGGCTTTCGCGAAAGTAACGGGCGTTATTAAAAAACAAAATCGCCCCGCGAGGAGCGGAGCCCCCGCGGGATTGAGTCATCGCCCAGCGGCTCACGGTAATTCGTGAGCGCGGAATCCGAGTCCTCGGGCCCGCTGCGAAATCGTTTAATGAGAAGGAATGATGTTACCCCTCGAGCTGGGCGGTAATTGCTCGAGTGGCTTTTTCGAATTGTTTTGTGGCGACCAGCCCGAGGAATCCTTTTTTTCTCTCAATTTAAAAAAAAAATGCACGTCCAATTATTTTCGTGCGTTTGAGCGATACTTAATTAGTTAATTCGGAATAAAATTTATCTGCGCTAACAGTAAATAATAGCGGAAAAAAGAGAGAGCATTTGAATTGAAGAAAGTAGTCCGCAGGCCCATAAATTCTCTCAAAATAAATCGTCATGTTGCGAGGCGAACTTTTGTTGTAACTCCCGACTGCAGGCGGCAAAAAAGCCGAGGCAGCCCTTTCGGGTCCGCTTAATTGATCGATCGTCCGCGAAAGCGTCGATTAAAAAAACCCATTCCCGTCCGAAGGGGCCCACCGCTCGCGTCGGGAGGTGGTCATTGTTCGGCTGTGCCATCGACAAACCGCGCACGTACGCCCGGTAACGAACGGCCGTTCGCACTTTCGCGAGAGAGGCCCTCGCCACACGACGCTCCGCGCCACCGCGACGAAGAGGAGGTTCCGCCTCGAACAATCGAAAACGACGTTGAAAAAAATAACCCTTCTAAACCGCAGTCGCGCTGCTTTTTTCTTGTCCCAAGGACAGCGACGAAATAAAACAGAAAATAAAAATAACGTATAGCCACTCGTGACGCGTGCAAAGGAAAGCCAGCACGCGCGGATCGATTGTAGTGCCGTTAATAGAGGCAAACAAACAATTAATCGTCAGTGTCGGGCGACAAATGCCGCAGGGGCGCCGCGATTCGTGCCCGCTCGAGCGCGAGGAGCGCCGAAATAGCGCGTTTATTAAAACGCTCGCGATTGAAACAAAAAGCGGATGAAACGTCAACTCTTTGAGTGCGCATTGTTCGCGTCTTTTGTGCCAGTCGGACGCGCACTCGTCGGGGCGAGCAAACGCGCGCCCGTCGAACTCGATCGGCGCACGCGTCGCTGCGTCCTTTCTCGCGGATTTTTTCACGTGCGGCTTCGCGCGGACAATCGCGTATTTGCGTATTGTTGTTTGCTCCGCGCGCGCGCCATTGTTTAGCCGGGAGTTAAGTAAATGGAGTCATCGAGCGAGCGAGGCGGGCTTTTCCCGGGGCTGCGGCGAGCCGCTGGGAAAGCGCGAGAGGACGAGGCGTGCAATCAGCGAGATTCTAGTTTAGCCGAGGTAATCAGGGGTTGTCGGCGCTCGGTAGTGCCGGGGCCCCGCGGCCACATGCTCGCCTCGGCCTTCCTCCTTTTTTTCCCTCTCTTTCTTATTTCAAATGCAAATCGGAGCGCGGTGCCGAGGCTTTTTAGGGGCTGCACAACCGACTTCGAAATCTTGATCGTTGCGTGCTATTGTATGCGAGGTTTTTTAGGTATCGGAACCTGACGCTCGGCTCGGTTAAGTGCAACGGAATTCGAAAAATGCTTTACTTCGAGATTCTCTGGAAGCAATTTTCTCCGCGCTCTTGAAAAGATGTCACGACTTATTCGAAGTCACTTCGAGAATGCCCGAGCCGGTAGCGTCTCAATTCATTAAATTATGTGAGTCTGCACTTTACGTCCTTCGGTTGCAACGCAGTCATTCAGAAGAATCACGCAGCCAATTTTGTTGAACATTTTAATAATTGTTGAAGGATCCTTTGAAAATCTCGCCGCAACAAAATTAGTTCCGTCTCGCGACAAATTCCCATTCCTTCGGAAAACTCCGTTGCACAACGAGTTCCCGGAAAATCCCAACAATGGAGGTTGCTCCAAAGCGTCTTCTGAAAGGTACACACAGTTAGAGCCGCGGGAGAAAGAACAGCGCATCCTCCGAATTTCCTCCGCCGCCGCAAAACCTCCATGCAGGTACTACCCGCCTCTCTCGTCCATCGGTCAGCCCGAAGGCTCCTTCTCCTCGCACGTCGCACCGATCGCGGCGGGTCTCGCTC